>CM074723.1:31546028-32746028 GCA_037306005.1 Rhinophrynus dorsalis
ATGAACACTAATGCATGCTATGGACAACATAACTTTCCAAAGAAAGGAGAAGTGATGCCACCACTCCTAAGATGTATAATGAATCTCCTAATCAACTCCGCCTCTTTTCACAGTTCACCTCTAATATCAATTAGACTAGAGAATGTGTGTATTTTCTCAAAAAATGGGTACACAATGACAAACAGAAAATAAATAAAAATAAAAAACAGGCAGTACAAGATTAGTAACAAAAAAGTACACAATATCAATAGGTAAATATAAAGACTTTGTATAGTCCCGCTTCCTCAGATCAGATGTGGCGTGCTCACCATGGGTTGGGTCCTCACTCAGAAACGAAAGCTACAAAACAAAAATACAAAATGTGACACAAAGGATCTCTTCTAAGTGTAGTAGAAAGTAATAATAACAGTCCTTCACCAAGACCATCAAGGTCTCTTAGAATGTTACTCACACTTTTGCGAGGCTATGACCTGAGGTAGGTCATAGCCTCCAAAAAGTGAGAGTAACATTCTAAGAGACCTTGATGGTGTTGGTGAAGGACTGTCTTATTATTACTTTCTACTATGCTTAGAAGAGATCCTTTGCGCCGCTTTATGTATTTTTCTTTTACAGACAACGTAACAATTTTGCATTGAAAGAACTGAGTTTGTGAAACAAGTTAAAAGTCAGATACATGAGTCGAGATCAAGACTGAGTCATACCAGAGGTTAGACTAAATGGAGCACCACTATGAACAGGTAACAGGACTCAACAAGTAGTGTTATGATTCAAGACGAAATGTTGGAATCCTTTGGCTTTTGTAGTGTCCATCAGCTGGAAAACGAAAGGTTGAACTATGATGTGATAAAGGAGAGATAACCTTTCTAGACAGGTGCATTCTCCAGTCCATATGCTATTCCAGGGAATCTAGCATTAACAACTTTCTATTTCAGGTATCATAGTGTTTAGGTTCCCTAGAATAACATAGGATTGGAGAGTTTATCACAGTGAGGTTATCTCCTTTTTATCACACCTTTATCTCAAGTTAGTGTGCATTTTCCCCATGTTCTCCAGTATAAGACCAAAGGAGATTATGCACTAAAAGTGTGATAAAATGGATATAACTTCTCCAATGTAATAAACTCTAAATTTCTTATGAAGCCAATGCACTAGCATTACTCCAGCTTTAGAAAGTTGTTCCATAGAATAACATAGGAATTGGGGAACGGGAGAGTTTATCACATTAGTAGGGTTGCCACCTTTTCTTCAAAAAAATACCGGCAAAGGCATTCCCTCCATAGACTTAACATTGGAAGGAAGCCAATTTTTTACCGGCCTGCCGGTAAAATACCATCTGGGTGGCAACCCTACACATGAGAGAAGTTATCTCATCTTTATCATAACATTATTACACCTTAATGCATCTACCAGAAGGTCTCTGAGTAGCACAGGGACAAAGGAAAAGAGTGTACAGCACGGTGACTGCAGTTTAACTATTGTGATGAGGGAACATGCGGATTCATTTCAAGGATATGGAGTTAGATAATTACATTATTGTAATCTGAAAAGTTTCACCTGTTTTTACTTATAAAAGTGTGTGTTTTAATGACACTCATGTTTAATTACTTCTAAACCTGTAACAAGTCTGTCTCTTGTTTCTCAACTTCAGTTGAACCTAGCCTGAAGATACTATTTTCTTGAATTTGTCAAGCTTTCTCAATTCCTCCCTTTTTCTATAGTTCTACACAGTGATTATACAATATGTTGCCACGAAATTACCCTGTGGGGACAGCATACTTGTGTTGCTGCACAAGAATTTTGCAGGAATTTGTACATTTGTACATTTAAAGGTAAAATAACAATCCATAAAGACTAGTCTCTGACTAGGTATTAAAAATATTAGCATTATCAGAGTAAATGCAGCCACTTACTAGCAAATTAAAAAAAAACTATATGAAATGCCGTATATCAGTATTAGATGCAAAGATTAGACAACATCTTTTTTTTTGGGGGGGGGTGACATCTTTAAAGAAGCATGTACTGAGTAGAACAAGGGTATTCTTACTGTTCAGAGATCTTGAAGAGCATTTTTAAACTGCAGTTTCCACTGTGGTCACCAGGTGGCAGCATTTTTATCATTTTCTGCAAAAAACATTAGTCTTTGACTGAAGATCTCCCAGAGAGACCATTATTTAAAAAAATACGTTTTGGACACAATCTGGTGCTGTTGCAGCAAATGGGAATGTTCATTTTTACTTAGCAGGAAAACCTCTATAACATATTTTTTTCATTTAAAAAAATTTTTCTCCATTCTACCCTTTGAGTGCCAGAGGCCTGAGGTCTTCATTAGGTTTCTAGCGTGCCAAGTAAACTGTATTACCTGCCAATGTGTCAGTTAAAGTTATTTTCTGGAGAGGTTCTACACAATGATGTCACCATCGGAAAATTGTAGTAATTAGTGTGACTAATGCAATATCCTTAATTCCTACTCCTACAGTCCTGTTTTTCAAGTTTTGTTTTTTCATTTTTTTTTACTGCCGTTCCATTCAGGTAACCAATTAACTTCCAAGTAACAGGCTGCAGTACATTCTTTTACATTAACACAGTGAACAAAGCCCAATCCCTCACGTGATCTAAACTTAAAGAGGCAGTACCAAAAACAATTATGAAAAAATATGTTTTCCGGCGAGTGAAACAAGGGTACTGGGACATTTTTTGAGTAAAGTAGGAATTGGAGAGTGTATCTAACTGGTAATTATGAGCCCAACATTTTACTTCAACAGCAGCTGCAGCAGCCATTTTCTAGTAGTTATGTAAGGCTACTGCATTAACTTGTAACTTGGTGGCCATTTTCTTGTAGTTGAACATAGCATTCAATGATGATCTCATACCTTACTGCATCCCTCCTCCTGATACCTGACACAAGATATAGGGGCTTAGTAATAGCAAATAGTTCAAAACATTAGAGTAATGATCCTCCTTGGTATCCTTAAGGTCAGGTATTCAGGAGATCCCTATTTGATCACAGGTGTGTAAGCAGCACAATTGTTTTGATTGATCTACCTGTGTTTAATTAGGAACATCCTTAAACCTTGAACTGTTGGTGTGCTCAAACAACTGGAGATGATAATCACTGCATCAGAGCGAGACCTGCTCATTGAATGCTGTGTTCAACTACAAGAAAATGGCCACCAAGTTACAAGTTAATGCAGTAGCCTTACATAACTACTAGAAAATGGCTGCTGCAGCTGTTGTTGGAGTAAAATATTGGGCTCAGTTCACCCTCTAATGGTTCGAGCTACAATGCTCCAGCAGTAGTCAATTTCTGGATCTCCAGCTGTTGGGATTGCAACTCTCATCATCCCCAACCAGCCGCTGACCTACCCTTAACCCTTTGAGTGCCAGAGGGGTACGCAACGCATTGCAAAGAAATGCGTTTTGTACCCCTCTGGCACTCAAAGTGCTAATATATAAAATTGGTTTAATCTCAAGTAGGATGTTGACTAAGAATAAATCAATTTGCCAGCTTTGGAGTCAGGAAGGAATCCTTTACCCACTTGATGCATAAACATGCTAACGCATTGATACTGACTAGCTAGGGTTGCCACCTTTTCTTCAAAAAAATACCGGCCATGGCATTCCCTCCATAGACTTAACATTGGACAGAAGCCAATTTTTTACCGGCCTGCCGGTAAAATACCGGCTGGGTGGCAACCCTATGACTAGCACATGTTGCGACATTAACAGCAAACTAATTACATGCTAATAAACTAATGGCAAAGTTACCCAGATGTACGAAAATGTGTGCTAATTATTCATTCACATAAGACTGACATTATATCTACACCCACTAAAAAAAGTGCACGTTTACTAATTCATAACAAAACATGCTCAATTCAGTAAAATCTTGGTGCTACTCATTTTTCCAGCAAAAGAGCCTCGTAAATAACAATTGCACATGTTTCTTGCATTCCGCCCTAAGAACCTTATGCACAAAAGGAAGGAGGAGCAATTCTGCCCTCTAGAGGACAAGTAAATCTTCCCTTTGATTATAACTGGACTATTAACTAGAATGCTAGAGGGGTCTTCATAATATTAGGTTTTCCCTGCCTTGCTTCTCTTTTCTTTTCTGGATAAGACCTTATTCATCAAGCACTGTGGAAACCTGCATAATTATTAGATCTCTAGCATTCGTGTGATTAAAAGCAGCAGTTAAATCAATGGACTTTGGCAGGATTTTCATGTCAACCCAATGGTCGTCCACAGAAATTTTTCCAGGGAGTCAAAGCAATAATACACCCCCAGGCCATCCCACCCAGTCCCTATGTATATATAGGGAGGGGGCAAGTGCCCCCTCTGCAGAATCCCATGGTCAACCCCATGGTGCAGCTGGCTTGTACTATACCTTGATGATTAAGGCCATAAGCATCTAACCCTATCTTTTCACTTGTATAACCAAACTACTATTTGTTATAAGATAAAACCTCTCAGGTTACACAAAAGAAATGGTATTTTCCACTGAACACAGAATTTTCGGAACATTACTGTAGTAAAAAACTGTATACACTGTAGATGACTATGGCTTAAAATATCCTCATCTGCCAGAAGAAAGCTGTTAATGTAAATAGCAGACAAAGTAAAGCAGGGGATAATATTCAGTAAATGACAATTAAAATGTGTTACTTAGTCTGCTCTTATGGAGTAAAAAGCTAGAGTGATGCACTATGCAACTCCAAAACAGCTCCTATCCAGTTTGCTGGAGCGCAACCAGGAAGAATATGGTTCTTATCCACAAACTTCTTTGGCTGCGCGTTTAGCCTTGATAGAGCCTCTTTGTCAAGCTTTCAAGCCTGATACAGAGGGTATATGACAGGACTGGCCATGTGATGTCAGCTGCCACCACACTAAAACTCCCATCATTCCCCGCCAACCAATGATCAGAGTTGTAATCTGGTAGAAGCCGTAGGATCTCACGTTGCCCACTACTGGTCTCTAGAGAAAGCTTTGTATGTGAAAGAGAATGAACTGTGAGACTTCAGACATTCAGTTCAGTCTCTTCTCCCTGGACCAAGGATGAAGCCCTTGTTATTGTCTTGGTGAAGTCTCAGAATTGGCCCTGTTAATTACCAGGACCCCATGGACAGAGACTGAATCTCCAGCTTTGGTGAGTTTTCTGGGTAACTCTGCCCACTTCTCATATATTCTGCCTACTTACCACCCTGTTCCACCCACTTCTCACCCACTCTAATATTAAACCCCACCTTTCCTACTCTCCATCCTGATTAAGCCCTTCCCACCCAAATAAGTCCCACCCACTTTACGAAGCAATTTGTGTAATTTTGACATGCCCCTTTCCGTAAGCTCCAAAGAAAAAAGTTCTCAGGTATGTACGTCAGGGCTCACAATGTTCCCAGGGAAGAAGATAAACACCTATCCACCTGGTAGCTGCCCTTTGATCCACAGCCATATCATATAGAGTCAGTCTCTGATTTCACTCTGCAAAGCCAAGTTGTGAGTAGAAATCATTTATCATTAGAATGAATGGAAATATAAAGGAGTGTACGATCTAAAAACATGGAAATGTTTGTCAGTGTTACTTCTCAATGGTTTTTCTGTGGTAAACGAACTGGACCACAAGGAACAAGTGGAGAGAGCTACAATGCATTGAGCAGAAAAAATCTAGGGGGATACGCTGCCAAAAATTGAATGCAGCACCCCAACCTGCTAATTTGTGGTCTGTTTTAAATGTCCTATGGCCCTGCATCTTCTTCCACCCTCGTAACCTCAGCCTAGCCTTTCCAGCTGTCAATGTTCTTGGCCTCTATCTGGGTTTCACTGGTTCTGACACCTGGCACCGTTAGTGGCAAGTTTTTAGTGTGATAAAGGATCTTTGCTGACATCAATCACCAGTTAGTCTTGTGACTACAGTTTGCAGGTAGTGGAGGGGCAAAGTAAGAGAGAAAGCTTCAGAGAGAGAGAAAGAGAGAGAGAGAGAGAGAGAGAGAGAGAGCTGTAGGCTCAATAGAGCAGGAATGCAAGGTGCCGAGGTACATGTGGATGAAGTTCACAGCAGATCATTATGGGCTTGCTATCCTCAATTATTGTGGAACTGGTGCATAAGGGCACTAGAACAAATCATTTTGGATACTTTACTCCCTGGATAATGTGTTTTTATTGTTTTGCTGTATATGTTAAGTTCTATAACACCACTGGGGGGTGCACCATGATAAAAGTGGAGCAATTTTGGTTAAAGCTAAGTGAGCTGTAGTAAATAAATAACAATTCATCAAATTCCCCTTGGATTTAAACAGGACTGTAATCTTTTGAGTGCTAGAAAGGTCTCCAATGCATTGCAAAGCAACAAAATGTACAAATCCCACCCCTCAATCTATCCTAGATGTCAATGTTTCCAAGTTAATAGTAGGTGTAGAAGTTGTGACTGCTGCCCTGGGAAATGTCCAGAAGAGGAAAATAATGATAAGTTGATATAATTTTCAGTTTTCCTTGCCAACCATCACAGCTACCAAAGGGCGACACGCAAGCATTATAAAACACGTGGACAGGAAAAAAATCACACCGTAAACACAGCAAAAAACTGAATTTATTATGTAGAGCAGGAGTTAAGAACCCTGTGAGCAAAACTAGAAGACATCTTCACTTGAAAGTCTAGTCTATTGTTCTGAATAAAGGTAATAAAGATAAACTGAAGACCAATTTGCTGCCTTACAGATGTCTTCCAAGGAGACTTCTACTTCAGCAGCCCAAGAGGTGATACCAGCCTTTGTTGAATGTTCTCTAATCTCCCAGGGGACCAATAACTTCTTGGCATGGTAGGAACGAATGATGGGCTGGCCCAAAAGACCCAGTGACTGATGGTGGACCTGGATGCTTCTTGGCCTTTTCTGAACCTCGATGGAATAATAAAAAGCCTTGAGGAGCTTCTAAAGGAGCTCTTATATAGCTAACCAGATCCACATTCTTCCCTATGATGCATATAACCTCATCTCCAACCTGATCAAATGTAGGGAGAACAGTATATTGCCAAAGATGACGTTATATACTACCTTGGTGAGATATTCAGGGATTGGCCAAAGGACCACCCTCTCTTGAAGAAACCTGAGGTTCTCAGTGACAAGGGATTATAGTTCAGAAGCTCTTCTGGCTAACGCAATTGCCACTAGGATGGTGTGATTTAGGGAGAGCATCCTCAGAGAAATGGCAATTCCCACCTGGGATCAAGATACCTAACTGCAGGTCTAACCCTCATCATTGACGAGAAGATTGACTAGAAGAATCTTAGAATGAGTTTGTCTGCTGCTCACTTAACATATCAGCACAGAAATTTCTGAGACTTGCTCAGCTAAAGCTGAGCCCTTTATTATAACATTCTGTGAGGAAATGGAGCATCTGCACAGCAGTAAAGATTTTGTGTATACCTTATTAAGGTCACTGGAAAGATGGACCAGGTTCTATAATAGGATTTGAAGTGGAAGTCCTCAAAAGCAAAGAAACTGTATCCTGTGGAAGTCCCAAATCTTCTAACTTCTGCCTCTCAATTTCCAGGCCACTAGCTGGTGAGATAGCTCAGTGGTAATGTCCCTGACTATGGAGCCTATTCCAACAGCAAGGTTGCAGGTTCGAATCCCAGCAGGGTCAACTCAGCCCTTCATCCTTCCGAGGTCGATAAATGAGTACCATTGATTGGGTAATAACATCTATTACTTCAGCTGCCGATTTGGTTAATTCCGAGAGCGTGCGCTGAAAGCGCTTTGAGTCCCACTGGGAGAAAGGCGCTATATAAATACTAGTTATTATTATTATCTGCAGAGATCATGGGTCTGGATTTAGAACCTCACCTTGAAAGATCATGTTCAGAACTGATGGTATGTTCCATAGTTTCAATCAAAACTCTATTGTGCTGCCTGCACACACATTGCTAATGCCGGTGCTTCCAGACTTATATTGCCACTTAGAACTCACTCCACACAGTCGAGCACTTGTATCAAATAAATAAAAATTTACTTTTATTTAGTCATGATAAAAATCCGATGTTTCAGTCCTATCTAAGGACTTTCATCAAGTTTTAGTCAAGTTTTATTTATTTGATACGAGTGCTCAACTGTGTGGAGTGAGTTCTATGTTCCATAGTTTCCCCACTTCCATCAACTTCAGCAGGGGGTTACCAGAATCTCCAGACTACATAGGAATGACTGCTAGAATTGAACCTTCTATAGCATTATCTTCTTTGGCACCTTGTGGATCATAGGAAAAGTAGGGAATGTGTAACCAAACTCCTTACTCCATATGTGCGAAAAGGCATCCACTCTCTACGCCACTGGGTAATAAGTCCTTGTATAAAATCTGCTTATCTTCCTGTTCCCTGGAGTGACCATAAGATCTAATGATGGAGACTCCCATGCATACAAAATCTGACCAAATATCATCCAGCTCAGGGCCTAGGAACCTGAATCCACAGCGAACTTGGAAAATATATGGCAATAAGGTAATGCAGGTTCCCAATTGACCAGGAAATTATGTGGGTGACCTCTGTCAACAGCTGGTTGCTTTTTATTCCTCCTTGCCTTATGTATGCTGCAGTGGACCTGTTGTCTACCTTCACCCTCACCATATTGTGCTTTAGGTTGTGCACAAAATAGAATATGCCTTTGGCCACTGTCCTGAGTTTTAAAATTGTTGAAGGCACCTTTGAGCAGTATGATGGCCAGAACCCTTATGCTATCTTCCCTTACAGGGTAGCACCTCAATCTAAGCCACTGGGATCTGTACTTAAAACAGGCAACTGGTAATTTTCCAAAGCCATGATGTGAAGGAAGGAAGTTGGACCCGATTTCCCACCAGAGCATGGAATCCAGCAATTGCCTTGATATCTTTACTGGTTGCTCCACAGGATAAAATTGGCCTCATTGACTGAAAAATTCCTGCTGCAATGGCTGCAATGGCCTCATATGCCATCTGGCCCACTTTACCACAGCTGGAGCAAAGAGTTTGTACATGTCCTATTGCAATAGGAAAGGCTGATTTCCCAGAGAATACTGACAGTGGAGCTGCTCATGGGCAGGAAAGACCTCAGAGCTAACGGTACCCTTTTGAAATGTCGCCTACTAGTGGACGAACTACAAAACGGTGTATTCAAAATCTTGCATGGTTTAAATGGTTGAAATTAAGAATCTCGTATGCCTAAGTGGGCGACCTACCAAACGGCGCATTCAAAATCTCACAGGGTTTAAAAAGATGAAGGTGTTTGTGCTTGACCGAATAAGTGACAAATGTTATGTGGATGAACAATAGAGTAAGGACATTTCAGCGAGCACTGTGATATGTGGTCATTCCGCACCTAGGAGTTAATCATCTGTTTAATAGATCTAATTGGGTACTTGCTTACTATGAGCTAACCTGAATCTAGTGTCCAAGAATAGGGGTGTGTGTTGTGAGTGATTTGAGCAGCAGGCGCTGCGATGCACAGGTAATCTGCTATCAGTGGCGTAACAATAGGAGTCGCAGGGGTCACACCTGCGGCCGGGCCCGTCATTCTCAGCGACCCCCTCGTGATGGGGGCATTGTGGAAGGGGCATTGTGGAGATTGAGGGGCAATGTGGAAGGGGCATTGTTGAAGGGGCAATGTGGAAATGGGGGAATGTGGAAGGAGCATTGTGGAGAACGAAGGGCAATGTAGGAGGGGCATTTGGGAAGGGGCATTGTGGAGAATGAGGGGCATTGTGGAAGGGGCAATGTGGAGACATGGGCATTGTTGAAGGGGCATTGTGAAAGGGGCAATGTGGAGGTGGCCAATGTGGTTGAGGGGGGCCAATGTGGTCGGGGTGGGCCCAGCAGGGCCCGGCGGCTTCTAGTTACGCCTCTGTCTGCTATATTGCTACTGGTCTATTAAACAGATAATTATCTCATAGGAGCTGGACGACAACATATCACAGCGCTCGCTGAAATGTCCTAACTCTGTTGTTCATCCACATAACATTTGTCACTAATTCAGTCAAGCACAACCACCGTAAATACTTTGTCCTTGAGACAGAAGTCGTTATGAGATGAATTACCTATCTTATTTGTCTGATCTGGGAGAAGATGGAAGGTTTTCTTCCATAGATGAAGTTGTTGGATTGCCCAATAAGGAATTCACTTCAAGCCACCCTGTATTACTAGTCTTTATTTTCCTTGTTCTTGTTTCACTGCTGCGTGCTCATGGTGTGAGAGAATAAAGAAAATCAAGACAAGTAATAAAACGAGGATCGAAGTGAATTCTGAGCGATGGAGGAAGGATTTCTTGTCTGGTACTGCAACATTTTAGTATGCAACAAGAAGAGCAAGACTACTGTGCATACAATGGGGCAGGGTCCTGGAATCTGACTGTGCGAGTTAATCTGACATCCAGTTCGCTTAATACAGTGCGGATCGAAGGGCAGAAAGTGAGGTGTACGTTTATCCTTTTAAACCCTGCGAGATTTTGAATGCGCCGTTTGGTAGGTCGCCCATTTAGGTATGTGAGATTCTTAATTCAACCAATTAAACCCTGTGAGATTTTGAATGCACCCAATAGCAGGCGATATTTAGAGAGTGAACCAGAGCTAACATCACCTCAACTCAACCCATCTGCAATGGTGCCTCCCAGCAGCAGGACCCATGATGCGGACTAGAATGAGGTGCTCTAGCTCCAGGTAGTGAGAGACCTGAAGCTGGCACAGGGTCAAAAGGACCATGGGGTAAGATACAGAAAATATAATTTCCCAAATGGGAAGTCTTCTAGCCCTGGGACAGGAAATAAAACACATCTAGGATTCCTTGGGGGTGGGATTTATACCTTAGGTTTCATTTCCTGTCCTATCCTCTGGCAGGACACGGGATCCTTTAGTGAATAGCTGCCATGGATGACAGGAAAGCCCCATTTAAAGCAATGGACTTTTTGATTTTTTGCCTATGGTAGACTTGGTATGCTCCAGAATTTCACCATTTTTGGTTAGTACATCAGCTTTCATCCTCTCCCTAACAAACTGGGCCTTATTCGTCAAGGCGTCAGACAGTGTAATAGTTGTGTTTTTAACTCTTTGAGTGTCTCTGGCACTCAGAGGGTTAAATTGCCGGGTTATGCTGCTTATGCGAAGGGTTGGGGAGTGTGGCAGTGTACTGTGATGATTTGGGTACCTCTGCCACTCAAAGACTTAACCCCTTGACAGCTGGAGAGGTCTATGACACAATGCTCGGCAATATGTTGGAGATGTCTTTAGCATTTAAAGGGTTAAAAGATCCATTTAAATAATTTTTTTTATTTTGTTTTTTTAAAGCGGAACTACCACCCATCTTAAAGTTTGTGGCAAATAACTCTAGTCGCCAGAATAATTCCTGGCTAATGAGAATGATACCCTGCTCCGGGGCTGACAGGCAGTAGAGAGCGCAGACATCTTCCCATAGTAACATCTGAGCGCCTGCACTGTCAGTCCCAGCATGCTCTAGGAGATGTTGCTAGGAGCCTTTCAGCTACAAAAGGGACTGACAGCGCAGGAGTGCAGACGTCACTATGGAAAGATGTCTGCGCTCTTTAATGCCTGTAACCCCCCGGAGCAGGGTATCATTCTCATTAGCCAGGAATTATTCTGGCGACTAGCACTACTGAGCAGCTATTCGCCAGATGGGGAATTATTTGCCACAAACCTTAAGATGGGTGGTAGTTCCGGTTTAAAAAAACAAAACAAAAAAACATTGATTTAAATGGGTCTTTTAACCCTTTTAATGCTAAAGACATCTCTAACATATTGTCGAGCACATTGCCGCGCTACAGAGCAGGTACTCACCAGGTGGGTAATTATTTGCCACAAACTTTAAGATGGGCTGCAGTTCCGCTTTTACATAAGACTGTCTCTCTACTGCACATGACGTGGCATTACACACATTTTAGCGAATTATTATATATATATATATATATTGTGCACTATATCTGCAGTAGCCTGTATTTACTGATCTACATTTAATCAGCTTACGCTCACACTCCCCCTAATATCAGACCATCGGCTTCAACATTCCATGTGTGAAATCCCATAGAGAGACATAAAACAATTCATGATAATGATCAGTTACTCTTCTTTTTTTTTATTTATAAATGGAGTTATTCTGGAGTAAATAAACTACACCATAGGGGACAAATAAAACTTCCTAAATTCCCATGCACTTAAATATTATTCTTTAACCTCTTGAATACATTAGAAACCACTCTAGTATTCAAGGGGTTAAATGCCCAGTGTAGTTTAACAGGATTTTTTATTTGGACTGCTGTATGAAGGACACCTACTTTCAGTTGGCAAGTTCTTCTGTTATGCAGATTAACCCCTTAAGGACCGGTGTCATGCCAGGACCATCAAGCGTGTCCGTGCCTTAAAGACCGGCGATGGTCCTGGCACATAATAGGCTTTATGATTACAGAGCTCCTATCGGAGCGCGATGATGACTAGGGGAATCATAACTGACTGCGCCAAGAACGGAGCAGTTATTTTCATCCTCTCTTTCATCTAGCCGCCTGGTACATGTGATCAGTCACATGTGCCTACTCTCCGAAGGATGTCTATGTAGTCCTTAACCCCTTAACGACAGTTGATGTGCCAGGACCATCACCATTTTTTTTCTTAATGACTGGCACATGACGTACTTTGTGCCTTACAGAGATCCCGCAGAAGTCAATACCAAGAATGAATGAGGCACTCACCAGTTGTTGCTTCTGACAATTGTTTTTAATTTTAAAGGGATAGTAATGTTTCATAATAAAAGCAGCTCTAATTAATCATCATAGTATTTGGACTTTGGAGAGTGTTATTTCAATTCTGTCAGAGTTGTAGTTCAAGAGTAATTGAATGACAAAGTATCCTCTCCGCCCCTTTTACTGATGTAACACTGTTCAGCTAGATCAGAAGGGAGGTGCCCAGGTAGACTGCAGAGAGGGACAATCTTCAATTAAGATAAGGGAAAAACCTGAAAAACTTGTCAAGGGGGGCAGGGCTTTCATTGTTCTCACAGTAAGAAGACTGTCCCCTTCTGTTATCTGTCTGGACTATGGACTGCATTCCACATCTGAGAAGAGATGGCTTACACTAGGTAAAAGGGGCGGGAGGGGAAACTTTGTGAATATCTCTCAAACCATAAAGGTCTGAGAGATAAGACTTATATCGTTCTTCATGTTTTCTTAATGCCTACAAAATAAAATAAAGATAAAATGAAGTATTATTATCCCTTTAAATGCATCCCAAGGTAAAGCATTTACAGAAGGACAGAGATGTCTAGGCTAATCGTGAACATTTCAAGGACAACACTGTCCTCTTCCTCAGCACAGCCCGCCACTCCTGCAGGAGTTCTGTAAGTACAAACGGGGACTGAAATTGGCCTCTCAATGACCGGAGCAGTCTCTCTCAGACCACCCTGCTCAGCACACCGATACATGTCACAGGTCATGTGTGTAGGGTGACCACGGGTCCCGGAACGTCCGGGACTGTCCCTTATTTCAGGGCTATGTCCCGCGTCCCGGGTCATCTTCAACCGGGACAATGAAGTGTCCCGGAATGAAGCCAAGCCGCCCTGGATGTCAGCCTGCAAGCGGTGTGTCACATCATGGACGCCGCGAGGGAGCACTTGGTAGCATAAATCAGCGCTCCCTCGCGGCGTCCATGATATGACACACCGCTTGCAGGCTGACATCCAGGGCGGCAATGCAGCTTACCTGATCTCCTGGAGGCAAGCGCTCTAGTAATACAGAGCGCTGGGAGATGACATCATCTCCCAGCGCTCTGCATTACTGAGCACAGCGCGCGGGAGCTTCAGCTCTGTGCCGGAGGAGGCACAGAGCACTTTCCACGCCCCTAGACCACCAGGGACTCAAGGTAGGGCATGAAGGGGCAACTAGGGTGACCACGTCCCGGAATGGCAGAAGGGAAATGTGGTCACCCTACATGTGTGCAGGCGCGCTGACGGCGATCAAATCGGTCCTGAAGGGAAGGACGTTAAGGGTTTAATGGTAATCATAACCCCAGGATCGCTGGACATTAAGGGTTAATAGTCAGTTAGTACGGTATGTTTCATGTTAACACGCTCTGATAGTCTGGGTA
Organism: Rhinophrynus dorsalis; assembly: GCA_037306005.1. Classification (NCBI taxonomy): domain Eukaryota; kingdom Metazoa; phylum Chordata; class Amphibia; order Anura; family Rhinophrynidae; genus Rhinophrynus; species Rhinophrynus dorsalis. Next base: position 31,560,122 of record CM074723.1, read on the forward strand.
ATTCAGGAAAGGTATGTCAAGATTCAACAGAATGCTATTTCTGTATTCAGTATGTAACACTAATGCTTATTGCTTGTATTAAACATGAAACTTTATTAAAAACAGATGCGTGTAGAAGTTTAACTTCAGCATTCCCTAGATTTGTTAAGCCTTTAACCCTTTCAGTGCCAGAGGGGTTCCCAACGTATTGCAAAGCAAGTTTGATAGAATATCACAGTGTTTCTCAATGTTTGTTATCGGGGTACAGCAACGGATTAAGTTGTCAGGATATCCCTGCTTGATCACATGTGGGCAATTAGGGGATCATTCATTGCACTTGAACTTCCTGCACTTAATAACACTGACACCTGCTGGTGTGTCCTGAGGACTGGAGTTGAGAATCACTGTAGTATCAACTGTTTTTTAAGCATGTGTGTTTCTTTCTATCTTTTTTCTGTCTCTTTTTTCATATTTCTATCTATCCTTTAAAGGGATAATAGTATTTGGGCCATGGTGTTATTTCTATACTGTCAAAGTTGTAGTTCAAGAGTAACTGAATGATAAATTATCCCCCTCCCGCCCCTTTTACTGATGTAACACTGCTCAGCTCAGAGCAGCAGGGAGGTGTACAATAAAGGGTTGCTATCAAATGAAAGTCTTAATGATGGCAGAGAGTGCACCTATATGCACTAAAGCGATCATACATTCAAGTCACACTCGGTAACTCTTACGGGTTGACCCTGAGACTCAGGGTTTTGACATACCTCCCAACATTTCAAATTGCTAAAGAGGGACAGTTGTGTCTTAGGGGGTGTTGCTGGAGGTGTGGCCAGTGGCTGTTTCATGACCTATTGACACCTCCTTGTGTTACCTTATAAATGACTTATAACAAGACCAAAGTATTTTATTTAAGCACACTAATTTATAAACACACATACTGACGTTTAAAGGAACAATTATGTGAGTTTTGTTGCTGTGGAGCAATGTGATACTCTTTTATATACACCACACGGTCTGATCTCCTAAAAAGAGGCACATTAGGGTGGGAAAGAGGGACAGTGGGATTTGGGTATAAAAGACTGACTGTCCCTCCTAAAGAGGGACACTTGGGAGGTATGTTTTGACCCAAATTTCAGCGTCTCAGGGTGAAGGGCCAAATTCTCAGGGTGAGAGAGTCGAGTGCAAACAGGGATATTTCAACTGAAATCTACATTCTGGGGAATTTTACAGGTTAATATTTCAAAGATCTCAGGGTTGGCTTATTTTGAATGTTCTCAGGTATGATTCTAGTACAGGTACGTATCTTTATTAACATAGCACCAAACATGTACACAGCACTTAACAGAAGTTGTAACATTATAATACAAAAATACAGAACTGGGTTAAGAGCATCAGGCTAAAGAGTGATCATTGCATTATTTGCGGGGGAAAGTGCGGCAAAGGGAATCATGCACCGGGCAAGGGACCCTGCCCCAGGGAGTCTTGAAAGATAGGGAGGAAATTATTGGGTGGTGAGACACAAAAAATAATGTGGGAAAAAACTTCCAATGTAAAAAAAAAAGGGTTTAATACATAAAATGTAAAAAATAATTTAAAAAAAGCCATTGCAACAGCATATACACATAGCCATAAAACATATACATCATCCTCTAATTACTAGAACACCCTGCGCGTTTCCTAGCTCACACTACTTCATCAGGGGGTTTAAAGCACACATACGCCCTAGGTCTATATATTCTGGTAAACAAAACATTGCGTTGGATACCTTTCTGGCACTCAAAGGGTTATGGGATTCAAATATAAGTATAGATATTTACATTTGTCAACCACTGCAAAGCGCATTATTTTGACTATTGCGAGTAGAAAAAAATCTGGCTCGATATCTATTCAGTAACATCCACTGTTGTGGGACACATTGAGCAGATCCAGTTGGAAAATTCCCAGTCAATTTAACCCCTTGAATGCTAGAGAAATCTTCAACAATGCGTTGAAGATTTCTCTAGCATCCAAGGGGTTAAATTGTATGCTTCGCAATGCGCTGGAGCTGTCGCTAGCATGAAAAAGGGTTAAAAGGATTATACAGTTCTGCAAATATGAATTAATCTCTCCCGTTTAACCCTTTGTGCATCAGAGGGGCCTGCAATATGTTGCAGACACCTCTGGCACTCAAAGGGTTAAATAGTTTGCCAATGAAAGGCTTGACAATGTGGAGGAGACCTCTATGCAATCCAAGGGGTGAATCAACAACAAACATTTTCCACAATTCACTATGGACAAATATGTGTACGCCTCTGGCACTCAAAGGGTTAAGAGAAATCTCCAGACTTAAGGAGCTCTTAGAAGATCCGTAGTGGATCATCCATTTTAACTGACCCCACCAGAAATAAAGAAATGGTGTCAGACAACAAGGAACTCACTCAGTGGGCCCAATGCTTGTCCAATGTGACTTCCCATGTCCCCATAAGAAATGAAGATGTATAGATTGTCCTACCTAAAGCATCCCATGCAGGCACATCCTGTCTTATCCCTACATCACCTCCCCCACTTACTGACACTGCTCAGAAATGCATTGCTCACCTCCCCCTAGTACTGACTTCCTGTCTTATCCCTACATTACCTCCCCCACTCACTGACACTGCTCAGCAATGCACTGCTCATCTTCCCTAGCACTGACGTCCTGTCTTTTCCCTACATTACCTCCCCACTCACTGACAATGATCAGCAATGCATTGCCACCTCGCCTAGCACTGACTTTCTGTCATCCCAATATTACCCTCCACTCACTGACACTGCTCAGCAATACATTGCTCACCTCCTCTAGCACTGAGTTCCTGTCTTATCCCTATATTACCTCCCCCACTCCCATTACATGCCACCACCAGAACAAGACAGAGTTATATGTCACTGGCACAGTAATACAGAGTTATATGCCACCACCAAAGCAAGGCAGTAACATGCCACCACCAGAGCAATGCAGAGTTATATGCCACCAACAAAGCAATGCAGAGTTATATGCCACCAACAGAGCAATGCAGAGTTATATGCCACCAACAGAGCAATGCAGAGTTATATGTCACCAGCAGAGCAATGCAGAGTTATATGCCACCAGCAGAGCAAGACAGAGTTATGTCACCTCCAGAGCAAGACAGAGTTATATGTTACTGGCACAGTAATATGCCACCACCAAAGCAAGACAGTTACGTGCCACCACTAGAGCAATGCAGACTTACATGCCACCACCAGAGCAAGACAAGACATAGTTATATGCCACCACCAGAGCAATAGTTACGTGTCACTGGCACAGAAATACAGAGTTACATGCCACCACCAGATCAATGCAGGGTTATGTCACCACCAGAGCAATCCAGAGAAATATGTCACCAGCCCAGCAATACAGTTATACACCACCACGACAGCAATAAAGGTATGCCACCAGAAGAGCATTACAGTTATATGTCACACCAGAGGATTACATAAATGCCAACAGCCCAGCAATACAGAGGTATTTGTCACCACCAGAGCAATAGAGAGTTTTATACCACCAGAGAAATACAAAGTTTTATACCACCAGAGAAATACGCCTTTATATGTCACCAGCAGAGCAATACAGCATGATATGCCACCACAGTGCCTCACTACCTCCCACAGAAGCATTCTAATTCACAATATATGCCAAAGGTGGACATTTTATACAATGTTGATACATTTGGCAACAGCAGTGTGTTACATGTGTAACTGATTTGCCACTCCATTTATATGTGTGCCCATTTCGTACCCAGATTTATACTATTTGTGGATGATGATATTTCGAATAATTTGGCCCACATTATTCTAAATATCAACATCCATACCACACTATTAATCTAGACTGGGAACACAACATGTAAATATAGTAGCAAATTAGTTATGCAGTGTGACCACATTTGAACCATCCCTCCCAACATTTCAGATGAACAAAGAGGGACACTTGTGGTTTAGGGGTGTGGCTGGTAGGCAGGGCATTACCGATCATTTTTAGATTATTTCATGATCTACTGACACCTCTATGTGTAGCTGAATTAATACTTTAGAACACAGACTAATATATAAACACATATACTGAAGTTTATATAAACATTAATGTGAGTTGTATTGCTGTGGAAAGGTATGCTTGGGAGGTATGGTTAAACTTATGAACTTAAAATGCTTTAAGAATGGGGGGGGGGGGGTAGCTGCTACACATTCACATTCATTTTAAAGGGATAGTATTGATTGAAAATAATTTTATTTTATATTGTAGCCCTTAAAAAAACATGAAAAATGATATAAGTCTTATCTCCCAGACTTTTATGGTTTGGGAGATATTAGCAAGTAAAGTTTCCCCTGAAGTGATGTCACTGCTCAAGCCTTCAGATTTGGAATCCAGTACCGGGACTGGCCCCGGCTCTTCAGCAGTGCAGAAATAACGATCTTTAATAATAATTCCTTCATTGGAATGGTCTACAAAGTGTGCTTGCAAGCCTGGCACACTTTGTAGACAGTTCCAATTAAGTAGTTCTTTTTAAAGATCGTGATCTCGTCACTGCTAAAGAGCTGACTGCTGATCTGTGGACCGGATTTCAAATCTGTCCACTAGATGGCAGACTTGGCTAAAGTAGCCAGGAAAAGCCACACTGTCCATCTCCCACAATGGTCACCTCACTGTCCATCTCCCATACTGTCCATCTCCCACTATGGCCCCCACACTGTCCATCTCCCACAATGGCACCCACACTGTCCATCTCCACGCTATCCATCTCCCACAATGGCCCCCACACTGTCCGTCTCCCGCAATGACCCCCACACTGTCCATCTCCACACTGTCCATCTCCCACAATGGCCCCCACACTGTCCATCTCCCACAATGGCCCCCACATTGTCCCTCTCTCACAATGGCCCCCACACTGTCCATCTTCCACAATGGCCCCCACACTGTCCATCTTCACACTGTCCACCTCCCACACTGGCCCCCGCACTGTCCATCTCCACACTGTCCATCTCCCACAATGGTCCCCACACTGTCCATGTCCATCTTCCACAATGGTCCCCACACTGTCCATGTCCATCTCCCACAATGGTCCCCACACTGTCCATGTTCATCTCCCACAATGGTCTCCACACTGTCCTTGTCCATCTCCCACAATGGTCCCCACACTGTCCATGTCCATCTCCCACAATGGTCCCCACACTGTCCATGTCCATCTTCCACAATGGTCCCCACACTGTCCATGTCCATCTCCCACAATGGCCCCCACACTGTCCTTGTGCATCTCCCACAATGGTCCCCACACTGTCCATGTTCATCTCCCACAATGGTCTCCACACTGTCCTTGTCCATCTCCCACAATGGTCCCCACACTGCCCATGTTCATCTCCCACAATGGTCCCCACACTGTCTATGTTCATCTCCCACAATGGTCCCCACACTGACCATGTCCATCTCCCACAATGGTCCCCACACTGTCCATGTCCATCTCCCACAATGGTCCCCACACTGTCCATGTCCATCTCCCACAATGGTCCCCACACTGTCCATGTCCATCTCCCACAATGGCCCCCACACTGTCCTTGTCCATCTCCCACAATGGTCCCCACACTGTCCATGTTCATCTCCCACAATGGTCCCCACACTGTCCATGTTCATCTCCCACAATGGTACCCACACTGTCCATGTCCATCTCCCACAATGGTCCCCACACTGACCATGTCCATCTCCCACAATGGTCCCCACACTGACCATGTCCATCTCCCACAATGGTCCCCACACTGTCCATGTCCATCTCCCACAATGGCCCCCACACTGTCCTTGTCCATCTCCCACAATGGTCCCCACACTGTCCATGTTCATCTCCCACAATGGTCTCCACACTGTCCTTGTCCATCTCCCACAATGGTCCCCACACTGTCCATGTTCATCTCCCACAATGGTCCCCACACTGTATATGTTCATCTCCCACAATGGTCCCCACACTGACCATGTCCATCTCCCACAATGGTCCCCACACTGTCCATGTCCATCTCCCACAATGGTCCCCACACTGTCCATGTCCATCTCCCACAATGGTCCCCACACTGTCCATGTCCATCTCCCACAATGGCCCCCACACTGTCCTTGTCCATCTCCCACAATGGTCCCCACACTGTCCATGTTCATCTCCCACAATGGTCCCCACACTGTCCATGTTCATCTCCCACAATGGTACCCACACTGTCCATGTCCATCTCCCACAATGGTCCCCACACTGACCATGTCCATCTCCCACAATGGTCCCCACACTGTCCATGTCCATCTCCCACAATGGTCCCCACACTGTCCATGTCCATCTCCCACAATGGTCTCCACACTGTCCATGTCCATCTTCCACAATGGTCCCCACACTGTCCATGTCCATCTCCCACAATGGTACCCACATTGTCCATCACCACGTTGTGTCTACCTCCAGCTCCACATTATACAACACTACACATTATCCCTATTGTTCTCCACCACCGTGTCCTGGAATTGATTATTTACCTCCACATCGCAATCGCGTACATGGCATAGACACAGGATTACAGCTGCTTTTCTTAATCTGGCGAGCAATGCTTCTGGCGTGCTTTGTTGTCCCCATATATTCTGTCATCACGTAGGGCCGTGATGATAGTCTGCACATGGTGCACAGACCACAAGGTTGCGCACGCGTGCTCAGTTAGGTGAAGGGAAGCTTACTGTCTGTAAGTGCCAGGCGCTGGTGAGGGGGCACATGGGGGGGCAGGCATTCTAGCAGGGGGGAGGGCCGGGCCCCCTCTGGTTCCCCCCTGGTGATGCCACTGAGGAACGGTAATGTATTGCTTAGACAGGAAGCAACTACATGGCATGCTTAATTAGCATAATCTATAAATCTAAATAACACAAACATTTGTTTTTGAAATACAAATTGGTGAGTACAACATAAAGATGGTTTTTGAAGTTATTTCAAAATCATCAACATTGTTTTAGGTGATAGTTTCCCTTTAAAGTGTTGGTTTAAGTTAAATACATAACAACATGCTTTATGCTGGCACTTTAGCATAAAAACCATGCATCTCCACCCCAGGATATGTAGGAGCGCATATGAACACTGTCCAGCATACTGTCACACACACATATTGCCATACCTGGGAACTCCATGGATATGCCCCGAAGACTCAAGTTTTTACAGTGATTACAGGGTCTCCGGGGGCAGAGGCTGATTCTCTGGAGGTGGTAAGTTTCTTATGAAACTCTGCCCACTTCTGCTCCTTCCCAGCCTGTTCCTCCCACTTCACACCAACTTCTCGCCCACTTTATGACACATTCCATGAAGCCCCACCAGCACTGTGATGAAGTTTCACCCCTTGGTGATGGGAATCTTGTCATTCATATCCCCCAGTGGCAACACATGAGTCCCCTTAGTGGACTCTAGAAGAAAAAGTCCTCAGGTATGGATATAGCAGTACCCATATGCCTCCTCTGTATCAAGGCTGTTCAGACCTGTCCTCGGGCCCCCCATATAGTGCATGTTTTCAGGATGTTTTCAATTTAAACAGAAGTGAATGTTAGTAACTCAGGCAGATACTTCACAATGACTAAATCCTTGATTAATTCATTGTGGTTCATTTGAGGAGGTCTTGAAAAATTGCACCTTTGGTGGGGAGAGGCAGAGGACAGGTTAAGAACCTCTGCCCTGTAGCTGGTACAGGAAAATACAGTTGTTTTACTCCAGTTTCCCCCTCACTTTGCAATGCAATGATACACCCATAAACTTCCCCATTGCCTTCCTCTTGGTGCAGGTATTGTAATGAAGAGAAAGTTTGGTGGAGCCAGCTTGAAGGAACACAAGCACTCCACAATCATAATAACTCCCCACTTACTTTACTATGGCTAGAAAATCCAAATGCCCCTTTACATTTTGCTATTGTGCCTTTATACAAGATGTTAACTCTTAAACCAAGGAGCAAGAAAAAAAGACTCATAGGGGCAACAGGATTTTGTGTCCTTAATTAAAGAAGCAGTAAACTTTTTTATGAAAAAATATAAATTATAGGACGATTCCCGGTGAGTAAAATATGAGTACTCCCGCTGCTGAGAGATGCATATTTCCAAAGTTATTACCGTTTAAACCTGTGTTTTTTTTTTTACATTAGCTGTGCCCTCTAGTGCTCTAATTCCAGTTAGTTATTCTGTTACATTCTAATGGAGAGGAAAGTCAGAGACATACAGTTGTCCATAGAATGTGATAGAAACTGCTGAGTCACTTCCTGTTAGTTAGAACTATCAGGAAGTAAACACAGTAAATTCACTTCCTGATTATCTGAACTGTTATATCATTTGAATAAAACAACTGACAGCAGTGGGTGCGACCTTGTTTTACTCAGCAGGAAAAGCTCTATAACATATAGGTTTTCATAAAAAAAAAGTTTACTGCTCCTTTAAGTGAGGTGCTACTTCACAGTGCCCAAAAAAGCCCTAATCAGTGGGAAATTGTATTTGTCACCTTTCGTGGAGTTCGTTTGCCCCAGAATTGTTCCAATTATTTTTAGTACTAACAAGAATGGAAGTAATTGTGGAGCAAACCATCTGCACCATAGGGAACTAACAAATTCTTCCAATTCCCATTGATTTTTATGGACCTTTAAACCTTGAATGCTACAGAAGTCTCCAAATTAATATGTTGGATACACACCTGGGAACTCTCCAACTCTGTCCCAGAGATCTGGATTTTAATGTTAATTTCCAGGTCTTCAAAGACAGAGACTGATTATCCAGCTGTGGTAAGTTTCCTGATAAACTCTACTTACTTCTCCTCCTTCCCACCCTGTCCCACCCACTCCCCAACTCACCTGATTAAGCCCCACCCACTTTGTGATGCAAATCACATCACTGACTTAAGCCTGGTTGCAGGCCCGCAGCCCATGAACCCTCTCTGGGAGCTCCATAGGAGGAAGTTCCCACGTATGGTTGAAGACCTTTCTAGCTGTCAAACGAGTTTATAAAAACCACCTTGAACTCAACTGGAATTTTGCTAATTTTATTCCATATTGTGCAGTTGGTTTGCTCCAGAATTTCCCCAACTCTTAGTACATTGGCCTTGGAATATTTAAAAGGGGGAAATTGCACAACAGACATTATGGAGCAGGGTATTTGCACTGTTCTGTGCACCCAGTGATTGGACACTGCCTCTGAATTCCTTCTCTGAAGTGATAGAATCTTTAGCCTAAGGTCACACATTCTTTTCGGCTGCCTGATAGGTGGCTGTTCATTCTCAGCTCTCTAAGCAGTAAGATGCTTTCACACACTAGAAGAGGGCTGTCCAAGTTCAGTCCTCAGGGGCCACCAACAGTACAGGATTTAGGGATTTCCCTGATTAAGTACAGCTGAGTCTGTCAAAATGAATGAGACACTGATTAACTCACCTGCGCTTAATCAGGGAAATCCCTAAATCCTGGCCTGTTAGTGGCCCCTGAGGACTGAACTTGGACAGCGCTGTGCTAGAACACAGTATAGCAGGGTGCACAAGTTTGGTCCTCAAGGGTTACCAGCAGGACATGATTTAAGGAACTCCCTGCTTAAGAACAAGGAGGGGGCAGTCAAAATGAACGATCCACTGATTAACTTACCTGGGATATCATGAAAGTTACAGTCAACTACTATGCTGACTTTTATATAGGGTTGTCAGATCACCCGTTTAATCCCTTAAGGACCAGCGGTCCTGGGGGTGAAGCCAATTTAAGGAACAGGTAGATAATGTTCAAAAAAAATACATGACGTGCAAGGACCATCACTGGTTCTTTAGGCAAGAACAGAGGTGATAGTCCTGACATGTAAGGAGTTAAAAGTGGATACATATTATAAATGGCTGCTGCATGTTTACATGGGAACCATTCCAAATTAATAATTAAACATATGGTGACTAGCTTCATAATACATCTATTACCTCAGAAGTGCCAGATTCTAAAGAAATTCTTAATCTTCAGAGACTGACGGCCAGGTTAGTGCAGTCTGTGCACCTGCGCCATCAGTCCCTTCTGGTTACCTTGTGGCACACTGCAAGGTGTCTGCGCTGATGCCTGGCTTCCGGTCTCTGAAGATTAAAGTGGATCTATCACATATAGATATCTAATGCTCATTAGCATTTATGAAAAAAGTTTAATATGTTAGTCATTTTTGAAAAAAAACCCGTTATCTGTGCAAACATTCAAGTTTAAAACGTGCCCTGCAGCCTACTTCCTGCTTGCAGCACTGCCTCTGCTCCCGTCCCACTACCCAGCATCCTCCAATGAGGGAGGCTTTCTTTCTCTAAGCTGGAGCGATCCCATTGGCAGAGATCGATATCTAGCCAATGAGATCGTTCCAGCTTAGAGACAGACATCCTCCGTCATCGGAGGATGCTGGGAGTGGGACGGGAGCCGCCTCTGTGTGGCAAGCAGCTTGCCGCAGCGGCAAGCGGAAGTAGGCTGCTGGGCACCTTTTAAACTTGAATTTTTGCACAGATATTAAAAAATGACTAACATATTAAACTTTTTAGCTAAATGTTCTACCTAATGAGCATTACTTATCTATATGTGATAGATCCACTTTAAGAATTTCTTTAGAATCTGGCACTTCTGAGCAGGCACGTGCACACATAGACACCAAGTGGGGCTTGAGCACCTGCCCTTTTTGTCCAAAGTGCCCTTGTGCCCTTTTAACAATAAATAAATAAATAATTATGAGAAGTGCCCTTTTTTTCATTTGAGCCCCTTCCCCCCAAAATGTCTGTGCACGTCCCTGCTTCTGAGGTAATAGACGTATTAGGAAGCTAGTTTCCACGTTTAATTATTGGAGGGCGACTTAATACTATGTGAAAGTTCCACTTTAAACAGGGAGCCCTGCAGCAATGCGTTGGATACCTCTCTGGCACTCAAAGGGTTAAAGGGAATAACTGACATCCCTAATTTATATATTCTGAAAGTGTGTAATATGTAAAGTCTAATTGCCTACACTTTATTTTTATCTTAACCAATTTTTTTTTTTTTAATATAATTTTATGTTCCTGACAGTGAGCTCCTTTTTGTTGCCAGAGAGATTTCTGGTCAGTTAACCATGAAAGCAATTCAATGACTTAAGTTTAAGAAAGAAGGAGGTTGATCTGCCTTCTTCTACCTTCCTCCAAAGGCAGAGGTGTAACTAGAAGCAGATGGGCTCTGGTGCAAAAGTTGCCATGGGCCCCCCCGACCACATTGCCCCCCACCACCACCATTGGCCATCTCTACATCGTCTTCAATATCTCCACATTGCCCCCAATAGCTCTACATTGCCCCCCAATAGCTCCACATTGCCCCCAATAGCTCCACATTCCCTGTTTCCTACCTCCCTGGTGGTCCAGCGGTTGGCAGGAGAGGTCTGTGCTTCCTTACGCACAGACCTCTATGCTGCTGTAGCTCCCGTGCGGCCTTCTCTTCAGTAATGCAGAGTGCTGGGAGATGACATGCTCTGCATTATGAAACAACCAAAGTGGGAGTTCAGCTGGAGCTCGTGTTGCGGGGGGTCACAAGGCTGGATCAATCTCTTCTTCCAGTTAAAAATCCCTAAAAATAACTGCTTCTAGCTATTTAAAAAAACATGTAACTGTATATAAAAATGTATATATTATTTTTATTAATAATAATGTTTTTTGGTATGTGAGTAAACGTGTAACTTTGTATTGTAAATACTTTCCAGGGCATACTTAGAAACAAGAGAAATCTCAATATATTATTCCTAGTATGACATTTTATAAATAAAATAGACATAAAGCCGTGATACAATGTAATAAAATCCCTGTAGCATTGAGTGATCTGAGCGCTGTACTTTTCACACAGATTATTTTTTATATCTATTTATCATTTTTAAAGGAGCGGTAAACTTTTTATGAAAACCTAAATGTTGTAGGAATTTCCAGCTGACTAAATCAAGGGCACTCCCACAGTTCAAATTATCAGGAAGTGAATTACAGCGGGATAACTTCCTGGAAGTTCTATATTGATAGCATGACTCAGCAGTTTCTATCACATTCTATAGAGAACTGTTCATCAGTTTTTGTTTATTTTTAATGCCAGCCAAGCATGATGGGAATTGTATGTCAACAGATGAAAAACTGAAGTTTGCCCATACCTGACTCAGAGAGAACCTTGGGATAATTATACGAATCAGGCAGTGTAGCAACACTGGAATTAGCCTATGACTCCAGTGGATGCAATTCAGGGTATGAACTATAGTGTAAGATCGCTGTAGTTCATACTACTGTAGTAAAGTGGAACTAGTGCTTTGTAACAAATAGTTGATTTTCAAAAATCACCTATATTTATGTTAGACTTTTTTTTTATTTCAAATAATAGTTTGTGAGATATTTAGATTTATTTCTCATGTTATGCAACTGAGTACTTCCTGGCAGGAAGTGGCAGATGGTAATGTAGAGCGGTGTGGAATGTTATCATCTAGTTGACATAAAGTGGCAGGTGGTAATTAGGAGCAGTGAGGAATGTTAGTATTTGGCAAATTAGCTAGTAGGGAGTGGCAGCTGGTAATGCAGAGAAGGGTGGAATGCTAGCATCTGGATGGTAGGAAGTGGCAGTTGGCAATGGAGAGCAGGATGAAATGTTAGTATCTGGCACGGCGGCACTTTTGGTAATGCAGAGCAGCGTTGAATGTTGTGATCTGGCAGGCAGGATGTGGCAATTGGTAATGAAGAGTAGTGTGGAATGTTAGTTTCTGGCAGAGCAGTGTGGAAGTTTAGTATCTGGTTGGCAGGAAGTGGTATATCAGAGAGTGTGGAATGTTAGTATCTGACTGACAGGAAGTGGCAGTTGGTAATGTAGTGCAGTGTGGAATGTTCGTATCTGCCAGGCAATTCTGGAGAAGATGAACTGCACCATTAGGGGCTAGCAGGGCTGATGGGAGTTGTAGACAGGCAACAGCTGGAGGAACCCACATTGCCCAGTCCATACTGGAGCGCACACTCCGTCATCTAAATGACTTTAATGTCATCATTCCTACCCAAGAGCCTCACATGGAAATGGGGTAAAATGGTATCCTTTTGCATTGACCGCATCTATCTGGCAAGTGTTAAAACTGCAACATCCCAACGTTGCCGTTGTCAGAATGGCACCTGCAAAATAGTGGCGTCACAAATGTCGCTGGATCTTAGTCAGTTAGGTAAGGTTTGGGAGGGGAGTTTGGGAATGCACAGTTAGGTAAGGTTTGGGAGGTGCATTTTGGGGTGTCAGGTATAGGGCTCACTATCGTTTAGGGTATGTTAGCACTCTCCCTTTCTGTTAGGTTAGAGTCATTAGGGGAAGGCTAGGGGTTCTCGTTTGAGCACAGTAGTTAGGGTTTGGGGGCTGGTTTGGGGTAGGTTAGGGTAAGGTGATATTTTACAGGGCAATATCTGTAGTGAGTCTTTGTGACGCCCATGACATATTAAATGTGCTATTTTGGTGCTCATTCTTACAAGGGTGGCATTTCCATATTAAAGCTTGTAATATTGTTTTTTATTGTAATTTGTTTATTAAATTGGTGTAGAACTGGAAAATTGATTACAAACCTTGGTTTAGAGTAGAACTGTATTAGTACACCCCCACTACTATGGATATTCCAGACATCATCAACACAGAGTTCTTCAGCACAGAATATAATTCTAGTTGTTAAGGGGAAAGGTAATAACTCTGTATTACATGGTTTACCTTGCAGAGTTAAACAAGGGTACTCCCACTAATGAGATGCTTTAATTTTTTAGGTGCAGCACATTCGTGGCCTGAAGTTCACAGTGGCGCTGGTGCTACAGCAGCATATGAAGGGTTATTGTCAGTGAGTACCATTGTTAACACTTTGACACATTGCAATGTGTTGCGTACCCCCTCTGGCACTCATAGGGTTTATCAGCAGTATAAACCCTGCAATATGTATTTTTTCTATATCCTCAATATATGATAATATATCCTTAACATAAGTACCCTGACTGTACAGCTTCCCAACCTCATAAAACCACTGATGTTACTTGATTCTCCCCCTCGGCTCTTTCTTCCAATCTCTGCCACATGTCTTATGTCTGGCCCAGCAACCCAGGAAGTGTCAGTGCATTGCTCGTCACCCCTCTGGTCCTTAAGAGGTTGAACATGAAGCTTCCTGGTGAAGGATGTTTCCACTGCTCTCCAGTACCCCTTTGAGTGCCAGGTGCACTCCCTTGTAGCACTCAAAGGGTTAATGCGCACCACATTACCTCAGGAGCAATGATTCATACACCTACCACTGTATTTATCTTAGCAACGGATTAGGGGGAAAAAGTTAAATAAAACCAATTATTAATTCAATGTTTTTCTCTGTGGGTTGTGTTCAGGAAGCGGAAGATAAGCAATTATGGGGCAAACCAACTACAACATGGGGGGGATGAAAATTCCCCAAATACCCATTGTTTTAAAAGTGACTTATTAACCCCTTGAATGCTACAGAGGTTTGCAATGCAATGATTTTCAGTACATTAGGACCTCTCTAGCATTCAAGGGATTAAAAGCCACATTTAAGTCAATGGGAATTTTGAACCCCACCATGTGCAAATGCTTTGCCAAACAACTGCTCACTTTCAGCTTCCTAAATACAGCCCTATATGTATTAACCCTTTAAAGGAACATCAACACCTAAAGACTACTTGGGCGATTGTGAAAAAACTTCCAAAATCACCTCTATGTTGAAGTGTCAGCGAGTGGGGGAGGTAATGTAGGGATAAGACAAGAAGTCAATGCTGGAGAGGTGGGCAATGCAATGCTGAGAAGTGTCAGTGACTGAGAGAGGTAATGTAGGAATAATGCAGGAATTTTATGGTAAGGAAGGTGGGCAATGCATTGCTGAACAGTGTCAGTGAGTGGGGAAGGTAACCAGTGTCAGGGAGTGGGGAAGGTAACCAGTGTCAGAGAGTGGGGAAGGTAACGTAGGGATAAGACAGGAAGTCAGTGCTAGGAGATGTGGGCAATACATTGCTAAGAGGTGTCAGTAAGTGGGGAGGTAATGTAGGGATAAGATAGGAAGTCAGTGCTAGGAGATGTGGGTAATACATTGCTGAGCAGTGTCAGTGAGTGGGGAGGTAATGTAGGGATAAGATAGGAAGTCAGTGCTAGGAGATGTGGGCAATACATTGCTGAGCAGTGTCAGTGAGTGGGGAGGTAATGTAGAGATAAGACAGGAAGTCAGTGCTAGGGGAGGTAGGCAATGCAATGATCTGAGCGACATTCTGTCAAGCTCTTATGTGCTTCTCTCCTATTGGCTGCGCTGTATTGCTCCTCCTAGTGACAGCCTTTTTATACCCTAGGCTGTCACTTGGCTGATGCCCTTTCGTGGTGTACCTGATGCCTAGCGATAGTTCTGTGTGTCTGATCCAGTGTATGACCCCGGACTGCCTGACCACGCCATTAGTCATTGCGCCTGATTTTGTGTACCGACTCAGATTGGCTGACGTTCCTGCTTCCTGTTCTGACCCGGCCTGGCTGACGTTCCTGCTCCGTGTATCGACCCAGCGAGATCGACGTTCCTGCTCCGTGTACCGACCCTGCGAGATTGACGTTCCTGCTTCCTGCTCCGACTCAGCTTGGCTACGTTCCTGTGCTGGTTACTGAATCGGCTGGCATTGGTTCCTGCTCTCAGCTCATTCATTGGACTTTATCTGGCAGTTACGGCTGCTTACAGTGCACGGTTCCCTCTAAGTGTGTCTCACGTCTCCGGTACTCCGGTACCCTGTCCTATCACACCAGTTGGCTCAGAGTCTCAGTGTGCCTGTATCCTATTACACCATGCTACATCGCTTGGTCGCTTTAGGTGCAGTTGGGCGCATTCCGTGGTTGCTGTTATCCAGTCCATAGCGATTATTAACCCCTTCGGGGGCGCTGCCTCATATCCACTTGCTATAGTAGTGTGCTTGCTACCTATACCCAGGGCGTACCGTCTAGTGGGTCAGTTGGGCGCTTCCGGTTGTCTTCCATTTTATGTGAGCACATTAACCCTTTGGGGCATAGCAAGAGCATTGGTGTCGATCTCTCCATTGGGCCTCTGTTTGGCAAGAGCTCTGATTTGCTTTTGTAGTCCACTGTGGGCGTCCATCATAGTGGAACCGTGCTAGTAAGCTTTGCCTCCGTTAGTCAGGACATGGTCACCTCCTGTGGCGTTTAGCGACATTGTCCGCAGTCATTGCCAGCCACTCTGCCAGTGGCTCCACTTATATCATACTCATACACTGTATCACGATTTACCTGACCTGTGTCAGTATTGTGTTGTGCACTTTACTGGACCCGTGTGGGTAACCACTTGTAACCTGTCTTGTGTCAGTTGATGCTACTTACTGGACCCATGAGGGTTACATTACTCCTTGTGTGCTTCAATAAAGCTGTGTTTTTACCTAAACCTAACGTGTCTGAGTGTACTGAACTGTAACAGGGAGGTATTTTAGGGAACATAATCCACACTAAATTGTGACAGGAAACGGAAAAGGAACAACAATTCTGGCTATAACCTCTGGTAGATTGATCAAACAGTGACTTGCTGACAAGTATTGACACTCTAAGGGCCATATGTTCAAAGGGATAATGACAAAAAAATGTTGTATGAATGACAAAAATATATTTATACAACAAAAAACTAGCAATGTCCGTTGTGTACGACACAACTCCAGAATTGACGGGCAAAGGAGTGGGCCAAGGGCGTGGCTAAACTATTCTCCAGTGTCATATAGAGAAAAAGAAAATTTGTCGTGACTAACGACAAAAAAAAGTCTTACAAACGAAAAAAATTGTATGTTAAGAAAAAAATGGAGGGAACGAGAAGTTCTGAATGTGAGAATTTTTGTCTTTAAGACATTTTTGTCATTGGTTAAGACATTTTTACGACATTTTTTGTCTTTACATACGACAATTTCAGTCAGGACAAACGACATATTTCTGATCACATTCGACACTCTGAAAATATTAATGATCCCAACAACACTGTACTTTGAAAAGTTGTTAGAAACGACAAAAGCTATTTCGCTACTTCTTTGAACATATGGTCCTAAGTGTTAATCAGGTATTTACCATTCACCAATTTATCACTGGGCAAATTATTTTATTGCATTTGCTCATTTATTAATGTTCAAGTAAAAAAGACAGTGAGATGGAGAATTTAAGAATAACGGGAAAAATTCTGTGGGCAAATCAATTGCACTATAGCGGACAAATAAAAATGGCCATTGATTTAAAGGGGCTTTTATCTCCTTGAGGCTTCTGGGAGGATTTTCTCTGCAAGTTCTTGGAATCTTGGTATATCGCGTGAGACAGGGATCAGGGGAACAAAGCACTTAGACCTACTCCTTCACTCCCAAGCTACCAAGCCCTTGACATAAACAATACAAAGAGGACATTTTTGGCTTAGCTCACTGAATCAGAATAATTTGAATGCATGGAAAATAAAAAAATAAAAAGAGCATGAAATTGGTGTTGCCTAGTATGGGACTGTCGAATGCCAGTGAGATGGCTCAGTGGGTTGATGCACCAACTGTAGAATCTGTTCAAACCTCAGGATCCAAGGTTCTAGTCCCAGCAAGGTCAACTTAACCTTTCATCCTTCCGAGGGAGATAACATTAAATTGGGTAATAATAACATCTATATCCCCAGACATACTTAAAAACGAGAGACTCATTGTATCCTTCCTGGTAAAATACTTTGATATTATTATTAATGCTGAAAAACTCATTGCATATCACCATACCTGGACCTTTCTTCTGTTGAGTCCACAGAGAGGGCTCATGGGCTGCGAGTGGGAATGTCTTAATCATGTGAATCACGGCATAATATGGAAGTGGTTTAACCCCTTAATGACATGTGACATACTATGACCGTCACGGTCCTTGAAATACTTAAGGACCGATGACGGTCATAGTACGTAACATACTTTTTACTTACATCGCTCTGCCGGGAGTGCTGTAAGTAAAAATAGGGCCAGAAATTGACCGCTCCAAGATCGGAGCGATCTCTATCAGACCCCATAGTGACGCGCCGATACATGCAACAGGTCACGTGTACCGGCGCGTCGGCGTGGATCAAAGCGGTCCTTATGGGACGGAAACGTCCCAGGACCTCTGGTCGCTAAGGGGTTAATCAGGTTGACGGGACTTGATCAGGAAATGGGCAGAACAGGGTGTGAAGTAGTCAGAATTTATGGGAAGTGGCCCAGGAAACTCACCAAAGTAGGAGAACCAGTCTCTGTCCCCAGTAATTTACTCTAAAACAGAGTTTCTGGGGTAGATCTGGAGAGTTTCTTGACTATCACATGTAATGAATCTTGCTGCAACTTTTGCTTTGACAGCACGTTATAGCAAATACATTCAATTTGTATTAATTTGAAAAGTATCACACCAAATATCCCACAATAATGTGATTACTGTGATGCTGAAGCTGCGAAAAACTCAATGCACATCGCATGGTGACGGATCTTACTGCAACTTTTTGGTCCAAAAGTGCATTATTGCAAGTACATGTGACTTCAGTGGTATAACATCAAATATCAAACAATATAATTAGTAGTGATTTCAATGGTATTGCACAAATATTGCACGTAAACAAGTTACTTTGTGATACTGAAGCGGAGATGTTAGATCTGAAGAAAAGCATTATGGGTGAAAAAGAAAAGGTTGAAGTGGTTCATATCACATTGAAAAAACACATGAGAATCTCATGCTAATCACTTTTTTTGTAATGTGATTTCATATGCAATTTCAGTGCTTCAAGGGATCGTAATACTTCAAATGTAAAAAAAACTATGTTGTAGGGTTTATCCCCCTGAGTAAAACAAGAGTACTCCCACTGCTGAAAGGTGTTTCATTCAAAAGTTTTTAATTTTCAAAGTTGATCTTTTTAGGTGGAATATCACAGTGGCCTGAAATTGTACATTGGTGCTGTTGCTACACCATCCTATGGAGATTTATGGTCCAGGGACCAGAGCTGTCCATAGGATCGTGTAGCAACAGCGCCACTGTACAATTTCAGGTATTGCACCTAAAAAATTCAACTTTGAAAATTAATAACTTTTGAATGAAACACCTTTCAGCAGTGGGGGTACTCTTGTTTTACTCAGGGGGATAAACCCTACAACATATTTTTTTTTTTTAATTTTAAGTATTACTATCCTTTTCAACAAAATCTCCACTATGAACTTAGCCTTTCATTAAAAATGTATGTACATAGGTATTAGGCAAGTACAGACCACAAAATCAGTTCTTTTCGCTTATTTTACAGCATGTATCTAATATACATAGCACTCACTTTAAGTTTAACCCTTTGATTGCCAGAGGGGTACGCAATGCGTTGCGTACCCCTCTGGCACTCAAAGAGTTAATACTGTTTAGAAGACATGGTGGAGATGCATTAAAGGTGTAATAAACAGGTGGCAAACTGGGGATAATTCTCCAATTAAAGGGATAGTAATGGTTAATTTTAAGTTGATTTAATATTGTAGACATTAAGAAAAGATTAACCTCAATGTAAGTCTTATCTCTCTTATGGTTTGAGAGATAATAACTTGCTAAAGTTACCTTTACCTGGTTGTTTTACTCAAGTCTGCCATCTAGCTGACGACTGCAGATTCCAGTCATTTGACCAAACAGAGGCTCTTCAGCAGAGCTGAAATCATGCTTTTTAGAAATAAATACTTCATTGGAACGGTCTACAAAGGGTGCTTGCAAGCCAGGCACACTTTGTAGACTGTTCCAAATTAAGTATTTATCTTTTAGATACCATTATATCAGCGCTGCTGAAGAGCCACATCTGGTCAAGTGACCAGAATCTGCTTCTGACAGTTTTACAGCTCATCAAGCAGAAAGGGGAGGGACCAGAGAACTTTATTTTCCTATATCTCTCAAACCATAACAGCCTGAGAGATACAAATAAGTGCAAGTACTCTCTTTTAATTGTATATACCATATAGTTAATATTTTTTTCTGTCCCTTTAAGTAATTTCTCCTATTCTTATGTTATTCTATGGACTCTATCCACTAACATCTGTCCCGCTTGAGAAATCTTAGTGCATAGACTCTATAGAATAATACAGGAACTGGAGAAGTGATATCACTGGAGATGTTATATCCTCTTTATCACACCGTAGTGCAACTCCTCCATGGTACAATTCCATCTGCACTGGGAGGAGGATGTGGGGTGCACATAAACTTTCCCCAGATTCCCATTGATTTAAATCCAATTGTTAACCCAGTGAATTCTAGAGAGGTCTCCAATGTATTGCAGACCTCTCTAGCATTCAAGGTATTAACCCTTTGAGTGCCAGAGCTTAGCAATGTGTTGCGTACCCCTCTGGCACTCAAAGGGTTAAAAGTCCAACTGAAATCGCTCCAGAATGACTCCAGTTCATAAGCCTCAGTATGTCTAAATGTGAAGCTGAAAAAGTGTCATTAGATTTCAGACTACAGCCGCTGGTTTAATTCATACAATACAACAAAAAGCAAAAGAAAAGCGGTGTTTAACCCTTTGAGTGCCAGAGGGGGTAAATAACGCATGGCTCCTCAGTATTAAATGATAATGTGAAACATGAAATTAGTGTTTAACCCTTTGAGTGCCAGAGGGGGTGAATGACACATTGCTCTCCGGTGTTACTCAAATGATAATTCATCTCATTCATCTAAATCTAAAGCGGAACATGAACTCAACGTTTAACCCTAACACTTAGCTTCACAATAACATTTTTAATTAACATTATTAACAATATTATTTCATTGAAACTAAAGTAACAAAAAATCAGTGTTCAACACTCTGCATGCCAGAGGGGTGAACAATGATTTTCTCCCCAATATTAATCTAATATTAATTCATCTGAAGTCAAAATACATTTTTTTTTTTTAAAGTTTAACTCTTTGAGTGTCAAAGCGGTGTGCAACTCTTTGATCCGCAATATTAATCCGATATTAGCTAATCTAAAACTTAAGTGAAAATAATTTTTGAAGTGACCCTGCAGATTCCCCTGTAACTCACCTGGGAAATACTGATAGCTGCTAGAATCCAAGGTAAGAGCCACCTCATCACTGATATCCAGTATTAAATGCATTGATTGAAGCCAGATTCTGTTCACTCTGGTGCAGAATCACTACATACATACAGAGGACAATCCTGGGCTGACAGATACATAAAGACCGATCTGTCCTTTTGTCTTGTTCTGTTGCTCTGTCCTTTTCTCTCTTTCTTTCTCTTTTTTTTTTTTAAGAGAGATCTGACGTTTCAGGACAAGCCCCTGAATTTTCTTTCCAGAGACAAGTATCCCTGCCTCTCATCTACTCTCCCCACCTCCTCCACTCACTTAACTGTGCTCAAGTCTGGAGTTCTTTAAAGGGATAGTAACTTGAGCAGCGCAGAACTTCAGCAGTGATTTAAAGGCAAACAATGCCTGAAGGGATAGGTAACTACTAATCTGTTTAACAGAAAGAATGTAGGAGCACTTCATACAGCAATCGTGTGTGTGTGTGTGTGTGTGTGTGTGTTTGCATATGTGTGAGTCTGCATGTAGGTATATTTGTGTCTATGTGGCTGGTTGTGTGTTTATGTATCTTTGTGTGTGTGTGTGTGTGTATATATATATATATATATATATATATATATATATATATATATATATATATATATAGGTACATAGTTGTAGGGAAGCACTCTCAC
This sequence comes from Rhinophrynus dorsalis, assembly GCA_037306005.1. NCBI lineage: Eukaryota > Metazoa > Chordata > Amphibia > Anura > Rhinophrynidae > Rhinophrynus > Rhinophrynus dorsalis. The sequence continues at coordinate 31,581,807 of CM074723.1, forward strand.
TTAATGGACATATCTTGCCTGGGTGCTTAGTGTACGCCAGAAGAAGATGTCACGCACTCACAGGACTTCCAAGGGGTTTATCAAGCATATTTTTAATGGTCAACATTTCGGCCAGACAACGCAGGCCTGAGGAATGGTGTAATGGAATGGTGTAATGTCCTGCTGGTCTCATTTCATGCTTTGCTGGTCTCCTGTAATGGTACCTTGTCCTGCTGGTCTCATGTAATCCTCTGCTGATCTAATGATAAAACATAGTGCCCTGCTGGTCTCATCTAATGGTGTATTCCGCTGTTGCTCTCAAGTAATAGTCTGTTGGTATCATGTAATGGTGCATTGCGCTGTTAATCTCATGTAAATCTGCTAGTCTCATTTAATGCTCTGCTGATATTATGTAGTCATGCATTGCACTGTTGGTCTCCTGTAATGGTAAATTGCCCTTGAATTAATGAATATGTTTATTTATATAGTGACACTAGTGTATGAAGTGCTTTACAATTTAAGGGTTTAGAAAATACAGGGTTACAAGCGCTTTGCAAAGTAAAACACTAGAAGTGAGGTTCCTGCCCGAAAGCTCACGATTAGTGATGAGCGAGCATGCTCGGCCGAAGCTCGGTTCGGCTCGAGCATCGCTCTGCTCGGCACATGGCGGTACTCGTACGAGTACCGCATGTGCTCGCCCGCCATGTTCGGGTCTCCTCCCCGCACGTTTCGCGGCTGCTGCGCAGTCAATAAACGTGCGGGGAGGCTCTGACATCAGTGTAATGCCAGCAGCCATGTTGGCTGCTGGCATTACACTGATTGGCTGGCCAGAACCCGTGATCGGGTGCTGTATAGCACCTGACCAGCGAGTTCGGCTCAGTCTTAGCCAGGGAGAGATGAGGATAGGAAGGGAAAGTCAGTGTAGGGAGAAGAAAAGTGTGTTTGAACAACATAAAGACCCAAAAGTCCTTTTTAGGACTATTGTGTGTGGGGGCAGCAGTTATATTTTGTTTGGGGGGGCAGAGATTTAAAAAAAAAAACGTCACATATTCCGTTCACTGTGCCTAGCCGCAGATTAGCAGCACATTCTGTTTAGTGTGCAAAGTTGCAGATTAGCAGCACATTCTGGTTAGTGTGCAAAGTTGCAGATTAGCAGCACATTCTTTTTAGTGTGCAAAGTTGCAGATTAGCAGCACATTCTGTTTAGTGTGCAAAGTTGCAGATTAGCAGCACATTCTTTTTAGTGTGCAAAGTTGCAGATTAGCAGCACATTCTGTTTAGTGTGCAAAGTGTAAAAAATAAAAGTCACATATTCCGTTCACTGTGCCTAGCCGCAGATTAGCAGCACATTCTGTTTAGTGTGCAAAGTTGCAGATTAGCAGCACATTCTGTTTAGTGTGCAAAGTGTAAAAAATAAAAGTCACATATTCCGTTCACTGTGCCTAGCCGCAGATTAGCAGCACATTCTGTTTAGTGTGCAAAGTTGCAGATTAGCAGCACATTCTGTTTAGTGTGCAAAGTGTAAAAAATAAAAGTCACATATTCCGTTCACTGTGCCTAGCCGCAGATAAGCAGCACATTCTGTTTAGTGTGCAAAGTTGCAGATTAGCAGCACATTCTGTTTAGTGTGCAAAGTGTAAAAAATAAAAGTCACATATTCCGTTCACTGTGCCTAGCCGCAGATAAGCAGCACATTCTGTTTAGTGTGCAAAGTTGCAGATTAGCAGCACATTCTGTTTAGTGTGCAAAGTGTAAAAAATAAAAGTCACATATTCCGTTCACTGTGCCTAGCCGCAGATAAGCAGCACATTCTGTTTAGTGTGCAAAGTTGCAGATTAGCAGCACATTCTGTTTAGTGTGCAAAGTATAAAAAATAAAAAGTCACATATTCCGTTCACTGTGCCTAGCCGCAGATAAGCAGCACATTTTGTTTAGTGTGCAAAGTTGCAGATTAGCAGCACATTCTGTTTAGTGTGCAAAGTGTAAAAAATAAAAGTCACATATTCCGTTCACTGTGCCTAGCCGCAGATAAGCAGCACATTCTGTTTAGTGTGCAAAGTTGCAGATTAGCAGCACATTCTGTTTAGTGTGCAAAGTGTAAAAAATAAAAGTCACATATTCCGTTCACTGTGCCTAGCCGCAGATTAGCAGCACATTCTGTTTAGTGTGCAAAGTGTAAAAAATAAAAGTCACATATTCCGTTCATTGTGCCTAGCCGCAGATAAGCAGCACATTCTGTTTAGTGTGCAAAGTGTAAAAAATAAAAGTCACATATTCCGTTCACTGTGCCTAGCCGCAGATTAGCAGCACATTCTGTTTAGTGTGCAAAGTTGCAGATTAGCAGCACATTCTGTTTAGTGTGCAAAGTGTAAAAAATAAAAGTCACATATTCCGTTCACTGTGCCTAGCCGCAGATAAGCAGCACATTCTGTTTAGTGTGCAAAGTTGCAGATTAGCAGCACATTCTGTTTAGTGTGCAAAGTGTAAAAAATAAAAGTCACATATTCCGTTCACTGTGCCTAGCCGCATATTAGCAGCACATTCTGTTTAGTGTGCAAAGTTGCAGATTAGCAGCACATTCTGTTTAGTGTGCAAAGTGTAAAAAATAAAAGTCACATATTCCGTTCACTGTGCCTAGCCGCAGATAAGCAGCACATTCTGTTTAGTGTGCAAAGTTGCAGATTAGCAGCACATTCTGTTTAGTGTGCAAAGTGTAAAAAATAAAAGTCACATATTCCGTTCACTGTGCCTAGCCGCAGATAAGCAGCACATTCTTTTTAGTGTGCAAAGTTGCAGATTAGCAGCACATTCTGTTTAGTGTGCAAAGTGTAAAAAATAAAAGTCACATATTCCGTTCACTGTGCCTAGCCGCAGATAAGCAGCACATTCTGTTTAGTGTGCAAAGTTGCAGATTAGCAGCACATTCTGTTTAGTGTGCAAAGTGTAAAAAATAAAAGTCACATATTCCGTTCACTGTGCCTAGCCGCAGATTAGCAGCACATTCTGTTTAGTGTGCAAAGTTGCAGATTAGCAGCACATTCTGTTTAGTGTGCAAAGTATAAAAAATAAAAGTCACATATTCCGTTCACTGTGCCTAGCCGCAGATAAGCAGCACATTCTGTTTAGTGTGCAAAGTTGCAGATTAGCAGCACATTCTGTTTAGTGTGCAAAGTGTAAAAAATAAAAGTCACATATTCCGTTCACTGTGCCTAGCCGCAGATAAGCAGCACATTCTGTTTAGTGTGCAAAGTTGCAGATTAGCAGCACATTCTGTTTAGTGTGCAAAGTGTAAAAAATAAAAGTCACATATTCCGTTCACTGTGCCTAGCTGCAGATTAGCAGCACATTCTGTTTAGTGTGCAAAGTTGCAGATTAGCAGCACATTCTGTTTAGTGTGCAAAGTGTAAAAAATAAAAGTCACATATTCCGTTCACTGTGCCTAGCCGCAGATAAGCAGCACATTCTGTTTAGTGTGCAAAGTTGCAGATTAGCAGCACATTCTGTTTAGTGTGCAAAGTGTAAAAAATAAAAGTCACATATTCCGTTCACTGTGCCTAGCCGCAGATTAGCAGCACATTCTGTTTAGTGTGCAAAGTTGCAGATTAGCAGCACATTCTGTTTAGTGTGCAAAGTGTAAAAAATAAAAGTCACATATTCCGTTCACTGTGCCTAGCCGCAGATTAGCAGCACATTCTGTTTAGTGTGCAAAGTTGCAGATTAGCAGCACATTCTGTTTAGTGTGCAAAGTGTAAAAAATAAAAGTCACATATTCCGTTCACTGTGCCTAGCCGCAGATAAGCAGCACATTCTGTTTAGTGTGCAAAGTTGCAGATTAGCAGCACATTCTGTTTAGTGTGCAAAGTGTAAAAAATAAAAGTCACATATTCCGTTCACTGTGCCTAGCCGCAGATTAGCAGCACATTCTGTTTAGTGTGCAAAGTTGCAGATTAGCAGCACATTCTGTTTAGTGTGCAAAGTGTAAAAAATAAAAGTCACATATTCCGTTCACTGTGCCTAGCCGCAGATAAGCAGCACATTCTGTTTAGTGTGCAAAGTTGCAGATTAGCAGCACATTCTGTTTAGTGTGCAAAGTGTAAAAAATAAAAGTCACATATTCCGTTCACTGTGCCTAGCCGCAGATTAGCAGCACATTCTGTTTAGTGTGCAAAGTTGCAGATTAGCAGCACATTCTGTTTAGTGTGCAAAGTGTAAAAAATAAAAGTCACATATTCCGTTCACTGTGCCTAGCCGCAGATAAGCAGCACATTCTGTTTAGTGTGCAAAGTTGCAGATTAGCAGCACATATTCCGTGTAATATGAAGAAGGCGGGTAAAAAGGGACGGGGAAGTGGACGTGATCCTGATAGTTCAGGGCGCGGGTCAGGACGCGTAGAAACTGTGCCTGGTGCCAGAGCACAAGAAAGAAAGACATCCACCATACCTAGCTTCATGTCTCAGTTTACAGGGCGTCGCAGGACATCACTCTCGAGGTCAGACCACTGCGAACAGGTGGTCGGTTGGATTTCAGCTGATACTGCTTCCAGTCGGTTAAGCACCACCCTGTCTTCCACCAAGTCCGCTCTCAGTAGCCAAGAGTCTGGTCAACATAATCCTCACCCTGATCATCCTTCCTCCCACCATAGAGGGTCTGGCCAAAGAATTGATCCCACACTGGGATATAGTGAGGAGCTCGTCTCATCACCAATCCTTCATTTGAACCTCTCTCCAAGCACGCTTGCAGAGGAACATGACATCTTGTGCCCTGATTCACAACCTCTCGAGGGTACCCAATCACAAGAAGATGACAGAGGGAAACGGCATTTAAGGTCAAAGGAAGTGGATGATGATGATGAGACACAGTTGCCATCAAATCAACCACTATTACTGTCTCAAGACCTTGATGAGGAGGATGATACACAGTTGTCAATGACTGAGTATGTGGTGGGATCAAGAAATGAGGAGGATGATCAGAGTGAGGAAGTGGAGGAGGACTTGGTGGACGATGAGGTGACTGACCCCACCTGGGAAGGTGGAGAGCCGAGCGATGACAGCAGTCCTGAGGGTGAGCCATCTGCAGCACCGCAACAGGCTGGAAGAGGCAGTGGTGTGGCTAAAGAAAGAAGGCGGACCGCACCAAACCGGCCCGCAAATGTTCCACGGAGCACCCCCTTGCGTAAATCTCCCTTGCCAAGGGCTAGGTGTTCCGCGGTATGGCGTTTTTTTAAGGAAAGTGCGGACGACAAAAAAATTAGTTTGCAACCTGTGCCACACTAGAATGAGCCGAGGCATGAACACTAGAAACCTCACCACCACCAGCATGATCCGACACATGGCATCCAAGCACCGTAATAAGTGGGAGGAACGCCCGGATCGCCAATCTGTGTCTGCAGGCCACACCACTGCCTCCTCTTCCCCTGTTTTTGGTGCCGGCCAATCGCCTGTCGAAGGCGCAGGCCCGCATACCTCCCACCCTGCACCTGTACCATCTGAAGCACCATCAGCGACCACATCCACTTCCCTGTCCCAGCGCAGCATCCAAATGTAGTTACCCCAGGCATTTGAGCGCAAGCGAAAATACCCAGCCACCCACCCACAGGCCATAGCACTAACCTCACACCTTTCCAAATTACTGGCCATCGAAATGCTGCCATTTAGGCTTGTGGAGACTGAGTCCTTCCGCAGCCTGATGGCAGCAGCTGTCCCTCGGTACGCAGTCCCCAGCCGCCACTACTTTTCCCTGTGTGCCGTCCCCGCCTTACACCACCATGTGTCCCGTAACATCACCCGTGCCCTGACCAACGCAGTTACTGGGAAGGTCCACTTAACGACTGACACATGGACAAGTGCTTGTGGCCAGGGACGCTACATTTCCCTGACGGCACACTGGGTGAATGTCGTGGAGGCTGGGAGCGACTCGGACCCTGGGATGGCACAGGTGCTACCCACGCCGAGGATTGCGGGCCCTACCTCCATCAGGGTTTCCGCCAGCACCTACGTTATTGGCTCCTCCTCCTCCGTTTCCCCCTCCGAATTCTCTGCGCGCAGCGCCACTCACCCATCAGCCGGTAGCTGGAAGCAGTGTAGCACTGCAGTGGGGAAGCGTCAACAGGCCGTGCTGAAGCTGATCTGCCTTGGGGACAAACAGCACACGGCCTCAGAGCTGTTGCAGGGGATTAGTCACCAGACCGAGCAGTGGCTCTCGCCACTCAACCTGCAACCAGGCATGGTTGTGTGTGATAATGGGCGTAACTTGGTGGCGGCTTTGGAGCTCGGCAAGCTCACACACGTACCATGCCTAGCGCATGTATTTAATTTAGTGGTTCAGCGATTTCTAAAAACCTACCCCAATTTGCATGATCTCTTGACCAAGGTGCGCCGCGTGTGTGCACATTTCCGTAAGTCATCAACAGCTTCAGCCGGCCTGTTGAAGCTGCAGCAGCGCTTACAATTGCCAGCTCACCGGCTGCTGTGTGACGTGAGCACGTGCTGGAACTCCACCTTCCACATGTTGGCCCGGCTTTGTGAGCAGCAGAGGGCAGTAGTGGAGTACCAGCTGTTACACGGTCGTAGCCTCTCCGTTCAACTTCCTCTAATCAGAAGTGAGGAGTGGGAATGGATGTCAGACCTCTGTGAGGTTTTACGCAATTTTGAGGAATCGACACAGATGGTGAGCGGCGATAACGCTATTATCAGTGTAACCATCCCACTTCTGTGTCTACTGAAACGCTCGCTGCTCACAATTAAAACCGACGCTTTGCATGTGGAAGAGGTGGAAATGCGGGAGGAAGAGCTTACACAAGGTGATAGCCAGAGCACCCTCACTTCGTCTTCTCAGCGACAATTGGAGGAGGCGGAGGAGGAGGAGGAGGAAGACACGGTTGCCTCCGCTACAGAGGGTAGCCATGGAACTTTAGTTCCATCTCTTCTACGTGGGTGGGCAAAAGAGGAGGAAGAGGATGAGGAGATTGAGAGTCATCCTCCTGGTGAGGACAGCGAAATCTTGCCTGTTGGTACTCTGGCACACATGGCTGACTTTATGTTAGGCTGCCTTTCCCGTGACCCACGCGTTATACGCATTTTAGACAACACGGATTACTGGGTGTTCACCCTTCTGGACCCCCGCTACAAAGAGAATTTCTCATCTCTCATTCCTCCAGTGGAGAGGACAAGCAAAATGGTGCAATACCAGAAGGTTCTTGTCGAAAAATTGCTCCAAAATTTTCCATCTGACAACGCTGGCGGCAGAGTACGTGCTACCTTGGCCAACCGAGAAGGGGAGAAAAGGGGAGCACACAGCAGTTCCGACAAAGGCAGGGCAACACTCTCCAAGGCGTGGGACACCTTCATGACACCCCGCCAGCACCCTCACCCTGATGCGCAGCCTAGTGTCACAAGGAGGGAAAAGTTTTGGAAGATGGTGAAGGAGTACATAGCAGACCGTGTCAGCGTCCTCAATGATCCCTCTGTGCCTTACAACTACTGGGTGTCCAAGCTGGACACGTGGTATGAACTGGCACTCTACGCCTTGGAGGTGCTGGCCTGCCCTGCCGCCAGCATTCTGTCTGAGCGGGTATTTAGTGCTGCTGGTGGCATCATAACAGATAAGCGTATCCGCCTTTCCACCGAAAATGCTGATAGGTTGACACTTATAAAAATGAACAAGGCCTGGATTTCCCCTGACTTCTCCACTCCACTGGAGGAAAGCCCCGGGTGAACATAAAGTGACTTTATATATGTTATTTACAATGATGGGAATACTCTGTATTCCCATTCACCCCTTCCACCCAAAAAACGGGTATATGGTTGACTCTCTTCCATATACCCTGTGATATAATTTTTATATAGGGCCAGCTCACCAGCGGGCGCAGTTTGACAATTTTTGTATAGGTCAGCTCACCAGCGGGCCTTCTCATATAATGTTTTATTGGGTCAGCTCTCTAGCGGGCCCTCTCATATAATGTTTTATTGGGTCAGCTCTCTAGCGGGCCTTCGCATATAATGTTTAGGATGGTCAGCTCCGCAGCAGACCCTCACCCATAATGTTTTAGATGGTCGGCTCAGCGCACGTTTCCCTCTTAATCATGGCCCCAGTTCAGAAAAATCGAGGAAATTTTTTGCAGAATTTGCCTCTGCGCACGTTTCCCTCTTAATCATGGCCCGAGTTCAGAAAAATCGAGGAAATTTTTTGCAGAATTTGCCTCTGCGCACGTTTCCCTCTTAATCATGGCCCCAGTTCAGAAAAATCGATGACATTTTTTGCAGAATTTGCCTCTGCGCACGTTTCCCTCTTAATCATGGCCCCAGTTCCGAAAAATCGATGAAATTTTTTGCAGAATTTGCAGATGATATACAAGTAAATATACAGCAAATACTGTTTGGTAACAATTTTTCGCCTAAAGTCGTTTTTATCTTCCTTTTTGTGTGTTTTACGGTCAGTCTGTAAAAATGGCGTACTACGGGCGAAACATCGTTCCCAGCAGCAACGTTGGAGTCCAAGATGCATCCAGACATCCTCCCTATGCTGTCCCTGAACCATTTCTGTGGTGTTTCCATCATTTTCTGCCCTTTTCCTATGGACCAGGCACCCTCCCCTCATCAGAGCAGGGGGTGCCTGGTGTAATGCTCGAGTCCTCCCATTGACTTCAATGGGGCTCGGGTGCTCGGCCGAGCACTCGAGCCTCCGGGGGTGCTCGGCCAGAGCACCCGAACACCCGAGCATTGGGGTGCTCGATCATCACTACTCACGATCTTCCAGTTTATTGTGATTTATATTGCTCTATAGGACAATCTTCTTACTGTGAACATACGGAAAACCATGCCCACTTGACAGGTTTTTCCCTTATGATCACTGTAGATCGTCCCTCTCTGCGATCCATCCGGACAGTCTTGCTGCTCTGAGGTGAGCAGTGTTACATCAGTAAAAGGGGCGGGAGGGGGATACTTTATCATTCAATTACTCTTGTACTACAACTCTGACAGTACTGAAATAACACTCTCCATGGCCCAAATACTATGAAGATTCATTGGAGCTGCTTTTATTGTGAGATATTACTATTCCTTTAAACCTTGGGTAATAGTATAGATTTGATTAATTTTCACCATAATATTTAGATTGTGGGAAATTGCTGTTTTCTGTGCTTATATTGTAAGGTTTATCTACATGTGTACAACAAGGGAATGCTCACTGCGTTTTTTTATTCAAAAGTTAGAGCAGTTCAACTTGAATTTTGTAGGTGCAATATCTCAATGGGCTGAAACTTTACAGTGGCGCTATTGCTATACCATCCTATGGAGGTTTATGGCCAACTGACCAGAGCTGTCCATAGGATGGTGTATCAACAGCGCCAATGTACACTGTCAGGCCTTTATTTATGGACTGAAATGTTGACAATAAATATTATGACATAATTTTCATCTATTTAATACGGTTTGCGTTGCAATGTGTTGGATTCCTCTCTGGCACTCAAAGGGTTAATTCCTGCGAGTACTTCTGTTTTATTTTTCTGCATTGATTCTGCCGTTAAATTAGGTAAAGGGGAACTATGCACATAGGAATACGTAGCTCTTAATATGTTTAAAGGGGAAGTAAAATTTCATAATAATAACCCCCCATGTAGAATACAATGGTCAGAAAAGATAGATAGATAGATAGATAGATAGATAGATAGATAGATAGATAGATAGATAAATATGGGATAGATATGAGATAGATAGATAGATAGATAGATAGATAGATAGATAGATATGAGATAGATAGATAGATAGATAGATAGATAGATAGATAGATAGACAGATAGATATAAGATAGATAGATAGATAGATAGATAGATAGATAGATATGAGATAGATAGATAGATAGATAGATAGATAGATAGATAGATAGATAGATGGCACTGGAGCTGTAGAAACAGAGAGATAGAGAGAGATACCCATGATACTAATGGTGAATGTATACATTCTCAAGGTATAATATGTTCCTGTTCCGTTAAAGACCACACCAGAGTAGGGATGGGCAAAAACATTTGCCTCAAACCAAACTGGCGTAAAAAATGGCACTTTCTGCTTGGAGAAAAATTTCCCGCGAAAAGTGCCATTTTCCCGCCTTTTTTGTCTAGCTCATTCATTGAAATCAATGGAAAGAAGAATTTTTCCCCACCACATGAAAGTTTTCTACTGACTGACAGATGGCATATCCATTCCATGGTCCAACGGTATTCTTACCCTGATACCAATAAACAGTTCCCAACAAAAACCAACCATACCATGAATATCACCTTAGCCCGCATCAGTCCCTAAGCCGTAGCCTGAATGGGAACGCGTTAACCAATGCCTGTCACCGCAAGCGATGAGCATGTCACCCTACCAGTACCCAGGCTGGCATCAAGGGAAGAATCATCACCCTCCACAGGAGGCAGCGCTACCGCCAAGCGGGGACTCCACCCCTCAAGGAGAAAAAGAGGTCTCTCAATACCATCCTGAAGACCGCTCAGGAAAATATCCAGACCAATCTCAGTTAAATGCACACCATCCGGCTGCAATAAGCCACTCTCCAGTGACTCCAATTCCCTATGCCTCACCACCACACCCCCACTCTGACGAACATGCCTGGATATCAGCATATTAAGCTTCCTCCAGCAATGTTCAACTGCCTTCAAACTCCAGGCCCTTCTCCAAGTGCGTCTAGGAACAATTTCAGATCAGACTATGATAACGCACGAGAACATGGATCTGAACCTATCCAAATCATACTTCTTTGTGTTAATCAGATCAGTGTTCTTAACCTGAGCAAGATCGTTACCCCCACAATGAATAACCAGCACAAGCAAACCCACCGTACCACAACCCAAATTAAACACTAAAGGAAGTAACTGATTCCACAAGAGACCACCAACCCCGTGCCACTGGACTGACACCCCTGAGAAACCCAACTGCTTTCCCCCAGGACGACACTCCACCCACCGTTCTGCCCGATGCACATACAAATGACCGATAATCCAAACAGAAACAGCAGAGCCACCTATGAACAAAAGAGACCATATCAACACAGTAAATGAGGGCAAACATAACTGCGAAACCTAACCGACCTCCAATGCCCCGACCGTGGCAGAGCTCTATCCCCCAACCCCAAAACACTAGCTTCCATCAGGGCCCTGATCCGAAAGGAGTGGGTCCCAAACTCAGCCGGATTCAAGCCAACAGCCACAATGAAATGCTTAAAAACTGATGCAAACTGAAAATGGGTAAGTGACAGACCATCAGCATGCGCCAAGAAATTGGAACCAATCCGCCAAATCCACAGATTACACTGAACCAAGGACATAGGGCAAGCATACCCCCCCCAATAGCATGTACCTTCACCCATACCTCTTTGCCATAAACATCCGTTTTAGAGAGCACCAGCCGAAAGGAGATGCAATCCCTGAACACCTGAACATCCGAAAAGACCAAGCCCCCAGACCGAAAATAGGACAGCACCATCAATTCCAAAATGCGGAGTGCCCTGAAAAATGCCAAGCTGAAAGCATCCTGAAAAAGAATGACTTCAAAGTTGGACGAGCAAATGGAATGCAACACCGCGAAGAGCTTGAGAAGCAAGCCAAACGATACTGGCCGACGTCTGTCGGGAACCCTACCACCGTGCCTCCAACCACCAATAACCCTGTGAACTACATCCCGCCATCCCAACAATTGCAACAAAAAGGCTACCTCAGACATTTGTTTTTGCACATAGCCCACCTTGCATCCTTTTTTTTTGCATCATAGACAAAAACAGGAGAGCGCCCTGAAGCAAACAACCATCACTAGCTTCAGCTCCCGTCGACTGCCAACATTCGGCCCAAGCCAGCCAGCTCTTGCTATATGCCTTCCAAGAAGATTCAACAACAGACTGCTTCACAAGGACAACAATGTCTTGGAACCGAGGGTCCACAAGGAAACCGGGCAGCTGCAACCGGTGAGCCGTTGAAACTCATCCCACTAAAAACGAGACAAAGCATCGGCAATATGATTATCGACCCCCGGTATATGCTAAGCCCTAACACTATCATTAAGCTTGAGGCAAAGCAAAACCAAATGCCACAGCAAATCAACCACTGCCGGAGACCTAGACGTCATGTTGTTAATCGCATAAACCACAGCAACATTATCCGTCCAAAAGACAATACGCCTATTCCGGAGCTCCTCACCCCACAAATCAACTGTCACCAAAATGGGAAACAGCTCCAGTAATGTCAAGTTGCGAATCAAGGAAGATGCCCAACATGCCTCGGGCCAAGGTTCAGCAGACCACTGACCATGAAAATAGGCCCCAAAACCACAGAAACCCGCCGCACCCATAAACAATTCTAAGATGTCACTACTGGCCTCCCGATCCTGCCAACAAGACCTGCCATTGTAACTGGCAAGAAACTGTCTCCAAACCTCCAAATCATCCTTCATAGACCTAGTTATACGTATGAAATGTCGAGGACTCGAGACACCCACAGTGGCGAAGGCAAGCTGTTTCGCAAAGCCCCCTCCCATAGGCATGACACAACACATGAAAACTAGATGTCCGATCAACGATTGGAGCATGCACAATGTAACTTTCCTGGAGCCAACCACCCTATCCAACAAAAGCCCAAGATGATCCAACTTATCCTGAGGAAGTGGAACACCATTTCCCCGGAATCAATCTCAATTCCAAGAAAACTCAAAACCATGACCGGACCTTCCTACTTGCCCGGCGCTAACAGCACCCTAACCACAGAAGTCAACCATTGAAAAGCCCTCAACAGAGATTCGCACTGCCCTGAAGCAGCCGGGCCAACAAACAAGAAATCATCCAAGTAACGGATGACCGCCGAAGAGCCCATTTCATACCTGACCATCCCCTCCAAAAAAATGATAAAAACCTCAAAGTAGCTACAAGAAATGGAGCATCACATAGGGAGGCACAGGTCCACAAAGTACTGACCCCCAGGCTTGCAACCCAGCAGATGAAAACATGTCGGATGTACCGGCAGCAAGCAAAAAGCCGACTCAATATCGTTTTTTTCCAGCAAAGCACCACAAGCGGCTGCACGCACCAAATCCAGTGCCTTGTCAAAAGAGGTGTAACACATGGTCCGATCCTCCTTAGAAATGCCGTCATTAACCAACTCCCCTTTTGGATAAGAGAGATGGTGTATGAGACGGAACTACCCGGCCTCCTTCTTGAGCACCAGGCCCAAAGGGGAAGATGTGAAAAAGGCTTAACACTGAAGGGGCCAGCCATCTGGCCAAGCTCCACCTCATGCAGCAACTTCTCATGCACCAAACCCGGGTTATCGCGAACTGACTTCAAATTGCTGAATTCACAACCAGATTCCCTATGCACAAAGGGAATCCAGAACCCCTCTGTAAACCCGGCCCTAAGCAATGCGGCTTGCCCCCTTCTTGGAGTAGAGCCCTAGCCACAGCTCCATCCTTTGGATGCTCACAGCGTCCGCCCACGGTTGCACAATTGACGGAGGTTTGTCACCAATGACCCTGGACTTCCTAATGGAGCGGAGGGCGGAATATCCACCTCCACAGTAGGAACACTCATGCCAAAATCGACAAGAGTTGAACCACTTGCAATTACTCTCGTTGAAGAGCCAACAAACCCCAGTCTTTCTTGCGGCCGGCAACCCTGAGGCAGCACCGGCCGACACTGGAAAGGGGGGTGGGAACGTTGGCCCACCGTAAGGCGCAACCAAACATCAGTCGCCTTGGTATCCCACTGCAGCCCCAGAACCACCACCAGTTTTAGACAAGACAATCCCCCATGTACTTTATATGTGCCCCAAATAAGGTCCAAATAAACAAAAAGTTGCAAGGCCTGTTCAGGATGCCTGTCTCCAAAAATGTTTGCCAAAACACAAAAGTCTTGGAGGCAGTTGCCAAAAGTCTTCCCCGCCTTTGGCTTCCTGTCCTCACTACGCTCCTGCCGATCCACCGTTGGCTGCTCCGCCAAAATCAAGTTCCAAATATCCACATATTCATTCCTAGCAATCTTCTCTTTCAGATCATCAGACAGATGCATCACTAATGCACTAACACCACAAAAGTATGCTTCCTTCAGCCAATAGCTTCAAGGCGTTGCAGAATGTGCTGCAATAAGCCCCTCATATCCTCGCCTAAACTTCTCCTATCACCCCCATCCCAAGCCCTAGAACAATCGTACTCAACCAGAATGAGAACGGGCCACCTGATGAACCACGCTGGGCCTGGACCAAAGAGGGGATGTCTGAGAATCATGGTCAGTGAAAGACGAACAAGACGTGTGAGACCTGGAGCGAGAGCGGGAACTTAGAAGCCTAGAACGAGAAACAACAGAACAACCTACACTCCCTGTACTAACAAAACTCCTATCGCTAGCAAAGCTATCCCGGCTCCGGCTTCTTCTGCTCTGCGTAACGCCAGCCCGTAAAGGCCCCGTAGTGTGCCGACTGGTGTGGGCGTGAACACGCCCCGCGACGTCCAACGAGACACTGGCATGTCCATGCCCCATGAGTGTCCCTAGACCCAGTATAAAATGCCTGGGCCCCTTCACAAACAAAGCTGTTCTGACTCCTGCTTCTTCTGCGCTGAGACGCGCAGCCTGTGAAGGCCCCGTGGAGCGCCGACTGGTGCCGGTGTGTATCTGCCCCACAGCACCCACTGGGACACTGGCATGTCCATGCCCCCAAGTATCCCACGACCCACTAGCTACAGTCTGATCCGTCAGCCTTCCTTTGCCGCTGGCATTCAGATGCCCTGCGACAGCACGCTGCTCCTCATCATCCACAGGACGCCAAGACCCCTTATCAGCCCTGGTGTGCTGACGCTCCGCAGACCGCTTGGTCTTGCCGTCGCCCCTAGACCTCCATGAAGCACCAGGTGCACTGGTGCGTCCACACCCTGCAGCGCGTCTGTCCGCCTTCTGCACCCCACGAACCCTCGACTTAGTGCCCTTAGCTGCTACTGGAGCAGTTGAGGAGCTATGGAGCAAGCCAGCAAAACCCCCATCACCCAAAATACCCTGCAAAAGCTGCAAAAGCGAAGGTCCTTGTGCAACCCCACTAGACCCAGCCATCTCCACCAGGGAAGAGGAATCAAGGGTGACCTGTACAGGCCCCGCACCCTCATACCTGTCCTGACCTGCACCATCTTCATCTTCCAGTACTTGCTCTGGCACATCAGCAGACACCGAGGCAATTGGATCAAATGGTCCTGCGCCATCCTCACCAGCAGAATTGCTGGACTTACGCCAGCGACGTGATGAAACTGGGCTAGGGCTGAGCTTAACAGGTGGATGTGTCTTCCTGGCAGGCATGCGTCTGACCACTGCAGGCTCTACAACAGGGGGTGGAGCTGGGACATCTGTATCCCCAGAGAGAGACTGAGCTCTGATCATTGACTGGAGCCAGTCACTCCCTTCTGCCTGCATGCGGGAGCGACCAAGCTCCAGTAGCTGATCAGCCTCCATAGAGGTAAAAGAAAATCTTCTTTTTGTTTTTTTATAATGAAGCAGCCGGCCGCAACAGCATGATGTATGCTATGCTGCTTGTCCTCCGCAGTCTGGCTGAAAAGGAAGTGCCAGATTACCCTTCACTAACTAAACCCCCCTTTAAACTCCTCCCACCCAAACTACCCAACCAAATATCCCGTTCCACGCAGGCACCGGAAGGGGAGACACGAGAAGCCCATCATGCCTCGGTCAGTCAAGATGGGCTTCCCGCATAGATCCGGGGCCCATTCCGCATTTCTATAGCCATATGCAAGGGTGTCAGGCTCTCACAGCATGCCATTCTGTGTGTGTGAGAGGAGAGAGCAGCATGTTTTTGAGCTAGAGAAGATAGAAAAATAAAGGGGAGTTGAAGTTTAGTTTAGGGAGTCATTTAGATAGGACATTTGTTCTCTGTATTAGCAAAGTCTGGGGGCACTCTGGGGGAGAAGGAGGGAGGAAGGAGGTTGACCCCAAATACCTCAAAATTTGGTGTGATTGACTGGAAAGACATAGGCAGTTGGGGTCCACATTACTTGCTGATTTTGCTTTTATTGTCTCTGTGCTGGGGAAGTCTAGGGACAGAAGTTGTTGATTTTGTTTTTTTTTTTTGGTTGTTTTTTTTTTTGGACTGACTGTGATAAGATAGGGTGGACAACTTAAAAAAAATGCAAAAATAATAACAGAATAAAATACAAATAAAAAATGAATTCATAAATAATTAAACAAATACATATATTAGGTTACTGGGAACCTGATGTGAGCTCTGTGACTGAGGTAGACCTGATAGACAGCAGACAACATTGAGAATTTTGTTGAGGGCCAAGACAAGACATCACACTCCATCAGTTGTGGTCTGTAGAGAGTAAAAACACACACAGTAATAGAGTAATGTCCAGCAAATGCACCAGACGCAGGGGGAAAGGTGGAGCAGTGCAGGGACGTGGGAGTAAAGTGGTAGTTCAAAACTGACTACAGCAATCGTTGCTGCAGCATGTGCAATAAATGATGATGATCCGTCTCCTCCTGGGGTGGATGCAGTTTTTCAAGGTCCCACCAATCACACCACACCAGTCCCCCACCATACACCCTCTACCATACACATCTGCCCATTGTAGGTTGTACTTTATTTTTTTATCACTTGACATCATCATGAATATGTCCCAGTGTCACTTAAGCAGGAAGTAAGAGTTGAGGGCAAAGGACAAATGCATTCTGTGTGCTAACACATATTTCAAGGTCTATGTTGCTGTAGGACTGACAACTTTGACTTCCAGCTACTTATTTCTCCACTACAGCCCTCAAAAGAATTAATATTGTTCTGGGAAGTGTTGCACCATAGGAAACATGGGAGAAAAATTTGTTGAATAGGTGAAAAATGTGTTGGAATAGGTGAAAATGTGTTGAATAGGAGAAAAATGTTTTGGAAAAGGCAAATAATTTTCTGGAATAGGTGAAAAGGAGTAAACTTTTGCATTGCAGAAAAGGAGAAAACATTCGCGAAAAGAGAGAAAACGTGTTTTTCACGAAAAGTCATGCAGGAAATTTTTCTCACTTTTCGTCAACCCCTACACCAAAGTACATGTGGCAAACCCAATAATTAGACATACCCCATAGCTGTATGAAGGAATAATTCCGAGGCATATCCTTCAATTAAATTGAACCACTTATTTCAGTGGTATAATTCCCCTTTAACAGATCTCTGTTTCAAGTCTGTAGATAATTGACACATCTTCACAGCAGATAACAACACTCTGAATCGTAAAACCCATAGAAAAAATGCAGTCTATATTCAACAGAAAAAAATCAGAAGAAAATCGGATTGTGAGATGAAATTCTCCAGATATGGATTACGAAAGTTGTAAAATACAAAGAAATCTATGTAATTCTACCTAATTAGAGTATGAAGAGCACATAGGTAGACAAACCCTTCTGTTAACTCTTTGATTGCCAAAGTAATGTGTTGGACCCCTCTGGGACATTCAGAGAACTAAACAAATGATTTCTAGTGGTGTAGTTTGTCTTTAAAGCGGACCTAACACTGCTAAGAAACTTTCTTTGTAATAATTCCCTATCTGGCGACTAGCTGCTTAGTAGCGCTAGTCGCCAGAATTATTACCTCTTCATGGAGAAATATGCATTCATCCTCGGCTGACAGGCAGGACGGAGCGCGGACATCTTGCCCTAGTGACGTCCGAGCGCCTGCTCTGTCAGTCCCAGACGGCTGTAGGAGGCATTGCTAGGAGCCATTCGGCTCCGGAAGGGACTGACATCGCAGGTGCGCAGACATCACTAGGGCAAGATGTCCGCGCTCCGTCCTGTCAGCCGAGGATGAATGCATGTTTCTCCATGAAGAGGTAATGATTCTGGTGACTAGCGCTACTAAGCAGTTAGTCGCCAGATAGGGAATTATTACAAACAAAGTTTCTTAGCGGTGTTAGTTCCGCTTTAAAGACAAACTACACCACTAGAAATCATTTGTTTAGTTCTCTGAATGTCCCAGAGGGGTCCAACACATTACTTTGGCAATCAAAGAGTTAACAGAAGGGTTTGTCTACCTATGTGCTCTTCATACTCTAGCGGTGTTAGTTCAGCTTTAAACTCTGCTTATCATTCTGAACTAACAATTGTAGCTCTGTGAAATAACTCCAGTGAAGTGCATTGACTGCTCAGGATTTGAACTTGTTATTCTATATGAGGATTTATAGACAGGAGATGCACTGAGAGATGAAAAAAAAAGTTTCCAGAAAATGTTTGGTAATTCTCATGCTATTTAACCCTTTGTGTTGGACTCCTATATGACCTTGATATGGTTAAGGAAACCTGCTATTAACCCTTTGGATGCTACATAATTTGCCATTCCAGTGCAGAGAGGATGTTGTTACAAACACACAAATAATAAAAATAAAATGCTGCAGGATGAAGGACTCCTCAGCGAGACTCCAATAACGTTGGTCCTATGTCTTTTGTTGCCACTATGCACCAACAAATTTGGTAATTTTGTCTACCCGTCTTGGGATCGATTCATATAACTCTGTTATGAAAAGTAAACTACCATCATAGTTTTAAAGGGATAGTAATATTTCACAATAAAAGCAGCTCTAATTAATCATCATAGTATTTGGACTTTGGAGAGTGTTATTTCAATTCTGTCAGAGTTGTAGTTCAAGAGTAAATTCAATGACAAACTATCCCCCTCCCGCCCCTTTTACTGATGTAACACTGTTCAGCTAGAGCAGAAGGGAGGTGCCCAGGTAGATTGCAGAGAGGGACAATCTTCAATTAAGATAAGGGAGAAACCTGAAAAACTTGTCAAGGGGGCAGGGCCTTCATTGTTCTCATAGGAAGAAGATTGTCCCCTTCTGTTATCTGTCTGGTCTATGGACTGGATTCCACATCTGAGAAGAGATAGCTTACACTAGGTAAAAGGGGCGGGAGGGGAAACTTTGCTTGTGAATATCTCTCAAACCATAAAGGTTTGAGAGATAAGACTTATATCGTTCTTCATGTTTTTTTAATGCCTACAAAATAAAATAAAGATAAAACAAAGTATTACTATCCCTTAAAATGTTGTCAGATCATTGATTCTAGGCCATATGTACCTGCTTGCGCTAACTCAGAGGTGAGGTAGTTACCCTTCAAGGCAAGGTCATATTTCCCAATAAGCAGAGTAGGCAACTGCTTAGAGCTCCAAATTTTGAGGGCAATGTGTCGGAGATCTCTGTAGCAACCCAGGGCTTTTTGTTTTCCTTGCTTGTTATAGAACCCGGGATTTGGCTCAAGACCCTACCTTTCAAGGTCAAACCCAAAGGGTTTCCAGGTATGATAGAGAGCACATGGACTTGTCACTTAAATAATATAATAATTAATAATATCCCTTTAAGTTACAGGTAGGTATTCTATTACCCATGCGGTGACACGCTACCGAAAGGAAAAAAGGGCACAGCGGGTGCTAAATATCCACCAATTAAGATCAGTTGACAACAACAAAACATTTGAGATTCAGTTACATGCGGGGGCTAGTATCACATGCTAAGTGACCCTCTTTTATCATCTAAGATTTGTACCTACTAAAAGACACGTGAACTTAACCAGCAATGTGTAAGTGAACTGTGTAAAAAGAACAAATGTGCAACTAGGGATCCCTACACTAGTGACCCGTGGATGTATTAATGTAGGGCCTGAGCCCCATATTAATACATCCAATGTACCAAAACCAGAATGAAAAGGAAAAAAATAACTCTTTGAGTGCCAGTGGGGGTATGCAACACATTACAGAGCGTTGCACACCCCTCTAGCACCCAAAGGGTTAATCCTCCTACAGCTAACACCATCCCACTAACAGTAAACACTTACTTGCAAGTCTGAGGTCCAGTAGGTTCTTCTGCACCCTGGTCTTCTTCTTTAATTCTTCGTTTCCTCTTCTTCTTTCTTCATCTGTGTAGTTCTTTGTGCTTTAATAAAACAAGAACAAGTGTTACATTCAATTCCCCCGATACAGTTCCTCCACCGGTGGCAGAACAAAAAGCAAAAAGCCCCCATTGTCATACCTTTCGGGCCCAGAGCCGGATTAAGCCTCCATAGGGCCCTAGGCAGGATCCCAAATTGGGCCCCCCTGCCAGTTTGTCCCTCCCCACACTCTTGCCGCAATAGTTTCTTGATTTGCCCATTGCCTATAGTGACACCACAGATGTTACAATTGAATCAGACTAGACTAGTGATACCACACAGCTTACAATTGAAGTGGGGCTAAACCAGTGATACCACACAGTTTACAATTCAAATGGGGCTAAACCAGTGATACCACACAGTTTACAATTCAAATGGGGCTAAACCAGTGATACCACACAGCTTACAATTCAAATGGGGCTACGCCAGTAATACCACACAGCTTACAATCAAAATGGGGCCACCCCACTGATACCACACAGCTAATGATGGCAAGGGCAAAAGGAGGGTAGAAAGGAAAGAGGAATGGCATAATGAGGGGAAGCCCCCAGTCTGTTTCTCCCTCTTTCTCTAACCCCTTAATCTGTTTTCCACTCTTTTTCTGCCCCCTGCTCTATTCTCCACTCTTTTCCTGACCTCTAGTCATTTCTCCACTCTTTTTCTGCCCTCAATCTGTTTGCCACTCTTTTTCTGCCCCCCTAGTCTGTTCTCCACTCTCTTCCTTCCTCTAGTCTGTTCTCTACTATTTTTTCTGGTCCCTAGTCTGTTCTCCACTCTTTTCTGCCCCCCTAGTCTATTCTTCACTATTTTCCTTCCCCCTAGTCTGTTCTCCACTCTTTTTCTGCCCCCCTAGTCTGTTCTCCACCATTTTCCTTCCCCCTAGTCTGTTCTCCACCATTTTCCTTCCCCCTAGTCTGTTCTCCACTCTTTTTCTGCCCCCTAGTCTGTTCTCCACTCTTTTCCTTCCCCTAGTCTGTTCTCCACTATTTTCCGTCTCCCTAGTCTGTTCTTCACTCTTTTTCTGCCCCCTAGAATTGCCATGGGCCCCCCAACCACATTGGCCCCCTCACCCACATTGGCCACCTCCACATTGCCCCCACCAATCTCCACATTGCCCCTTCATCTCCATAATGTCCCCCTTCATCCCATTGCCCCTTCCACAATGCCCTCTTCATCTCCACAATGCCCCTTCCACAATGCACCTATATCTCCACATTTCCCCTTCCACAATGCTCCCTTCATCTCCACAATGCCCCCTTCATCTCCACATTTCCCCTTCCACAATGCCCCCTTCATCTCCACACTGCCCCTTCCACAATGCCCCCATCTCCACATTGCCCCTTCCACAATGCCCCCTTCATCTCCACAATGCCCCTTCCACAATGCACCTACATCTCCACATTTCCCCTTCCACAATGCCCCCTTCATCTCCACAATGCCCCTTCCACAATGCCCCCTTCATCTCCACATTTCCCCTTCCACAATGCCCCCTTCATCTCCACACTGCCCCTTCCACAATGCCCCCTTCATCTCCACAATGCCCCCTTCCATCTCCACAATGCCCCTTCCACAATGCCCCCATCTCCACTTCACCTCCACATTGCACCTTCATCTCTACATTTCCCCTTCCACAATGCACCCATCTTCACATTTCCCCTGGTGGTCTAGCGGCGTTACTTGACACTTGAAGGCGGCACAGATCTTAGACTGAAGCTCCCGCGCGCCGCTCTAGTAATGCAGAGGCTGGGAGATGATGTCATCTCCCAGCGCTCTGTATTACTAGAGCGGCGCGCCGAGTGGGAGATTAGGTAAGCTGCGGGCGAGGGGTTGAATCGCCCAGCCAAATGAGGGGGGCCCGGAAAGCCTCATTCAAGTTGAATGAGGCTTTCTGGGCCCCCCTCATTTGGCCGGGCCCTAGGCAGGTGCCTTGTGCGCCTTGCCTGTGATCCGGCTCTGTTCGGGCCGTTGCCAGATCCAGACTGGCATCTATATGTCCATTCTCTGTTCAAATATGCTCCCATGCTCCCATTGACTGGGATGTGGGGATACACAGGGCACGGAACATGCCCTGCAGTAACTACACCTCCCAGCCAATCAGCTTCTAGCTGGAGGGGTCACAATCTTTGAATAGCTGGAGGGATGAGTAAGAGAAGTTCAGAGAGAAATGGTGATAGCCAGACACTGACATGGGGAGGGTATGAAAAAGTAAGAGAGAGAGTAACACTGCCCCCCCTGTGTATAATAATGTGTGTTACACACCCCTGTAATGCTGCATTGTTTATATCAGGGTATATATATATATAATGTATAAGGTGTTGGGAACTCTCTTCATCTCCACCTAACTCAGTCATTCTCCTCAGTGTATTGCATTTGTACAACTGCAGTAGGAGACATGGGTGATATTGTTTTCCAACTCTCTGACACATCTGCAACACTGCTATTATGTTCCCATCAGCCCTATACACTTAGGAGTGCTTCTACTGCTGCTAGTGGTTGCACATTAGATGTGCTGATGTATATATCCCAATCAGACCTGTAGTTGTGCTTCAGGTCAGGTCACATTGATGAGAAGGTGCCTAGATATGATCTTGCTTTTCCCCTGCTCACATCTTTTATCTGCTCACATCTTTTACACAGACAGCAACATTTATAGATTTTGGATCATGAGTGATTTATCTCCATACTGGAGATTTCATAGACTGAGTAGTTCCTGAGATTACTACTACTACTACTACTACGACTACTATACTACTACAATTACTGTTTCTACTACTGCTACTTCTGCTACTACTACTGATACTATGACTACCATTCTACTACAACTTCTGTTACTACTACTTCTACTGTTACCACTACTACTATAACTACTACAACTACTGTCACAACTACTACTGGGGGTAGATGTTACAAGCCAAAAAGATGTGAGCATGAACAAAAGCAAAGTTGCCTGTTCTCCGTCTAGTTACCGAGCAACACATTTTAGCTCTCTAGTGTCAGAGGAGAAATCTCCACATACATATTAGATTAATCCCACCCATAAGGGCAGTACCAAAACGATGAGCAAGTACCCTCTGCACGGAAAGACCAGTTAACCCCAGAGGTACGTTTCAGCCTTATTTGGGCCTCGTCAGATCACAGCAAGGGACAGTCTTTTTTCTTTAAGTATAAGGAAAACCCTAACCCCTTGATGAAGGTTTTTCCTTATGCTGAAAGTAGATTGTCCCTCGTCATGATCTGTCCAGACCTGCTTGCTGAGTCTGCTTGACGGATGTAGAAAGGGCAGGAGTGGGAAACTTTATCCTATAATATAAAAGGCCAGAATGTTTGTCCGATGCAGTCATACACAGTAGAGACTGCCTGAACACACAGAATGCTGGGAGTTCTGTGCTGCGAGCATTCTGTGTGTTCAGACAGTCTCTACTGAGCATGACTGCATCTCATGCGCCGCCACTGAGGCGGCGACAGTACACAAAGCAGGACCAGCCTCTTTAGCTCACTGGACCTTGGACCATGTACACGGGCTTTTACACTGGTTATAGAATAAAAGGAAAATGGCAATGTTATAAATGGTTATAAAGTTGCACGTTGTTATACATATGTATATCTTACTGTATTACTTAAATATTGCTATTCCTTTAAAGTAGTCCTACTCACATGATTCAATGGCTGCTCAGACTGAATAGCAGCATACACGTGAGTGGCGGATGCACCATCTGCCTTCACTCAGAGGGGGATTCTGGAGCAAACCAATTGCAAATAAAAGGTTAAAATGAAAACACCATGAAGTCCTCTTAATTTAAATAGGACTTCTTACACCTTGAATGCTAAAGTGGTCAACCACACATTGTGAAAGGGATGAGAAGCCCCATTTAAATGGGAATTTTCATCAACTTCCCCCTCAGGTGGTACAGTTGGTTTGCTCCAGAATAATACCTCTTTGTAAATAATGGCCTATATTTTTAAAGGGATAGTAATACTTAAACTGTAAAAAAAAATATGTTGTAGGGTTTATCCCCCTGACTAAAAAGTTATTAATTTTCAAAGTTGAATTTTTTAGGTGCAATATCACAGTGGCCTGAAATTGTACAGTGGCGCTGTTGCTACACCATCCTATGGAGATTTATGGTCCTGGGACCAGAGCTGTCCATAGGATCATGTAGCAACAGCGCCACTGTACAATTTCAGGCCACTGTGATATTGCACCTAAAAAATTCAACTTTGAAAATTAGTAACTTTTGAATGAAACACCTTTCAGCAGTGGGAGTACCCTTGTTTTATTCAGGGGGATAAACCCTACAACATATTTTTTTACATTTTAAGTATTACTATCCCTTTAAAAGCAAACTGGAGTTATTCTGGATGAAACCAACTGCACAGTAAGAGACAAATAAAAATTCCTTAATTTCCATGCACCTGAATAGAGCTTTTTAACCTCTTGAATGCTAGAGAGGTCTCCAATGTATTCTGGACCTCTCTAGCATTCGAAAGGTTAAAAGCCCAATTTTATGTAACAGAAATGTTTATTTGTACCCTATGGTGCAGTTGGTTTAATCCAGAATAACTCCAGTTTGTTTTTACAAACATGGGCCATTGAGGGAAATGTATAAAAAGCAGGTCATATATTTAACCGTTTGAGTGCCAGAAAGGTATCCAGTGCAATGCACTTAAAGGGATAAAGACATAAAGTTACGTTTATAAATGTCTACCTGAAAATATTCGGAGAAAATTTGTAACTGAGAATATTTTTTCGCATACAAAACTATCCTATATAATAATTCGCTACATGTATGTTTGTCAGAAGCCGTCATGCGCAGTAGGTGCACAGAGAGGACTACGATCTGTATTCGGAGCGCCCCGCTCCGTTAGGAGCCGTGGCACGTTCCGGCAGTCAGCACTGATCATGACTGCAGCGCTGCCAACAGGACCCGGCCACCAGCCGAGGTTGCAGGGTGGCACTGTGGCCCGTGAACATGGGCTTTTCAACTAGTCACTATATATTTCCATTAACCCTTTTGGTGCCCGAAGGGTATGCAACAGATTGCTCTGCAGTGCTTGTGGACTTCTCTGGCATTGAAAGGTTTAACAACAGGTTATACCTGAGGTTAAGATTTAATGACTAAAACTATTTATTTTTAATGCAATTAGTACATTCCGACACAATTCGTATTTGGCTAAGGAAGGCTATTTGTACAGAGGGAGCACTCAAAGGGTTAAAAAAGATACCTGGCTAGAAATGAATGATTATGCTTGACACCAAATTTTACATTTTAGGAACCATGATGAGCGGGTTGCTATTTATGGAGATGCAGTGTTATATTCCGAAAAATGAAATATTAACATGCTACTGGTAAATAATCTTTTCTCTAGTGAAAACAGAGAGGAAAATTAAAATGTTAATCCCAGATTAGATAACAAACGATTCAACTCAGTTTGGTCAGACTAAATATGGCAAAATCACTAGAAACACTGATCTCTGAGTGTATCATGACATTTGTATCATAATAAACCTATCTGGGAACTTTCAAAATGAGACAACTTTGAGATCTTTGAAATAGTAACAATAAAGGGATAGTAATGTTTCATAATAAAAGCAGCTCTAATTAATCATCATAGTATTTGGACTTTGGAGAGTGTAATTTCAATTCTGTCAGAGTTGTAGTTCAAGAGTAATTCAATGTCAAAGTATCCCCCTCCCATCCCTTTTACTGATGTAACACTGCTCAGCCAGATCAGAAGGGAGGTGCCCAGGTAGACTGCAGAGAGGGACAATCTTCAGTTAAGATAAGGGAAAAACCTGAAAAACTTGTCAAGGGGGGCAGGGCTTTCATTGTTTTCATAGGAAGAAGATTTCCCCCTGCTGTTATCTGTCTGTTCTATGGACTGCATTCCACATCTGAGAAGAAATGACTTACACTAGGTAAAAGGGGCGGGAGGGGAATCTTTGCCTGTGAATATCTCTCAAACCATAAACGTTTGAGAGATAAAACTTATATCGTTCTTCATGTTTTTTTAATGCCTACAAAATAAAATAAAGATAAAACAAAGTATTACTATCCCTTTAAATGTTGTCAGATCATTGATTCTAGGCCATATGTACCTGCTTGTGCTAACTCAGAGGTGAGGTAGTTACCCTTCAAGACAAGGTCATATTTCCCAATAAGCAGAGTAGGCAAATGCTTAGAGCTCCAAATTTTGAGGGCAATGTGTCAGAGATCTCTGTAGCAACTAAGGGCTTTTTGTTGTCCTTGCTTGTTATAGAACCCATGATTTGGCTCAAGACCCTACCTTTCAAGGTCAAACCTGAAGGGTTTACAGGTATGATAGAGAGCACATGGACTTGCCATTTAAATATTTTTCCTGTTTACAATGTTTCTGTAAAAAATTATTTACATTGTAAAATTTATAAAGTAAAATATACACTACTCATATTTTAACTATGGAGATTTTTTGCTCACTTCTAAGATGGATTACTCTTTAAGGCTTGGTTTGGAACCTACTGTGGAGTATACTGGGCCTTGTGGGTTCTATTGACCCTTTGAGTGCTATAGAGGTATCCAATTCCTTGTGTTGCAATGCATTGAATACCTCTCTGGCACTAAAAGGGTTAATATTCATTAATACATTGTTGTATATCTATCACAGTGGTCTTCAAACTATTTTCTGTGATGGAAATCCTTTGTTTCACATGAAATATCTGTGGAATCCTTACCATCAAACTCTTTATCCCATTAGATGCGTGATAGGTCTCAGGCAATTTATTTCACAATGTGTTGAAGACTTATCCAGTATGTAAGCTATTAACCCTTTGACTGCCAAAGGGGTATGCAATGCATTGCACAGTAATGCGATGCATACCCCCTCTGGCACTAAAAGGGTTAACATACTGTTCAAATCAAATGGATTTGAATAGTTACTAGTGATGATCGAGCACCCCGATGCTCGGGTGTTCGGGTGCTCTGGCCGAGCGCCCCCGGAGGCTCGAGTGCTCGGCCGAGCACCCGAGCCCCATTGAAGTCAATGGGAGGACTCGAGCATTACACCAGGCACCCCCTGCTCTGATGAGGGGAGGGTGCCTGGTTCATAGGAAAAGGTCAGAAAATGATGGAAACACCACAGAAATGGTTCAGGGACAGCATAGGGAGGATGTCTGGATGCATCTTGGACTCCAACGTCGCTGCTGGGAACGATGTTTCGCCTGTAGTACACCATTTTTACAGACTGACCGTAAAACACACAAAAAGGAAGATATAAACGATTTTAGGCGAAAAATTGTTACCAAACAGTATTTGCTGTATATTTACTTGAACTATCAGGATCACGTCCACTTCCCCGTCCCTTTTTACCCGCCTTCTTCATATTAAACGGAATATATGCCGGTAATCTGCGGCTAGGCACACGAAACAGAATGTGACGCTAATCTGCGGCTAGGCACACTAAACAATATGTGACGCTAATCTGCGGCTAGGCACACTAAACAATATGTGACGTTAATCTGCGGCTAGGCACACTAAACAATATGTGACGCTAATCTGCGGCTAGGCACACTAAACAATATGTGACGTTAATCTGCGGCTAGGCACACTAAACAATATGTGACGTTAATCTGCGGCTAGGCACACTAAACAATATGTGACGCTAATCTGCGGCTAGGCACACGAAACAGAATGTGACGCTAATCTGCGGCTAGGCACATGAAACAGAATGTGACGCTAATCTGCGGCTAGGCACAGTGAACGGAATATGTGACGTTAATTTGTGAATTTGCACACTAAACAGAATGTGACAATAATCTATGGCTAGGCACACGTTTAAAATGGCCCTTTTTGTCGCTGCGTTGTAAAATCATTGGCCCTGTGCACCTAACAGAATATGTCAGCTTGTCACTGCACTGTGAAATATTTGTCCCTGTGCACCTAGTACAATGTCACCTTAGAACATGTCCCCCCCCACCAAAAAATGAAATTCTGCCACCCCCAAAAAAAATTAAATGCTCCCCCCTAAAAAGGACTTTTGGGTCTTGAAAGAGTTTCAACAATTTTATTCTCCCTACACTGACTTCCTGTGCATCTAGTATTATATGTCACCTTACAAATATCCCCCCCACAAAAAAAAGGAAATTGTGCCCCCCCAAACAAAATATAAATGCTGCCCCCACACACAACAGTCCTAAAAAGGACTTTTGGGTCTTGAAAGAGTTTCAACAATTTTATTCTCCCTACACTGACTTTCCCTGCCTAAGCGCATCTCTCCCTGGCTAAGAATGAGCCGAACTCGCGCGTCGGGTGCTATACAGCACCCGATCACGGGTTCTGGCCAGCCAATCAGTGTAATGCCAGCAGCCAACATGGCTGCTGGCATTACACTGATGTCAGAGCCTCCCCGCACGTTTATTGGCTGCGCAGCAGCTGCGAAACGTGCGGGGAGGAGACCCGAACATGGCGGGCGAGCACATGCGGTACTCGTACGAGTACCGCCATGTGCCGAGCAGAGCAATGCTCGAGCCGAACCGAGCTTCGGCCGAGCATGCTCGCTCATCACTAATAGTTACCACAAGTAACTTAAAGGGATAGTAAACCCCCAAAAAAACTGTTACAAAATTATAGGAATAATAAAAATATATGTAATGCCTTTATTCCCATCCAACCATTATGGTTTGAGAGATGTAAGAAAATAAAGACCTCCGCCCCCTCCCACTTCACATGTGTCCGCTGTATAGAGGATCCTGCTTCCGGGACCAGACGGCGGCTCCTCAGGAGCTCTGCCATCGAGATATATAACTATAATTACTTCATCAGAATGGTCTACAACGTCTGCTTGCAAGCCAAGCACACATTGTAGACCATACCGGTGAAGTAATTATAGTTAGATATCCCGATGTCAGCGCTCCTGAAGAGCCGCCTAAAGTCGTGCGATTGGATTCTGCCTCTGACAGCTTTACAACTCGTCAGGCAGAAAGGGGAGAGAGTGGAGGACTTTATTTTCTTACATCTCTCAACCCATAATGGTTTGAGAAATTGGAATGAGGGAGTTAAGTATGTTTTTATTATTCCTATCATTTCGCTTACAGTTTTTGGGGGGTTTACTATCCCTTTAAAGTAATGTTGAAAAAACGATGCAAGGTTATAGTAACTATATTAAAAAAAAATCTAATAGAAGTCTGTGAAATGTATCAGTCTTCCACACATCCAGTGCTAGACACAGAACCAAACATACCCTATCTGTCACACTCATTTTACTCTGTCAGCCATTGCTTACTTATCTTCAGTGGAACCCCTGTTGTGCTTCAGGTAATCTAAAAAGGAGGGAGGCCCATCTCGTCATAGCATAGTAGTGTCATGTTAATCAACATATGTATCTTAATAGCTTCTTCTAATTTAGAACATTCCTTCCCAAAGGTTAAACCCATAGTTTCAGGTGACTTCCAGAACTTCACATGTATAGGAACAACTGTGCATTAGTACTGACACAATCCAAACACAGTATAAATTTTCAGCAGGAATGTCAGGATCTATGCCTTGGGATGCTAGCATGAGAGGCAGCCGTCCTGCATCTGCTGGAGCCTTATCTCTTCACTTTGATTTTTATGAGCCAGATTATTCTGGATTAAACCAATGATCTAGAATTCTTTACTTTATGTTCCTGGTTGTCTTCTGTGGCCAAATACAGTTTCATCTTGACTATGACCACTTTCCATTTCATGGTGAAAAAAAATAACTCTGTTCAAAGGATAAACCTGAAAGATATATGCATTTTTACTATTTTCCTTTTTTTAACTATGGCTGCACTTCACATCCGGTTACACCTCCTATTCAGCATGACCACATAGTTGTCTTGCTCCCTGATAATAAGACCTCTGCTTCATTTTGTCTATGCCTGCTTCCTGTTTAGTTAAACTTTCTGAATGCCAAAGGGGTATCCAACCCATTGTTTTGCAATGCGTCAGATACCGCTTTTGCACTCAAGGGTTAAGTGTTTCTATTAAAGTCCTCATGTACTTTCAGACCTTGGGGCTCAAAGGAGCAGTGAACTTTTTTTATGAAAACACATATTTTATAGAGCATTTCCTGCTGAATAAAACAAGGTCACACCCATCTCTGTCAGATGTTTTATTCAAAAATTTATAGCAGTGTAAATAATCAGGAAGTGAATTTACTGTGTTTACTTCCTGATAATTCTAACTGGCAGGAAGTGACAGGCAGTTTCTATCACATTCTATGGAGAACTGTATGTCTCTGACTTTTCTGACTTTCCTCTCCATTAGAATCTAACAGAAAAACGAATTAGAATTTGACCGCTAGAGGGCACTGCTAACATAAATAAACATGGGTTTAAACTGTAATAACTCTGGAAATATAAATCTCTCAGCAGTGGGAGTACCCTTATTTGACTCAATAGGAAAATCCCTACAATATATATTTTTCATAAAAAAAAGTTTACTGCTCCTTTAATCTTTTGAGTTGATCGGGTATGTTGGTGAAGCTCTGCACTTTTAGCTAGTGGACTCGTTTTGGTGAAGCAGCCAGCGACAAAGAAACTAAAGTAGATGATCTTTAGATGACTGCAAAGCTACATACAGTAGATATTGGTGTGTAGAAAAGAAAATGGAGAAGAATTCATGTATTTTGTATTATTTACCATTTTTGTGATCTTTTCTATACATTAATAGAATGTGACGCTGTTTGAGTATTTAAATTAAAGAGGTTTCCACTTCTAGTTTTTGTAATTTTGGAAATAGCTGCATTTTGTCTGAAAAAACACAGCCCGATTATTTTGGGGTTCTCAGAAAGGAGTCAGTAAAAATGCAGTTGTCAGTAAATTTCTTCAGTGCTGTCAGAAAAAAAAAATATTTTCATTGGTTGGTTGTCTACAAGAAGCTGTGCACGCCTCCCTGTTTGTGGGTGAAGTATTGGCCAGTTTTGTATGAGTTGAATTTGACATTGTCAGTTTCATTATCCCTTTCCTGAGATGAATACACTTCAAAGCATTTAACCCTTTGAGTGCCAGAGTACACGTAACGCATTGCAAAGCACTGCGTTGCGTACCCTTCTGGCATACCTACCAAGTGTCCCTCTTTAGGAGGGACAGTCCCTCTTTTAGACCCAAATCCCTCTGTCCCTCTTTCCCACCCTGATGTCCCTCTTTTTAGGAAATCAGACTATGTGGTGTATATATAAGTGTATCATACTGCTCTACAGCAATAAAACTCACATGATTGTTTGTTTAAATGTCAGTATATGTGTTTATAAATTAGCCTATGTAAATAAAACACTTTAGTCTTGTTCTAAATCATGTATTAGGTTACACATGAAGGTGTCAATAGGTCGTGAAATAGCTTAAAAATTCTCTGTAATGCCCCACCCACCAGCCACGCCACCAACAACACCCCCTAAAACACAAATGTCCCTCTTTGGCAATTTGAAATGTTGGGAGGTATGCCTTTGGCACTCAAAGGGCTAAACTTTTATCAAAACACTGGGGGCCTTATTCATTCAATCAAACAGAAGCAATGCTGAAGCAAACCATCTGTGACATAGGGGGTAAAACATTACCATTGATTTAAAAAGGGAATTTTAATCCCCTTGAATGCTAGACAGGACTCCAACGCATTTTGCAGCAAAGAGTTGGAGCTCTCTCTAGCATTTAAGTGGTTAAAAGTTCCATTTAAATCAATGACATTTTTTGGGTAACTTTTATGTTTCCCCTACGGTAGAGTTGGCTTAATCCAGAATGACTCCATTTCCTTAGTACATCAGCCACTAGGTGCTTTGAACACCTATTTTCATGGGGACTTGGGACCATTAATGTGAATAGTATACATGAGGATACCTGGAAGCTGTTGGACAGGACTAAGAAATAGGGTTGTGTTCCAAGTAACTCCAGAGAAGCCAGAATGAGTCACACTCTGACTAAACTGTGCCTGTTCTCTCCCAGGAATCTGGACTGGACAGTTGTACTTTCCTGCTGGCTACAACGCTCAGTACAGTGGGCTGATTCTACTGTTCTTAATGTTTAACCTCTTAAATGTTCTCAAGGTCTCCAATGCATTGCTCTACAGACTTGTTTTCAGGTATTTAAAGGGATAGTAATACTTCGTTTTAACGTTATTTTATTTTGTAGGCATTAAAAAAACATGAAGAATGATATAAGTCTTATCTCTCAAACCTTTATGGTTTATGAGATATTCACAAGCAAAGTTCCCCTCCCCGCCCCTTTTTCCTAGTGTAAGCCATCTCTTCTCAGATGTGTGTCTGGTTGTATGACAGTACAGATAACAGAAGGGGACAATTTTCTTTGTATGAAAACAATGAAAGCCCTTCCCCCCTTGACAAGTTTTTCAGCTTT
The DNA here is from genome assembly GCA_037306005.1 of Rhinophrynus dorsalis. Taxonomy (NCBI): domain Eukaryota; kingdom Metazoa; phylum Chordata; class Amphibia; order Anura; family Rhinophrynidae; genus Rhinophrynus; species Rhinophrynus dorsalis. The sequence continues at coordinate 31,614,063 of CM074723.1, forward strand.
TTACGTTATCTTAATTGAAGATTGTCCCTCTCTGCAGTCTACCTGGGCACCTCCCTTCTGATCTGGTTGAATGGGGGGGGATACTTTGTTTTTGAATATCTCTTAAACCATAAAGGTTTCAGAGATAAGACTTATATCATTCTTCATGTTTTTTTAATGCCTACAAAATAAAATAAAGTTAAAATGAAGTATTACTATCCCTTTAATACAATAGTTACAGCTATGGTCACTCTATCTTTGTGGCATCACTGTCCAGTTGAGGATGATAGGATTCTTAGTTCAGCAACAGCTATAGAGCCGCAGTTTGGCCACATATTCTTTAGTCTACTTTTACTCTCTTGATAAGTAATTATCATAGATTTCATTTTAAAGGAAAACTGCGCTTTTGAAATAAGTGCCTCTCATTTTGTTTAAAGGGATAGTAATGTTTCATAATAAAAGCAGCTCTAATTAATCATCATAGTATTTGGACTTTGGAGAGTGTTATTTCAATGCTGTCAGAGTTGTAGTTCAAGAGTAATTCAATGACAAAGTATCCCCCTCCCGCCCCTTTTACTGATGTAACACTGTTCAGCCAGATCAGAAGGGAGGTGCCCACGTAGATTGCAGAGAGGGACAATCTTCAATTAAGATAAGGGAAAAACCTGAAAAACTTGTCAAGGGGGGCAGGGCTTTCATTGTTCTCATAGGAAGAAGATTGTCCCCTGCTGTTATCTGTCTGGTCTATGGACTGGATTCCACATCTGAGAAGAGATGGCTTACACTAGGTAAAAGGGGCAGGAGGGGGAAACTTTGCTTGTGAATATCTCTCAAACCATAAAGGTTTGAGAGATAAGACTTATATCGTTCTTCATGTTTTTTTTAATGCCTACAAAATAAAATAAAGATAAAACGAAGCATTACTATTAGTGTTGAGCGAGCATGCTCGGCCGATGCTCGGATCGGCTCGAGCATCGCTCTGCTCGGCACATGGCGGTACTCGTCGAGTACCGCCATGTGCTCGCCCGCCATGTTCGGGTGGCGGGGATCTGTGCCGGAGGAGGCACAGATCTGAAGACGCTCCGCTGGACCACCAGGGACTGGAGGTACGGGGGCATTGCGGAGATGAAGGGGGACATTGTGGAGATGAAGGGGGACATTGCAGAGATGAAGGGGGCATTGCAGAGATGAAGGGGGCATAGCGGAGATGAAGGGGGACATTGCAGAGATGAAGGGGGCATTGCAGAGATGAAGGGGGCATAGCGGAGATGAAGGGGGACATTGCAGAGATGAAGGGGGCATTGACCAGGCACCCTCCCCTCATCAGAGCAGGGGGTGCCTGGTGTAATGCTCGTGTCGCCCCATTGAAGTCAATGGGGCTCGGGTGCTCGGCCGAGCACTCGAGCCTCAGGCGGTGCTCGGTCAGAGCACCCGAGCACCCGAGCATCGGGGTGCTCGCTCAACACTAATTACTATCCCTTTAACAGAAGAACTGCATTCTTTCTGCAGTCAGGTATATCCAGGGCTTTTTTCTGTCAAGATATATATATATATACATAGATAGAAATAGACAGACACAGATAGATAGATAGATCACTCCCATGGGTCAATGTCTTATTATGGCGGGAGTGTATGTGTGCCTATCATCATTATTATTATTTATTATTATTATTTATTTATATAGCGCCTATAATTCCCCAGTGCTGCACAATTGGGAATAGACATACAGTAGTATTAAATAATACAGTAAAATGTGGAGAGCAGAAGGGTCAGAAGGCCCTCAATGAAGCCAAGAACTATACCATCGGGAGCATATTCTCCTGGTAGGGTCACCCAAGGTGGACAGATCAAAGCTCAGACACCAGACTAAATCTGCTAACCCGCACTGGACCAGCGTGGCAGATTGTGGTCCATTCCCTCTGCATGGCTTTAAAGCTAAAACAATGGACCTCATGCCCTGGAGACTTGCGAGCTACTTCCTATGGCACTTCGTAGACCAGTACAAACAGCGGAGGGTGCTAAGAATTACCGGGTTCTATCAGGCCGCCTTTGGTTTGTAGACATTGGAACTCTTAACATTCAATCTATGAGTATGATGTTATGCTTAGAGGAACTCAATCAAGAACTAAATAACCTCAATTGGGACATTATCGGCATTATGTGAGATACATAAAAAAGATGTAGATTTAGTCAAATTAGAAGATAGACTCTGGTTATACTATAAAGGAACCAGTAGTGGATGATGTGGAGGAATTGGGTTCTTGACTAACAGAAGACTTAGTCGTAAAAGTAGAAAGTATTTCTGAAATAATTGCTCCCTGTGCTATCAAACTAAACAGCTGCTATGTTCTTCAGATCAATCAAGTCACAGTGATGATGACGTGGAAGAATTTTATGATAATTTATTACGCCTTTACAAACAGGACTACAAATTTATAATGGGAGATTTCAATGCTAGAACTGATGATCTAATCTGCAGAAGAACAAATCTTGTACATCATGAATTCATTCTACAAAAAAAGGCCCACCGAAAAGGAACATGGAAAACCCTAATGATAATACAATTTAAATCAACTTCATACTTGCAAATAATAAAACGATATTAACCGATGGCTCAGTCTAAAGCAGAACTACCACATCAATTAAATTCGCCCTGCAATACTTAGGCAGGTGGTGACTAGCTTAATAATCATTATTTGATCTCTCAAAAGTGCCCCCGAATAAAGTTATCTTTAAGCTTCTGAGACCGGAAGCCAGGCATCACCGTGGACATCTTGAATGCGTGCCTGTGCTGTCAATCCCTGTCACACTTCATAGGCATTGCACTGGACTGAACGGCTCCAGAAGAGACTGACGGGGCTGGCATGCAAGCTGCAGTAACCTGGCCGTCAGTCTCGGAAGCTTAAGGATAACTTTATTCTGAAAGGTAAAATAATAATTATTAAGCTAGTCGCCACCTGCCTAAGTATTGCATGGTGACTAGTTGTGGTGGTAGTTCCGCTTTACACTGTTTTAATGTTGGAAGTGACCATTGTCAACTGAGAGCAAAAATCAAAACTGACTGCAAGAAAGGAAGAGAGAAAACGATCAAGTCAACAAACATGAAGATCGACACTAGCCAGTTATTGAAAAATCTTAAGAATTTTGAGTTAGCACTGTATAATTTCTTCATTGTGCTCCAAGACCTTCCAGACACTGACATTTCAAACCACAAAGAAAACATTTTTGAGATTACCATAAACACTGCCCTTGCACCTACTGTAAAACAAGAAAAACCAACAAGAATCAAAGAAAAAGTTCCCATGATGAAAAAGCGACAAGAAATGAAGCAAAACAGGGTAGAATATGTAGAAATGTGTAAACCCATTAGGAAGTGCATAAAGGAAGAAACATGCAAGTTCAAAGCTGAGGTTGTCAAAAGGACACTAGAAGAAAATCGAGGGCTAAGGAAAGCAAAACAAAATATGGCCGCATATAGGAACCAGAATGTTTGCGTTAAACCCTTTCTGGCTGGATATATCGCTTAACCCTCTGTCTACTAATCAGTAACCTCTGTATCCCCGCCACAGCTGCCATCACCACTTAATAATCCAGTGACATACGCTTATGAAATGGATCCTAATAATTAGATATATGGATATCCAAGGCTCCATCCTCTAGTGCACGCATCAGACAGGGCCGCTGATAAATCTACTCCATTATATCCAACCAGCTAAATTAATCATTCACGCAGGATAGTGATTATTTCATGATAATAGATATGTTCTGCTGTCAGTCTGGTTATGATGTGTTGGAATGAGGATTCATAAACATTCCATTAGGGTCAGATCCAGAAATTCCTTCCTTTCTTGGAATGTGAATTGTGAGTGAATATCGAAATGCTGTCATTAGTATTTATTAATACAGATTATAGCGGATGCTTCATTTGTAGTTCAGAGAGTAGCAAATTAAGAAACTGCCATTAATGTAAATGGTTTTTTAACCCCTTTTAATGCAGAGAGACATCTCTAGCATTTAACCCTTCGAGTGCCAGAGGGGTATCCAACATATTGCTTTGCAATGCGTTGGATTCCCCTCTGGCACTCAAAGGGTTAAGGTGTGAAAAGCACCATTTAAATCAATGGAGATTTTTTTTTTGTCCGATGTGATGCAGTTGGATAGCTCAAGAATTCCTCCCGTTCTTGTATGTGAACTTCAGTATGTTCCCTCCACACAGTGATCAAGTCTCCAGTACAGTAAGGAGCTGATCTTCATTGTACTGGGTGTTACTGGTTCAAACGTATAAAGAGTGGAGCAGATCTGGATCAAACCATTAGTAACCTCTCTAACATTCAAGAGGGTTTAAATCCCATTTAATTCAATGGCAAGTACGGGAATGTTTATTTGTTACCTATAGTGCAGATTTTTTGACTCAAAATTACTTCTCTTTCTTTTAGGATCCAGTGCCCATGGAGTAAATCTAGGGCTAACTAATTGCAACCCAGGAATAATAATATTTATCCAAATTGCCATTCTTTTAAATGGGGATTGTATGTCCTTGATAGCTATAAAGGTCCCCAACACATTGTGAATCATTTACCCTGGGCCTCCTAAGTGCATATCCTTTTGGTCAGTGTTTCTCAGTGCCAGTAACTCTACAGTTATAGAAATGTTCATGATGAGTACACAACACTCTAACTCATTAGACTGAACTCTGTCAGGTCACTGGAGAAGCTGCAGACACTGATAATAAAGACAGAAACACACACCGTTACACACATACACCCAGACACACAGGGGAGGGCTGGCAACATATGGCCCAGGGGGCAAATACAATTAAGTGGCCCGTATCTACTATCGTCCAAGCCCATTGTCCCAGCCCACCCCTGTTTCCTTAATTTTAAAATTGTCCTTAATGCTGTGAATTAACACAAGTGATTCCGCAGAGCTTACTGTTGAAATAGGGCTACATTAGTAATACTACAGTGCTTACAATTTAACCCAGCGAGTGCCAGAGGGGTACACAACACATTGCTTTTTCAATGTGTTGTGTACCCCTCTGGCACTCAAAGGGTTAAGTAAAGATAGAATAGTGATGCCATAGAGCTTGCAAGGGAAATGGATTATGCTACTAGTGCAGCTCTGTTTGGACTGTAGCTCTGCGGTATCACTTGCATATAGATTAATTTCATAAGTTCTGTGGTATCACTAGTGTAGCTCAATTTACAGCAGCAAGTGGGAGATTGAGTGAGGCACTGGCCCACCAGCCCAGACACATGGCCAGCCCAGGGGGCAATTGCCCCCCTGCCCCCCAGGCCAGCCCTCCCCTGCAGACACAAACACCCAGACAAACACACTAAGACATGCACTCACACATCCATACGCTCAGACACAGACATACCCAGTTACTCACATAAACACACATACTCACTTTCTCTCACACAGAGCTCTCTCAGAAACTCACACACTGACACACACATCCCAGACAAACACAAACATCACACACATACACACACACAATTTTATCACACTAAGCTTTAATTTTTGCACACCGTCCAGATGGATCACAGCAAGGGACAATCTGCTGTTAGCATAAGGAAAAACCTGTCCTCCTCCTTCAAGGGTGGCAGGGTTTATCCCTTGCCGTGAGTTGTCCGGTCAATCGACCAGATTCCACATCTGAGGAGAGGTGGCTTACACTAGGTAAAAGGGGCGGGAGGGGGATATTTTATTGTTCTATTACTCTGGAACTACACATTGTAGAGATAATACCACTCTAAATGGCCCAAAAACTATCCTATATAATAATTCGCTAGGATGTTTCTCACGATGCAGTCATGCGCAGAAGAGACTGTCCGCGTTCAGTCAGTCTCTACTGCACATGATTGCATTGTGTGAGTGAGGCGACGCAAGACTGCATCACATTGAGCAGTGAGGTAGCGGCCTCTTAACCCTTTGAGTGCCAGAGGGGTACGCAACGCATTGCAAAGCAATGCCCTCTGGCATTCAAAGGGTTAACATTACCCAGACCTTGGCCCATGTACACGGGCTTTTACACTAGTAAAGAATAATTGGAGCTGCATTTATTTTGAAACATTACTTTCCCTTTAATGAGTTTCACAAACTTCAGTACAGTGATCCTAAGCAATAGGACCTGCTTGCAATCTATAAGGGCTAAATTCTGCAAACACAGTCACTGTAACAGTTCCTCTGTGTAGCAAGTACCCTCTGCTGGTGTACTCTTCGGTGGTAAAGATACCACAAGTGGAGAAACTAAGCTCTAGTTTGACTGCCCAGTCGTGCATCATCCAGCCAGGTGCCAGCAATACCTACATACTCAAACTGCTTATTTTCTGTTCCAGTCCATCCATATTACCAAGCACACGTTGATCATTTGAAAGCATACATTTTATGCTAATGCCAGTCTAAAGATGTGTATTCTTTGAAAAATGAATAATATGTGCTTTTATTGGGAAATTACATAGACGCCTATGTACTACGCTGTTTATCCCACAATGTATTGTTTCACTCTCCCGTTCCTTTTCTTAGTTTAAAAATATCCTCCAACCTTCTAACCATCATCTCTCCTAACACAGCAGACCCCCTTCTACTAAAGTGCAATATATATACTCTATCGAATGCACCAATTAAAAAGACAGCCAAATGCTATAGGAACTAAACCCTCCTGCATACACCATGTCTAGTGCTCAGGGCATGCTAGTGGAAGCGACCCACTACAATCAAGGAAACAATATGTCTATCATGTCATACTTAACGCTTTAGATTTCACTCTTGTAGGCGAGCTTGACAACACAACCCAGAATGTTCCATGTGCAGAGCAGGGTGTGAAAACTAAATATTTTGTTAAGCTACTGTTGGTGTAAGAGCTTTGCAATGTGTAAATCAAGCTATAATTACAATATTCTTTAAAGATAAAGGAAAACTAACACATCCTAATAATATCTCCACTTACCTTTCTATGGCCAGAAAATCCTAACGGCCCCTATGAATTTCTCTCTTGCTCCTTAATTCAAGAGATAATATTTCCAGTCAGTACTGGATGTCATGTCCATGGAGGCTGACATGACAGTTACTCGCAGGACCACAGGAAGTCAAGCTCTGCTCACAGAACATGGTAGTATTAACCCTCTAAGGACCAGAATGGTGTACAATGCATTGCTTCCACAATGGAAATGGGAAAACTATTAGCCCCTAAATGTTACTTTAATTGTGCATGTCATGTGTTCAGGGGTAAAATAATAACACTACACACGCAGCTTGCATGGGTGTCCACAGAAATTTTTCGGGGGGGGGGCATAATTTTAATGTCATTCATGCTCTGTCCTTTTCTGACAATGTCATGAAGGGAAGGGGCATAGTCATTATCACATAAAGCACAGACATGCAAAGTCTACCCCCACCTAGCACTCTAGGGGTTAATCAACTCAATTCTATTACATAAAGCAGGGGTGGACAACATGTGGCCTTCCAGTTCTTGCTGAAATACAATCATCCTTGGTTGGCCATGGCGTTACAGGTTTAGAGGGACTTAAAGGGATAGTAATATTTCATAATAAAAGCAGCTCTAATTAATCATCATAGTATTTGGACTTTGGAGGGTGTTATTTAAATTCTGTCAGAGTTGTAGTTCAAGAGTAATTGAATGATAAAGTATCCTCCTCCCGCCCCTTTTACTGATGTAACACTGTTCAGCCAGAGCAGAAGGGAGGTGCCCAGATAGACTGCAGAGAGGGACAATCTTCAATTAAGATAAGGAAAAAACATGAAAAACTTGTCAAGGGGGGCAGGGCTTTCATTGTTCTCATAGGAAGAAGATTGTCCCCTGCTGTTATCTGTCTGGTCTATGGACTGCATTCCACATCTGAGAAGAGATGGCTTACACTAGGTAAAAGGGGCAGGAAGGGAAACTTTGATTGTGAATATCTCTCAAACCATAAAGGTTTGAGAGATAAGACGTATATTGTTCTTCATGTTTTTTTAATGCCTACAAAATAAAATAAAGATATAACTAAGTATTACTATCCCTTTAAACCCACAAGCCATTAAAACACATTAGTGGTACCACTGGCAACAAATGAGTCTGTCCACAATGCTCCAAGGGCAATAAGCTAAAGAGGAGCAATTCTAAAAAAAAAAAAAAACAATTGCACCATAGGGGAGAAAAATCCACAAATTGCTTTTGATTTAAATGGAGCTTTTAACCCCTTGAATGCAAGAGGTCCCCAAAGCGTGGCTTAGCAATGCTAAAGACCCAAACGGTACCAGACTTTTTTTTTAATGTTCTTTTGCATCAGGCTAATTTATGTTCTGGTGCTACATGTGGCATTCACCACTCAGATGAATCCTTAAACCAACTACACAATATGGGACAGATAAAATGTCTATTTAAATCAGTGTACATTTTAACACATTGAATGCTATACAAAGAGGGTTAAAAGTCCAATGTAACTTGTTTACATTTTTAAAGGGGATCTCTCACCCCTTTGCATGTTATTCTCATTAGTTAAAGCATTTGTCAAATTAGGGGAAACCGTTATTCATATTTCTTAAAAAAAAACATTATTCTGGCAAAATTGAGGGTTTAAAGGTTGCCTTGCAACCCACTTCCGGGCAGACTGCTCTTGCCACAGCCTGCCGCTCTGCCTCCGCTCCCCTCCCTTTACCCAGCATCCTCCAATGACAGAGGCATTCTCTCTCTAAGATGGAGCGATCTCATTAGTTAGATATCGATCTCTGCCAATGAGATCGCTCCAGATTAGAGAGAGAGTGCCTCCGTCATTGCAGGATGCTGGGTAAAGGGAGGGGAAAGGAGGCAAAGCGGCAGGCTGTGGCAAGAGAAGTCTGCCCGGAAGTGGGTTGCAAGGCAACCCTTAAACCTTCAATTTTGCCAGAATAATGTTTTTTTAAGAACTATGAATAACGGTTTCACCTAATTTGACAAATGCATTAACTAATGAGAATAACTTGTATCGGGGTGAGAGATCCCCTTTAAACAAAGTCCTCTTAATGAGGATGAAGGGAGAGGGCTATTTAGGGGGAGCCGGGAGGACATTAAGCACCAATATTTGGTACAATTCAGTGGTGGAAAACATAAGACCCTCCAGCTGTTGCTGGGCTACAGATCTCATCATCTTTCAGAGGAAGATGGGACTTGTAGTCCAGCAACAAAAGAATGGCCTAACATTGCCCATTTCTGGTACAGATGATTCAATGGAAATTTCAGGATAAGTGATGGAAAGATAACACAGCAACTTTACTTGCTAATCCCTCTGACACACCAAAAGACAATACTATAGACATATATAACAGCTTAATAGCAGGTAGGTTTTCAAACGCTGGATGTTCCCATCCTGCAAACCCTCCTCTGGCACCATTACACTACCAGCTCCACTAGAGTAGACATCACTAGCATGTATAACAGTATGTAAAATTTAAATTAAATACCTATCTCTCCTCCTTGTTATATAGCCAGCCCAGTGTCTGTCTCTAAAAATTTTTTTAGGATAGATAGAGCATAGCATAAAAAAAAAAGATCAAACATTTGTAACACTGTCAGAACTAACATATAGCCTGAACCTAAGGGATTCCCATCTACCAACTCGTTTGACAATTGACTTGGGAAGCCTCAACCTAGCTGTCTCCGTAGCTGAAGCAATTCAGAAGGGATGGCCTCCAAACTCCTTGTGGTCCAAACCAAGGCAGAGGATGCAAAGACAACAACATTTGGTAAATTGAAAATGAGATAATGGGACCCCAGATTGGCGACCCAGAAAAGGCCCAGCCCTAGCCTAGCAGTATGACAAAAATCCCTGATATAGTGAAACTGGGGAGAAAGAGAGGGAGCGGATGGGAACCAGATACCCACACCCCCAGCCAAAAACATACACTTTTGACAGCAACATTCAAAATAAAAGACTCAATTAAGCATTGTAACATCTTCCTTTATAAAACAGACAGCAGGAGGTATGATATAGATTTGCATTTCAATATCTATATACCGTTTTGTGTTTCATTGTTAAAATACCATTTTGGGTTTTGAGTCCAAAGGAAAAAAAGGGGAACGTAATAACTCAGTGGTCCAAGGATTCTGACAGGGGCAGATTTTTGTAAATTTATGTGGAAATGTATTGCCAGTGTCAGGTACTGGTTGGCCACCAGTAATTAGCCTGGACAGGCACACAGTGGTGGTTCTGAGATAAAAGGTTGCAACATTTAGGTAAATTCAATCCTGATTTTGTGTAATCAGGTGTATGGTTACAAGCGAGTACAAATAAGGATTTGTTAAAGACATTTTCAATGTGTTATAGATAATAGAACTGAGATTATGTTCTTGAGTAAGAAGAGGCGGGAATGTGGGAGCTGTCTTGATGAAAGCGTCTGAGGGAGTTTTGGCATTGGTCTTACCGGCTCAATGGTCCTCAGGGATCTAAGACCGAATAGTCCAGCCAGTCCACCCGGCGTGGTCACGGGCACCCCTTCTCCTCCTGTTTTAACTCCTTGGGAAACATATGTCTCAACTGATGTGGTGCACCCAGTATATATATATATATATATATATATATATATATATATATATATATATATATATATATATATGTCCAATTGAAGATTTGTTGAATTATGATTTAACCTCCATAAGACCAAATTGTAGCTATGTATATGTGCCCTTTACAACATGTTGTCTTTTAATTAGAGAAACAACTATGTTGCTTTCCCTGAAAATGACAGGAAGGGGTTAAATGACTGTGTGCTGATTCTCTGCCACTGCGAGACGATCGCGCAGCATCAGACCCCTACCTCTCCTGTGTGATTCCTTCACAGTTTCAATAGTGTCTATGGGGGAATGAAAGAGAAAGGATTGTTGATACATATAGAAAATGAACTTCTGATTTAATTAGAGACCGATAAGAAGGGACTGCAGATACGTTCCCTCTTAGTGACATGACTGATAATGTACTGTATCTAGACCCTGATGCCCGGTTTGGAGACCAGAAGACTTAGTTGGCAGAATAATTTAGAAATTCAGAAGTAATGGAATTGGACTGAGTGTGTTGTGTAAGACAAAAAGACTAAGCAGGTTTTGAAGGACCAGGCAAAGGTTAGTTAGCAATTGCAGGGGAAGTTGGCACTGTTGAAGCAAGTAGAAAGAATAATGTAAGTGGTACAGCGAGATCTAAGCAGGTAGGAAAGAATATATGTTTTTACTGTAAGCAGGAAGGACATTGGAAGAGGAATTGCCCCAAGCTGAGGAATAAGTATGGACATACAGACAGAAATCCTCAGGAAGAAGGCACATCTGGCAGTGGTGATGCAGACAGAAATGACTCCCCTAATAAGACAGAATAGGGAGGATCAGGATCAATCTTTTTAGTATTTTCCTACAGTGCAGGAGGGTGCAATTCTTAGTGAAGAAAACTATCAGTATAGTAGGGGTGGATTGAATTCCCTTCTCTATGCCATGTATACAGCCTATGGAAGTTACCATAGAAGGGACTATGGTCCAAGATGGTTTTCTCATGCCCCATTGCACTGTTGGGAAGGGATTTGTTGACCAGATAGAGGACAGAGATAACTTTTGACGCTGATGAGATATAAGTACATATAACTGAGTATTATGACTTGACTTTCCAGATGACATTGAGACACACTTCCCAGGACAGTCATGATTCTGCCATCCTATCCTGGAGGAAGTGCTGCGCTCAGTACCCTTTGCTGTTTGAGCAGCTGGAAAGCCAGGGGTTAGTAGAGATGCCCAAGCTGTGGTTATTGACTTGCAGCCTAATGCAGGACCGGATAGTCAGATAGTACCCCATCAGCAAAGAGGCTAGGCAAGGGTTAAGCTAATAGTGGACAAATATTTTGACTGAAGGATTGTACGACAAACTGACTATGATTCTCCTGATAGGATAGTATTGGATGAACTACCTGTGTTACCCTATTGCCCAGTGACATAAGTGGCCCTCCAGAGCATGACTGTGTAGAAGCCCTGGAGGAGGTGACCAGCTTTGAGTGATGTGCCCCTCCCTAACCTTGAACTGGAACTATCTGTTTTTGCTGGGGGACTCCCTAATTGTCTCTCAGCTCAGAATGCTGAAATCATAGCATTGACTAAAGAGTTGCAGTGTTTTTGAGATCAATCTGTTTTTACTGATTCAAAATATGCTTTTGGTGTTGTTCATGCTTTTGTTGTTTTGTGGGAAGAAGGGGGCTTGTTGCAACTGCGGGTAAAAGAATGATAGGAAACTATACCTCTGCCTCGCCTGGTAGCAGTCATACACTGCAGGGCCCCCAGAAGGGCGAGTCAGACGTAATCTAGAGGTAATAAAAGAATGATTGGAAGCTATACCTCTTCCTCGCCTGGTAGCAGTCATACACTGCAGGGCCCCCAGAAGGGCGCATCAGACGTAATCTAGAGGTAATAAAAGAATGATTGGAAGCTATACCTCTGCCTCGCCTGGTAGCAGTCATACACCGCAGGGCCCACAGAAGGGTGAGTCAGGCGTAATCTAAAGGTAATAAAAGAGTTCATCTAGCTTCCAAGGCAGCTGTCGTGACCCCTGTCTCTTTAGAATATCGGGTGACAAAGGTGCAGCCTGTACATACCCCTGAGTACTGTTAAAATTGGCATATCAGTACCATGCCCAGTTGATTGGTAGTTGCTGGGTTATCCCTGATGGCAGGGTATTTCTGCCTAGGTTGGTTATTGCAGATTTTGTGCAATTAGTATAAGAGTACTTATCAGGGAAATGATGTTATGGCAAACACCTTGCTGGGATAGAGGTAGGACCAGATTTGTACATAGTAAGTCATAAAATTGTTGGGACTTGTGTGATATATAGTAAACATAGTAACATAGTAAATTAAGCTGAAAAAAGACACAAGTTCAACCTTCTCCTCATACCTCAGTAACTGAGAATTTTATAGCTTTCCTGCTACCAAATAAGTTAGTCTTTATCAGACCTTCCTGATCAGCCTACTGATAAACAGTAGTGATGATCGAGCACCCCAATGCTCGGGTGTTCGGGTGCTCTGACCGAGCGCCCCCGGAGGCTCGAGTGCTCTGCCGAGCACCCGAGCCCCATTGAAATCAATGGGAGGACTCGAGCATTACACCAGGCACCCCCTGCTCTGATGAGGGGAGGGTGCCTGGTCCATAGGAAAAGGGCAGAAAATGATGGAAACACCACAGAAATGGTTCAGGGACAGCATAGGGAGGATGTCTGGATGCATCTTAGACTCCAACATCGCTGCTGGGAACGATCTTTCGCCCGTAGTACGCCATTTTTACAGACTGACCGTAAAACACACAAAAAGGAAGATAAAAACGACTTCAGGCGAAAAATTGTTACCAAACAGTATTTGCTGTATATTTACTTGTATATCATCTGCAAATTCTGCAAAAAATTTCATCGATTTTTCGGAACTGGGGCCATGATTAAGAGGGAAACGTGCGCAGAGGCAAATTCTGCAAAAAATGTCCTTGATTTTTCGGAACTGGGGCCATGATTAAGAGGGAAACGTGCGCAGAGGCAAATTCTCCCAAAAATTTCCTCGATTTTTCTGAACTGGGGCCATGATTAAGAGGGAAACGTGCGCAGAGGCAAATTCTCCCAAAAATTTCCTCGATTTTTCTGAACTGGGGCCATGATTAAGAGGGAAACATGCGCTGAGCCGACCATCTAAAACATTATGGGTGAGGGTCTGCTGCGGAGCTGACCATCCTAAACATTATATGCGAAGGCCCGCTAGTGAGCTGACGCTATAAAACATTATATGAGAGGGCCCGCTAGAGAGCTGACCCAATAAAACATTATATGAGAAGGCCCGCTGGTGAGCTGACCTATACAAAAATTGTCAAACAGCGCCCGCTGGTGAGCTGGCCCTATATAAAAATTATATCAAAGGGCCCGCTGGTGAGCTGGCCCTATATAAAAATTATATCACCGGGTATATGGAAGAGAGTCAACCATATACCCATTTTTTGGATGGAAGGGGTGAATGGGTGAATACAGAGTATTCCCATCATTGTAAATAACATATATAAAGTGACTTTATGTTCCCCCGGGGCTTTCCTCCAGTGGAGTGGAGAAGTCAGGGGAAATCCAGGCCTTGTTTTATTTTTAAGTGTCAACCTATCAGCATTTTCGGTGGAAAGGCGGATACGCTTATCTGTTATGATGCCACCAGCAGCACTAAATACACGCTCAGACAGAACGCTGGCGGCAGGGCAGGCCAGCACCTCCAAGGCGTAGAGTGCCAGTTCATACCACATGTCCAGCTTGGACACCCAGTAGTTGTAAGGCACAGAGGGATCATTGAGGACGCTGACACGGTCTGCTACGTACTCCTTCACCATCTTCCAAAACTTTTCCCTCCTTGTGACACTAGGCTGCGCATCAGGGTGAGGGTGCTGGCGGGGTGTCATGAAGGTGTCCCACGCCTTGGAGAGTGTTGCCCCGCCTTTGTCGGAACTGCTGTGTGCTCCCCTTTTCTCCCCTTCTCGGTTGGCCAAGGTAGCACGTACTCTGCCGCCAGCGTTGTCAGATAGAAAATTTTGGAGCAATTTTTCAACAAGAACCTTCTGGTATTGCACCATTTTGCTTGTCCTCTCCACCGGAGGAATGAGAGATGAGAAATTCTCTTTGTAGCGGGGGTCCAGAAGGGTGAACACCCAGTAATCCGTGTTGTCTAAAATGCGTGTAACGCGTGGGTCACGGGAAAGGCAGCCTAACATAAAGTCAGCCATGTGTGCCAGAGTACCAACAGGCAAGATTTTGCTGTTCTCACCAGGAGGATGACTCTCAATATCCTCATCCTCTTCCTCCTCTTCTGCCCACCCACGCTGAAGAGATGGAACTAAAGTTCCATGGCTACCCTCTGTAGCGGAGGCAACCGTGTCTTCCTCCTCCTCCTCCTCCTCCTCCTCCGCCTCCTCCAATTGTCGCTGAGAAGACGAAGTGAGGGTGCTCTGGCTATCACCTTGTGTAAGCTCTTCCTCCCCCATTTCTACCTCTTCCACATGCAAAGCGTCGGTTTTAATTGTGAGCAGCGAGCGTTTCAGTAGACACAGAAGTGGGATGGTTACACTGATAATAGCGTTATCGCCGCTCACCATCTGTGTCGATTCCTCAAAATTGCGTAAAACCTCACAGAGGTCTGACATCCATTCCCACTCCTCACTTCTGATTACAGGAAGTTGAACGGAGAGGCGACGACCGTGTAACAGCTGGTACTCCACTACTGCCCTCTGCTGCTCACAAAGCCGGGCCAACATGTGGAAGGTGGAGTTCCAGCGCATGCTCACGTCACACAGCAGCCGGTGAGCTGGCAATTGTAAGCGCTGCTGCAGCTTCAACAGGCCGGCTGAAGCTGTAGATGACTTACGGAAATGTGTACACACGCGGCGCACCTTGGTCAAGAGATCATGCAAATTGGGGTAGGTTTTTAGAAATCGCTGAACCACTAAATTAAATACATGCGCTAGGCATGGTACGTGTGTGAGCTTGCCGAGCTCCAAAGCCGCCACCAAGTTACGCCCATTATCACACACAACCATGCCTGGTTGCAGGTTGAGTGGCGAGAGCCACTGCTCGGTCTGGTGACTAATCCCCTGCAACAGCTCTGAGGCCGTGTGCTGTTTGTCCCCAAGGCAGATCAGCTTCAGCACGGCCTGTTGACGCTTCCCCACTGCAGTGCTACACTGCTTCCAGCTACTGGCTGATGGGTGAGTGGCGCTGCGCGCAGAGAATTCGGAGGTGGAAACGGAGGAGGAGGAGCCAATAACGTAGGTGCTGGCGGAAACCCTGATGGAGGTAGGGCCCGCAATCCTCGGCGTGGGTAGCACCTGTGCCATCCCAGGGTCCGAGTCGCTCCCAGCCTCCACGACATTCACCCAGAGTGCCGTCAGGGAAATGTAGCGTCCCTGGCCACAAGCACTTGTCCATGTGTCAGTCGTTAAGTGGACCTTCCCAGTAACTGCGTTGGTCAGGGCACGGGTGATGTTACGGGACACATGGTGGTGTAAGGCGGGGACGGCACACCGGGAAAAGTAGTGGCGGCTGGGGACTGCGTACCGAGGGACAGCTGCTGCCATCAGGCTGCGGAAGGACTCAGTCTCCACAAGCCTAAATGGCAGCATTTCGATGGCCAGTAATTTGGAAAGGTGTGAGGTTAGTGCTATGGCCTGTGGGTGGGTGGCTGGGTATTTTCGCTTGCGCTCAAATGCCTGGGGTAACGACATTTGGACGCTGCGCTGGGACAGGGAAGTGGATGTGGTCGCTGATGGTGCTTCAGATGGTACAGGTGCAGGGCGGGAGGTATGCGGGCCTGCGCCTTCGACAGGCGATTGGCCGGCACCGAAAACAGGGGAAGAGGAGGCAGTGGTGTGGCCTGCAGACACAGATTGGCGATCCGGGCGTTCCTCCCACTTATTACGGTGCTTGGATGCCATGTGTCGGATCATGCTGGTGGTGGTGAGGTTTCTAGTGTTCATGCCTCGGCTCATTCTGGTGTGGCACAGGTTGCAAACTACAATTCTTTTGTCGTCCGCACTTTCCTTAAAAAAACGCCATACCGCGGAACACCTACCCCTTGGCAAGGGAGATTTACGCAAGGAGGTGCTCCGTGGAACATTTGCGGGCCGGTTTGGTGCGGTCCGCCTTCTTTCTGTAGCCACACCACTGCCTCTTCCAGCCTGTTGCGGTGCTGCAGATGGCTCACCCTCAGGACTGCTGTCATCGCTCTGCTCTCCACCTTCCCAGGTGGGGTCAGTCACCTCATCGTCCACCAAGTCCTCCTCCACTTCCTCACTAATCTGCAACTTTGCACACTAAACAGAATGTGCTGCTTATCTGCGGCTCGGCACAGTGAATGGAATATGTGACTTTGATATTTTACACTTTGCACAGTAAACAGAATGTTCTCCTAATCTGCAACTTTGCACACTAAACAGAATGTGCTGCTTATCTGCGGCTAGACACAGTGAATGGAATATGTGACTTTGATATTTTACACTTTGCACAGTAAACAGAATGTTCTCCTAATCTGCAACTTTGCACACTAAACAGAATGTGCTGCTTATCTGCGGCTAGACACAGTGAATGGAATATGTGACTTTGATATTTTACACTTTGCACAGTAAACAGAATGTTCTCCTAATCTGCAACTTTGCTCACTAAACAGAATGTGCTGCTTATCTGTGGCTAGACACAGTGAATGGAATATGTGACTTTGATATTTTACACTTTGCACACTAAACAGAATGTTCTCCTAATCTGCAACTTTGCACACTAAACAGAATGTGCTGCTTATCTGCGGCTAGACACAGTGAATGGAATATGTGACTTTGATATTTTACACTTTGCACAGTAAACAGAATGTTCTCCTAATCTGCAACTTTGCACACTAAACAGAATGTGCTGCTTATCTGCGGCTAGACACAGTGAATGGAATATGTGACTTTGATATTTTACACTTTGCACAGTAAACAGAATGTTCTCCTAATCTGCAACTTTGCACACTAAACAGAATGTGCTGCTTATCTGCGGCTCGGCACAGTGAATGGAATATGTGACTTTGATATTTAACACTTTGCACACTAAACAGAATGTTCTGCTAATCTGAAAATTTGCACACTAAACAGAATGTGCTGCTAATCTGAAACTTTGCACACTAAAAAGAATGTGCTGCTAATCTGCAACTTTGCACACTGAACAGAATGTGCTGCTAATCTGCAACTTTGCACACTAAACAGAATGTGCTGCTAATCTGCAACTTTGCACACTACAAAGAATGTGCTGCTAATCTGCAACTTTGCACACTAAACAGAATGTGCTGCTAATCTGCAACTTTGCACACTAAACAGAATGTGCTGCTAATCTGCGGCTAGGCACAGTGAACGGAATATGTGACGTTTTTTTTTTTTTAAATCTCTGCCCCCCCAAACAAAATAAACTGCTGCCCCCACACACAGTAGTTCTAAAAAGGACTTTTGGGTCTTTTTTTTGTTCAACAACACTTTTCTTCTCCCTACACTGACTTTCCCTTCCTATCCTCATCTCTCCCTGGCTAAGACTGAGCCGAACTCGCTGGTCAGGTGCTATACAGCACCCGATCACGGGTTCTGGCCAGCCAATCAGTGTAATGCCAGCAGCCACCATGGCTGCTGGCATTACACTGATGTCAGAGCCTACCTGCACGTTTATTGGCTGCGCAGCAGCCGCTAAACGTGCGGGGAGGAGACCCGAACATGGCGGGCGAGCACATGCGGTACTCGTACGAGTACCGCCATGTGCCGAGCAGAGCGATGCTCGAGCCGAACCGAGCTTCGGCCAAGCATGCTCGCTCATCACTAATAAACAGTATAACTCTGTATGCTCCCTTTTGAAAGAAATGTATCTAATCTTCTCTTAAATGTATCCATTGTATCTGCCATAACTACCTCCCTGGGCAATGAATTCCACAATTTGACAGAGCTTACCGTAAAAAAAACCTTCCTCTGCTGAAGTTTAAACCTCCTTTCCTCTAATCTCAAGGGGTGTCCCCTGGTCACCTGATCAGGCCTTGTAAATAACATCTTAACAAGTGATTCTAATCACTGGGGCCAGGCAGTGGGCTTAGGTGTCCTTTGAAAGGCTCCAGGTAGATTACACTGAGTTGTGTTGCCACCTGTACTGGGATTTAAGTATCTTCTTGTAATAATTGATTAATTGTATAAGTGGCCAGAGGCCTTTCTTTTGAAAAGAGCTACTGCAGGATCAGTAGCTAAGGTGTGAATGAGAGAAGTCATTCCAAGGTTTGACTTCCTAACAACTATTGAGTTAGGCCACAGACATTGTAAAGACATGTGCATTACTTGGGGGTGGTTTGAATGGAAATGTCACCAAACTGTGTACTGAACTCAAATGGACAGAAGCGTTCCTAATAGCTCTGACCTGACTTAGAGCACAACCCCTTCAAAGACTCCAAAGTTGAGCCCCAATGAAATTATTTTTGGTAGGATACGGTGTAGCGTTGCTACAAATCAGAAACCTACCCTAGAGATTAGTAATTAGCAAATAGGGACTATGTACGTAACTGCTTTGCAGTTTGCTTTCTCTTCTCTTCACAAGTATTCAGTCCCACGGCAGCCATTGTCCTTTGGCTAGGCCTGTTCAGGCTTCCCAGCCCAGAGAGTGGGTGTATGTAAAATCCTGGAGAACAGATAAGCTTGTTCCAGTTTGGAAGGGCCCGTTCAAGATCTTGCTGACCAGTCACAGGCCAGCCAAGGCCCTGTACGCTCCCAGTGCCCAGCAGATGCCCAGAGGGAGGTAGAACAGGGTGAAGGCTTGAGGCTTTTGTTATGGAATACCAGCAAGTAGGTGTTTTGATGGGCACAACAATCCCTGACCATCTACCACCGCAGATCAACAAGCAGACTTATTGCATTACCTGCCTCCATGGGATCAGCAAGCATGATTATTGCATCGCCTACCTCCATGGAATCAGCAAGCAGGCTTAATGAATCGCCTGGCACCGTTAGATCATCAAGTAGGTGTTTTGACGGGCACAATAATCCCTGACCACTGCCTACATGGGACAAGAACATCATGAAGATCCGTCCCTTTGGAAAGCTGGCACCCCCTAGCACTGAAAGTGGCCTGCTTGGGAGGTGCCCCTAAAGATCAGTAATGGTGGCCTAGTTTGTATTATCATCCTAAATTTGGGGGTGGGGGGCTGGCTCATGTATGCAACTTATGTCTCACCCTCCCTCACTTATGGATTTCTAAGTGCCACCTCAGCACTGGGGTCAGTTGGACTGCAGATACACCCCGAGCTTTGCCAGACCAAGAGACCCCTGAGAACTCCAATGTCTAGATCTACATAGCCCAGCATGTTATGAACGTTACAGACTTTTGCTTGTCCAACATGGTCAGCCCTACTGACATTCTGACCACTTACCTCATTAGCGTTCCTGCTTCGCTAGCCGTAATCCAGGAGTACTTCCTTCTTAGTACATATATCACCTCACCCCTTTTAAACCCTGCAACTCTGCAAGTGACTTTGGCTACTATGGGTGGGCTGGGGCTAGGAAAAGCCTCCTATGAACTATGGCCTAATATGACTGCCATTCACACTATTGCTGTAGCTAATGCTGAGTTGTATTACTCTTTCAGTGTATGTACTACAGATAGTAATGTGAAATCATGCCTTTCTGCATCTGGTAATACTTCCTTTTCATACATTCCAGGCAACATGACAGGGGGACCCTGTGCCATTAGCAGACTTAGTCTCCTACTCCCATCCCAGCATATATTAAACCAGATACATTTTAGAAATAAAGGGGATAACTTGAGACTAGTCTCTGAGGATTGTAACAGAGAAGAATATATCTCCTTTGGTTTATCTATGTTAGAGATACCTAGTTACCTATGGATCAGTCAGGATCATGGTTGTGAAGAGTTCCCCGGGATGTATTGTTTCAATCTTTCAGATGATTTTAAAGGACAAAGTTTGCATGATATTGTCAAGGGTATCAAGCAAGACAGAGCTGGGCCACCAAGTTTTGGTGGCAGACAATATATCATGACCATTTTCGGTGTTGTTGTTCTCATAATTTCTGTTTATTGTTCTATCTGATATCTTTCCATCCTTATTGTAGGCATTTGTTTCTCCCCCTCTTCCAGGTATGGTCAGGTTATTTAGGTGGTCATGTGGAGCAGGTGCTCCAATGACCAGAGGGGGGAATTATATCAATATCAGGTACTAACATATGCATTCACTTAGTGACAGCTAAGGAAGGGATAAGTCGCCATACTTGTAAAAATGTTGGCGTTATGAGAAAGGGAGCGCAGGTCAGATTCGCCCACTCTTCTCTATTTCATCCTCCTACCCCTCCCTTTATTCTCTCTGTTCTTAGATTAGGCATAAGTAACAGTTTTTGTTTCAAGGTTGCCAACACCGCTGTTTGCTATATTAAAGGTCCTATTGTTAAAGGGATCGTAATGTCTCATAATAAAAGTGGCTCTAATTAATCATCATAGTATTTGGACTTTGGAGAGTGTTATATCAATTCTGTCAGAGTTGTAGTTCCAGAGTAATTCAATGACAAAGTATCCCCCTCCCGTCCCTTTTACTTATGTAACACTGCTCAGCCAGAGCAGAAGGGAGGTGCCCAGGTAGACTGCAGAGAGGGACAATCTTCAATTAAGATAAGGGAAAACCTGAAAAACTTGTCAAGGGGGGCAGGGCTTTCATTGTTCTCATAGGAAGAAGATTGTCCACTTCTGTTATCCGTCTGGTCTATGAAAATGAAAAAAGGGCACTTGGTGTCTATGTGTGAACGTGCCTGGATAAAAAGGTAACTGACCCCTCATTTTATGCAGTGGGATATCTACCTCCAGAAAATATTCACTTTTATGGAGTTTTTGAGCAATTTTAGGGTAGCTCTACCAGGTAATTGTGCATTGTAATTCATAAGGTTAAAAATACCATATTGCATTCCTGTTGATTAGGGGTCTGTGCAGGCCATTAATGTAGGTAAATATATTTTCATTTTTTGTACTTGGGAGATCCAAAACTTTTAAGATAATATTGGCAAAATAAGTAATTAATTAATGTATTTTATTTGTGACATAATAGCTTGTCCCGCGATGCAAAATGTAGTTTTTGTGTGGTGCCATGAAAAAGCTGAATTCAGAGAAAACGATATATTGTGTTCCATATAGAAGTAGGAAATTACCAAAGGAAACCATACCTAAACAGAAGATATCAAAAATTCCTCAGGCCACTGGCACTGAAAGAGTTAAATGGAATAGTTTATAAAAGCTGTAAAGCAAGATAAAAATAATTGGTTAGGAAATAATAACAGCTTTACATTCCGGGATGTCATGTTTATTTCATAAATCACAAAAGGTTACATTGCAGTGGAACACAACAGTAGAGGAAGCCAAGAATTTTAAGTATTAATTAACCCCATGGATGCTACCGAGATCTTAGTTTAAGAAAGTAAGAAATGATATATATATATATATATATATATATATATATATATATATATATATGTTAGTGTTTCTGATTCACTGTCATGGGGTGTGGCACGCAACACTGATTGGCTGATCCACTTTCTTCACGTAAAAGGGTGGGGACATCCTCCCAGCTGTGGCGAAGGGGAGGGGCCACACTATTCGCTGGTGCAAAAGGGAAGGCCACCGTGTTCACAGTGATGAAGCGGGCTATATACTATTTTGATGACTATACACACACGTGGGCCAAACAGGGACATGGTGGCTCCTTCCCTTCACCACTGCAAATAGAGTAGCCCCTCCCCTTCGCCACGGCGAACAGCCACAGATTAAAAAAAAATACAAAGGTTCATCACGCAGGTGAAGCCGTACCACAACTGCTAGTACAGCTTAACTTTACAGTGTGTTATGGGCAGAGGGACAGCTGTAGCATTCAGTGGTGTTAAAAGCCTCATTTGAATCAACAGGAATTTGGGTAGAGTCTATTTGTCCCCTAAGGTGCAGTAGGTTACACACACCCACATACACACACATTTACACTCACAAGCATATACACACGCATACACGTGTACAAAAACACATATACACACACAAACACACACCTACACACACACACACATATACATACACACACATATACATACACACACATATGCACACACATACACACACATATATACGCACCAACACACACACATATACGCATACACATATACACGCACCAACACACACACACACACACACACATATACGCATACACATATACACGCACCAACACACACACATTCACACACACACACACACAGTGAGAGGGAGCCAGGATGCCTAGAGTCATAAAAAGCAGAATTCCAAAGAATATACTCAGATTTCTTAGGATTAATTGGGATTCTCTTAGTCTTCCAGCAGTTAAAGAAATGTATGTGCCTTGAGAAAAGAATCTCCCTTTAAAGGCTTTTTCTGAAACTTGATAAGAGTTACATGAACATGCTGGGATATTTATTTCAAAGCAAAATACATTAGGCAGACAATAATTATTCTACATTCTGGTCTGTCAGACTGGGTATAGTGGTATGACATGAGATAAACCAGTAGTGACATAACTGGATCTAAATGATTGAATAATGGAGGACACTGGTAGAGTAAAATTCATACCCTTATTGGCTGAGTAGCTTTAGGATACAAGCTTTCCACCTTTTACCTACATTTCATAATGGGTTAGTAGTGAGTGCCTTGGCCTCCAAAATATCATGAAGTGATACAACTGTAAAGAGCTGGATTCATATTTTTTTTCTTTTTTTCTTTATTACTGAACACATGTATTTCAGAAGTTGTATCTGCCTTATGCGTTGAGGTGAGTGACACATCGAACATCAACCACAGGGTTTGGGTGGATCTCCATTATCTGATGAAGAGTTAAATACATGTCATATTCTGATATCCTTGTGCTCTATTAATAAAATTGGATACCAAAGATCAGCCAAACTGGGTTTTTCAACATTAGTGAAGAGACACCTTAAGGAGGATATGACTACAAGTTATAAATAAATTCTAGACCAATACAAAGAACTCTCTGTGAAATGAGCAAAGACTAGTAAAAAGGTACTTTTGACAAAAACAAATGCAGGGATTTTTTTAAAGTAAGGGCAGTAAGGTGTGGAATTATGTGCCTCAGGAAGATGCATCCATCACGTTTAGCCATTGCCACATCTCCCTTATTGATCCAGGGGCAGGCAAAAAAAAAACAAAAAAAAAAAACTTTTAACCCCACAATGAATTCTGGAATGAGAGATAAGTGTGCAGCCGCTCTGCCATCCCAGAAATCCATGATTTGCCATGTCCGGACCATCATCACGGTCTGGCACGTCACAGGTCGCTATGCTGGTAAAGCCGTTTCCAGTTAAGCCCCAAGTGGGTAAAAATTATTTATTCGTGTCTCCAAAAGGCAGTTGGATATTTCCCTGGATCAACATCCTATCTGCTTTGATACCAACTGTCATAATTCCCAGTATTGTTCTGAGCTAGAAAGTTGTCCATTATGTTACACTAGTTAAAGAGCTCGTGTACATGGGCCACAGTGCCACCCAGCAACGGCCTGGGTGCAGACATGCACAGTAGAGACTGCTCGCTCCGCAGCTCTGAATTCAGACCGTAGTCCTCTCTGCGCATCAAAGGACTACGGTCTGAATTTGGAGCCCCACTCCGTTATCAGCCGTGGCGCACACAGCCTTCTCTACTGCGCATGATGGCTTCTGACAAACACACATTTAGCAAATTATTATATAGGATTGGAAAAACATAAAAAAGCAAATAAAGAATAGGGAGCCCAGTAGTGCTATAACATCAAATATAAGATGAATTGATAAATTAAATGTTACTCACAATAGAGATGTTCAGAAGAGGCTCTGACTACAACAGCAGGTGGAGATATTCACTCGTCTCCACTCAGATAACCAGAATTCTGGAAAGTGTTGGATAGTGTCCCGAGGGATCTTGATTCTCTTCACACCAGCAGTAACTGTATTAAATACTTCACAGATCGATATTAATAACCAAACTGTTCAAATAGCAAAAAAAAATAAATGCAAAAACGTGTCCAAAACATGCAAAATATTCATAAAATAATAATATAGACTCAATCCATATATATATATATATATATATATATATAGTTACAATATATGTCTAACGCATTTCGCAGTGTATAACCACTAATTCTTTGGAGTTCAGTCTCCTACACACCAAAACTTGATTTCTGCTAGAGGTAACGAGAACACTTAGAGGGAATCCTTCAACCTGAAGGAAAAAGCAGCATCTCAAATACTCTTCTCCCTGATCTTTGATAGATACCTTTGGCATTCATCAAAGATCAATCATATTTCCATGGTGTGCATATGATTAGGATTTTACGCAATAATACAGATAGAAACAAGGGTATTGAACAAGTGGAGGAGTTGATTGACAGATTGAAGGACAGGGGTTACCAAGAGGGGCAACTGAGAGAACAGTTCCAGAAAGCTCAAATGTATACACAAAATCAACTATTAACACCTGTTGAGAGAAATAAGAAACCAGAGAGGTTGATTTTTACTACTAAATACACACCAAGTTCAAGAGTTATTAAACAATCAATTAACCAACACTGGCACATTTTGGCCGAGGAAATCCACCGATGATGGCATACAGAAGGGGACTCAATTTGAGAAGAATGCTAGTTAAAACTGACCCTAAGCACTTATACAGTGGTGAATAAAAATTGGTTACCAGAAATTAAGAATGGTTGTTACAAGTGTATCAATTTTGTTACATGTAAGAATTTGCTCACAGGACAGTATTTTAAGGATCCTTGGTCGGGAAAGAACATAGAGATGAAACAACGATTAAGTTGCATATCTACGTATGTGATATACTTTATAAGGTGCCCTTGTTCTTTATACTGCATAGGGAAAACAGTGACTACTTTAAGAGAACGTGTGGCAAACCATAGGAGATCAATCAGAGACACTATCCAGACAGGGGACTCAGACAAACCAGTGGCCCGTCACTTTGCGCATCTTAAATACTCAATTACATCCTTACAATATATGGCAATTGATCAGGAACCTGTAGACCCCAGAGGAGTGGATCGTGGGAAGAGACTTTTACAAAGAGAAGTAAGATGGATTAGACGATTAAACACTGTTGTACCTAATGGTTTAAATTAGAGTATTTCATATTCATGTTTCATATGACTAATTGAATATCTACAACCTTAATTCACCGGAAAGGAAAGGGGAGTTATACTATTCTCTGGAAGCCTGAACACCATTCTAATCCACCTGTGGTAGAGGCGGTGGGATTAAAGAGTATAAATATTGTATTGAAGGACATATATATTTGATGGTTTAAATAAGAGCATTTCATATTTATGTTTCATAAGACTAATTGAAAATGATCAACCTTAATCCACCTGGAAAAGGGATGAGTAACACTATCTTCTGGAAGCCCAAACACTGTTCTAATCCACCTGTGGTAAAGGCGGTGGGATTAAAGAGTATAAATATTGTATTGAAGGACATATATATTTGATAGTTTAAATAAGAGCATTTCATATTTATGTTTCATAAGACTAATTGAAAATGATCAACCTTAATCCACCTGGAAAAGGGATGAGTAATACTATCTTCTGGAAGCCCAAACACTGTTCTAATCCACCTGTAGGTGGAGGCGGTGGGATTATAGAGCACATAAGACTGTATTAGAGGTCATATATTGCGGGGAGTCCGATATTGACCAAGGAATGAATATGATTATTCTGCAAGTATGGTGTATGTAGTGTTGAGCATCACAGTGAGTTCCACCTAGGACATGAGCAGCATGGGTGACAGTCAGCCAAGTGGACAAATTGGCTCACGGTCGATCCATTCTGTTTGGTCTGAGTATGGTGGTCACTTCGGGAGTCCATTGGACCCATGGACTCTTAATTTGGGACATCTCACATCTATTATGTTATAATCACCTTGACACTTGCAATTTTCTTTGACTTGGTGGACCCCTTCTGAGACTATATTCTATATTATATACCTATATAGCAGATATGATAGTCTCTGCAGATGGTGTCATTCTTAAGGGACACATTATGGACGTGATATGAACTATTATTCATTTATAATATAATAACTATTAAAAATTATGTTTGTAGCAAGAGATATCTATGCCTGCAAGGGGAATTTGATAACTAATATGATCATGAATGTATAGTGTTTATTCTATAAATTGAAGATTGAATATTGGACTACAACATATTAGCCTTTAGAGACAACAAGTGATTTTTCCTTTGTAGTACTCTCATTTGACTTTAGAAAACTCTAATATCTCATTATGTTTTTTAGTGGCTCCTTTAATGAAAAATCGTGGCATCTGGGGAGCCAGAGATCGTATATCTCTTGATTACTGGGGAAAAATATCATTTGAACCGAGTGTCACTTGAGCAGCTTGACTAGTACTTAACGGGTTTTCTTTTATCAGCGATCGATTTAGCTTTCACCCGCAGTGATACATTTTTGTTACATAGAAGGTAGACTGATTCAGTGAAACAGTGGCCTTGATCGAGATTGGTTACTTTAATTGGACCAGTTTTTTATGCCCCTGTTTTTTCAGTACCTCTCAGGCATGCGCCGTGACAGTGATGATGCTGCGCGATGCGAAAGAGCCCCGAGTACTTAGAAACAAGTAGCGAGGTGAGAGACGGTCCATTTGTGAGTTTCCCTTGTAAACATACTTTGTTCTGACCTATTAAGAAGTGGGCTAGCAGTAAATGTATTAAATGCATTTTATTTGATACTAGTTGAACAGCCCGTTACATGGGCCACAGTGCCTCTGGCAGCCGGTCGTGGGGCAGTCACACGCAGTGGAGACTGCCCGCGCCTCGGCTGATACAGAGCTGGACGCTCTTTCGGACCGCCCAGCTCTGTATCAGCTGCGGCGCGGGCAGTTTCTACTGCGCATGACTGCCGCACGCGCAGCAGTGTCTACTGCGCATGTCGGGCGTTACACACAACTTATCGAATTTTTATATAGGATAATATTGCTTTATTTTGAACTTTAGGGGTACACTTATTGTTGGTGTCACGAGAGGTTAAGGGTCAGAGATAATCTCCAGTTATGTTTTTCATTTCACTATCACATGGATATTTTAATTGTTGGTATTTTTACTGTAACTAGTATCCACACCCAGAGGTTTATTTGGGATATGGTAGACAGTTTATATGTATATAATATACACTTATTTTGGGCAGGACTGTTTATCTATCCACAGGTCATAGGGTATTTAAGGAGGGTTGTTTGTTGATATTGGTGTCTTGATAAAGATCCCGGTGAGAGGATCGAAACATTGATCTAACATTAAAGCTATTTATTTTGCTTATTGAGCAGTCCTGTGTCTGCTGATTAAAAGAAGATGATTTACATTGATTATCGGGCACCTGGACTATAACGCTATGTGTTGAGTGTGCGTCCTTTGGATCTATATATATATATTATAGTTACAATATATGTCTAACGCATTTCGCAGTGTTTAACTGCTAATTCTTTGGAGTTCTGTCTCCTACACACCAAACCTTGAGTTCTACTAGAGGTAACGAGAACACTTAGAGGGAATCCTTCAACCTGAAGGAAAAAGCAGCATCTCAAATACTCTTCTCCCTGATCTTTGATAGATACCTTTGGCATTCATCAAAGATCAATCATATTTCCATGGCGTGCATATGCAAGGCAGGGATATATAATGGAAATATGGTGTAAATGGTACTATTGTGGAGAGACCAACAAACACGCACACAGCATATTTGTATGTGTGCCCGTATCAATTACAATGTGACCCGCCAACTTGAAGCTGGTAGATGGAATTTTCTGATCTCCCTGGCCCTCACTCACTTCTTTGTGAATTGACCCATTGGCGACTTGATTAATTCCACCCAAAAGACAAACTCCCGGCATCACAAGAAGCAAATCAGAAATCAAAATTTCCTCTGATTTAAAAGGGGATTTTAAGCCTTTGAATGCAAGCTTTAACCCTTTGACTTCCAGAGGGGTACGCAAGGCATTGCAGAGCAATGTGTTGCATACCCATCTGGCACTCAAAGGGTTAAAGACATCGCTAACACTCAAGAGGTTCAAAACTCCGTTTAAAGCAATGGGAATTTTGGAGATTTTCATTTATCCCATAAATTACAGTTGATTTGCTGCTCAATTTCTCAAATTCTTCTTAGTACATTAGCCTCTCTGTCATTCTTCAATTATACCAATTTCCCATATGTCTATCTATGACATTCTTCTTAAACAAATATATTCTCAAACTAACCTGCAAAGCACTTCACACATAATAAATCAAACTAGCAGGGATTTATGACCTCTCAAAGGACAAAGATTTATGGTCGAGTCTGATGTTAATTTTAAAACACTAAATTCCAAGGTACAGAATGTGATTGGACATGTATTGGGCCTGGAGGCATTGTTACTTATGGGTCATATTTTATGAAGATAAAAATAGAACAAATTTGAGGGGAAACAACCACATGATATTTATCAGATGAAACCCTAAATTGATGAATCTCTGTGTAGCTTTGGTGTGGGGAGACTGAATTCCAGAATACCATGATAACTACAATTCTGCCTACTCAGTAGGGAAATTCAATGCTGATGCTAGCCAAGTTTTTGCCCCCCGTTTGAGTGCCAGAGAGTTACCCGATGTATCACTGTGCGCTGCGTTGGATAACTCTCTAGCACTTAAAGGGTTTTCACAGAATCAGAAAGTATTAAGATTAAGAGGGACAATTCTGGATAAAAGCATTTGTATCATATCAGGGAAATTAAAGGGGACCTCTCACCCCTTTACAAGTTATTCTCATTAGTTAGAGCATTTATCAAATTAGGTGAAACCATTATTCATTCTTAAAAAAACGTTATTCTGGCAAAATTGAAGGTTTAAAGGTTGCTCTTGCCACAGCCTATTGCACAGCCTCCACTCCCCTCCCTCTACCCAGCATCCTCCAATGACGGTGGCACTCTCTCTCTAAGCTGGAGCGATCTCATTAGCTTGATATTGATCTCTGCCAATGAGACTGCATTTTAATAATGGGGTAAATTGCCTCCCTACAATGAGAAACTCTGGATCTCTTATGTCACAGTTTGGAGCCCTCTCTACTTCCCTCTCCCCTGTGATCAATCTACTCAATGAGTGAAGCCAGATAGAAAACTCAGCATGAAATATGCAAAAACTCATCATTTTCTCAAGCTGCTGGAGGTGTAAGTATATAACATTAACATTAATTTTATGAATTTGATTTCACTTAAATTAAAATTTGTTTTATATCCTAAAATATAAAAGGCCAGATGGATGTTTGCCCGATGCAGTCATGCACAGTAGAGACTGCCCAAACATAGGTGCTGGGAAGCCCGTGTACATGGGCTTTTACACTAGTTGTTATATATTTGAGGATGTAGAGGAAAACATATACAGCTGTTACTTAACCCCTTGTATGCTAGAGAAGTCTCCAACGCTATTGCAGGGCGTTGAAGACCTTTCTAGCATGCAAGGGGTTAAGGAGGTGTGCCAAGATGTACTTTGCCCATGGCCCACCAGAGGCTTAAGTCTACTCTGCTTGAGGGGAGGAGCTGACAGACAAGTCAGGTGATGTAGACATGTGTTTAATGCTCCATGAACTAACCCATTGGCTCACTGATCTTACCCATCGAGTCTGATGTACTAAACAGAAACTGACCAATTCTGGGGCAAATAAGTTGCACCATAGGGGACATGTAAGAATTCCCCAAATTTCCACTCATTTAAATGTAGTGGGCTAATCATGTAGATCATGTGAAGATGCTTCCAATGAGGGGAATATTTGGACAGATATCCGTTCTTTTTTTAAAGGAAAACTAACACTAAATAATAGCCCCCACCTTACTTTACTAACGCCAGAAAATCCTGATGGTCTCTATGAGATTTGCTCTTGTACTTCTTTGTTCAACAGATAACATCATGTAGGGTAGGTGTCCATAACAGTTCCCATCAGTTTTATCAAACTGAAGCAGGAAGAGTACATCATACCACCCAAGTGACCCTCTTTAGGGACAAATCCCTCTGTCCCTCTTTGTCCCTGTGTTTAGGAGATCAGACTGTGTGGTGTGTGTATAAGTGTATTACCCTGGTGTCCCTGTGTTTAGGAGATCAGACTGTGTGGTGTGTGTATAAGTGTATCACCCTGGTGTCCCTGTGTTTAGGAGATCAGACTGTGTGGTGTGTATAGAAGTGTATCACCCTGGTGTCCCTGTGTTTAGGAGATCAGACTGTGTGGTGTGTATAGAAGTGTATCACCCTGGTGTCCCAGTGTTTAGGAGATCAGACTGTGTGGTGTGTATAGAAGTGTATCACCCTGGTGTCCCTGTGTTTAGGAGATCAGACTGTGTGGTGTGTGTATAAGTGTATCACCCTGGTGTCCCTGTGTTTAGGAGATCAGACTGTGTGGTGTGTATATAAGTGTATTACCCTGATGTCCCTGTGTTTAGGAGATTAGACTGTGTGGTGTGTATAGAAGTGTATCACCCTGGTGTCCCTATGTTTAGGAGATCAGACTGTGTGGTGTGTGTATATAAGTGTATCACCCTGGTGTCCCTGTGTTTAGGAGATCAGATTGTATGGTGTGTATATAAGTGTATCACCCTGGTGTCCCTGTGTTTAGGAGATCAGACTGTGTGGTGTGTATAGAAGTGTAACACCCTGGTGTCCCTGTGTTTAGGAGATCAGACTGTGTGGTGTGTATATAAGTGTATCACCCTGGTGTCCCTGTGTTTAGGAGATCAGACTGTGTGGTGTGTATATAAATGTATCACCCTGGTGTCCCTGTATTTAGGAGATCAGACTGTGTGGTGTGTATAGAAGTGTATCACCCTGGTGTCCCTGTGTTTAGGAGATCAGACTGTGTGGTGTGTATATAAGTGTATCACCCTGGTGTCCCTGTGTTTAGGAGATCAGACTGTGCGGTGTGTATATATGTGTATCACCCCGGTATCCCTGTGTTTAGGAGATCAGACTGTGTGGTGTGTGTATAAGTGTATCACCCTGGTGTCCCTGTGTTTAGGAGATCAGACTGTGTGGTGTATATAGAAGTGTATCACCCTGGTGTCCCTGTGTTTAGGAGATCAGACTGTGCGGTGTGTATATAAGTGTATCACCCTGGTGTCCCTGTGTTTAGGAGATCACACTGTGTGGTGTGTATATAAGTGTATCACCCTGGTGTCCCTGTGTTTAGGAGATCATACTGTGTGGTATGTATAGAAGTGTATCACCCTGGTGTCCCTGTGTTTAGGAGATCACACTGTGTGGTGTGTGTATAAGTGTATAGCCTAAAAATTCTTGGTATTGCCTCGCCCACCAGCCACACCCCCAGCAACACTGCCTAAAACAAAAGTGTCCCTCCTTGGCAATTTAAAATGTTGGGAGGTATGGTACATGATCCTATTTAACCCTTCAAGGAGCAGAGTGCTGTGCAACACTTTGCTTCACAATAAATTGCACACCTCTCTGGTCTTTAACCCCTTAAGGCCTAGATGACGTACTATGACAGTCATAGTCCTTAAATACTTAAGGACCGATGAAGGTCATAGTGCGTCATGTACTTTTTACTTACAGCGCTCCACCGGGAGTGCTGTAAGTAAAAACGGGGCCTAAAATTGATCGCTCCAAGAGCGATCTCTTTCAGGCCCCAAAGAGACACAACAGGTCACGTGTACCGGCATGTCGGCAAGGATGAAAGAGATCCTTAAGGGAAGGAAACATCCCAGGACCGCTGGTCCTTAAGGGGTTAAAGGGTTAAGATTACCATGTTCGGTGGGTGGAGTTTGTGACCTGTCATAATGCAAGCAACTGTCATGTCTGCCTCCATGGACCTGACATCTTGGAGTGATTGACAATGTCTTCTTTTGAACAAAGGAACAAGGGCAAAATTCACAGGGGGCATTAGGATTTCATGACCATATTAAGCTAATTGTGGGATTATAATTAGGAAGTGTTAGTTGTCCTTTAGAGTGGCTTCGGAGCTTAAAGCATTGGATACCTTTCTATCACTAAAAGGGTTAATTAAATGAAGCCTGATATGGGACTCATTTATAAGAAAAAAGTATTGAAATTCTGAGACAAACCAACTAGATCATTGGGAAAAATTGGATGGAAGAGAATGATGGATGTTGTAGACTGGATGCAGGTGAGGGGGCCTCATTTTACCCACCACTGATCTGAACTGAATGTTGACATGTGATAGTGATTATTTCATGATAATAGATACTCTGCTGTCAATCTGGTTATGATGTGTTGGAATGAGGATTCATGAATATTCCATTAAGGTCAGATGCAGAAATTCCTTCTATTCACAATGTGCATCACCAGCAAACATCAAAATGCTGTCATTAATATTAATACAGAATATAATGGATGGCGCAGCTATACTAAGGGTGATGTACTAAGAAGACCTGGGAGGTTATGCCTAAAGAAATGAGAAGCAGGTGATGGACAGGAGATAACTTCTCTGGCAACAACATTTCTAAAATACCTATATTATTCTATGGAGCCTTTACCCTAAGATGTCTCCCACTTACTGCTTAGGCTCCACAGAATAACATAGAATGTGAACAACTGATATCACTGGAGACACTGGGGAGTTATGCACTAAGGTGTGATAAAGAGGTGATAAAGTGGAGATGACTTCTCCAGTGATATCACTTCTCCAATTCTTATGTTATTCTGTGGAGACAATGTACTGAGATTTATCCAACTTTGGTGCTCTTAGTCCACAGGCTCCATAGAATAACATAGGAACTGGAGAAGTGATATCACTGGAGAAGTCATCTCCGCTTTATCGCCTTCCCATCCCCACTTAGTGTATCTCCCCCACATCGCCTCTTTATCACGCCTCAGTGCACCCCCACTCCAGATCAGCTGTGAAGCAAAGCAGCTGCACCAGATGAGACAAATAAAGTATCCCCAAATTCCTATTGATTTCAATGGGGCTTTTAATCCCTTGAATGCTGGTGGGTTGCGAACACAGTGTTTGATTTTTTACTGTTTGAGTGCCAGAGGGGTGCTCAACGCATTACAAAGCAATGTGTTGAGCACCCCTCTGGAACTCAAAGGGTTAGCTTTTTAGGGACCTGAGCTATTTTACACTTTAACCTCTTGAGGATTGGGAGGGTGCAAAGAACACTGGAGGGCTTACCTTTGTATGTGTCCTTCATACAACAGTCAGGTGTAGCTATAGTGCTTGTTTTTTAACTTCTCCAGGGCTGTGGATCTTTTATACCTTTAAGGTGCTGTAAACTTTTTTTTATGAAAACACATATTTTATAGAGCTTTTCCTGCTGAATAAAACAAGGAAACTCCCATCGCTGTCAGATGTTTTATTCAAAATTGATAGTAGTTTAAATAATCAGGAGGTGAATTTACTGTGGTTACTTCCTGATAGTTCTGACTGACAGGAAGTAACAGGCAGTTTCTATCACATTCTATGGAGAACTGTATGTCTCTGACTTTTCTGACTTTCCTCTCCATTAGAATCTAACAGAAAAACTAATTAGAATTTGACCACTAGAGGGCTCCGCTAATGTAAAAAACATGGGTTTAAACCATAATAACTCTGGAAATATAAATCTCTCAGGAGTGGGAGTACCCTTATTTTACTCAATAGGAAAATCCCTACAATATATATTTTTTCATAAAAAAAAGTTTACTGCTCCTTTAACCCCTTTAGAATCAGCATCATAATTCATGTCTCTTGCTATGTATTTGGGAAATCATGTCTCACTAGTTCACTGGTTAGCACACCCCTGCAAAATATATGCTGTTTTTTACATATAAGGTTTCATTAATTTCAAATATATGTAACAATGCACAAAAAAAAAGTCAGAATCCCGCCCGTTATTGTTATGCATGCAATTAGCTCAGCTGTAATAAAATGCTCATAAATCAATATGGCTAGTTCTCTCATTTACCGAAACTCCTTATGGACTGTATGTTCAAAAGAAATAGGTAGGACTTCTGGGTCAAACCAATTGTACTATAGGGCAAAATTAAAAATTCCAAAAATTCCCATTGACATAAATGGGGATTTTAACCTCTTGAATGCTAGTAGATTGCTACGTGAGACCAGGAGGGCAGAACAGTAAAATTAAATTGCTTTACCCAATAGTCTCTTCTATTTGTGTAACACGCTGCTCGGCTTTTGTAATACTCAGCTGATCCCATGCAATACTATATTGACCTATTTTTCTAATGTAACATTCTAGAATCATGCAATAATGTATTATCCTGCTGGTCTCATGTTATGGTGTATTGCTCTGCTGAACTCATGTAATACTCTGACGGCCTCCTGTAATGTTGTATTGACTTCCTGGTCTCTGTGATACTCTGATGGTCTCATGTAATCATGTATTGCCCTCATGGCCTCACATAATGGTGTATTGCCTTGTCGGTCTCACTGAATACTTTGATGGACTTGCATAATGGTCTATTGCTCTCCTGGTCTAATGTTTTTTTGTATTGTCTCATTTTATTTCCTGAGAACAGCAGAGTAATACACAATTACATAAGTCTACAGTCTAATTTACTGTTACTATGTTACTATATATCTCATCATGCTTCCCACCAAAGTGCTATATCAAGTGCCCTTTATTTAGATAGGATGGGGTTGGGTATCATAATGTGTTGTGGGCAAGGTATATTGATATGGTTTCAGTGTAATGGTATAGGTGTAGGTGGGATGTAAATTTGGGAAAAGGGCATGATTACAGGCAAAACAGAAACAAGATAGGGGGCACCCTTGTGTTGAAATGTTCAGTTGATTATCTATATACATATATTTTTCATCAGTTAATCTTTTTGAATATATGTCTATTATAATATTCAGTGCTGACAGTTTTTCCTCTTTTCTGCAATATGTTTTTTCCTCATTTTAGCTGCTTTTTTTTCACTATATTTTTGTAAATTTTTCTGCTGTAAATGACAATGAAAGCATATAATGAAGTGAATTCATAGTAACATAAGTTGAAGAGGCTGAAAATAGAGATGCGTCCATCAAGTCCGGCCCATGCTAAGTCACCACTTCATCCAGAGGAACGCAAAAAAACACAACCTAATGAAGCCATTTCCAATCAAACTCCAAGTAGGTAAAAAAATTCCTTCCTGACTCAAAATGACAGTCAGATATTTCCCTGGATCAACAACGTATCTGCTTTGAAGTCAGTTGTCATCATTCTCAATATCATTTAACTAGTTCTCAATCCACAGATTTATTTTATTTTATTTAGAAATTTTTTACCAGGAAGAATACGTTGAGATTTCTCTCATTTTCAAGTATGTCCTGGAGTTGGTTATTTGCACAAATACAGAGACATAATACATATAACACACACGTATACTAAAAATGTTATATACAGTTGCATATTGTTTTTAGATATGAAGAAGCAGTTATTTTTATGAATTTTAGACTGTGAGAAGATCTGATTTTCTTTAGATCAGTTATTCCAAACTTTCGGAGCTCTGAAGGAGAGGCAGATCGACCGGCTTCTTTCTTGTAGAGTGGTATACTCAGTGAGTTGTTAGTAGTGGAGCAGAGGTTATAGTTAGTATGGACAGCTGGAGTGATCATACTGCTCAGGTAGTGTGGAATAGTCAGTGAGTTGTTAGCAGTGGAGTGGAGGTTATAGTTAGTATGGAGATCTGGAGTGATCATACTTCTCAGGTAGTGTGGAATAGTCAGTGAGTTGTTAGCAGTGGAGTGGAGGTTATAGTTAGTATGTAGATCTGGAGTGATCATACTGCTCAGGTAGTGTGGAATAGTTAGTGAGTGGTTAGTAGTGGAGTGGAGGTTATAGTTAGTATGGAGATCTGGAGTGATCATACTGCTCAGGTAGTGTGGAATAGTCAGTGAGTTGTTAGCAGTGGAGCGGAGGTTATAGTTAGTATGTAGATCTGGAGTGATCATACTGCTCAGGTAGTGTGGAATAGTCAGTGAGTTGTTAGCAGTGGATTGGAGGTTATAGTTAATATGGAGATCTGGAGTGATCATACTGCTCAGGTAGTGTGGAATAGTCAGTGAGTTGTTAGCAGTGAAGCGGTGGTTATAGTTAGTACTAGCAGTTTGGGACGGCGTTGCCCGTCATGTTATGCAGGAAATGTTTCTTTTTTTTTAAATAAATGTTATGATAGTGAATTATAGCGTAGGGTGTACGTGTCAGAAAGGTACACACAGTGATAGACAGAGACACATGCAACACACACATATACACACACATGCACTGACAACACAAACAGTGACACACAGCTGCAAATCAGAACATAAATAC
Organism: Rhinophrynus dorsalis; assembly: GCA_037306005.1. Lineage (NCBI taxonomy): Eukaryota > Metazoa > Chordata > Amphibia > Anura > Rhinophrynidae > Rhinophrynus > Rhinophrynus dorsalis. The sequence continues at coordinate 31,650,914 of CM074723.1, forward strand.
ATACAGTGTGAGCAGTGTAAGTAACATACCTCCCAACATTTCATATGGCCAAAGAGGGACACTTGTGTTTTCGGTGGTGTTACTGGGGGCGTGGCTGGTGGTGTATTTTAGAGAATTTTTAACCCTTTGAGTGCCAGGGGGTAAGCAATGCATTGCATCCCCTCTGGCATTGAAATGGTTAAGTTACTCTTTCTGTAAGTGAATGATTTAGAAGAAGATGAAAGTATTTTTTTTACACAGACTAATTTAACAGATATATACAGAAGTTTATTCCCACATTACTGTGGGTTTTATTGATGTGGAGCAATCTGATACACTGGTATATACACCACACAATGTGATCTCCTAAATAGAGGAGCAGAGGGATTTGGGTGTCAAACAGGGACTGTCCCTCCTATACTGTATAGTGCCAGTCCTTATACACAGACACATGCAGACTGTATACTATACAGCAGAGGTTCTCAGTCCATGCCCTCAGTGGCCACTAACAGGCCAGGACTTAGGAATTTCACTGCTAGAACACAAGTGTGTTGATCAGAGGCTCAGTCATATTGATTAACTCACCTGTGCTCTTAAAAGGAAATTCTAAAATCCTGGCCTGTTAATAGCCACTGAGGGCACAGATTGAGAACCACTGCTATACAGTGCCAGACCATTGTAGAGAATTTTTAACCCTTTGAGTGCCAGGGGGTAAGCAATGCATTGCATCTCCTCTGGCACTGAAATGGTTAAGTTACTCTTTCTGTAAGTGAATGATTTAGAAGAAGATGAAAGTATTTTTTTACACAGACTAATTTAACAGATATATACAGAAGTTTATACCCACATTACCGTGGGTTTTACTGATGTGGAGCAATCTGATACACTTGTACATTAGGCTGACCAGACCTCACCTTTAACCAGTGACACATATGAAAAATGCATACCGCAGGGCTGCTTTGATTTTGGTGCACTCCTGAAATATGCTTATTTCCTATGTGTCCCCGGTTAAAGGTGAGGTCTGGTCAGCCTACTGTATATACACCACACCGTGTGATCTCCTAAATAGAGGAGCAGAGGGATTTGGGTGTCAAACAGGGACTGTCCCTCCTATACTGTATAGTGCCAGTCCTTATACACAGACTGTATACTATACAATGCCAGACCATATATAAATAGTTTGTCATACATGCTATACAGTGAGCTATGTACAGCATGGAGATGATTGCAGGAACTGGCACCTCTACTTACAGACAGACTGACAAACAACCTGCTCTCTTTCTCTCTCTTTGTGCAATATATAAATACAGTCACATCCATGTCTCTGCCATTTACCAGGTCAGCTGAAGCCTTGCTCTGCACTGCCTGATCACCTCTCTGCCGTTGTTTCCACTTTCTCAGCAAGCCAGTATCCTCCTGCTGATTGTTTAGAAATCAGCTCACTTGTAGTAATTAGCAGAGCTGTGTAGGCTCAAAGACAGGGAATGAAGAAGCTGCATAATACAGATTGGACCATGGCCTTCCAGCTGTAGCTTGAACATTGTTCCCATCATCCTCAGCGTGCGTGTGTGTATATGTGTGTATGTGTCTGCTAGTGTGTGTGTGGGAGGGCATGTGCATGTGTCTGTGGTGTAGGAGTGTGTGGCAGCCATTTTTTTTTTCAGCCTTAGATAGTGGTGGGCGGGCTGGATAGTGGGGGCAGGCCAAAAATCACACTCCCACAGAATCACCCAATGGCAGCAGTAATCCTTTTTACTGCCGCCCCTGGGTGTGTTTTGCCAGGCACAAAGTCTTCTTTTATATATATAGATGGAGAGCTGGACTGAGAATACTGCTCAGGTAGTGTGGAATAGTCAGTGAGATGTTAGCAGTGGAGCGGAGGTTATAGTTAGTATGGAGAGCTGGAGTGATCATACTGCTCGGGTAGTTTGGTAGTTTTCCAGAGAAGTGGTTATGAACCACGCAAGAGAGGTGAAGGGCACGTTTAGATTTGAGTGTTACCCAGTTTAGTTCTTCATACATATAACAATGATGGGTTATGTAATTACATTGAAGGATGAAGTGGCATAATTGTCAAGGTTTGGCTGGGCTTCTCTACTCTGCTGATCGATTCTGCTGTCTGAGCTAATCCAGTGCTCTGCTATCCATTACTGCTGCCTTCCCTTTGCTGGATCAGGCTGAATCAGCTGACATCTCTGTGTTTGCTCATCTGACTGTTGGCTGATAGCAGTCAGATGAGCAAACACAGAGATGTCAGCTGATTCAGCCTGATCCAGCAAAGGGAAGGCAGCAGTAATGGATAGCAGAGCACTGGATTAGCTCAGAGAGCAGGGTAATTAAAGCAGCTTGGCTCGCTACCTAGTTTGCCCTTGTGTTTGCTTCTGGCTGCAAGAGTGTTCTACTGCATTGCTGATTACCTGTGTATGACCTGGCTTCCTCTGACGTCCCTTCTGGCTCCTGGATTGTTCCTGACTTAGCTGATCTCCGTATTCCTGACCCCGGCTTAGCTGATTACTTGTCTTGGTTCCTGGCCCCGGCTTGTCTTTTGGTTTACGCTTCTGGATCACAATTTTGTTTTGTTTGCTTTTGTTATTTTAATAAAGGTGTTTGCACTTTATATTTTTGTGTCTGTCTGGTTGCTGGTCCCTAACAATAATGAGTTATACAGAGTGTCAATTTTAGCAAGATGGATTTGTGGGACGGGAGCATATACTACATGATCGGCATTATCATCTGTTGTACAATACGTCTTCTTACCAAGGGATTTAAACAGGATTTGTTTCTGAACAGAGCACCTATTTTGGAATAAAGTTTGGATATTACTTTATCAATATGAAGACCAAAAGTGAGGTTGAGGTCACCTCACCCAAATCGAAGCCTATTAATTTATGCAGTAACCTGTTGTGAGGCACTGTATCAAAGGCTAACCCTTTGTAAAATGCCAGTAAAGTAGTCTGATCTATTCTTCATAAAACATGATGGCTCCTACTAATAATATTGTTTGTCTGCACATTGTTCTGAATACTGTCAGTTAGTAACCCTTCTGGTATCTTACCCACTATAGAGGTCAAGCTCACAGGTCGATTCCCTCTGGGACTCAGAACATTGAGGATGTATCAACTAAAGCCAGATCACAACTCTGACCTGTTTACAGCTCCTGAAGTCTGGACATGGCCTGCATCATATTATCTTGACTTAACACTGAAGATGTTTCTTTTGGCATTATCTCATTCACATCCATTCCAAAAATTCTGTACCAAAGTCATAATAAACACTTATTGGTTTACATAGCAGAGGGTGTGCACCTTGTTGTCCCACAGTACACGTCTGACTGCAGAATAGAGGAGAGACTGTACTTTTTTTCCGTTCCTGGCTTAAGTGTCGGCACATCAAATACATCATTGTGGAATAAATAACTGAATGAAATGGAAATCCAACAAAATAACAGGAGATCAAACAAACCAGCAACAGAAGCAGCAATACACTGGTATTTATAGAATGTAACCCATTCAGTTATAGCCTTGCAATGCATTGCACACCCCTCTGTCAGTGAAAGGGTTAAAGTGGGAAAAAGAATCTATGATTGGGGTGGGCATGCGCTAATCTAGCAGTGCAGCTCCACTCGGGTTAACCTCCAATGTCCGTGCCTGCACTTAAGGGGTCTGCACTAGAGTGATTATTAGTGATGAGCGAGCATGCTCGGCCGAAGCTCGGTTCGGCTCGAGCATCGCTCTGCTCGGCACATGGCGGTACTCGTACGAGTACCGCATGTGCTCGCCCGCCATGTTCGGGTCTCCTCCCCGCACGTTTCACAGCTGCTGCGCAGCCAATAAACGTGCGGGGAGGCTCTGACATCAGTGTAATGCCAGCAGCCATGTTGGCTGCTGGCATTACACTGATTGGCTGGCCAGAACCCGTGATCGGGTGCTGTATAGCACCCGACGCGCGAGTTCGGCTCATTCTTAGCCAGGGAGAGATGCGCTTAGGCAGGGAAAGTCAGTGTAGGGAGAATAAAATTGTTGAAACTCTTTCAAGACCCAAAAGTCCTTTTTAGGACTGTTGTGTGTGGGGGCAGCATTTATATTTTGTTTGGGGGGGCACAATTTCCTTTTTTTTGTGGGGGGGATATTTGTAAGGTGACATATAATACTAGATGCACAGGAAGTCAGTGTAGGGAGAATAAAATTGTTGAAACTCTTTCAAGACCCAAAAGTCCTTTTTAGGACTGTTGTGTGTGGGGGCAGCATTTAATTTTTTTTGGGGGTGGCAGAATTTCATTTTTTTGTGGGGGGGGACATGTTCTAAGGTGACATTGTACTAGGTGCACAGGGACAAATATTTCACAGTGCAGTGACAAGCTGACATATTCTGTTAGGTGCACAGGGCCAATGATTTTACAACGCAGCGACAAAAAGGGCCATTTTAAACGTGTGCCTAGCCATAGATTATTGTCACATTCTGTTTAGTGTGCAAATTCACAAATTAATGTCACATATACCGTTCACTGTGCCTAGCCGCAGATTAGCGTCACATTCTGTTTCGTGTGCCTAGCCGCAGATTAGCGTCACATTCTGTTTCGTGTGCCTAGCCGCAGATTAGCGTCACATATTGTTTAGTGTGCCTAGCCGCAGATTAACGTCACATATTGTTTAGTGTGCCTAGCCGCAGATTAGCGTCACATATTGTTTAGTGTGCCTAGCCGCAGATTAGCGTCACATTCTGTTTCGTGTGCCTAGCCGCAGATTACCGGCATATATTCCGTTTAATATGAAAAAGGCGGGTAAAAAGGGACGGGGAAGTGGACGTGATCCTGATAGTTCAGGGCGCGGGTCAGGACGCGTAGAAACTGTGCCTGGTGCCAGAGCACAAGAAAGAAAGACATCCACCATACCTAGCTTCATGTCTCAGTTTACAGGGCGTCGCAGGACATCACTCTCGAGGTCAGACCACTGCGAACAGGTGGTCGGTTGGATTTCAGCTGATACTGCTTCCAGTCGGTTAAGCACCACCCTGTCTTCCACCAAGTCCACTCTCACTAGCCAAGAGTCTGGTCAACATAATCCTCACCCTGATCATCCTTCCTCCCACCATAGAGGGTCTGGCCAAAGAAGTGATCCCACACTGGGATATAGTGAGGAGCTCTTCTCATCACCAATCCTTGATTTGAACCTCTCTCCAAGCACGCTTGCAGAGGAACATGAGATCTTGTGCCCTGATTCACAACCTCTAGAGGGTACCCAATCACAAGAAGATGACAGAGGGGAACGGCATTTAAGGTCAAAGGAAGTGGATGATGATGATGAGACACAGTTGCCATCAAATCAACCACAATTACTGTCTCAAGACCTTGATGAGGAGGATGATACACAGTTGTCAATGACTGAGGATGTGGTGGGATCAAGAAATGAGGAGGATGATCAGAGTGAGGAAGTGGAGGAGGACTTGGTGGACGATGAGGTCACTGACCCCACCTGGGAAGGTGGAAAGCCGAGCCGTGACAGCAGTCCTGAGGGTGAGCCATCTGCAGCACCGCAACAGGCTGGAAGAGGCAGTGGTGTGGCTAAAGAAAGAAGGCGGACCGCACCAAACCGGCCTGCAAATGTTCCACGGAGCACCCCCTTGCGTAAATCTCCCTTGCCAAGGGCTAGGTGTTCCGCGGTATGGCGTTTTTTTAAGGAAAGTGCGGACGACAAAAGAATTGTAGTTTGCAACCTGTGCCACACCAGAATGAGCCGAGGCATGAACACTAGCAACCTCACCACCACCAGCATGATCCGACACATGGCATCCAAGCACCGTAATAAGTGGGAGGAACGCCCGGATCGCCAATCTGTGTCTGCAGGCCACACCACTGCCTCCTCTTCCCCTGTTTTCGGTGCCGGCCAATCGCCTGTCGAAGGCGCAGGCCCGCATACCTCCCGCCCTGCACCTCTACCATCTGAAGCACCATCAGCGACCACATCCACTTCCCTGTCCCAGCGCAGCGTCCAAATGTCGTTACCCCAGGCATTTGAGCGCAAGCGAAAATACCCAGCCACCCACCCACAGGCCATAGCACTAACCTCACACCTTTCCAAATTACTGGCCATCGAAATGCTGCCATTTAGGCTTGTGGACACTGAGTCCTTCCGCAGCCTGATGGCAGCAGCTGTCCCTCGGTACGCAGTCCCCAGCCGCCACTACTTTTCCCGGTGTGCCGTCCCCGCCTTACACCACCATGTGTCCCTTAACATCACCCGTGCCCTGACCAACGCAGTTACTGGGAAGGTCCACTTAACGACTGACACATGGACAAGTGCTTGTGGCCAGGGACGCTACATTTCCCTGACGGCACACTGGGTGAATGTCGTGGAGGCTGGGAGCGACTCGGACCCTGGGATGGCACAGGTGCTACCCACGCCGAGGATTGCGGGCCCTACCTCCATCAGGGTTTCCACCAGCACCTACGTTATTGGCTCCTCCTCCTCCTCCGTTTCCACCTCCGAATTCTCTGCGCGCAGCTCCACTCACCCATCAGCCGGTAGCTGGAAGCAGTGTAGCACTGCAGTGGGGAAGCGTCAACAGGCCGTGCTGAAGCTGATCTGCCTTGGGGACAAACAGCACACGGCCTCAGAGCTGTTGCAGGGGATTAGTCACCAGACCGAGCAGTGGCTCTCGCCACTCAACCTGCAACCAGGCATGGTTGTGTGTGATAATGGGCGTAACTTGGTGCCGGCTTTGGAGCTCGGCAAGCTCACACACGTACCATGCCTAGCGCATGTATTTAATTTAGTGGTTCAGCGATTTCTAAAAACCTACCCCAATTTGCATGATCTCTTGACGAAGGTGCGCCGCGTGTGTGCACATTTCCGTAAGTCATCTACAGCTTCAGCCGGCCTGTTGAAGCTGCAGCAGCGCTTACAATTGCCAGCTCACCGGCTGCTGTGTGACGTGAGCACACGCTGGAACTCCACCTTCCACATGTTGGCCCGGCTTTGTGAGCAGCAGAGGGCAGTAGTGGAGTACCAGCTGTTACACGGTCGTCGCCTCTCCGTTCAACTTCCTGTAATCTGAAGTGAGGAGTGGGAATGGATGTCAGACCTCTGTGAGGTTTTACGCAATTTTGAGGAATCGACACAGATGTTTAGCGGCGATAACGCTATTATCAGTGTAACCATCCCACTTCTGTGTCTACTGAAACGCTCGCTGCTCACAATTAAAACCGACGATTTGCATGTGGAAGAGGTGGAAATGGGGGAGGAAGAGCTTACAGAAGGTTATAGCCAGAGCACCCTCACTTCGTCTTCTCAGCGACAATTGGAGGAGGCGGAGGAGGAGGAGGAAGACACGGTTGCCTCCGCTACAGAGGGTAGCCATGGAACTTTATTTCCATCTCTTCATCGTGGGTGGGCAGAAGAGGAGGAAGAGGATGAGGAGATTGAGAGTCATCCTCCTGGTGAGGAGAGTGAAATCTTGCCTGTTGGTACTCTGGCACACATGGCTGACTTTATGTTAGGCTGCCTTTCCCGTGACCCACGCGTTATACGCATTTTAGACAACACGGATTACTGGGTGTTCACCCTTCTGGACCCCCGCTACAAAGAGAATTTCTCATCTCTCATTCCTCCGGTGGAGAGGACAAGCAAAATGGTGCAATACCAGAAGGTTCTTGTCGAAAAATTGCTCCAAAATTTTCCATCTGACAACGCTGGCGGCAGAGTACGTGCTACCTTGGCCAACCGAGAAGGGGAGAAAAGGGGAGCACACAGCAGTTCCGACAAAGGCAGGGCAACACTCTCCAAGGCGTGGGACACCTTCATGACACCCCGCCAGCACCCTCACCCTGCTGCGCGGCCTAGTGTCACAAGGAGGGAAAAGTTTTGGAAGATGGTGAAGGAGTACGTAGCAGACCGTGTCAGCGTCCTCACTGATCCCTCTGTGCCTTACAACTACTGGGTGTCCAAGCTGGACACGTGGTATGAACTGGCACTCTACGCCTTGGAGGTGCTGGCCTGCCCTGCCGCCAGCGTTCTGTCTGAGCGGGTATTTAGTGCTGCTGGTGGCATCATAACAGATAAGCGTATCCGCCTTTCCACCGAAAATGCTGATAGGTTGACACTTATAAAAATGAACAAGGCCTGGATTTCCCCTGACTTCTCCACTCCACTGGAGGAAAGCCCCGGGTGAACATAAAGTCACTTTAGATATGTTATTTACAATGATGGGAATACTCTGTATTCCCATTCACCCCTTCCACCCAAAAAACGGGTATATGGTTGACTCTTAATCTTCTCATCCTCCTCCTCCTCTTCCATATGCCCTGTGATATAATTTTTATATAGGGCCAGCTCACCAGCGGGCCCTGTGATATAATTTTTATATAGGGCCAGCTCACCAGCGGGCCCTGTTTGACAATTTTTGTATAGGTCAGCTCACCAGCAGGCCTTCTCATATAATGTTTTATTGTGTCAGCTCTCTAGCGGGCCCTCTCATATAATGTTTTATAGCGTCAGCTCACTAGCGGGCCTTCGCATATAATGTTTAGGATGGTCAGCTCCGCAGCAGACCCTCACCCATAATGTTTTAGATGGTCGGCTCAGCAGCAGACCCTCATTCCTAATGTTTTAGATGGTCAGCTTAGCGGCATGCCCTCACCCCTAATGTTTTAGAGGGTCACCAGCAGGCCATTAATCCTAATTTTTCAAGGGTGTGTATGATGCCCTCCTTTATGTGTAATAAAGGGTGTATTGGAGTGACATTTCAGTCTAATTTTTGGCAGCCCTTTCACTTTATGAGTGTTGGACCACTACCTGAACTATTGTACCACAATGTGAATGAGGCCCTCCATTTTGTGATATACAGGTTGTATCGGAGTGCCTCAGGTCCTCCCATTGAATTAAATAGGGCTGGGGTGTTCGACAGAGCAGAAGGTAGTTCTTGGCTTCATCCACTAAGTCACTTCGTCACTTTTACTCAATGGATCAGACCCCACTGTTCCGACTATAAATTTTGGACTTAACAAGGGCAAACGGACATGTTGTAAAACCTGTGGTAGCTGCGGCCTCCGTTCCTGAATGCTGTACCTTACCCGGGCCATAACCACGTTGAACACCTGCTTTACGCTGCGCACGTTTCCCTCTTAATCATGGCCCCAGTTCCGAAAAATCGATGAAATTTTTTGCAGAATTTGCAGATGATATACAAGTAAATATACAGCAAATACTGTTTGGTAACAATTTTTCGCCTAAAATCGTTTTTATCTTCCTTTTTGTGTGTTTTACGGTCAGTCTGTAAAAATGGCGTACTACGGGCGAAACATCGTTCCCAGCAGCGACGTTGGAGTCCAAGATGCATCCAGACATCCTCCCTATGCTGTCCCTGAACCATTTCTGTGGTGTTTCCATCATTTTCTGACCTTTTCCTATGAACCAGGCACCCTCCCCTCATCAGAGCAGGGGGTGCCTGGTGTAATGCTCGAGTCCTCCCATTGACTTCAATGGGGCTCGGGTTCTCAGCCGAGCACTCGAGCCTCCGGGGGCGCTCGGCCAGAGCACCCGAACACCCGAGCATTGGGGTGCTCGCTCATCACTAGTGATTATTAGAAATGGACTGACCTAACGAGGCTGATGAACTAAGACAGTGATGTCCAAGTTCAGTCCTCAGGAGCCACCAACAGGCCAGGATATAAGGATTTCCCTGATTAAGCACAGGTGAGTCAGTCACAATGAATGATCACTGAAAAACTCGCCTGTGATTAATCAGGGAAATCCTTATATCCTGGCCTGTTGGTGGCCCTTGAGGACTGAACTTGGACAGCTCTGATCTAAGAAGAACCAAAGTGTTTCTGGAGTAATCCAAATTACAACACGGGGAGAGGTAATAATAATTCCCCAAATTCCTTCTGATGAATGTGCTGGAGATCTCACTAACATTTAAGGGGTTTAAATCCCCATTTAACGAGCACTACAATCAGTGATTTAAAATCCATTGAGCTTTAGTATGTCATTTGTCAAGGCAGTTATGAATGGTACAGATCAGTAATATATGTATTTCCCTTCAGTTGTAAATTGCTGTATATACCTGTGGTGCTATATGAATGAACATCATTCATTCATTCATTCATTCATTCATATAGTTATTCCTAGGTGGCACAATCAGAATAACAAAATGAAACTTACTGGGTATAGAAATGTCCTTCAATATATTTTTGATTCTCAACACATTTTTGTAAACATCTTTATAGAAAGCAAGTGTCCCCCTAAGTAGAGGTTTGTGGCATTGCCATGGAGAGTCTTGCCTGAGCCATCAGCTACTGGTTAACTAGGTTACATTATATTATCTAACTATCAAAGTGGAAACACACATCTAAACCATGATTTTTTAATACTTTTGTGCCAGAGGGGTATGCAACGCATTGGCACTCAAAGGGTTAAAGGTATATATTCATTTTTATATGTCAATGCAGTAAAGTATCTTATTGCACAAGCCATTGCATTTTACATGGTATTCATTTCTTAGGGATGATCTGTTTCCGTTCCAAATCCTCATCTCTGTGGGATCCTCCATGTTTACAGGATGGATGCTGACAGCCATAGAAGGAGGAGGGAGGAGAAGAGAGGGTCAGATAGTTAATTAATAATGCAGGTTGTGCCATACAGGTCAGAGAGCTCATCTCTGCTGAAGTTTAAAAAATAAAATCCCAAACTACTAAACCAAAAATCTCTAAAACCATTACACTAACTAGCAAAAAAGTATAAAGAATAGACAGTTTAAGCAATTGTTTTAATGGCTAAAAGCTGGTAGGTGACAGATCCACTTTAAGGAAATGGTGCATTAAAGTACTGTTTGGTTATGTAAAACAATTTTGTAATGTGACTTTGAGACTTTCCAGAAGGTCATGGGAAGATGCTTTTTCCACTAGTAACAGGAGACTATGGATTCATTTTGCTTATGTTATTAGCATCATTGCTATACAATGACATTTTAAAGGGATTCTATCACCTAAAAACAACTTTGGTGATTATGAAAGCACCTTCGAAATACGTTTTTTTATCTAGAAAATGAGTTTTTCATTTATTTAGAGTTATAGTTAATGCTAATTAACGCATGCTGTGCAGTCACTTCCTGTCTTATCAATACATTACCTCCCCCTACTCACTGACTCTAAATTGATTCAATAATGTGAACCCCCACAGATCAGATGGGATCTCTGCTTGTTCCTTAAAACACTTGATCAAGAGAACTGACATAGACATACATACGTCATCTGCCATTATTACTAATACCAGGCATATTCAGTTTGCCAGTAAGTATTTGAAGATGGAAGGTTAATGCCCAAGATAAGTGAGTGGAAAGTAATGATCTAAATTGTTATATGTAAACCGGGAGCAGGCATCACGTGACTGCTATTCATAATTTTTATCACATTTATTGGCTTGGAAACCCAGATGCCAGATGGTTTGTGTCTCAATTTCAACAATTGTTCAAGACCTAAGAAAATCATCAGGGCGTCTGGGATAGAAAACGTTATGAATCACAGTATGTAAACCTTGGGTGTAAATCAAATTGTTGAGGAACAAAAAAGAACTGATGCATGTTTTGCTGTTGCTTCATCAGAGTCCTGCATATTTAGAGTGATTATATCCTTAATAATGTGTACAGAGTTCATCTAAAAGAAGAAACCAGTGGAAGCATTCATTAAGGACTGGAGCAATCCTTGAGAAAGACAGTTGCATTACATGGATCAGATAACAATTACCATGTATTTAAAGAAGCATTAAACCTTTTAAAACCTATATGTTTTAGACCTTTCTTTCAGGATTAAAGCAAGGATACTCGCACCTCTGTCAACTGTTTTATTCAGACTTGTTCAAATCGTCAGGAAGTGAATTACAGTGAAATTACTTCCTGATAGTTCTAACTGACAGGAAGTGATTCAGCAGTTTCAATCACATGGACAACTGTTTATCAGTAACTCACATCTTCCATAGAATGCAACAGAATAACTAACTGGAATCTGATTACTAGTGGGCACTGTTTTTGTAAAAAAAAAAAAAAAAAAAGCAATCTGCAATTACTCTGTAAATAGGCATTTCTCAGCAATGTGAGCATCCTTATTTTACTCAACAGCAAAAGTCTTACTATACATGTATTTGTTAATGAAAAAGTTTACTGCTCCTTTAAATAGAGTTTTTATCCTCTTGAGTAGAGAATGCATAGTAGACGTATCTAGCATTCAGTTGGTTAAAAACCCCATGTAAATCAATGGGAATTTTAGAAATTTTAATTTGTTCCATTTGGTGAAGTTGGTTTTCTACAGAAGAGAATGTACCACTTTTCCTTAATGCATCAAAATTATAAATTCTTATAGATTTAAACATGACTTTTAAATACATAAAAGGCAGAGTAGTCCCCACGCATGGGCGTGGGGTTAACAGATCCATTAAGTCAATGGGAATTTTGGCTCAGAATTCATCAGTTCTACTCAGTAAGTTACCCTTGCTGAGTAGGTGGAAATCATTGCTCAGAATGAACTAAACACAAATAGTTGTCTCTGGGATTCTTGCTAACTTCAGACATTCAGGTAATTTATTGACTTCAGCTAGTCTGTTTTAACTGTGGGTACCTGTTGCTATAGATTCCACATAACACATGACATCATGCACATATTTATGTTGCTGGAAGTGATGAAAGAGAGAGTATGTGTACAATATTGCCTGCTTTAGAAACCTGCCTGGCCTGAATCTCATTTCCAATCCTTTTATGTGAAATAAAAAGACTGGAATCTATCCCAGTGTTCAGGGCCAACACAAGGGCAAGGAGGAAATTGTATCCGTGTTATAATTGCTGATTCCCTGGATTCTAGACATGTCTTGAGAAACAATGGGGAAGATGCACTAAGGTGAGGTAGGGACGTGATAAAGTAGAGATAAGTTCTCCAGTGATATCACTTCTCCAATTCCTGTGATATTCTATGGAGCCAATGCACTAACTTCTTTCATACTTTAGGGATCTTAGTACATAGGCTCTACAGAATAACATAAGAACTGGAGAAGTGGTATCACCGGAGAAGTTATCTCTGCTTTAGCTCCTCTTTATCACTTCTTAGAGCATATCCCCCATTGTACAGTAAATACGCTGACCAGACCTCACCTTTAACCGGGGACACATAGGAAATAGGCATATTTCAGGACTGCACGGAAATCAAGCAGCCCTGCAGTATGCATTTTTCATATGTGTCCACGGTTAAAGGTGAGGTCTGGTCACTCTAATAGTAAACCTTTAGAATCCAAGAATTTAAAATATATATGTCAAAATAAGGCAGTAGTTTGTTTTTGATAGAATAAAAAAAAATCTATATGTTGTATTGGCCATCTTACTGTAAAATAAATCATTTTTGAGAAATTAACCTTTACGTTTCTGTGGTAGAAAGGTACAAATTTGTTCTGTTCAGGATTTGAATTCTGTTCTTTCAAGGCCATAATGCTTCTCACTGCACTTATAGAAATATCCTCAGTGTGTGGGATCCGTGTAGATTCATTTTTAGCACACTATATGGTTAATAGTAGCCAATCATGTATCTAATTAGCATAATGTGCCACACCGTGCCATACGAATAACACTGAATTCTAAAAAGATTATCGGTGTCACAAACAAATGGTCAGCACAACATATAAGCGATTTTTATCTGTATTTGACAATGATTTAACCCTTTGAGTGCCAGAGGGGTACGCAACGCATTGCAGAGCAATGGCAGAAAGTAATTGAACCGCAGATGAAAAAAAAATATAAATTCCCATTAATTTAACTCTTTGTGTGAGAAGCAATGGGCTGCGTACCCCTCTGGCACACAAAGGGATAAATGGGTATTTCAACCTCTTGAATGAAGGCAACGAAGGGGTTCAAAAGTTCATTTAAATCAATGGAGATTATGGTAATTTAATTTTCCCCCTATAATGCCATTCGTCTGATCCAGAAATTGTTATTGCTCTTTTTAGTACAATAACAATTTCTGGATCAGACGAATGGCATTATAGGGGGAAAATTAAATTACCATAATCTCCATTGATTTAAATGAACCTTTGAAGCCCTTCGTTGTCAGCATTCAAGAGGTTGAAATACCCATTTAAAAGGATAGTAATACTTAAAATGTAAAAAAAAAAATGTGGTAGGGTTTATCCCCCCTGAGTAAAACAAGAGTACTCCCACTGCTGAAAGGTGATTCATTCAAATGTTATTAATTTTCAAAGTTGAATTTTTTAGGTGCAATATCATAGTGACCTGAAATTGTACAGTGGCGCTGTTGCTACACCATCCTATGGACAGCTCTGGTCCCGGGACCATAAATCTCCATAGGATGGTGTAGCAACAGCGCCACTGTACAATTTTAGGCCACTGTGATATTGCACCTAAAAAAATTCAACTTTGAAAATTAATAACTTTTGAATGAAACACCTTTCAGCAATGGGAGTACCCTTGTTTTACTCAGGGGGATAAACCCTACAACATATTTTTTTTTACATTTTAAGTATTACTATCCCTTTAACCCTTTGTGTGCCAGGGGGGTATGCAACGCATTCCTTCGCACACAAAGAGTTAAATTAATGGGAATTTATATTTTTTTCATCTGCGGTTCAATTACTTTCTGCCAGATTTTTTTTTTCTGTTCATTTTAGTACATTCACCTCTTTGAAGAAATCCCCCCTATTCATATGACTATTACTCAATCTTTTTTTTTTATTATTCATAATGCTAGGAAAATGTGCATTATTTGAATCTGTCTTTTATTTCTAATAATATTGGCAAATGATATGAGATCAGACCACAGTCATGTGTATCAGACCCAGAAACCTTCCAGACACATAATAAGATACGTACATCACCATCAATGCCTTGGTAACCCAGTGCTACGAACAGTCTTGTGGTTCTTCACTGATACAATTTACTTTGCAACAGACAGATGAGTAACAACATAGCTGCTTCTTGGAATCAGAGATGATACTGCTGTTTGCTGTTGAGTCCAAATAGAGGATCACTGTTTGTTATGATTTAAATTGCATTTCAAGATCAACTTCTTGTTTTAGCATTCTTCGTAAAAAATAAAAAAGTTCCATTTAAAGATAAATGTTGGTTTTTATCTAAGCAGAATATTTTAGGATTTCCAGAACTTTGCAATAAAATGTCATTTTGTTTTTATTGTAATCCTTTTTTTTTTTTAATTTAGACATTTGTTTCTGATTTGCTGTCTTGTTTTTTTTTTAATTAAATTAAACAAAATTAATTGACAGAATATTTCTGAAATGTAAACAGAGGATGGGGTTTTTTATTGTATAAAAAGTAAACAGTTCATGTGATTTATTAAAACAAAAGAAGCCTAATTGTAAAATAGTAACAATCAGAATAAGAGAAAAAAAAAACAGGGAGTGACGTTGCGTGAATCAACAGGATACTATATGGACCCTAAGTTGCTAGAACATGGCATACACCAGAACCAGCTCTTTGGACTTATGGGATATTTCCCTATTCCCAGTAACATTATATCAAGGAATCAATTCTTGGCTGCTTTCCCTTAACATACTCTCCTCACTGGTATCAGCATGTAGAGCATGCTGTCTTATCCTTATATTACCTCTCCCACTCACTGACACTGCTCAGCAATGCATTTCCCCCTTGCCTAACACTGACTTCCTGTCTTATCCCATATTACCCCCACTCACTGACACTGCTCAGCAATGCATTGTCCACCTCCCATAGCACTGAATTCCTGTCTTATTCCTATATTACCTCCCACTCATTGACACTGCTCAGCAAGGCATTACCCACCTCCCCTAGCACTGACTTCCTACCTTATCCCTACATTACCTCCCCATTCACTGACACTGTTCAGCAATGCATTGCCACCTCACCTAGCACTGACTTCCTGTCATATCCCTACATTACCACCCCACTCACTGACACCTCTCAGCAATGCATTGCTCACCTCCTCTAGCACTGAGTTCCCGTCTTATCCCTACATTACCTCCTCCACTCACTGACACCTCTCAGCAATGCATTGCTCACCTCCCCTAGCACTGACTTCATGTCTTATCCCTACATTACCTCCTCCACTCACTGACACTGCTCAGCAATACATTGCTCACCTCCCCTAGTACTGACTACCTGTGTTATCCCTACATTAACTCCCCACTCACTGATACTGCTCATCATTGCACTGCCCATGTTCCTGACTTATCCCTTCATTACAGTGCATTGAATTGGAGATCTCTCAAGCATATATTATGTGGCAATGTAAAAATTAAACTATACATACATGCAACTTTATTCTTTTATTTTGTAGTCATTTGAATGTACATCTGGAAGAGTAATTTGCCTACAAGGTGTCTGCCTCCATTCTCCTGTATATATATATCTGACTATCTGTTTAGCTAGCTGAATGCATATGCAGGATGTTTTTTTTATTTTTTAGTCAATATTCAACAGGGATCCATAATATCATTATACTAGAGGTGTCCAGACTTTTGTCATTAAAGGGATAGTAATACTTTGTTTTATCTTTATTTTATTTTGTAGGCATTAAAAAAGAAACATGAAGAACTATATGTCTTATCTCTCAAACCTTAACGGTTTGTGAGATATTCACAAGCAAAGTTTCCCCTCCCGCCCCTTTTACCTAGTGTAAGCCATCTCTTCTCAGATGTGGAATGCAGTCCATAGACCAGACAGATAACAGAAGGGGACAATCTTCTTCCTATGAGAACAATGAAAGCCCTGCCCCCTTATCTTAATTGAAGATTGTCCCTCTCTGCAATCTACCTGGGCACCTCCCTTCTGATCTGGCTGAACAGTGTTACATCAGTAAAAGGGGCGGGAGGGGGATACTTTGTCATTGAATTACTCTTGAACTACAACTCTGACAGAATTGAAATAACACTCTCCAAAGTCCAAATACTATGATGATTAATTAGAGCTGCTTTTATTATGAAACATTACTATCCCTTTAAGGGCCTGATTCATGAAGATTACCAAATAAAAGAATCTGCATGTGCTAGTTGTGAATGCTGTGATTAGTCTTTGTAGCATCATTGTATTCTGAGCTTTTGGAAACTGACTCCTTGGATAATAACCGTTTTATTAAGTTAAGTTTTTATTGGAAAAGTATAACAAATACAGTTGGTGAATTACACAATAATGTATGATGCACAAACAATTGGCCTGTTAACAGATTCAGTGTTCAAACATCCATACAGACGCAAAAGATGTGGCTCACATTGTAGAGTATCAGCTAATGGCAAAATAGAAAAAGAAAGAGCAAGAGAGGAGAGAAGAGAGAGAAGCAGAGGTCCAAGCTCGGTGATCCTAAGAGGATAGAAAAAGAGAAAGGGAGAGAAGAGAGGAGGAAGTGATAGGGGAAGGGGGGAAAGGTGGGACAGATGAGGTTCTGCTTAAGTTCTCCTAAGGAGGTGAGAGGTAGTGCACCCTCGAGGAGCAGACGGAAAAGGTTGGTTCAAAAAGTTGTACCATAAGGAAAATGAGTCGTAAAATTTAAAATGCATACTCATAGTGAAGTGATGTATGCATTCCATATCTTATAATCTTCTCAATCCAATTTTCCAGTCAGACACAGTAGGCCCAAACACAGACCCTCAATGTCTACAGACATATGCCTTGGCTACTGTCCTCAGGAGGAGCCAACTGCAGAGAGAAGATCTGGCGCCTTGAGGCAGAGACTCAGAGATCAAGGCGTTTGGTAGTATGTTTAATAGGAGAGCCTGTAGGGAGAGGGGACAGCCAGTCCCAAATCTGATATGCTGTTGGCATGATTGTGGACCTCCTTCCAAAAATGTTGGAAATGAGGGCACAACCACCATAAATGGAGCAAGAACCCCATCCCCTTGCTCCCCACACCACCAACAGTTATGGGATTTGTCAGGGTTAAATTTAGAAAGCTGCATTGGGGAGAGGTATCATCTTGTCATGAGTTTGTAATTGTAATAAGTCTGCAGTTCATTCTGCATGAGGCGAAACACTGGGCATCTGTGATGTCTATATCCAAATCAGTTGTCCAAGATAGTCTATGGGAAGCGGGTGAACAGGTGACTGAAGATAGTAAGATTAAGTGCAATTTTGGAGAGGCCCTTCTGCACAGGTTTGTCACTTAAAACTAAATTCTCATAGGCCATAAGGGGTCTTGGGATGAATAGCTCTGAGCACAAATTCAAAATTCAGATTTTGGGAAGCCTGAGGCAGCTCTCAGCTCAGAAATGGGGGAGGCTGGAGTCAGTCAGTAAATGATCTAGATCATCTAGGCCTGCATCAGACCATCCAGCAAAGTCTTGAGGGCACAGTCCTGGTTCAAAGTCTGGGTTACCAATGATTGAATACAATGTGGATGGGGATAAGAGATATCTCTTAGAACAAATGGACCAAACCACAAGAAGGTGCCTCAGCTTTTTTTGACAGCTTGTGACTGGGGAAACGTGTGGTCAGATTGAGCTCTCTCCTGAATCATTAAACTATCTTTCATGCTCCATCTTACTTCTGTATACACATTTCATCATATGAACTAGCAAAAGCACCACACATTCTTATAAGCCTCTAAGATATTATCTAAATGCTGAAATATCTGGTAGAATTTCTCAGAACATTTCTCCCCTGTAACACCAGCATATATATACAGAGGATTTGCTGCCAGTTATTCAAAGTATGATGAATTGGCCACCTCCTATATTCTTCTGATTTGTCATCTACTCAAGAAATATTTCAATTCTGGAAGAAGGGACTATTAACAAATTCACCATTCCAAATGTTTTCTTTTACCATTTATGACAAATGAAAGCCTAACAGCTACCCTTCACAGCCCAATGTTTTCTCCATACATGAGTCGCTCTGTCCCCCACCTGATTAACCCATACAGGAACTAACTTGTTATTACCTCATATCACACTCTCATTAATCTTAATCACATAAGGGATAACCTTTGTGGAACCCAACCACTTGTCTGCACTCTCCTAAGAATTCATTTGTAGTTTGTCTACATTTTTGGGGCAGACTAGATGGGTCGAATGGTTCTTATCTGCTGTCAGATTCTATGTTTCTATGTTTTTTCCCAGTCATTCCTCTCACAATTAGTTGTAGATGATCTCCCGGACCACTCTTGCTACTCCAGATGCAGAGTATCATGTGGCAGCCAGAAACTGGATCTTTGCTCTCTCATCCTCCTTCTGTTGCAGAGAAGCATCTACTTGTTCTGCTCTCTTTGCTGTGCCAGCTTATGTATTTTTCTTCACTTTACACTCTACAGGTGTTGGAGACAAGACTACCTTAGAGTTCATCTCCTTTGGCCTTTATTTGTCCACACCTTCAAGTCATTATGTTCCAGTCTTCCAATGCTCTGGCTTGCTCCACCTCTTCCTGCTCTCAGCCTTGTTCTACTATCGGGCTTCAGTACACAACAAGATTTTCTGCCCTTCCTGATACCAGGCAGCTCATCAACAAGGTAACCATTATCCCAAGACACGAGTCAATGGGTTAATATCATCTGATTTTTTTTCTATGCATATTGTAATATATTTCCAGTCTTATTCATTTGTTTTCACATGTAGAAAATGAATTATTGTTCAGTTGTACAGGACACATACGTAAAAGTCAGTAAAAAATAAATCTATTGTAGCATGCGCTAGACACATGAACAATTAGATGAAAACAGTTCAATTAATCATTACAAATCTCCCATAGCAAATACCTGGAAACATTGCCTGTGTAGTGGAACATTAGAAGGAAAAAATGAATGAATTGGAATGTATTAGCTATCTATATTACAATTAACTGGTAACCACATGGAAAAAGTCACAATTTTTAAGTTTAAAACTCTGTTTGTCTGCTAAGGTGATTATTTCAACAATATTTTATCTCTCTGCTCTGCCTTAAAGGGACTCTTTCACTTAAAAACAACTTATGTGACTTTGAAATGGCTCTCAATCTCATGCAAATGCTATATTAGAATGCTTGTATTTATAAAACTATTTTTGAGTTAGTTAGATTTATAGATTATGTTAAATAAGACCTGCTGAGAATTACCTTCCTGTCTTAAGCCTATTCTATGCCCTCCCACTCACTCACACTTAACACTTCCAGTACTAGGGGAGGTGGGCAATGTATTTCTCAGCAGCGTCAGTGAGTGAGGGAGGTAAAGTAGGAATAAGACAGGAAGTCAGTGCTATCAGAGGTGGGCAATGCATTGCTGAGCAGTGTCAGTGAGTGGTGAAGTAATTTGGGGATAAGACCGGAAGTCGGAGGTAGGGGAGGTGAGCAATGCATTGCTGAGCAGTGAGTAGGGAAGGTAATATAGGAATAAGAAACATGCATTTGTGAGCCCTCCAGCTAGAAGCTGATTGGCTGTGAGGCGTGGTTACTACAGGGCATGTTCCGTGCCCCTTCTATCCCCACATCCCAGCCAGTGGGAGCATGGGGACAAATCTGAACAGAGATTGGCCATATTAAAGCAACTGTCTGTTCAGATTTTCCTCAATCTGGGTTAAAGTAGGAACTACTTTGGGGGGCTGTATGTATTTTGCTTTCTAATGTCAGTGGCAGTGGAGAATATCAACAAGGGGATATTATTTCATTTGGGTTTTTTTTCTATTTATTACATTTAAAGGAGCAGTAAACTTTTTTTATGAAAACACATATTTTATAGAGCATTTCCTGCTGAATAAAACAAGGTCACTCCCATCTCTGTCAGATGTTTTATTCAAAATTTATAGCAGTTTAAATAATCAGGAAGTGAATTTACTGTGTTTACTTCCTGATAGTTCTAACTGACAGGAAGTGACTCAGCAGTTTCTATCACATTCTATGGAG
This sequence comes from Rhinophrynus dorsalis, assembly GCA_037306005.1. Lineage (NCBI taxonomy): Eukaryota > Metazoa > Chordata > Amphibia > Anura > Rhinophrynidae > Rhinophrynus > Rhinophrynus dorsalis. The sequence continues at coordinate 31,671,731 of CM074723.1, forward strand.
AACTGTATGTCTCTGACTTTTCTGACTTTCCTTTCCATTAGAATCTAACAGGAAATCTAATTAGAATGTGACCACTAGAGGCCACTGCTAATGTAAAAAAAAATATGGGTTTAAACTGTAATAACTCTGGAAATATAAATCTCTCGGCAGTGGGAGTACCCTTATTTTACTCAATAGGAAAATCCCTACAATATATATTTTTTCATAAAAAAGTTTACTGCTCCTTTAAGGAAGAGTCGAAGAAGGAAGAATGTAGAATTGAAGAAGAAGAAAGAAGACTTACAGAAGAAAAAAGAATACTGAAAGGGAATTAAAGAAGAAGATAAAGATAGACCAGGGTGAACACAACACCTCTAGACCCCTGAATTCAAGGTAAGTGTAAAGTGTAAAAATTCCTATTGATTGAATGGGTCTTTTAACACTTTGCTTTGCAATGCGTTAGACACCCATCTGGCACTGAAAGGGTTAACCCTTTGACAGGTAGGTCAGACTCTACTGCATTACTTGGGAACATTTTTATCTGTTCTCCGTGGTGCATTGGTTTTCTCCAGAACTACTCGTCTTATGATTGGTGCATGTGGCTCTTTATAGCCTTAATTGGAATGCACAGCAGTGTACACTGACACGTTCATACACACTGGAGTAGTTTTAGAGAAAAACATTTGCACCATATGGTATAAATACAAATTCCCCAAATGACTAATTCATTGATTTAAATGAGAGTTTAAGCCTACGAATGCTAAAGAGAGTTCCAATGAATTTTAGAGTGTTGCATTGGAGATGTCTGTAGCATTCGGTCCTTGATTTAACCCCTTAGTGACGGCCGCGTGCAGACACGGCCGTCACTTAACGCCCGTCTAACATTTTTTTTTTTTTTTTTTAAACAGAATCCGGAGTCCCCGAACGGTGTGCAGCCGCGCGGGGATCCGGATTTCCTGGACGTACATGTACGTCCTCTGTCATTAAGTGACACCCACAGAGGACGTACATGTACGTCCATTGTCACGAAGGGGTTAAATGTCTCCGACGCCAAAAGAAAAAACCCATTGGCAGTTTTTTAAGCATGATAAGCAATGTAATTACCTGTGGTATGAAGAAATGCCGGAAGAAAAATAATCAACTCGGACGTTAAAGTTAGCGGCCATTTGACCCCCATAGAAACATACTAGAAACTGGGTAACTCTCTGGTGCCATAACAGAGGAAAGATACTCATTTGCATACTGTGCTGACTTAGCCCATAATGCAGTGCAATCCCCCTCTGAACAAGAATTCCAGGGATCCCCAGACATACGTTTCTGTCTTTATGTGTCGGCCTTGTCAGTGAGGTGTAGCTTGTCTCATAAATAGGCCATCTGTACTAAGGGTCCAATCAGGGTGTATTCAGAGGTTCGTCAGTTGTTGAGAGACACAACTCTCAGCTACACAATGTTTAGGGCCTCAACACAACTCGAGTCCAAGGGTGATTCTCCCCATGACTTGGTAATACACCATGTGCACTAAAAGCCCGATATAGGGCATACTTAGCAGTGGGCTCTGCATCTGTTGGGGTTCACAACTCACAATTATCCACTGGATAGTAGGAGATGTTAGGAGCCATAGTAGGCTATGACATATGGCATATTTCCCAGTCAGGTAGGACTCATCAGTGGTTTCTGCAGCTGTTGGAGTCTGCAATTCCCCTACTAGACAATGGCTAGCTGATTTGTGGGCCCCAAGAGTTGTGTTGAATAAACCTTGACATAGGAATTGGCCAAATGTACTAAGGGCTCAATACAGGGCATTCATAATCGGCTCCAGTTGTTGGGGCTTATGACTCTCAACATATCCAACCATCAATTGTCTAGATGGATAAGCTGGGTGTAATATGACATGAAAGCTGTAGATCACACAGGTGAATACATACTGTATTGCGCTCTTAGTACATTTGGCCTATTCCTAAGTCAAGATGAATTAAACTTTGGGTTCCTCTGCTGTTGGGGCCTAGCACTTCCCACATCTCCGCTAGACAATACCCAGAAGTGAATGCTGGGAGTTGTAGGTCCCAAAAGCTGGGGAGTCCAGGCTTGAATAAACCCAGACTAAGGCATTGGCTGTATGTACCAGTGGCCTAAGTCAGGGTGTATCAAGCTGTGGCCTCTCCAGCTATTGGGAGTTACATCTCCCATCCAGCTAATGTCTAGCAGGCGATTCTGGGGTCATAAGCTTTTGCAGATAGGGAGCCCAAGGCTCAATCTCCCCAACTTACAAATAGGCCATATGAACTAAGACCTATCTACAGGGTGAAGGTAGCTAGGGGCCCACCAGCTTTCTTGGTCTTCGGCTCTCAGTAACCTCTGCTAGGCATTTACTAGCTGGAGATGCTGGCATTCATTGGCCCCAACACTTACAAAGCCTGCAGATGACTAGATGATAACACAATTAACCATTTAAGGGAAAGAGGAGTGTACAAATTATTACTTCACAGTGCATTGCCCACCCCTCTGGTCCTCAACTGGTTGAAAAAAAACAGGTCAACTTTGACAATTTAGATTTTGCGTTCCTTCCTACCAGCACCAGCAGCAGGTCCTGTGACTGTACTGTGTCAAAATTCCTGGTCATGATTTCATGCACCAAGTACTGCCTCACCATTTCCACCCAGGAGTTATAGTGTAGGTCACAACCACTAGAGGTCCTCCACCTGGGACATTGTCTTCCTCAGTGCTCCCTTACAATCACAGTAACAATGCTTGAGAGCATCTTTCAGTTCCTGCCTCCATTCTGCACTAGGTGCTGTAGCTTTACAGTCAGTGTTGGACAATACAATACTGTGTTGGATGATAAACCCCATTCTCCTCATGGTTGAATTTGGGGCCAGTGGGATTTTTCACTTCCTTTGATTCTGGGGCAGATGACGGTTGGTCTCATGATTGTGAAGGAGGAAGCCCTGCAGATCCTTCTCTGTCCCAGAGATTGCTGACTTCCATTTCCTCAGTCCCCCCCCCACACACACACGCTCTTTTCCAGATATAGAGGGACCAGGTGTGCCTATATCTTTGGGCCCACCTGAAAATCATCATGATCTCCCCTCCCTCTTTCTCTCCTTGCATGCCCAGCGGCCCAACTACCCTCAGGGCTAACTTATCTTGACTCTAGCCTTTGCTGCAGACAATGCTGATGCAGGCAGTACAGTTAAGACTCAGCACATGCCGGGTTAACTTACCTGGAACTTTAATGTTGATGCAGGAAATGTAGTTGTACGTAATGCAGTTAAAATTGGACACTCAAAAGAGGGACTAAACTCTAGTACTTGGCATGAAACAAACTGCTTGCCAGTACACAGAAACTTGACTTTCAGCAGACAAGCGATGGTCAGCGTAACAGAAACCACAGGCTAGATACCAGAGCAGAGCTTGACATGGATGGATGCTAAAGTACAATGAGATGCTGCAGGTGTGCTTAAAGAAGGCTTGGGAGGTAGGAACAGATAAGACAAGCGGATCACCATTATTGCTGAGTTGGAATACTGGAACCAGTTTCTTACAGCTGATCTGCTGGATATTCCTTCACCTCCTTCTTCCTTTCACTTACTCCTGCTCTCTCCCCATCCTTCTTGCTCCCTCCTTCTCTCTCTCACACTCCTAATGACATTCACATTTACTCAGAGTTGTTTCAGGTTGATTCAGACTATTTTTTTCCAGGTCACTGAAACTGATCTGCAGAGAAAATCATGGATGTTTCACACTTCTCCATTTAATCTACTTCCAGGCCAGTAAAGATGTAAACTGTTTAATTAAAATACATATGTTACAGTGCTATTCCTGATTTGTAAAACAAGGTTTGTCACACTTCTTGAGATTTTTCTTTAAATTTATTGCAGGTCAAATTTTTGGTAAGTAAACTGCAATTTTCAGTTATACTGACTAGGTTGTACTGTGTGTACTGTTAGGAACTACAGTCAATGACTCAAGCACTCCCATAGAGTGTATTATAAAAATACATTTTGGACATACATATGTTACAGTGCTATTCCTGCTTTGTAAAACAAGGTTTATCGCAATTCTTGAGATTTTTCTTTTAAAAGTTATTACAGGTCAAATTTTTGGTACGTAAACTGCAATTTTCTGTTATAGTAACTAGGTTGTACTGTGTGTACTGTTGGGAACTACAGTCAATGACTCAGGCACTCCCATAGACTGTATTATAAAAATGCATTTTGGACACCTGTTCGTGCTGTTGCAAGTTTAAGCTGCAAGAACATTTGAATGAACCATCTCTTTAGCAGGGAGAGCACCCTTTTTAAATCAGAAGGATAAACCCTGGCATATATTATTTTCCATATTAATCACTGCTATCCCTTAAGCATACATATTTCATAAAAATGATTACTGCTACTTTAATAAATACATTACAAATCATTGTGCCCATTATGTTCTTTGGCACACTCCACTTCCAACTTTAGACCAACTTGAAAAGGTTCCATTTACAACAAGTATTTGAGGAAGATGTACTGAGTCGTGATAAAGAAGTGATAAAATGGAGATATCTTCTCTAGTGATATCACTTCTCCACTTCCTATGTTATTCTATAGAGCCTACATAAGACCAACTGGAAAATGTTTCATTTACAACAAGTCTTTTAGGGGTTATGCACTAATGTGTGATAAAGAGGTGATAATGCAGAGATAAATTATCCAGTAATATCACTTCTATGGAGCCAGAGCACTAAGATGTCCAAAGGTGGAGAAATCTTAGTGCATTTGCTCCATAGAATAACATAGGAACTGGAGAACTGATATCACTTGAGAAGTCTGTACTACATTATCACCTCTTTATCACACCTTAGAGCATAACCACCACTATGTTCTCTCATTTAACTAGTTCTCTTTCAATGCACTGATAACACCTTCCAAACTGATCCCTTATAATTTATGTCATAACCACTTGTGTGGCACAGTATCTGAGAATTCTGCAAAACCCAATTATATTAACACTTTGAGTGCCAGAGAGGTATCCATCACATTGTGTTGCAATGCATTGGATACCTCTCTGTTACTCAAAGGGTTAAATTACCAGCAATGCCGTTGTCCAAGTTACCACTTCATAGAATGCAAGTAGATTTGTGTGATATGATCCATTTTTTCATAAAACCATGCTGATTCTTGTTAACAATATTATTGGTCATCACAAAATCCTGAATACTATCCCATAGTAACTCTTTTGATGTATTGGACATCAAATTAACAAGTCTGTAATTTCAAGGCTTAGATCATGCTTCCTTTAAGGGATAGTAATGTTCTTGTAATTAATCATCATAGTATTTGGACTTTGGAGAGTGTTATTTCATTTCTGTCAGAGTTGTAGTTCAAGAGTAATTCAATGACAAAGTATCCCCCTCCTGTCCCTTTTACTGATGTAACACTGTTCAGCCAGATCAGAAGGGAGGTGCCCAGGTAGATTGCAGAGAGGGACAATCTTCAATTAAGATAAGGGGGCAGGGCTTTCATTGTTCTCATAGGAAAAAGATTATCCCCTTCTGTTATCTGTCTGGTCTATGGACTGGATTCCACATATGAGAAGAGATGGCTTACACTAGGTAAAAGGGGTGGGAGGGGAAACTTTGCTTGTGACTATCTCTCAAACCATAAAGGTTTGAGAGATAAGACTTATATCATTTTTCATGTTTTTTTAATGTCTACAAAATACAATAAAGATAAAACGAAGTATTACTATCCCTTTAAGAATAATGGGACTACAGCTGCTTTCTACTGACTTTTCAAATGAGAACTCACCTTAGAAGATTATATTCAAATAACAATAATAATCTGTAGCTAAAGTTTGTTATAATAACTGTACAGGAAAACTACAGAATAATTAAAAACTAACATCTATCTATCTATCTATCTATCTATCTATCTATCTATCTATCTATCTATCATGTAAAAGCATAGGGTATAACGCAAGAAATCATTCAAATAAAGGATGAAGGAGTCAAAACCCAACTTCACTCACACCAACTATTCAAGGAAGGAGTTAAAAGTTTCAAAGTGTGCACAGGAAATGGTATTGAAGATTAAGATTGAGGAGCATGCAGTCGAAAAACTGTGCTCTCCTGCTTCTTCCTGGCACACCCAATTAGGAGCAATAAATTCCAATAATAAGAACCCAGGAGGTGGTGGCATGCCAGATGAATCCATAGCAGATTTGCTCTTGCACTTGCGTATGCAAATCGCCCTTGGGACTAGTCACCCTAAGGGTAACAGGGTAATCCAGACGTGGACCCCTTGCTCACAGTGCCTAGAGAGATCAGCTGCACCTCACTGACAAGGTCCAACAAGGCCAAAACGTATGTCTGGGGTTGGCTGGTTCTCTTGGTCAGAGAGGAATTGCCTTGAACTTCGTGGCTGGACCGCCTTTTGGCAGGATCAGTATGATGTGCTTTAGGATATTTTCTCTCTGTGAAAGGCATTAGTGAGCTAAAAGAGATTGCACCCTGGGTAGGATACTTATCCTATAGAGCAGGGCTCAAAATTTCCACTCGCCACTAGCTAATGGCCAGTGAAAATTTAGCCCTGGAGAGTAGAAATTCAGTAGCAAAGGACTTAAAATTATAAGCCCTGCTATAGAGCCTCATCAATTCGAGGGCAGGCTCGTTCCTAGTTGAGTGTCTCTGACTAGCTCTGTTGCATAAACGAATGAGATGCAGCCATACCAGATGACCCTTCAGCTACATGTGTACCCAACATCCCAACAGGAACCGCAGCATGACCCCCATGCCCAAATCCTGGCCCATGTACCCCCACCACAGTGGCCACCCCAGCATGTGGTCCCCTTCAGGAACCCTGCTCAAGTCAGGGGCATCACCACCACCACCTATCCCAACAGCAGTCACACCCAGCACATGGGGCTCAACGCCTACAGCCGCACACACCTCCAGACCACCACTCCCAACGGGTACATGAGACTGCGTTAATCCGCTCCAGCCCGCATTGCTCACCTGGCCATACTCTGAGGTCCCTCTCTCATCGTAGCCATCAGCTGCTCAGCTCCGCTCTCCTGCATCCCCAGTGGGGCTGCTTCTGAGAAGCCTCCTGTCACCAGACACATCTAGCTGCAAGCTCACCCCCCTGAAGAGCCGCCATCAGCATCCCAGAACGACCATACCTTGAAGGCCTCTTTCCCACATGCACAATCTGCTCTGCCACAAGGCTCCGGCTCCGCCTTCTCCTGCCAGCACGGGACTCACTGGGGCTCAACCTGTCTGGAGGCCTGGAAAGTGTAGCTTGTTCAAGCCTACCAACCCCTGTCTCACTAGGCCCCGCTGCCAAATCCAAAGAGCCAGAAGAGCTCACACCTCCAAAGCCACTCAGCCAGCGTCACTATAATTGCTCCTGATGCCACTCCTACCCTCTAACCACCTGACTTCCTATTCCCCTTCCATAAATATACTCCCCCCAAACCACTCCTTATAACCCTCTCCTTTTACATATCCCCCCTCTTCTAATTCTCTGTGGGGTTCTATCTATCTATCTATCTATCTATCTATCTATCTATCTCATATCTGTCATATATGTCTTGTCACAGCTTACCTTGACTCCAGCATGATATCAGGCGTGAGGCTTCAAGCAGGCTGCAGGCCTCTGTTTTATCTGTTTGCTTACTGTAGTCTCCTCCTACCTACTTCCTACTTCCTCCCTCTGAGCTGCACCTCCTACTTCCTGTGGAGGGGTTTATAAGGCAGACTGAGGCCTGACTCAGATGCCCTTGCGTTGTTGTTCTTAGGTGAAGTACTTGGGCTCTGTGTATGACCTGGCTATCTACGAAAATCCACTCTGTGTATGACCTGGCTATGTATTAGAACCCACACTGTGTATGACACGGCTAAGCAAGAGAACCCTTTCTGTGTATGACCAAGATAAGTACGAGGTCCCTCTCTGTGTATGACCCAGTGATCACGAGTATCCCTTACTGTGATCAATTTGTGCTATTGGCTTAAGACAGACCACTGTTGTGGACAGGGTCTGGTGTGTGACTGCAGGCAGAGTCCCAGGGTCTGGTGTGGTGGCTGCAGGTGTGAGCCACAGGGTCTTTATATGTGACTGCAGGAGTGAGTCACAGGTGTCCGATATAGTGTCTGCAGGCAGAGTCACAGGGTCTCTTAGCGGTGACTGCAGGCGTGGGTCACCGGGTTGCTGCAAAGGTGTGGTGTTGCTGGTTTGACTGATTGCAGGCATGGGTCAGTTCTCCAGTCCAGCCGTCCTTGTGTTCCTGTTCGTCGGATCAAGATTGCTGAACCAGTGTTCACAGTGGTCACCTGTTCCAGTGTTCCAGTCGACGGATCAAGAGTTGGTGTTCCTGTATCCTGCTGAGACTAACAGGGGCTTCGGCCCAGTCTCTCGCATTGTGATCTAGCAAGAGGCCTACTATTTCTGGTAGTAGTGTCACCAGCTAGTAACCCTTTGCTTGTTGTACCACTTATTTATCGCTGTGATTTATTCTAAATAAATATTTTGCATTATATTACCGTACTGAGTTCTGAGCATTTCTGGGTGCCCGTGACATGTCTGTATCTAACTATCTCATATCTATCTATCTCATATCTATCTATCTATCTATCTATCTATCTATCTATCTATCTTATATCTATCTATCTATCTATCTATCTATCTATCTGTCGATCATCTATCTGCCTATCTATCTCATAGCTATCTATCTATCTATCTATCTATCTATCTATCTATCTATCTATCGATCATCTATTTCATATCTATCTATCTATCTATCTATCTATCTATCTATCTATCTCAGATCTATCTATCTATCTATCTATCTATCTATCTCATATCTATCTATCTATCTATCTATCTATCTATCTATCTATCATCGATCATCTATTTCATATCTATCTATCTATCTATCTACTATCTATCTATCTACTATCTCATATCTATCTATCTATCTATCTCATATCTATCTATCTATCTATCTATCTATCTATCTATCTATCTATCTCATATCTATCTATCTATCTATCTATCTATCTATCTATCTATCTCATATCTATCTCATATTTATCTATCTCATATTTATCTATCTATCTATCTATCTATCTATCTATCTATCGATCTATCTATCTCCCACATGCATATTTATTTATATACTAGTTATAAAGCCTGTATACACGGGCTGATCCGGAGCAGGGAGCACAGACAGGCTGTCAGCTTTCCGGGGATCTCCACTCCAGATCAGCCCATTCTGCGAGTCCCCACCGTGCATGTGCAGTTACGTACACAGTGAGTGACGCATTCTAGGACTTTATGTTATAAGGATAAAGGCATATCTATCTATCTGTCTATCTATCTATCTATCTATCTATCTATCTATCTATCTATCTATCTAATATATTTTTTTTACCTGACATATGAAACCTTTAATGGTGATTATCTGTTGTTCTATCTATTTATCTATCTATCTATCTATCTATCTATCTTGCACATGCATATTTATGTGTATATCTATATATATAAAAGAAGACTTTGTGCCTGCCAAAACACACCCAGGGGTGGTATTAAGGAGGAGTTACTGTTCCCATTGGGTGATTCAATCATGCAGGGAGTTGGCCCGCCCCCACTATGCAGCCCACCCACCACTATCAAAGTCAGAAAAAAACAATATGGCCGCCACTTGCTCCTACACCACAGACAAACACACATGCCCCACTCACACAGCACCACACAAACACACACACATGCCCCACTCACACACACAGACCACCACACACACATGCCCCACTCACACAGCACCACACAAACACACACACATGCCCCACTCACACAGCACCACACACACACACACATGCCCCACTCACACAGCACCAAGCAGACATGCCCCCACTCACACACACAGCACCACATACACACACAAAGCCAGAAATACATATGGCTGACACACACACACAGTCACTCACCCTGACTCCCAGAGGCATCAGCAGGACCTGTAGTGCAGCACCAGAGGAACAAAATTGCACTCAAAGGGTTAAGGTAGGTCCTCATTGCTCAATTATTTCTTCACTGTCATCATTTGCCATGCAAGACACAGGACAGACAGCCATCAGATTCACACTTAACCCACTGACTGCCACAGGGTTGTGTATCAAGTTTTACCCCTCAGGGAGTGTGTTCAAACTCCTCACACTGTAAACTTGCATTTCTCTCCCACTTCTCCTCCTTCCCCAGCCTATTACTAACACTTTTCCATATTTATGTTAAGCCCCGCCCCCTACTCGTGATTAAGCCCCGCCCCTTTTAACCCAGATTGCCCCATTGCTCTCTCCACATCAGTACCACATGAGGGACTCCACAAGTACAAAATCCCAGGTATAACACATACATGCCTCACTCACACAGCACCAAACACCCATACACACACACAAAGCCAGAAAGAAAGATGGCTGACACACAGTCACTCACCTTGACTCCCAGTGGCCTCAGCAGGACCTGTAGTAAAGCCACTGAACGGTGCTGCATCAGCAGGGGAACAAAATGGCACTCAAAGGGTTAAGGTAGGCCCTCATTGCTGAATTACTTCTTCACTGTCACCATTTGCCATGCAAGACACAGGACAGACAGCCATCAGATTCACACTTAACCCACTGACTGCCACAGGGTTCTGTATCAAGTTTTACCCCTCATGGAGTGTGTTCAAACCCCTCACACTGTAAACTTGCATTTCCCTCCCACTTCTCCTCCTTCCCCAGCCTATTACTAACACTTTTTCACATTTATGTTAAGCCCCGCCCCCTACTCGCGATTAAGCCCCACCCACTTTTAACCCACATTGCCCCATTTGTCTCTCCACATCAGCACCACATCAGTCCCCTCTAGGGACTTCACAAGTCAGTGTTCCCAGGTATGAACACACTTCCCACTGCTATTTAACTCTCACATGCCTCTCTATACCTTAACCATTTGAGTGCCACAGGGGTACACAACTCATGCACGCATGTGTTTCTGCTCATATATGTTGTGTGTGTACATCTCTGTTACATATGTGTGTCCATATGTGCATCTCCAGTGTGTCTGTGTGTACATGTCTTTTGCATGTTTCTGCCGCTCACTGTGTGTATGTGCATACCTCTCAACATTTCACAGGGCCAAAGAGGGACACGTTAGTTTTAGGTAATATTATTGGGGGTGTGGCTGGTGGGCGGGGCATTAGTAAGAATTTTTAGGTTATTTCATGACCTATTACTGGCTATTTATGTAACTGAATAAATGATTTAGTTCAAGACCAAAGTATTTTATTTGCACAGACTAATGTATAAACACATATACTGAAGTTTATTGCTGTAGAGCAAAGTAATACACACCACACAGTCAGGGCTGGTGCAAGGATTTTTGCCACCCTATGCAAAACCTAATTTTGCCGCTCATTTCGCTCCGCCCCTTGTGTCCCACCCCTTTATACCCTGCCTACTTATACCCAACCTCTTTTCATGATTGTCCTCTCTCTGCCCCCTGAGCCACTCTGCCCCTGTTCTGGAGATGCCTGTAAGAGATGCCCCCCACCAGCTCCAACTTGCCCCTTATCAGCTTCACTTTGGCCCACCAGCTCCACTTTGCCCCCATCAACTCCAACTTGCCCCCATCAGCTCCAACGTGCCCCCACCAGCTCCATTTTGCCCCCTCAGCTTCACTTTACCCCCTCAGCTCCAACTTACCCCCATCAGCTCCACTTTGCCCCCCATCCTCTCCAACTTACCCCCATCAGCTCCACTTTGCCCCCCATCCGCTCCAACTTGCCCCCATCCGCTCCAACTTGCCCCCACCAGCTCCACTATGCCCTCTCAGCTCCAACTTTCCACTATCAGCTCCACTATGCCCCCAGCAGCTCCAACTTGCCCCCATCCGCTCCAACTTGCCCCCCCATCCGCTCCAACTTGCCCCACCAGCTCCACTTTGCCCCCCCTCAGCTCCAACTTGCCCCCCCTCAGCTCCAACTTGCCCCCCCTCAGCTCCACTTTGACCCTCATCAGCTCCACTTTGACCCTCATCAGCTCCAACTTGCCCCCATCATCTCCAACTTGCCCCCACCAGCTCCACTATGCCCCCTCAGCTCCAGCTTTCCCCTAACAGCTCCAACTTGCCCCCATCATCTCCACTTTGCCCCACATCTGCTCCAACTTGCCCCCTCAGCTCCAACTTGCCCCCCATCACATACCTGTATCTCCCGCGCAGTCTTCTCTTCAGTAATGCAGAGCGCGGCGGGAGATCATGACTCCCAGCGCGCTCTGCATTACTAAAGATCCAACCCAATGAGGGAGCGCTGTAGCAACGCAGACCTGATTGTGTTGTGGTTCCCAGCGTGGTGTGTGGGCGCAGCTCTTCTCCGCTGCATGCCCGCGCCCCCAGTACGTGTGCGCCCTAGGCCGGCGCTTACCTCGCCTATAGGTGGAGCCGGCCCTGCACACAGTCTGACCTCCTAAAAAGAGGGACAGAGGGATCCGGCCCTCAAAGAGGGACTGTCCCTCCTAAAGAGGGACACTTGGTATGTATGGTATGTGTCTGCCTGTATGCTGCATATGTCTGTGTTTATCAGTGTGTCTGCATTTCAAACACGTGCGCCCAATGGTCATAACATGACGGGCAACGCCGTCCCATGTTGCTAGTATAATATAAAAGCGACTACACATCTGGAAATATATTGCAGAGATGCCTAATACACATGTATAATGTATAATTTGGATAATTGAATAACTGGATTATTTTGTACAATTTGATCTCATGGAAGCCAAAGTAAATAATATGTTTCCTTTACTGCGACGTCTCATAATTTAAAGATATAGAAGAGATTTCTCATGTCAACAGTAAGCACCGGATGTCCAAAAGAAAAGTGGAGGAATTCTGGGACAAACCCACTGCACTATCAGGGAGAACTAAAAAGTCCCACTGATTTAAATGAATGATTTTTAACCCATTGGATGCTGGTATTTACAGCATTAAAATCTCCATTTAAATCAATTGGAATTTTTAGGGATTTTCAGTACTCTCCTATAATGCAAATGGTTTGCCCCAGAATTCCTCCATTTTTTGGTTCAAACGTACGACCCTTAGGATTTTCTCTTTAAAAGACAACAGTTCAGCAAATCTGGGGCAAACCAACTGCACCACAGGTGACAAATACAAATAAACACCATTTTAACCCTTTGCATGCCAGTGGGGTATGCCACGCATTGCTTTGCAATGTGAGGTGTACCCCTCTGGCACTCAAAGGGATAACTGATTTTAAGGGGGCATTTAACCCTTGAATGTTTGTGAGATCTCTCTAGCATTCAAAGAGTTAAACTCCCCATTTAAATCAATTGGCATTTTATCCCCCCCGCCCCCCCCCCCCTCCGTTTTGCTGTTAGTGCGTCCCAGAATTACAAGATGTTTCTTTTGAACACAAAGTGCTAATTAGCGCTTCCGGCTCCGTCCGCCTCCGTTTTTTTACAACAGAGACAAACCGTATTCACAGTTCAAGACAAAATATTGACAGATTCATGTATTTTCACCTTGGAGAAGTATGTAAAGAATGCCACTTTTATCTGAGTTTCCCTTGGGATAGAATTGCTCAGATTTTTCCAGAAACAATTCCATTGTAGGGTCAAGCTGTTAAGCAGTTCCAAATAATGTGTTTATACATTTAATTGCTATTTACCAAAGTATTTCAATTTCCCAACTTTATGTTCAGATATCCAAGTAAGGGTATTCATATCTGTAGATTCCAAAAAATGTAAATTATTATTACGTTCTGTCAACCTTAACTATGAGCCAACACACACACACACACACATTTATACGACTAAAACACTTTACATTTTCACCTACACACTCAACTGCACAAACACATGTGCGCCAACACACATATACACATAAACACCCTTACACAGACTTACTTTACATTTTCTCCCTTATACAATTAACTGCGCACGCACACGCACACACACTTACACAGACTCAAACACTGTATATTTTCATCTACACACTCAACTGCACAAACACATGTGCGCCAACACACATATACAAACACACACACATATGCATAAACACCCTTACACAGACTCACTTTACATTTTTAACTTATACAATCAACTGCACACGCACACACACACACACACACTTACACAGACTCAAACACTGTATATTTTCACCTACACACTCAACCGTGCACACAGACACATGCACCAACACACACACACATATAAGCATAAACACACTAACACCGACTCAAACACTTTACATTTTCACCTATACACTCAACTGAACACACAAGAGTGCACACACATGCGCGCACACACACACACACGAGCGCACACACACACACACACATACAAGCGCACACACACAAGCGCACACATACAAACACACACATACGCATACACACACACAAAAACATTACACACATAAACTTACACAGACGCACACACTTGACATTTTCACCTACACACTCAATTGCACACACACACTCACACACACACAAACAAACAAACACATACTTGTACACACTTACACAAACACACACACACACTTACACAAACTCAAACACTACATTTTCACCTACACACTCAACTGCACACACACACACACAAATGCATACACATACAAACATGCACACATATATATGCAAACACACACGCAGAAAAGAAGGGGTCATGTCAAGAGTGGCATGGGGGATGTGAACATGAGTGGGGCTAAGGGAGACTTTGGTGTTTGAGATGTAAATCGAGAGATAGCCGGGAGACACTGTGTATTCACCCCATCTCTCTGACCACCTGGAGAAGTATGACCTCACCTGATGGATTATTTTTCAGCTAGATGATTTGGATTTAGGGTCAGAAGGCACAGGTGATGGTCCTTGAGGATGTTCTACTGAGAGAGATGGAGATGTGACCCGAGCCTGCCCATTTTATGACCTGTGGCACATGCGCAATCTCTATTTCCCATGTGAAAACCACTAGGGAATAGGTTTGCGCATGAAAAAAATCAAGATTAGAGAACAGGCGCGCATATTTATTTTTTGTGGGCGTGGCCAGGATTAACAAATCTGTGTGAGTGGAACAGCAAATGCGTCTAATGAAGGAATTTATACGTCTGTGTAGTGTTGTCGTAAAAAGGAATTTTTCATGCGCAATTCAAGAAGCGTTCGGTATTCAGCTTCCTGGATTAGAACATGTGCAAATTCTATCTGCGCACAAAAATGCCTTTATCCTATGCGAACATTTCTTGCATCGCGCCGCTGGTCTCTAAAGATGCTGTGAGCACACTGACTTCTTTTGCAAGTGTGGTGAAAAAAAAAAAAATCAGTATATCTAACAGATTCAAGGAAAACATAGAAAATATTAAACCCTGCACATAAACAAGGCAGGTTTACAATATTTTTTATTTTTTATTTACAAAATGTTTTATCAGGAAGAATACATTGAGATTTTTCTCGTTTTCAAGTATGCCCTGGATAGTTTTCAGTAAAGGGTTACATATTTACACTAATTGTTAAACATTATATTAAAACATACATAAATATTAATATACATACTTATTAAATATTGAAATTATATACAGTTACACACTGTTTTTAGATATAAAGAAACATTTGCTTTTAAGGATTTTAGACTGAGAGCAGATGTGATTATTTCCGGCAGATTGTTCCAGATTTGTGGAGCTCTGAATGAGAAGGCAGATCTTCCTGCTTCTTTCTTGTATTGTGGTATACGCAGTGAGTTGATAGTAGTGAAGCGGAGGTTATAGTTAGTATGGAGAGCTGGAGTGATCATACTGCTCAGGTAGTGTGGAATAGTCAGTGAGTTGTAAGCAGGGGAGTGGAGGTTATAGTTAGTATGGAGAGCTGGAGTGATCATACTGCTCAGGTAATGTGGAATAGTCAGTGAGTTGTTAGCAGTGGAGTGAGGTTATAGTTAGTATGGAGAGCTGGAGTGATCATACTGCTCAGGTAGTGTGGAATAGTCAGTGAGTTGTTAGCAGTGGAGCGGAGGTTATAGTTAGTATGGAGAGCTGGAGTGATCATACTGATCAGGTAGTGTGGAATAGTCAGTGAATTGTTAGTAGTGGAGTGGTGGTTATAGTTAGTATGTAGAGCTGGAGTGAGTATACTGCTCAGGTAGTGTAGTAGTTTTCCAGAAAAGTGGTTGTGTACTAAGCAAGAAAGATGAAAGTTACGTCTAGATTTGAGTGTTAGCCAATTTAGTTCTTTAAGCATGTCACAATGATGGGTAGTGTAGTTACATTAGAGGATAAAGCGGCGTAATTAATTATATAGAGTGTCAAGTTTACTAAGATGGATTTCTGGCGCTGGAGCATACACTACGTCACCATAGTCTATTACTGGCAGCAGCATCTGTTGTACAATACGTTTTCTCACCAGGGTACTTAAACTTGATTTGTTTCTAAAAAGAGTACTTATTTTGGGATAAAGTTTGGAGGTTAATTTGTCAATATTAGTGATGAGCGAGCATGCTCGGCCGAAGCTCGGTTCGGCTCGAGCATCGCTCTGCTCGGCACATGGCGATACTCGTACGAGTACCGCATGTGCTCGCCCGCCATGTTCGGGTCTCCTCCCCGCACGTTTCGCGGCTGCTGCGCAGCCAATAAACGTGCGGGGAGGCTCTGACATCAGTGTAATGCCAGCAGCCATGTTGGCTGCTGGCATTACACTGATTGGCTGGCCAGAACCCGTGATCGGGTGCTGTATAGCACCCGACGCGCGAGTTCGGCTCATTCTCAGCCAGGGAGAGATGCGATCAGGCAGGGAAAGTCAGTGTAGGGAGAATAAATTTGTTGGAACTCTTTCAAGACCCAAAAGTCCTTTTTAGGACTGTTGTGTGTGGGGGCAGCATTTATATTTTGTTTGGGGGGGCACAATTTCTTTTTTTTTGTGGGGGGGGATATTTATAAGGTGACATTGTACTAGGTGCACAGGGACAAATATTTCACAGTGCAGTGACGAGGTGACATATTCTGTTAGGTGCACAGGGCCAATTATTTTACAACGCAGCGACAAAAAGGGCCATTTTAAACGTGTGCCTAGCCATAGATTATTGTCACATTCTGTTTAGTGTGCAAATTCACAAATTAACGTCACATATTCCGTTCACTGTGCCTAGCCGCAGATTAGCGTCACATTCTGTTTAGTGTGCCTAGCCGCAGATTAGCGTCACATATTGTTTAGTGTGCCTAGCCGCAGATTAGCGTCACATATTGTTTAGTGTGCCTAGCTGCAGATTAGCGTCACATATTGTTTAGTGTGCAAAATCACAAATTAACGTCACATATTGTTTAGTGTGCAAATTCACAAATTAACATCACATATTCCGTTCACTGTGCCTAGCCGCAGATTAGCGTCACATTCTGTTTCGTGTGCCTAGCCGCAGATTAGTGTCACATTCTGTTTCGTGTGCCTAGCCGCAGATTAGCGTCACATATTGTTTAGTGTGCAAATTCACAAATTAACGTCACATATTCCGTTCACTGTGCCTAGCCGCAGATTAGCGTCACATTCTGTTTCGTGTGCCTAGCCGCAGATTAACGTCACATATTGTTTAGTGTGCCTAGCCGCAGATTAGCGTCACATATTGTTTAGTGTGCCTAGCCGCAGATTAGCGTCACATATTGTTTAGTGTGCCTAGCCGCAGATTAGCGTCACATATTGTTTAGTGTGCAAATTCACAAATTAACGTCACATATTGTTTAGTGTGCAAATTCACAAATTAACGTCACATATTCCGTTCACTGTGCCTAGCCGCAGATTAGCGTCACATTCTGTTTCGTGTGCCTAGCCGCAGATTAGCGTCACATTCTGTTTCGTGTGCCTAGCCGCAGATTAGCGTCACATATTGTTTAGTGTGCAAATTCACAAATTAACTTCACATATTGTTTAGTGTGCAAATTCACAAATTAACGTCACATATTCCGTTCACTGTGCCTAGCCGCAGATTAGCGTCACATTCTGTTTCGTGTGCCTAGCCGCAGATTAGCGTCACATATTGTTTAGTGTGCAAATTCACAAATTAACGTCACATATTGTTTAGTGTGCAAATTCACAAATTAACGTCACATATTCCGTTCACTGTGCCTAGCCGCAGATTAGCGTCACATTCTATTTCGTGTGCCTAGCCGCAGATTAGCGTCACATTCTGTTTCGTGTGCCTAGCCGCAGATTAGCGTCACATTCTGTTTCGTGTGCCTAGCCGCAGATTAGCGTCACATATTGTTTAGTGTGCCTAGCCGCAGATTAGCGTCACATTCTGTTTCGTGTGCCTAGCCGCAGATTACCGGCATATATTCCGTTTAATATGAAGAAGGCGGGTAAAAAGGGACGGGGAAGTGGACGTGATCCTGATAGTTCAGGGCGCGGGTCAGGACGCGTAGAAACTGTGCCTGGTGCCAGAGCACAAGACAGAAAGACATCCACCATACCTAGCTTCATGTCTCAGTTTACAGGGCGTCGCAGGACATCACTCTCGAGGTCAGACCACTGCGAACAGGTGGTCGGTTGGATTTCAGCTGATACTGCTTCCAGTCGGTTAAGCACCACCCTGTCTTCCACCAAGTCCACTCTCACTAGCCAAGAGTCTGGTCAACATAATCCTCACCCTGATCATCCTTCCTCCCACCATAGAGGGTCTGGCCAAAGAAGTGATCCCACACTGGGATATAGTGAGGAGCTCGTCTCATCACCAATCCTTGATTTGAACCTCTCTCCAAGCACGCTTGCAGAGGAACATGAGATCTTGTGCCCTGATTCACAACCTCTAGAGGGTACCCAATCACAAGAAGATGACAGAGGGGAACGGCATTTAAGGTCAAAGGAAGTGGATGATGATGATGAGACACAGTTGCCATCAAATCAACCACAATTACTGTCTCAAGACCTTGATGAGGAGGATGATACACAGTTGTCAATGACTGAGGATGTGGTGGGATCAAGAAATGAGGAGGATGATACACAGTTGTCAATGACTGAGGATGTGGTGGGATCAAGAAATGAGGAGGATGATCAGAGTGAGGAAGTGGAGGAGGACTTGGTGGACGATGAGGTCACTGACCCCACCTGGGAAGGTGGAGAGCCGAGCGATGACAGCAGTCCTGAGGGTGAGCCATCTGCAGCACCGCAACAGGCTGGAAGAGGCAGTGGTGTGGCTAAAGAAGGCGGACCGCACCAAACCGGCCCGCAAATGTTCCACGGAGCACCCCCTTGCGTAAATCTCCCTTGCCAAGGGCTAGGTGTTCCGCGGTATGGCGTTTTTTTAAGGAAAGTGCGGACGACAAAAAAATTGTAGTTTGCAACCTGTGCCACACCAGAATGAGCCGAGGCATGAACACTAGAAACCTCACCACCACCAGCATGATCCGACACATGGCATCCAAGCACCGTAATAAGTGGGAGGAACGCCCGGATCGCCAATCTGTGTCTGCAGGCCACACCACTGCCTCCTCTTCCCCTGTTTTCGGTGCCGGCCAATCGCCTGTCGAAGGCGCAGGCCCGCATACCTCCCGCCCTGCACCTGAACCATCTGAAGCACCATCAGCGACCACATCCACTTCCCTGTCCCAGCGCAGCGTCCAAATGTCGTTACCCCAGGCATTTGAGCGCAAGCGAAAATACCCAACCACCCACCCACAGGCCATAGCACTAACCTCACACCTTTCCAAATTACTGGCCATCGAAATGCTGCCATTTAGGCTTGTGGACACTGAGTCCTTCCGCAGCCTGATGGCAGCAGCTGTCCCTCGGTACGCAGTCCCCAGCCGCCACTACTTTTCCCGGTGTGCCGTCCCCGCCTTACACCACCATGTGTCCCTTAACATCACCCGTGCCCTGACCAACGCAGTTACTGGGAAGGTCCACTTAACGACTGACACATGGACAAGTGCTTGTGGCCAGGGACGTTACATTTCCCTGACGGCACACTGGGTGAATGTCGTGGAGGCTGGGAGCGACTCGGACCCTGGGATGGCACAGGTGCTACCCACGCCGAGGATTGCGGGCCCTACCTCCATCAGGGTTTCCGCCAGCACCTACGTTATTGGCTCCTCCTCCTCCTCCTCCGTTTCCACCTCCGAATTCTCTGCGCGCAGCGCCACTCACCCATCAGCCGGTAGCTGGAAGCAGTGTAGCACTGCAGTGGGGAAGCGTCAACAGGCCGTGCTGAAGCTGATCTGCCTTGGGGACAAACAGCACACGGCCTCAGAGCTGTTGCAGGGGATTAGTCACCAGACCGAGCAGTGGCTCTCCCCACTCAACCTGCAACCAGGCATGGTTGTGTGTGATAATGGGTGTAACTTGGTGGCGGCTTTGGAGCTCGGCAAGCTCACACACGTACCATGCCTAGCGCATGTATTTAATTTAGTGGTTCAGCGATTTCTAAAAACCTACCCCAATTTGCATGATCTCTTGACCAAGGTGCGCCGCGTGTGTGCACATTTCCGTAAGTCATCTACAGCTTCAGCCGGCCTGTTGAAGCTGCAGCAGCACTTACAATTGCCAGCTCACCGGCTAGTGTGACGTGAGCACGCGCTGGAACTCCACCTTCCACATGTTGGCCCGGCTTTGTGAGCAGCAGAGGGCAGTAGTGGAGTACCAGCTGTTACACGGTCGTCGCCTCTCCGTTCAACTTCCTCTAATCAGAAGTGAGGAGTGGGAATGGATGTCAGACCTCTGTGAGGTTTTACGCAATTTTGAGGAATCGACACAGATGGTGAGCGGCGATAACGCTATTATCAGTGTAACCATCCCACTTCTGTGTCTACTGAAACGCTCGCTGCTCACAATTAAAACCGACGCTTTGCATGTGGAAGAGGTGGAAATGGGGGAGGAAGAGCTTACACAAGGTGATAGCCAGAGCACCCTCACTTCGTCTTCTCAGCGACAATTGGAGGAGGAGGAGGAAGACACGGTTGCCTCCGCTACAGAGGGTAGCCATGGAACTTTATTTCCATCTCTTCAGCGTGGGTGGGCAGAAGAGGAGGAAGAGGATGAGGAGATTGAGAGTCATCCTCCTGGTGAGGACAGCGAAATCTTGCCTGTTGGTACTCTGGCACACATGGCTGACTTTATGTTAGGCTGCCTTTCCCGTGACCCATGCGTTATACGCATTTTAGACAACACGGATTACTGGGTGTTCACCCTTCTGGACCCCCGCTACAAAGAGAATTTCTCATCTCTCATTCCTCCGGTGGAGAGGACAAGCAAAATGGTGCAATACCAGAAGGTTCTTGTCGAAAAATTGCTCCAAAATTTTCCATCTGACAACGCTGGCGGCAGAGTACGTGCTACCTTGGCCAACCGAGAAGGGGAGAAAAGGGGAGCACACAGCAGTTCCGACAAAGGCAGGGCAACACTCTCCAAGGCGTGGGACACCTTCATGACACCCCGCCAGCACTCTCACCCTGATGCGCAGCCTAGTGTCACAAGGAGGGAAAAGTTTTGGAAGATGGTGAAGGAGTACGTAGCAGACCGTGTCAGCGTCCTCAATGATCCCTCTGTGCCTTACAACTACTGGGTGTCCAAGCTGGACACGTGGTATGAACTGGCACTCTACGCCTTGGAGGTGCTGGCCTGCCCTGCCGCCAGCGTTCTGTCTGAGCGGGTATTTAGTGCTGCTGGTGGCATCATAACAGATAAGCGTATCCCCTTTCCACCGAAAATGCTGATAGGTTGACACTTATAAAAATGAACAAGGCCTGGATTTCCCCTGACTTCTCCACTCCACTGGAGGAAAGCCCCGGGTGAACATAAAGTCACTTTAGATATGTTATTTACAATGATGGGAATACTCTGTATTCCCATTCACCCCTTCCACCCAAAAAACGGGTATATGGTTGACTCTTAATCTTCTCATCCTCCTCCTCCTCTTCCATACACCCTGTGATATAATTTTTATATAGGGCCAGCTCACCAGCGGGCCCTGTGATATAATTTTTGTATAGGGCCAGCTCACCAGCGGGCCCTGTTTGACAATTTTTGTATAGGTCAGCTCACCAGCGGGCCTTCTCATATAATGTTTTATTGGGTCAGCTCTCTAGCAGGCCCTCTCATATAATGTTTTATAGCGTCAGCTCACTAGCGGGCCTTCGCATATAATGTTTATGATGGTCAGCTCCGCAGCAGACCCTCACCCATAATGTTTTAGATGGTCGGCTCAGCAGCAGACCCTCATTCCTAATGTTTTAGATGGTCAGCTTAGCGGCATGCCCTCTCCCCTAATGTTTTAGAGGGTCACCAGCAGGCCATTAATCCTAATTTTTCAAGGGTGTGTATGATGCCCTCCTTTATGTGTAATAAAGGGTGTATTGGAGTGACATTTCAGTCTAATTTTTGGCAGCCCTTTCACTTAGTGCATAGGCTTTATGAGTGTTGGACCACTACCTGAACTATTGTACCACAATGTGAATGAGGCCCTCCATTTTGTGATATACAGGTTGTATCGGAGTGCCTCAGGTCCTCCCATTGAATTAAATAGGGCTGGGGTGTTCGACAGAGCAGAAGGTAGTTCTTGGCTTCATCCACTAAGTCACTTCATCACTTTTACTCAATGGATCAGACCCCACTGTTCCGACTATAAATTTTGGACTTAACAAGGGCAAACGGACATGTTGTAAAACCTGTGGTAGCTGCGGCCTCCGTTCCTGAATGCTGTACCTTACCCGGGCCATAACCACGTTGAACACCTGCTTTACGCTGCACACGTTTCCCTCTTAATCATGGCCCCAGTTCCGAAAAATCGATGAATTTTTTGCAGAATTTGCAGATGATATACAAGTAAATATACAGCAAATACTGTTTGGTAACAATTTTTCGCCTAAAGTCGTTTTTATCTTCCTTTTTGTGTGTTTTACGGTCAGTCTGTAAAAATGGCGTTCTACGGGCGAAACATCGTTCCCAGCAGCGACGTTGGAGTCCAAGATGCATCCAGACATCCTCCCTATGCTGTCCCTGAACCATTTCTGTGGTGTTTCCATCATTTTCTGACCTTTTCCTATGAACCAGGCACCCTCCCCTCATCAGAGCAGGGGGTGCCTGGTGTAATGCTCGAGTCCTCCCATTGACTTCAATGGGGCTCGGGTGCTCGGCCGAGCACTCGAGCCTCCGGGGGCGCTCGGCCAGAGCACCCGAACACCCGAGCATCGGGGTGCTCGATCATCACTAGTCAATATGATAACCAAACTTGAGGTTAGGGTCAAGCCACGTACCAAGATATTTGTAGGAGTCTACTGGGGCCAATTTACGATTAGACTCTGTTACAATGGATAGGCGATATTGTCGAGATTACGCAGTTTGTGCTTTGTGCCAAATATCATTGTGACCGTTTTGTCTGTGTTTAAGAAAACTTTGTTCTTTGCTATCTATCTTTCAACTTCGTAGAAATCATGTTGTAATATGGTTGTTGTGATATGCTTGAGTTTTTAGCATAGATTATGGTGTCGTCTGCATACATGTGTACTGACGATGATTTGCAAACCGTGGACAGATCATTTATAAAAAGAGAAAATAGAAGAGGGCCAAGAATGGAGCCTTGGGGAACTCCACTTGTTACTTTGAGCGGAACTCAGATGGTTAATGCGCCAGATGTGGAATATTTGTTCAAACCTTGGGGTTGCAGGTTTCTAGTCTCCTGCAGCATGGATATAGGTTTGGGAAACAGCACTCGTTGGACTGTTTATAATGTGAGGAAAAATTCAATGTTTAATGCTCAGCATTTTGGTCTTCAAAACAAATGTCCTGCATCGGTCCAAGAAGTGGATTACTAAACTTTGCTGGTCTCACCAGCCTGTCTTATACCTGGAATTTCTGTTTTTGTCTCTGAGTCTTGCTCTGGTAATGCAGTCACCTGATTGGCTCCTTAATCACCTGGCAATCTTCTGGCATCTTCAACACCATTTATCTGTAACAGATACATGTGAAATAAATCATAGTGATTTTTAAAGCTTTTACAGTTCTTTTACCCTTTGAGTGGCAGAGGGGTACGCAACACATTGCAAAGCAATGCATTGCGTACTCCTCTGGCACTCGAAGGGTTAACATCAAAGTCCTAGTACTGGATTACAGCTACTTGTTTTGAATGTGCTGTCTATATATCCATATACCTGTCGCAAACATTTCACTTAATAAATTACATTTAACTTGTTTTGAAAGAAAGTGGGATACAAAGCAGCAGGATAAAATAAAAAGAGGGGTCTGGTGAATTGGTATTTATCTTTGTGGAGATTAAGGTAACTGTGTGCATGTCTATATTTCCAGATACAATAAGTCTGTAGTTCCAACTTAAAGGGATAGTAATACTTAAAATGTAAAAAAAATATATGTTGTAGGGTTTATCCCCCTGAGTAAAACAAGGGTACTCCCACTGCTGAAAGGTGTTTTATTCAAAAGTTATTACAGCTGAAAGTTGAATTTTTTAGGTGCAATATCACAATGGCCTGAAATTGTACAGTGGCGCTGTTGCTACACCATCCTATGGACAGCTCTGGTCCCGGGACCATAAATCTCCATAGGATGGTGTAGCAACAGCGCCACTGTACAATTTCAGGCCATTGTGATATTGCACCTAAAAAATTCAACTTTGAGTTGTAATAACTTTTGAATAAAACACCTTTCAGCAGTGGGAGTACCCTTGTTTTACTCAGGGGGATAAATCCTACAACATATTTATTTTTACATTTTAAGTATTACTATCCCTTCAACCTGAAGTTTATGAAAAGGTAATAAAAGATTTATTACATCTGTATCTGCTTTTCCACTGAATAAAGGGTTTTTTCCTGTCAGTATGTACACTACCGTTCAAAAGTTTGGGGTCACTTAGAAATTTCCTTTTTTCTGTTATGATCATATGGTACGTAACAAGTAACAAGTGCACATCAAGCCAATCCAAATTGTGGGAGGAGCTTCAGGAAGCATGGGGTGAAATCTCTTCACATAATCTCATCAAACTGACAACTAGAATTCCAAAGGTCTGCAAGGCTGTAATTCCTGCAAATGGAGGATTCTTAGATGAAAGCAAAGTTTGAAGGACACAATTATTATTAAAATTAGAAAAAAATACAAGGACATTTCTAAGAGACCCCAGACTTTTGAATGGTAATGTACGTAAGTAAAGACAATGGATGATTTTGGTAAATTAAAAGAATGGATGAGAGTGTGGATCTGATTTCATTTGGGGGTAATAGTGTTTTGTATATATTTTTATACTGTTGGCTCTGGTTCCTAATATTAAAATGATATAATTTTTTATTACATTTCTCAAAAGTTCCTTCTATATATATTGATTGTCCCTTAGCAGCTCACCCTTATAGTTTTGGATTTGAGGCATATGTGTTTTTTTCTGATGAAGTTTACTTTGTTGGGCTAGTAGACCTGATTAGCAGTGGAAGGGATTTTTTTACAGTAAGGTCTGTTAATTTGTGGAATTATTTGTCCAGTGTTGGTGTAATGGCAGATACAATGGATACATTTAAGAGGAGATTAATTGCATTTCTTTCAAGAGGGAATATAAAGGCTTATACCCTGTATTAGTAGGCAAAACAGGAAGTTCCAGAAACTAATAAACTAAAACTCATCTAGTAGGAGGAAAACTTATATAATTCTCATTTACCTGGGTTATGAGTCAAAAGTTGAACGTAATGCACTTGTGTCTATTTTCAACCTAATTTACTATGTAGACTACCACATTTATTGTTGTGTTCTTAAAATTCCCTTTTGACTTTGATAAATGGGTTTTCCACATTAGAGAATAATAAATCCCTAATTTCTTGTCTCAGAGCTGTGAGGAATTCTTGGTTCTCAGGTTTCATTGCATTCTTATATTTATTTTCCACATGCCTGATAGAAGCGAGTAATCATTTATATCTTTCTGGTATGCTGTCTTCTGTAATGTGGACACATGCATTCCATCTTAAAATAACATTTTAATATTTCCTACACATTTATTGTTGATGTCATTGTTGTCATTGATCTCAAGACAAAATTTAATCATGGAGTCAGTTTTTTCATTAGCCATTATGCTATAGGAGTTTTACATTTATGCGTCAGGTATTGTTATGTAGGTAAATTAAAGGCGAAGTAAACTTTTTATGAAAACCAATATGTTATAGAGCTTTTCCTGCTGAGTAGAACAAGGGAACTCCCACAGCTGTTTTATTCAAATGTTATAACAGGTCAAATAATCAGGAAATTTACAGCATGTTTACTTCCTGGTAGATCTAACTGACAGGAAGTGACTCAGCAGTTTCTATCTCATTCTTTGGATGTCACGGTCCCAGCAAGGAAACACAGGACGAGTACTTAAGGTAACCCCAACTTTATTAAGGCGGCAAGTATACAGAGATATCACAAGACAGTAAATCAATATGCAAGACTGAAGAGAAGCCTACAACGGTGCAAGGGATGACTACCAGGAATAGAAGCCTGCTACCGTGTGATTCTCTAGAAAACCGTTTCCCAGCAATGGAATAGGAGAGTCTGCAATACCTCAGGTCCGCACCTGGGAGTAACCAGACAGAGCTAAGGGTAACCAAGGTCTCAGGTCTGCACCTGAGAGAGTCGGCAACGTAGGGAGGCAACAGGAAGGAGTCTGCCAGAGCCACAAGCCTGCACCAAATTGGTTATCTACTAAATGGAAGGCCACATGCAAGGTAGTAGATAGAGCCACAGGTCAGCACTAGATAGGGTGGTCAGACAAGCCAGAGATCATGCACAGATTGGGTCATCAGCCAGAGCCACAAGCTTGCACCAGAAAGGATGTCCACTGAAGCGTTGGTATGCTGGATACGCAGTGGACAGAGCCCCAGGTCAACACCAGAACGGATAGTCAGACAAGCCAGAGGTCATACACGTAGCGGGTAGCCAGCCAAAGCCAGGAGCAACACACGGAACGGTTAGTCTGCCAGAGCTGCAGGTCTGCACCAGAATGGATGTCCAACAAGCCAAGGGTCATACACGGAGCGGGTACTCAGACAGAGCCACAGGTCAGCACCAGATCAGTTAGTCAGACAAGCCGAATCATACACAGAGCCCAAACACTAGAACTGCACTGGACACAAACGAAAGGGCAACTAAGCCATGTGTCCAGCAGGAGATGTAACAGGAAGAGGAGGAGCAGCCAATAGGTGACTGTCCCTTTAAATGGAGCGCATGTCCATGCTTTTGGACGTGCGCCCAAAAATGACCTCACCCGCCGCCGGAGCCCCGCAACAGAGGCGGCTGAGCCACCCAGACCCACCAGCGGCTAAGCCGCTAACCAGAGGGAAACTTGCCTCAACGGAGGCACTATGAGATGCGGACCGTGCGGCTGGAGCCGCCAACGGAGAATGCGGTCAGCTTGAGCAGCCACTGTGTCGGTATGTAACAATGGAGAACTGAATGTCACTGACTTTCTTTTCAAATAGAATGTAACAGAATAACTAATTGGTGTTGCTAATGTAAATAAAAAACACACATTTTTAAAGGGATAGTAATGTTTCATAATAAAAGCAGCTCTAATTAATCACCATAGTATTTGGACTTTGGAGAGTGTTATTTCAATTCTGTCAGAGTTGTAGTTCAAGAGTAATTCAATGACAAAGTATCCCCCTCCCACCCCTTTTACTGATGTAACACTGCTCAGCCAGATCAGAAGGGAAGTGCCCAGGTAGACTGCAGAGAGGGACAATCTTCAATTAAGATAAGGGAAAAATCTGAAAAACTTGTCAAGGGGGGCAGGGCTTTCATTGTTCTCATAGGAAGTAGATTGTCCCCTTCTGTTATCTGTCTGGTCTATGGACTTCATTCCACATCTGAGCAGAGATGATTTACACTAGGTAAAAGGGGCAGGAGGAGAAACTTTGCTTGTGAATATCTCTCAAACCATATGGAGAGTTATGGCCCCGGGACCAGAGCTGTCCATAGGATCTTGTAGCAACAGCGCCACTGTACAATTTCAGGCCACTGTGATATTGCACCTAAAAAAATCAACTTTGAAAATTAATAACTTTTGAATGAAACACCTTTCAGCAGTGGGAGTACCCTTGTTTTACTCAGGGAGATAAACCCTACAATATATTTTTTTTTACATTTTAAGTATTACTATCCCTTTAAATCATAATACTATGTGTTAATAAATGACTTCATATGATCACTATCCTTAAATAAAAGACAGTTTTTTTTCATGATCAGTCATATTTTCAAAATCAGTGCCAAAATTTCACAATTTCTGCCAGGGTATGCAAACTTTTGAACACAACTGTATATATTATGTATTTTTATACATAATATGTATAAAAAAATGTAATATGGATTTTTCATAAAAAAAGTTCATTGTCCCTTTAAAGATAATGTCTACAGAACTGTGATTGGACAAGTTTCCGGATAATAGTAGCAGAGCGCACATGGTGAATAAGGGATTGGCTAATGAGTAAAATACGATTTTTAGGGTCTTGAATAAAAAGTGTGGTTTTTAGTTTTGTGGTGCATAAGACACAGGGATCAATCAGAGATAGGGATGCTGTACTTTATTTAAATTACTTGATTATTGATTATTAGCAATGGGATTACCAGTTTGGCGGTTTAGAGACCTATTCAGTTCTCCACCTATGTCTCAGACTAGAGCAAATAAAATTTCCCTGGTTAGTGTTGTTAATTTGTCAGCTTTGAATATGCTTCTCCCAAACACGTATCTTCCCTCTGGGTGTGTAATAGTATCTAAAACCTCAACAGGGAAAATTTTATGCATCAGGACACAAGTGCCTCATTTCTTGGATGTAGAAGAACCAAATCACTGATTAAAATAATGTTTATTGAAACATTAAGGGGCATTCCAGGAAAAAATATATGTTTCTTGGACCACACAAATCTGGATCTTATTATTTATGCAATCTCTGTATAGCCCACCCCTGTTCTGTAGTGCATTTAGGTCTACTATATTGATAGAAAGGACCTTAAGAGGGAAATGTATCAGTCATCTGTGAATGTATATTAGGATATTGAATAGAGCATGGCCCCTCTCAACTTGACCAACCCGCAGTGAGAGACCAAGTAAGTGTACTGAACAGTAAAAAAAAGGCAGCTTAACAAAGAAACAAAGATGTAAGACGCCAACAGCTTGACAAATGAAAACTAATGTACCATAATGAAATAGGAATGATAATCAGTAATTAAACTGGCGATTTATAGAAATAGTATCTGGGCTCAGATAACAATACACTACCATTAGAAGAAGATATGATCATTTTATATAATATATGTCAGAGGGTGGAGTGCTAATATCTGATAATTCCAGCATCCTCATACAGGCACGAGAGTGTGGTGAGTAATGTGGTAGTAACTGTAAAGTCAAACTGCCAACTGGATTGAACTCTGCAAAAGGTGGTATGATAAGCACCAGGTCAAAATTAAATGTGTACATGGAGCTGTCACGTATGCTACGTGGTTAATATTCAAAAGACAGTCACCTTAAACAAGATCTTACTATAGATGGGCCATGAGGATTTTCAGTGAAATAACAAAGAGCGGATTTGCTCCTGCTCTCAGTCATGTGATCGCTTAGCATACTGGAGGGCTAACTATAACCAATGAGAGTGTAGAGTAGGCTATTTAACCCTTTGAGTGCCAGAGGAGTACACAACACACTGCGGAGCAATGCGTTGCATACTCCTCTGGTACTCAAATGGTTAAATTGTAAGGGTTCTTTTAAGCCTGGAAGAAAGGTGGCTTTTGACTAAAACAAAGGTAGAGGGTTTTTTTTACAGTAAAGGCAGTAAGGATGTGGAATTCTTTGCCTCAGGCATATGTGTTGGCTGATACTGTCTGTGCTTTTAAAAACAAATGGATACATTTTAGAATATAGAATTATTGGTTTCATGCAAGTAGCATGTTGATCCACAGAAATATTGTCAGAAAGCATTTTACCCACCTGGGGCATAATTGGAAATGGATTCAATAGGGATTTTGTTTGTTGTCCTTGGGATAAACAAAGAAAATACGTCAAAGCTTGGACATGATAGACTGATATCTTTTTTCAACCACATCCTCTGTTACTATGAAGTTTTATAACTCCTAGTGGACGAAAAATACAAACTCTTATCAATTATTGTTGGTTGCTATATTTCCTAAGCGTGTTTATACTGTAGCACCCCACTGTCAGTTGCTTTGTTTGTACCTTCAGCTTGTATCAGTCTACAGAAAATGCTTTGCTTGTTTTATGTTTAGATTGATTGTTAACTGCAGTATACTTTATAACATTCATTTTACCAAAATCCTTTTCGATAACCTTTTCAGATAATATCTTATTATGTTTTCCTTCTTGTGCTTCAAACTATGCTTCAGATTGTATGCCAGGTTAACAAACACCACAAACATCTGGGCAGAAATAACTTATCATGAAAAACAGAACCTGTGCACTTCCTTCTCATACATTTCCATTTATTACAACAAAATGAATGCCCAACAGAATATATTATACTAGTTGTAGAACCCGTTACACGGGCCACAGTGCCACTGCCAGCTGGTCGCAGGGCAGTTATGCGCAGTAGAGACTGCCCACGCCGCGGCTGATACAGAGCTGGACTCTCCGAAGGAGCGTCCAGCTCTGTATCAGCCGTGGCGCGGGCAGTCTCTACTGCGTATGACTGCAGCACGTGCAGCAGTGTCTACTGAGCATGACTGCGTCGTTACACACATTTTGGTGAATTATTATATAGGATGAGAGGTGACTGTCCAAAGGTTAAACTGCTGTACATTGTTTATGTTATTTCGAATCAAAGAAAGCTACTTAGAATTAATTGGTCTATGTATTATGTGTGAGCAGTGTATGAGGACATAAACTTCAACACTGCCCTCCTAAATGTGAGAATTTTTGGTGTAAAAAGTTAGTAAGTAGGTAATTAGGCATGTACAGCACATAGAAATCAAGTCCCTCTGTTTTAGCCTGTAATCATATTAGTACTTCTGTTCATTTAATAAAGCTATATTGTTTGTATTATTCACTTTTCTTACCTGTCAGTTCTGTTTCTCTCCATTGTCCCCACAGCCTTTTGGAAGACACCCTGCCTCCCAGAACAGGACAGGGACTTTTAAAATTGCCTCCCGCCCCACCGTTCCCATTTGTAGAAAGATATGAACCATACACATTAATGATGCTTAGAAACTATATTTAACCCATGACATGCCAAATGTCTTTATGCATACATCATGACACAAGTCTTATTTTGGACAAGACCTTTTCTACTCCATTTTTCAAAAAAGTCAACTAACGTGACTTAGTAATTAGCAAAATTGTTGTTAAATGTTAACACCTTAAGGACCTGCTGATTGCGCACCCAGACGGCACTTAAAGGGATAGTAATACTTCATTTTAACTTTATTTTATTTTGTAGGCATTAAAAAAACATGAAGAACGATATAAGTCTTATCTCTCAAACCTTTATGGTTTAAGAGATATTTACAAACAAAGTATCCCCCCCCCGTTCAACCAGAGCAGAAGGGAGGTGCCCAGGTAGACTGCAGAGAGGGACAATCTTCAATTAAGATAATGGAAAAAGCTGAAAAACTTGTCAAGGGGGGAAGGACTTTCATTGTTCTCATACAAAGTAGATTGTCCCCTGCTGTTATCTGTCTGGTCTATGGACTGCATTTCACATCTGAGAAGAGATAGTTTACACTAGGTAAAAGGGGGCGGGAGGGGGAAACTTTGCTTGTGAATATCTCTCAAACCATAAAGGTTTGAGAGATAAGACTTATATCATTCTTCATGTTTTTTTAATGCCTACAAAATAAAATAAAGTTAAAACGAAGTATTACTATCCCTTTAAGGACAACTGACCATTTTTTTTTCGAATCCGATTCAGGGCTCCCCGAACTGCGTGTGGCCGTACGGGGAGCCCTGAATTCCATGACGGTCCTGGCACGTCATGGGTCCTTATGGTTCCCCAACCCATGACGTGCCAGGACCAACAAGGGCCCTTAAGGGGTTAATACATATTTATGTCACTCTGAGACAATTTTACAGATGCTTTCTTTCTTACTCCAATTGTGTGTTTCTCCTATATCCAAGGAACATAGGCTGATATTTATAAATAAAAGATGGTACCGTGTTAGCCTTAGAGTAAAAGTGATACCTTTATTGTCCGGTTACCTCTAGAACGCAAGCTTTCAAGACAACTTAGGTCTCTTCTTCTGTCGAAGATATTCAGATAGGATAGGGTTAACAGGAGAACCTACGTTATACTATACTAGGTATTGACACGCTATTTCACAGTAATGAATTGATTAAAATAATCAATCCCGCATATTTGTGCAAAAATATATATAATAAGTAAAATATTCTATGTATAAAGTGTAAACAACAATGAAATAAATGAGTGACCAGCAATTGGAATACATATACAGTAACTCAAACCACAATTATCATAATTAGCATTACCAGCAATTAAAGGGGCATATTCAGAGGTATTAAATAACAATAATTGAACTCAGCAGCATGGAAAAGGATAATTGATCCTATAATTAATTAAAATACAGTTGGCAACAGCATATATAAATACCTCTACCCCAGAAATTGTATAAACTTTGCTAATTGAGGTTTAAGGTAGGTTGTCAGGTGAGTCAGCTTTAATATTAAGCCAGGTCCTCTGACAATTCTCATTGTACCATATGCAATAGCAACATTTAGAGAAACTAACTGGAATAAAATCCCAGATTAGATCACTATAATTTAATTATCTACTGATTTCAATATTGCATACCTTCTGAATAAAACATATAAATTGCAATTAGTATAGTCAATAATAGATTATACCAAGAATATACTTAAAATCAAATCCAATAATCTCTAGACAATATACTAAACTTCATGCAACATATATCATAAACATGACCATAGCAATCCTATGTAAAACCTATAGGGTTCTCCAAAGGTTAATCCACTTATTATAATAGGATGCCCCACCCAATATGTCGGCTTCTTTTGTCTAGTGAGAGGTTTAAATAAACTTACCACTGTACAAAAGTTTAGACCCAAAAACATGTACAAAGAAATCCAAAGTAACACCTCAAAATAAATAGACAAATAGCAGTTGAAGGGTTAATAAATTAATTCAAAGAAGTCCCCAGATCAAATATTAGTCACAAAAATTATATTAACCAATGTATAAACAAGGATATATAGATCTTACTGCTATCAACTATTTTACACTTATCTGGCAAAATATGACAGTTAACCAATTAATCCATATATTCTGCTTAATTCAGAATTACTACAGCCAATATAGCTTATTCTAATTGGTCCCAATTGGGTGGCCAATCCAATTAATGACAACATTTAAGAAAAATAATGTTTCTTCAAATATAGAAGAAATATGTATTTCATTCTGAATGTTTGCAGACTTAAAATAAGGACAGATATAGTTACCAGTCCAATAAGTGTTTCTTAGGATCTATTTAGCAGCCAGCCAGGTTAAGATGATCAGCTTCTCAGTAGCCAAGACCCCTCAGGAAGCCAAAAAGCCCCTTTCTCTCTCAAAACTTACATATTTATAATGTAAAATTATCCTTAACAGAATCTCCTCTGATTGGATAAAGATCCATCTCATTATGCAGTAACATCATCAGTATTATCTGATTGGACACTCTAAATTTCTAATTTCCATATGAGATTATGCAAATATTAACACCATATTTGGAATTCTGCAAAACACTGGTAATAAGTTATATACCCTGGAGATGGCGCTCTTACTCCACATTAAAATTTTCCCTGATAATATTTCCTTATCAATAGACAGGAATTTGTCTGGTTTCCATCATCAGATAAAAATGTCAAAGGCTATACCATTTGATATAAATCTGTCACCCTGGCAGACTTTCCCGTATGGGAGTATATCTTCCTTTAGCCACTTAGACTGGAACAAAGTCATTC
This sequence comes from Rhinophrynus dorsalis, assembly GCA_037306005.1. NCBI lineage: Eukaryota > Metazoa > Chordata > Amphibia > Anura > Rhinophrynidae > Rhinophrynus > Rhinophrynus dorsalis. The sequence goes on from CM074723.1 coordinate 31,705,644, forward strand.
ATAACCCTAAAACTCACTCAGATATTTTCACTCCCATTTAGGTAAAGAGACCCCCTTTGTTTTAACATGAGATCATTACACCCATCTTAAAACATACTTTCAGAGAATTTGGCTTACAAGAAAAAAATTAACCATTTCCTCCCCATCATGGCAATGTCTCTGACACTTCATATTTATAATGAAGGCTGAATATAAAATACATAATATGTTATACTAAGCCAGCTACAAAGAGATACCTCTTCTGGAACCTAGGTAATGATTTACACAGACAATGGTGATAAGAAATTAACTTCCAGTGGAATTGAAATGTAAAAAACAATTTGCATGAGTGTATAATCTGTCATGTATTTTGTATTCAGGGTTTATTCTAAATATTCCTGAGGAAGAGACCTACATTGTCTTGAAAGCTTCCATCCTAAAGTACTCAGATAGCCAATAAAGGTACCGTTTTTATCCTACCAGTTTCCTGCGTATTTATACAAGCAAACTGCAATAATTCTGTAGTAAACCAATTACACCAAAAATAAAATATCTTGCTAAATTAAATGCCTAAAATCTAGTTTTGCAAATGCTCAGAAGGAGCAGACATTCATGCCTTTTCCAAGCCTCTATGGCTGCCAGTTCAGATGGAGAGCAGTTTGGATAGGGAGTACGTTGGATGCAGTGCATTGCAGGTGAGGAACAGTTCAGAAGGGTAGCAGTCTGGATGGAGAGCAGTTCAGATGGGGACCAGATCGGATGTTGGATGAGGAGCAGTTCAGATGGAGAGCAGTTTGGATAGGGAGTACCTTGGATGCAGTGCATTGCAGGTGAGGAACAGTTCAGATGGGTAGCAGTTTGGATGGAGAGCAGTTCAGATGGGGACCAGATCGGATGTTGGATGAGGAGCAGTTCAGATGGAGAGCACTTCAAATGGGGATCAGTGCGGGTCAGGAGAAGTGCGGATGGGTAGCAGAGCGGATGGGGAGTTCAGATGGGCAGCTGTGGGAGTACCCTTCGTTTACTCTACAGGAAAAGCACTACAATATATGTTCTATAAAAAAAAGTTTACTGTTTCTTTAAGGAACCATGGAGTCCAGGAGAAATGGGATTATCTGAACAGAGCATTGCATTGGACATGTAAGTAAGGGTAAAAGAAAAAGAAAACCACTGTGGTACTCCGCAGAAGTGTCAGATATATTAAAGAAGAAAAAAGAAGCATTTAGGAAACATAAGCAGACACAAAAGGAGGAAGATAAGTATCAGTACAAAGCTAGGCTGAAGGAGGCCAAATACATTATTAGATGTGCCAAAGCACACAAAGAGGAAAAATATTTGCCCAGTCAATTAAAATGGGGATAATACATTATATATATATATATATATATATATATATATATATGAAAAGAGGAAAATGAAACAAGGAATACTTAGACTGAAAACAAAAAGTGGAAGTTAGGGCTAGATGACTGTCATGAATATTTCTATTTTTACAGAGGAAGGTGAAGGGAAAGGATCTCTGTTAGATAAAAAAGAAATGGCAAGCTATGGGAAACACGCATGTTTACAGAGGAAGAAGTACTACTTCAACTCTCTAAGGTAAAAACCGATAAATCAATGGGACCAGATGGGGTACACCCAAAGTTATTAAAATAACTTATGAGTCTTCTGGCAAAACCTTTAACAGAATTATTCAATCAGTCACTATCGAGAGGAGTAGTTCCAGAAAACTGGAAGGTAGCAAATGTTGTACTGCTTCACAAAGAAGGTAGCGGGGAAGAGTCTGGCAATTACAGACCAGTAAGTCTTACATCAGTAGTGGGAAAATTAATGGAGACAATGTTAAAGGAAATAATTTTTAAATATCTGAATTTAAATGGCTTGAAAGATACTAAACAGCATGGGTTAACAGCAGGGAGATCTTGTCAAACTATCCCCATAGATTTTTTGGCTGGGTAACTAAAATAATAGACTGGGGGGAGCAGTAGATATAGCTTATTTCAGTAAAGCATTTGACACTGTCCTTCATAGAAGACTCATTAATAAATTGCAGTGTTTGGGTCTGTATGTAAAAATAGTTGAATGGGTAAGGCAATGGCTGAGTGACAGAAGACAGAGAATGGTAGTCAATGGAGAATATTCGGACGAAAGGAGTGTTACTAGTGGGGTACCTCAGGGATCTGTACTGGGGCCTATTCTTTTTAATATTTTTATTAGCGATATTGCAAAAGGTCTTCAAGGAAAGGTATGTCTTTTTGCAGATGATACCAAGATCTGCAACAGGGTAGACATTCCTGGGGGGAATAAGCCAAATGACGAATGATTTAGGTAAATTACAAGAATGGTCAAGAGTGTGGAAGCTGCAGTTTATGTTGATAAATGTAAAATAATGCACTTGGGACATAAAAATCCAAAGGAAGAATATAGTATTAATGGTACTTTGCTGCTAGAGACAACAGAGGAAAAGGATTTGGGAGTGATAAGTTCTGATGACTTAAAGGGATAGTAATACTTAAATATTGCTAATCCCCATATTGTAGCCATGTTAAAAAGAATGTAATTGTCCCCAGTGTCATTTCTCAAACCTTTATGGTTTGAGAGATAACCGCACGCAAAGTCCCCCCTCCCACCCCCTTTCCCTGAAGTCAGCGTTGTAGCTGACTGCAGTGATATCCGGTCTTATTTGCATCAGTCGGCTCTGCAGCAGAGCCGAGATCACGTTAGTAAGAAATAATTATTTACAAGAACACATAGAAGACCGTTTCAGTGAAATAATTATTTTTTACTAACGCGATCTCAGCTCAGCTGCAGAGCCGCCTGATGAAAATTAGACCGGAAATCCCTGCAGTCAGTACAACACTGAATTCAGGGAAGGGGGAGGGAGGGGGGAACTTTGCTTACGGTTATCTCTCTTATGGTTTGAGAGATGACACTGGGGACAATTAAATTCTTTTTAACATGGCTACAACAATAAAGGTTGTCAGACAATGTAACAAAGTGATAGGGAATGCAAGTAGTGTGCTAGGTTGTATAGCTAGGGGCATTAGTAGTAGAAAAAGGGAAATGTTAATGCCACTCTACAGATCTCTAGTTACACCTCACCTAGAGTATTGTGTACAGTACTGGAGACCCCATCTACAGAAGGATATAGATACTCTAGAGAAAATTCAGAGAAGGGCTACTAAAATGGTGAATGGTTTTCAGGAAAAGAAATATCAGGATAGACTAAAGGATCTGAACATGTATAGCTTGGAGGATAGAAGAGAGAGAGGTGATGATAGAAACATTCAAATACATGAAGGGATTCAACAAAGTGAAGGATGGAAGTATATTTCACAGGTGTAAAAATGTTAGGACAAGAGGCCATAGTCTAAAACTAGAGGGACACAGGTTTAGATGTAATGTAAGAAAGCTTTACTTCACTGAGAGCGTAGTAGATAAGTGGAATAGCCTACCTGCAGAAGTGGTAGAAGTTAATACATTGATGGAATTTAACAATGCATGAGACTGACATAAGGCTGTCCTGAAAATAAGACAAGACCAAGGACCAAATAAGGTTTGACGTTTTTACAGCAGGATAATGGACAGACTACATGGGCCTAATTGTTCTTATCTGCTGTCAAATTCTGTGTTTCTATGACTTACGGTCTCATCAAAATAACAGGCCAACATAATAATTGTTACTTGCATTTACTTGGCCAGTGTCTTCGTACTGTGGCTCTAACACACTTGTTTTCTGCCAACTCTTCAAAGATTTCAGTTGAATTTAGACAATCCAATTAAAGCCCCAAGGATGATGACATTTTATAATCTCAAAGTCCTCTCTAACACCGCCATTCGCTCTCAACATGAAAATTGCAAAATTGGTTATACCTCCTATACTTGCAGCAATTTGAACAAATAAGATAAAATATATCCTTCAACATGTTTTAAGATGTGCTCTTATCTCTCATTCACCAGGGAATAGCTGAATCAGCTATTATTTTAAATAAAAAATGACTAGCAAGACAATGGACAATTTTGAACTTTTCAAAAACATCGATTTTTTTACAAAATAACATCTATACTTTAACCGTTTGTGTGCCAGAGGGGTGTCCAATGTGTTGGACACCCCTCTGCCACTCAAAGAGTTAAAGGAGCAGTAAACTATTTTTAATGAAAAATATACATTATATATATTTTATGGCTTTTCCTGTGGAGTAAAATAAGAGAACTCCCACTGCAGAGAGACTATAGTTCCATGGTTATTACAGTTTAAACACATGTTTTAAAATAGCAGTGTCCTCTAGTGGCCAAATTCCAGTGTGATAGAAACTGCTGAGTCACTTCCTGTCAGACCAGTTAAAACTTTCAGGAAGTAAACACAGTAAATTCACTTTCTGATTATTTGAACTGTTATAAATTTTGACTAAAACAACTGACAGTGGTGTGAGTGCCCTTGTTTTACTCAGCAGGAAACGCTCTAAAATATATAGGTTTTCATTAAAGAGGAACTATCATCAAAATGAAACTGCCCCCCAAATAGGGTGACCACGGGTCCCGGAACGTCCGGGACTGTCCCTTATTTCAGGGCTATGTCCCGCGTCCCGGGTCCCCTTCAACCGGGACAATGAAGTGTCCCGGAATGAAGGCAAGCCGCCCTGGATGTCAGCCTGCAAGCGGTGTGTCACATCATGGACGCCGCTCGCGGCGTCCATGATATGACACACCGCTTGCAGGCTGACATCCAGGGCGGCAATGCAGCTTACCTGGAGGCAAGCGCTCTAGTAATACAGAGCGCTGGGAGATGACATCACTCCCAGCGCTCTGCATTACTCGCCATACCGTGCGGGAGCTTCAGCTAGGGTGACCACGTCCCGGAATGGCAGAAGGGAAATGTGGTCACCCTACCCCCAAATCCTTATTAACATTATTATGCTGAATAAGTCTGGCATTATTGAGAAATACATCTCGTTCTGCAGGCATCAGCAGCAGGGATCTTGCTGTAGGCTCTCTACCCTTCACGTCAGTCCCTTCCTGTACCTTAAAGCACCAAGGAACTCCACTCATCAATCCTGTAGATGTTAGGGACCAGGAACCAGACAGACACAAAAATGTAAAATGCAAAACACCTTTATTAAAGTGACAAAAATAGAACTGCGATCCAGGAACATAAACCAAAAGACAAGCCAGGGTTAGGATCCAATACAGGTACTCATCCAAGCCGGAGTCAGGAACCGAGGAGTCCAAATTGTCAGGAACAAGCCAGGAGTCAGGAACACAGTAGTACGTGATGTCAGGAACAGCCAGGGGTCAGGAGTCAGAAGGATCATCAGAGGAAGCCAGGTCATGCACAGATAAACAGGAGCACAGAAGAATCCACAGCAGCCAGCAGCAACAAACATAAGGACAATCAGGAAGTGAGCCAAGCTGCTCTAAATACCCTGAGAAGGTTGGCTGATAACAGTCATGTGAGTAATCAGAGAGGTCAGCTGATTCAGCCTGATCCAGGAACTCAGAAGGCAGCAGCAATGGATAGCAGAGCACTAGATTAGCTCAGACAGCAGAATCAATAGGCAGAGTTAGAGCAGCTCAGCCAAACCTTGACAGGAGGTGAACAGGACGGACAGCGCAGACTCGCAGTTTCCTTTTCTGCAAGATGTCTGCACTTTTGCCCACTAATGCTGGACTTATTCAGCATAATAAAAGTATGTATATGCGTATCGCTAGGTTAATAAGGATTTGGGGGCAATTTAATGTTTAGGATAGTTCTGCTTTAAAAAACATTACTGCTCCCTTAGATTCTATGTTTTGGCTGTCTCTTAAGCATCCGATTTTGTAAAATTCCCATTTAGATTAAAGGCCGTTTCTATTTGTTACATACTAGAGTACACTTTAAAATGATTTCATGCTAAAATAGATGCTATAATGTTATTTTATGTGCAATGTCTGTCTGAGGCCTATTTACACTGGATGTTCTCTCCTTAAAGGGATAGTAATGTTTCATAATAAAAGCAGCTCTAATTAATCATCATAGTATTTGGACTTTGGAGAGTGTTATTTCAATTCTGTCAGAGTTGTAGTTTAAGAGTAATTCAATGACAAAGTATACCCCCTCCCGTCCCTTTTACTTGATATAACACTGCTCAGCCAGAGCAGAAGGGAGGTGCCCAGGTAGATTGCAGAGAGGGACAATCTTCAATTAAGATAAGGGAAAAACCTGAAAAACTTGTCAAGGGGGGCAGGGCTTTCATTGTCCTCATAGGAAGAAGATTGTCCCCTGCTGTTATCTGTCTGGTCTATGGACTGGATTCCACACCTGAGAAGAGATGGCTTACACTAGGTAAAAGGGTCGGGAGGGGTAACTAAAAACTAAGACATTTTGGAGGAAATAAAATTGAATGTTATTCATAGAATTATCCCCTTGGATACTGGCAAGGTCTCCAAATCTTTCAATGAATTCCTCTTAAGTATCCAAATTCGTAAAATTCCCATTTAGATTAAAGGCCATTTCTGTTTGTTACACTTTAAAATGATTTCATGCTAAAATAGGTGCTATAATGTTATTTTATGTGCAATGTCTGTCTGTGGCCTATTTACACTGGATATTCTCTCCTTAATGCTGCATGTGCAGAAGGCAGACAGTGGGAAACATGGGCATATTAGAGAGTTCCCTTCCTTGGTGCCTTAAAGGAACAGTAAACATTTTTATGAAACATATATATTGTAGTGCCTTTCCTATAGAGTAAACTAAGGGTACTCCTACTGCTGAGAGATAACATATTTTTAGAATTATTACAGGTATAAACTTTTTTTACGTTAGCAGTGCCCTTTAGTGATCAGATTCCTATTAGTTATTCTGTTACATTCTTTCTAAGAGAGATGAGTCCTCCATAGAATGGGATATGCTGTCAGTTAGAACTTTCAGGAAGTAATCACACTGTAAGTCACTTCCAACAATTTGAAGTATCATAACATTTGAATAAAACAACTGATAGGGGTTTTACTAAGCAGATAAAGCATTGTAACATATAGGTTTTCATGAAAGAGTTTACTGCTCTTTTAATGGCACGTTCTAAATAAGGCATAAAGGAAACTGATGTATCTTTACTATAATTTAATGTGCAAGGGGAGACATTTAATGATACTGGAATATCTATACCAGTATGTAATAAAGAGCGCTAGCACACACCCCAAAGTGCAGGCTCACGATATGACTGTTAATGTCTTAGTGCATAAAATCAGCTGTATGGGTTGATTTCTACATTACCCTTATTCAGACCAATAACCTCATAAGAACTGGAACTGCATCTTACAATGCAAATAAAAATTCCTCAAATCCGACTTATTTAAATGGGAATTTTAATGCTAGAGACTCTTAATGTACTGGTTTAAAACCAAATTTAAATCAATAGGAATTGTTATGTTGTTCCCAATAATATAGTTGGTTTATCCCATAATTCCTCCAGATCCTCTTTGTGCGTTGGCTGTATTTTGTAGCTGTTTTTCAATACAATTGTCCCAATTTTATCTTTCTGTACCATTCACTCATATAAATATCTGTATATTGCTAATATTTCCTAAATATAATTATCACATTTTACATCTATGAAATAGATAGTAACACTTCATATGGAAACTACACACCTCTATCTATCTCATATATATCTATCTCATATATATCTATCTCATATATATCTATCTCATATCTATCTATCTCATATCTATCTCTGTCAGTCTATCTATCTATCTATCTATCTATCTATCTATCTATCTATCTATCTGTCTATCTATCTATCTATCTATCTATCTATCTATCTATCTATCTGTCTGTCTGTCTATCTATCTGTCTATCTATCTATCTATCTATCTATCTATCTATCTATCTATCTATCTATCTGTCAGATAGACAGATAGACTGACAGAGGGAGATAGATAGATAGATAGATAGATAGATAGATAGATAGATAGATAGATAGACAGATAGATAGATAGATAGATAGATAGATAGATAGATAGATAGACAGATAGATAGATAGATAGATAGATAGATAGATAGATAGATAGATAGACAGATAGACTGACAGAGATAGATAGATAGATAGATAGATAGATAGATAGATTGACAGAGATAGATAGATAGATAGATAGATTGACAGAGATAGATAGATAGAGATAGATAGATAGACTGACAGAGATAGATAGATGATAGATAGATAGATAGATAGACTGACAGAGATAGATAGATGATAGATAGATAGATAGATAGATAGATAGATAGATAGATAGATAGACTGACAGAGATAGACAGATAGACTGACAGAGATAGATAGATATGAGATAGATAGATAGATAGATAGATAGATAGATAGATAGATAGATATACTATTTATCTATCTATTTATCTATATCTATCTACTTTTACTTATTTTACTTTTACTAGGATAAATCAGTTACATACTGTACAATAGCTTGCTGTCTTCATGATTTATGAATATGAATAAAGAATGAAAAGTATTTTAATGTTCACTCATTTTTCACTTTTTGGTTCCCATGGCTATTTTTAATATCCTAAAAGAAACCATATTTTCCTTCTGTCCCAGGTAACCGCATCCGATCCTGCCTAGTTCCCTGCTGGCTTTCCACCTTCCAAGGAGAAGGAAAATCCATCACACTCAAGACTTCTTTATTCAAGAGTTTGCAGAACACTGAAATAGACTGTCTCACGCGTTTCACACGGATGTACTTAATCATAAACTGGTCAAACAGAAAGAACAGGTGGACTTTATGCTGAGCCCTCAACAGTTGAAAATGCAAATAGACCAATCAGCCCAATTCATCAATTAAAATGTATCTAGATCAAGACTGTAGATAAATAAACCTAAAGTTAACCTCTGGTATGCCAAATCATGTGTAAGTATGCAAGAAACCTATATCTTGCAAGACTTGGCATAAAACCACAAATTCTATTTCATGTACATGCATCCTTCAAAATATGTATCATAAATCCAAATGTTGTTATATACAAAATTGAAATGTACTAAGTAAATAAATCCCAATTGAGTCCAAGAAAAATCAAATCCAGAAAGAACGAACAGATAAAAAAGATCTCTCCTTCTATATATATACTTGCCTAAACCCCACAATCGATAATATTCAACATCTCACGTATAGATACCTAAGAATTATATAATAAACATTAAGACATGAGGCCTCATCAAATAATCTCAACCATTAACCCGCTACTCCAAGATCAACTGAACTGCACCAAACATCAGTGCTTAATGATATTATAAATATCTGTGGATAAATGGTATTGTAAAAAACATGTAATACATATCGCTCCATATATAAATGTCTTAAAATCGATCAAATGAATATTTAGACCAAGGGATCTCAAATGCAAAAATTCTCATTGTTAACTCGCAATGCCCCGAGACTGCAAAGAACACACCGATTGCAAGTCCCATGTCTCTGCGGCCAACTTATAACAAGGTGACAGAATGACACTATTCAGGAGTCCTCGTAGAGACAAGGTAACCAAATGATACCCAATATAATATGATCAAACTATCCCTTTAGCCATCCTAGTCCACGGAGAGCAGAGATAGAACACAATGCGCTCCAAACAACGCACCATACACTCTCCCATCTCCCGCGGGCCAGAAACGTTCTATACAAAGAATCACCTACTGGAGGTCTATATGAAAAGCTCCAATAAATGCAACACATAAATACTAATCTTATAAATACGTCCTATGTTATACAAAATATACAGCCAAAATGCAATCGCCAGAACCTGGCCCTGGAAAGCGTAAACTCCACATGAACCTGCTAAGGATGTCATGTGCTTTTACAGCCCCCCACGAGTCAGTCTGGCAATGAAATAAGAAAGTGTTATGTATACAATGAGACAAATATAAAAATCTAATATACAATCATAGGATGACACATATGAGGCCAAATCCCTCAAAGATCAAATGGGATCCATACCCCCTAGAGCACACCTCCCAACATTTCAAATGACCAAAGAGGGACACCTTTGTTTTAGGTGGTGTGTGTGGGGGCGTGGCTGGTGGATGGGGCATTACCGAGAATTTTTAGGCCATTTCATTACCTATTGACACCTCTTTGTGTAACCTAATAAATAACTTATAACAAGACTAAAGTATTTTATTTATACATTATTCTGTGTAAACACATATACTGACGTATAAACAAACATTAATGTGAGTTTTATTGCTGTAGACCAACATTATACACGTAATATATACACCACACAGTCTGACCTCCTAAAAAGAGGGACATCAGGATGGGAAAGAGAGTCAGAGGGATTTGGGTCTCGAAGAGGCACTGTCCCTCTTAAAGAGGGACATTTGGGAGGTATGCTAGAGACAGAACTCAAACTCACACAATGTCCCATGCATCTAAAATGCATGTAGGGGACAAAAAAGTGTACAGAGCATGGATGAAAAGAACCCCATCCATGTCAAGAACGACAAGGCCTCCAAAGTCATCCATGTTAAACCCTCAGGAGTCAGAGAGGGGAGGAATGCATAATAACGTAAGGCACCCCTCCCCAGGACCATGCGGACCAAAAAAGTTAGAAAAAATCACATGTAACGTGTCACATCATATTCTTTATTCAAACCCCTAGGGGTTCTAGTAGTCAATGTGAAAATCCAATAGACCTCCTTATAAGTGAGCTTCCTCGATAGATCTCCACCTCTCACAGGTCTCAAATCCCTTTAAATTCCCTGAACTGAAAAACTCTCTGTATTTGAATTGTGTACTGTACAAAAATGTGGTGCTACACCTGTTCTACAATCTCCACATTTTATGTTGCTAAGATGTTCTCGTATCCGTTCCTTGAGACTGCGATTGGTGCGGCCCACATATTGAACTCCATATGATTTACAGGTAATAAGATAAACAGCAAATCATGTTGCACAATTAATATATTGTGAATCTTACATGTAACTGTACAGTAAAGTGTATTAGAAGGCTCCAACCACTGACAGCATCTACATTTGTTCCCTCCACACCTGTAAGTGCCAACAGTCCTTAACCCCCTAACGACCAGCCGCGCAGGCACGCGGCGGTCACTAAAGGACCACAGAGCATTTTTTTTTTTAATTCGGATCCCGTACTCCCTGAATGGTGTACAGCCACTGGGGGAGCCTGGAATTCCATGACGGTCATAGTACTTCATGGGTCGTTAACTCAGACCTACCCATGATGTACTATGACCGTCAAGGGTCGTTAACCCCTTAAGGACCAGCGGTCCCAGGGTGTGTGGTCCTTTAAGGACCAGATAGGCGAGTTCGACGTGCCGTCCCACGTGACTGATCACATGTTCCGGCACGTCGAATGAGGTACTGAGAGAGATCGCTCCAGTCTTGGAGCGATCAAGTTCAGTCCCCGGTATTACTCACCACGCTCCTGCAGGAGCAGAGTGATTAAAAGGACGTGATGTACCAGGACCGTCTGTAACAGTTTTTACAACACTCAGACCAAAGGTTAAAATAAAACACAGTTTTATTGAGGTAAAAATAAGGTACACTGCCCCTTAGGGCCAGAATAGGTAATAGCACGTATCAGACAAGTATAGGGATGTACTACAGGCCCAATATGATAGGAGCAAAATAGCTTGCAACAGGAATCAATGGAGGTAAAAGGGTTAATGCCCAATACACATAATCAGTCTCTGTTGTGGTGACTAGCCAACGCCCGGTGAAAATACAGTCCAGGTAGTAGTGCAGAAAGCAAGCGTTAGCAGTGCGACTGAACTGAATGACTACAAGATAGCTTTACTGTAATATACCCAATAGTATAGCAAGAGATGACTGGAGCTAGAGCCAATAGCACCCCTTAGGAGCGGTAGTGGAAGAGATACACTGCAAGAGCAAATGGGACCAGAGCCAATAGCACCCCTGAGGCGCGGTACAGGAATAGAGACACTACAAGAGCAAACTGGACCGGAGCCAAGACCACCCCTTAGGTGCGGTAACGGAAGAGACACTGCACAAGCGAATGTAACGTGAGCCAAACGCATTCCCCGGTGCGGTGTGATGGTACAACACTGCGAGCAATAAGAGACCAGAGCCAAGACACCCTTCCGGTGCCGAAGCGGAGCTACACACTGCAAGAGCTAATGGAATGCCCAATAGCACCACGCGGTGCAACGACTGCAAGGGTGGAAGCACCGTAAACGGAGGCCACTGCTCTGCTAGTGTAAACGGATAGGCTCGGTATGGAGGCAACAAGCTCAGCAAGTGTTAAACAGGCTCAAACTCGGAGGCAACAAGCTTGGCAAGTGTACACGGGCAGGCTCGGTAACGGAGGCAACAAGCTCAGCAAGTGTTCTCTGACAGGCTCGGTAACGGAGGCAACAAGCTCAGCAAGCGTACTCTGAGAGGCTCGGTAACGGAGGCAACAAACTCAGCAAGTGTACGGACAGGCTCAGTAACGGAGGCAACAAGCTCTGCAGAAGATAAGTAAGTGATCAGTCTGTACAGCACTGCAAGCACAGTTCAGAATGTCCAGGCAAAAAGATCAGAATCTCGCAGGAACACTGGAAGCAATAACGGAGCAGGAACGTCAGCCAGAACCGGGTCAATCAAGGAGCAGGAACGTCAGCCAGAACCGGGTCAATCACGGAGCAGGAACGTCAGCCAGAACCGGTTCAATCACGGAGCAGGGTCGTCAGCCAGAACCGGGTCAATCACGGAGAAGGAACGTCAGCCGGAACCAGGTCAATCACGGAGCAGGAACAACAGAGTAGTCAGACGGGCAGAATCGGTACACAGGAACGCAGGTACACAGCAACGAATACGCAGGTATGGGAACACCACGAAAGGGCACCTGACAGGTGCCATAGGCCCGGTATATAAAGGGACACCCTGGGCAGGCCAGTAATAAAGCTCCGCCAATGAGAGAGCACCACAACAGAGTGACAAAGAATCACGGGAACCGTGATACCGTCACTGGTCCTTAAGTGCCGGACCAGCGTGACGGTCCGGGTACATCACAGGACACAAAGGGGTTAAACAAGTACATGAGCTAGATCTAACTTTCCCTTGGTAGTACAAATTAGGTGATAACCTAATAGCAAAAGATGGAGCTTTCTTAGAAATGAATCTACAACCTTTCTCTAAAACAGGGTGTAATTGTCTATCTCCCATTAAAATGGGTATATGTTTCTTAACAATATTTATTATTTTATTAATCTCACAGCTGTACGTGGTGATGAATGCGACATTCTCATTGTCACTATTCTCTTTAGCTTTACCTCTGTTTGGAGATGACAACGTCTCTTCTCTAGTCTTTCTTTTACAAATATTCTCTGCCTTGTTTAAAGCTGAACTAACACCCCTACAAGATGTAGCCTCAATTAGAGGGCTACAATCCGTGATAACTCGCTGTGTAATTATTTTTTTTTAAAAAGTGTTATTAAAGATTAATCCATTAATTCTAAAAAGTACCTGGTGACGTCTTCCCCCGGGAAAAGCACATTGTGCATGTCAGCACGGAACCGATCGACTCTCTTGTAACTCCCCCCGGCTACAAGAAAACACCTATGTCATCAGCTTTAGATTCTCCGACCAGCATACTATGCTGATTAATTAGAACTGCTTTTATTACGAAACATTACTATCCCTTTAAGGCTGAAATATTAACCATTTTTAGTGCCAGAAGGGTACACAACACATTGCAAAGCAATGTGCCCCGTACCCCTCAGGCATTCAAAGGGTTAAGGTATATTAAAATGATTCTAGAGCAAACCAACTACACCATAAGAAGCAAATACAAATATCCAAGGATTTAAATGTCTTTTAACCTCTTGAATGCTAGAGACGTGTCCAAAGTATTGTTTCAAAATGTGATGGTGACCTCTATAGCATTCATCATATTAAAAGACAAATTCAATCCTTCGAGTGACAGACAGTGAGATGGATACCTCTCTGATGCTCAAAGGGTTAAATCATTGAGAATTTGGGCAATTTTTGTTACCCCTCTGGTGCAATGGGTTCACTTCAGAACTGCTCCATTTCTTCTTAATTTATCAACCTCATTGATTACATACCCACAAAAAATCATCAATAAAACAGTGAAAAGACTGCTATGCAGCTGCAGTTGTAACTTAACTATAGTCCTTGGTTTGTCAGTTTTACCACTGCCAAGCTGATTGTAGTGTATGTAATACTCCAAATTGTGTGCTGATAAATATGGCTTGTGGTTCTTATATATTATTGGGAATCTAGCCTATAAAGATACATTACATTACATCAGCTTGGCAACATACCATTGTATGACAGCAGCAGAGCCATACACCAATACATGTACCCAGTAGGGCAATACACCATTACATGTCACCAGTAGGGCAATACACTATTACATGTCACCAGAAGGGCAATACACTATTACATGTAACCAGCAGAGCAATACACTATTACATATCACCAGCAGGGCAATACACCATCACATGTCACCAGCAGGGCAGTACACTATTACATGTCACCAGCAGGGCAGTACACCATTACATGTTACCAGCAGGGCAATACACTATTACATGTCACCAGCAGGGCAATACACCATTACATGTAACCAGCAGAGCAATACACCATTACATGTCACCAGCAGGGCAGTACACTATCACATGTCACCAGCAGGGCAGTACACCATTACATGTTACCAGCAGGGCAATACACTATTACATGTCACCAGCAGGGCAATACACCATCACATGTTACCAGTAGGGCAATACACCATCACATGTCACCAGTAGGGCAATACACCATCACATATCACCAGCACGGCAATACACCATCACATGTTACCAGCAGGGCAATACACCATCACATGTCACCAGTAGGGCAGTACACCATTACATGTTACCAGTAGGGCAATACACCATCACATATCACCAGCACGGCAATACACCATCACATGTTACCAGTAGGGCAATACACCATCACATATCACCAGCAGGGCAGTACACCATCACATGTCACCAGTAGGGCAGTACACCATCACATGTCACCAGCAGGGCAGTACACCATTACATGTCACCAGCAGGGCAATACACCATCACATGTCACCAGCAGGGCAATACACCATCACATGTCACCAGTAGGGCAGTACACCATCACATGTCACCAGCAGGGCAATACACCATCACATGTCACCAGCAGGGCAGTACACCATCACATGTCACCAGCAGGGCAGTACACCATTACATGTCACCAGCAGGGTAGTACACCATCACATGTCACCAGCAGGACAGTACACCATCACATGTCACCAGTAGGGCAATACACCATCACATGTCACCAGCAGGGCAGTACACCATTACATGTCACCAGCAGGGCAGTACACCATTACATGTTACCAGCAGGGCAATACACCATTACATGTCACCAGCAGGACAATACACCATCACATGTCACCAGCAGGGCAATACACCATTACATGTCACCAGCAGGGCAGTACACCATTACATGTTACCAGCAGGGCAATACACCATTACATGTCACCAGCAGGGCAGTACACCATTACATGTTACCAGCAGGGCACTACACCATTACATGTCACCAGCAGGGCAGTGCACTATTACATGTCACCAGCAGGGCAATACACCATTACATGTCACCAGCAGGGCAGTACACCATCACATGTCATCAGCAGGGCAGTACACTATTACATGTTACCAGCAGGGCAGTACACTATTACATGTCACCAGTAGGGCAATACACCATCACATGTCACCAGCAGGGCAATACACCATTACATGTTACCAGCAGGGCAGTACACTATTACATGTCACCAGTAGGGCAATACACCATCACATGTCACCAGCAGGGCAATACACCATTACATGTCATCAGCAGGGCAGTACACTATTACATGTCACCAGCAGGGCAGTACACCATTACATGTTACCAGCAGGGCACTACACTATTACATGTCACCAGCAGGGCAATACACTATTACATGTCACCAGCAGGGCAATACACCATCACATGTCACCAGTAGGGCAATACACCATCACATGTCACCAGCAGGGCAGTACACCATTACATGTCACCAGCAGGGCAGTACACCATTACATGTTACCAGCAGGGCAGTACACCATTACATGTTACCAGCAGGGCAATACACTATTACATGTCACCAGCAGGGCAATACACCATCACATGTCACCAGCAGGGCAATACACTATTACATGTCACCAGCAGGGCAGTACACCATTACATGTTACCAGCAGGGCAGTACACCATTACATGTTACCAGCAGGGCAATACACCATCACATGTCACCAGCAGGGCAATACACCATCACATGTCACCAGCAGGGCAGTACACCATTACATGTCACCAGCAGGGCAGTACACCATTACATGTTACCAGCAGGGCAGTAAACCATTACATGTTACCAGCAGGGCAATACACCATTACATGTTACCAGCAGGGCAGTACACTATTACATGTCACCAGCAGGGCAATACACCATCACATGTCACCAGCAGGGCAGTACACCATTACATGTCACCAGCAGGGCAGTACACCATTACATGTCACCAGCAGGGCAGTACACCATCACATGTCACCAGTATGGCAATACACCATCACATGTCACCAGCAGGGCAGTACACCATTACATGTCATCAGCAGGGCAGTACACCATTACATGTTACCAGCAGGGCAATACACCATTACATGTTACCAGCAGGGCAATACACCATCACATGTCACCAGCAGGGCAATACACCATTACATGTTACCAGCAGGGCAGTACACTATTACATATCACCAGCAGGGTAATACACCATTACATGTCATCAGCAGGGCAATACACCATTACATGTCACCAGCAGGGCAATACACCATCACATGTCACCAGCAGGGCAGTACACCATTACATGTCACCAGTAGGGCAATACACCATCACATGTCACCAGCAGGGCAATACACCATCACATGTCACCAGCAGGGCAGTACACCATTACATGTCACCAGCAGGGCAGTACACCATCACATGTCACCAGCAGGGCAGTACACCATTACATGTCACCAGTAGGGCAATACACCATTACATGTCACCAGCAGGACAATAAGCCATTACATGTCATCAGTAAGGCAATACACCATTACATGTTACCAGCAGGACAGTACACCATTACATGTCATCAGCAGGGCAGTACACCATTACATGTCATCAGCAGGGCAATACACCATCACATGTTACCAGCAGGGCAATACACCATCACATGTCACCAGCAGGGCAATACACCATTACATGTTACCAGCAGGGCAGTACACTATTACATGTCACCAGCAGGGCAATACACCATTACATGTCATCAGCAGGGCAACACACCATTACATGTCACCAGCAGGGCAATACACCATCACATGTCACCAGCAGGGCAATACACCATCACATGTCACCAGCAGGGCAGTACACCATTACATGTCACCAGTAGGGCAATACACCATCACATGTCATCAGCAGGGCAGTACACCATTACATGTCACCAGCAGGGCAGTACACCATCACATGTCACCAGCAGGGCAGTACACCATTACATGTCATCAGCAGGGCAATACACCATTACATGTCACCAGTAGGGCAATACACCATTACATGTCACCAGCAGGACAATAAGCCATTACATGTCATCAGTAAGGCAATATACCATTACATGTTACCAGCAGGGCAGTACACCATTACATGTCATCAGCAGGGCAGTACACCATTACATGTCATCAGCAGGGCAGTACACCATTACATGTCACCAGTAAGGCAATACACCATCACATGTCACCAGTAAGGCAATACACCATTATATGTTACCAGCAGGGCAGTACACCATTACATGTCACCAGTAAGGCAATACACCATCACATGTCACCAGTAAGAACAATATATATAAGTCACCAGCAGAGCAATACATAGTTATATGCCACGAGCAGAGCAATACATAGTTATATGCCATGAGCAGAGCAATACATAGTTATATGCCATGAGCAGAGCAATACACAATTACATAGCAGCAGTATGGCCAAACACCATTACATGCCACTAGAACAGCAATGTACCATTACAAATAACACCAGAAAAGCAATGAAACATTCCATGCCACCAGCACAGCGATACATAATTACGTGCCACCAACAGGACAATACACCATTACATGACACCAGGGGAAAATACATCATTAAGGAGTGATGTGACATTGTACCTTTAGATAAAACATATTAAAAAGAAGTATTTCTCAGTGATAACCTTTTATTTATATTTACTGTTTGACTACAAAGTGGTTCAATTGTAGTATTTTAGGCAGTGACCAAATTAATTAGAAGGGGTGTATTTAACCCCACGTGGAAGCTAAAGATGGGCTAAAGTATTGTTTTGAATTCTTGATATCTGGCAGCTTTCCAAATGCCAACTGATAGTTACCGTAAAATCTCGGGTATAATACGCACATTTTTACCCCATTTCACCTTATGTGAAGAAGAGGTGAAAAAAAGACCCCCAAAAACATTTTTAATCCCCCCCCTCGATTGTGCTACCCTTTTCCACTCTCCCCACCTCAATACCGTTACATGTGTGCCCCCTTTTCCCTCCCTGTACCCACTGCATAACCAGGACCCACCATTAGGAGGCAGGCAGGACACTGTGCCAGTGGGTGGCATTCCTCCGCTCCTGGAACTCCTCTTCAGTGTGAATTGGTTGCCCTGTCAGGACCTTCCCATTCACTTGCATATACAGTCTTTGCAGCAATTATTATTTTTGCTCTGTGGGGCTGCAAAGTCACCTGTTTTCAAAACTGAAGGTAATTTGAGGCAACAGCAAAATGCACATGTGGCTGAACTTTCAATGACGCCGTTTGGGCTTTATTTCCACTTCTGCCAGCATGTTCTACGATGCAGACCTCCAATCACTTGTTATATAATGAAACATCTGCATATAATGATATTGCTGTGTTTAGTGAAATCTGCATCTTCTGCATATGAGCCATGTATTCATCTGCTTTTGAAGTGCAAGATGTTTATAAAGATGTTATATACATATAATGTCTGTTTTGTTTAATGAACTTTTAAGCAGAAGATATCCAGATGTGCGCTGTTCAGTTTAGACAACATAGATCTCCAATTTCAGTTCTCCTTTTCTCCCAGAGGTGAAATCTGACTTCTCAGAAATGCCTGCTGCTGTCCCTATACTTTGGGTGGTGGGAACGAGCCGATAAGTGAATTGTAGGCAGTCCAGCTCATGGAGCAATACTAGGGTTGCCACCTTTTCTTAAAGGGATAGTAATATTTCGTTTTAACTTTATTTTATTTTGTAGGCATTAAATAAACATGAAGAATGATATAAGTCTTATCTCTCAAACCTTTATGGTTTAAGAGATATTCACAAACAAAGTATCCCCCCCCCGTTCAACCAGATCAGAAGGGAGATGCCCAGGTAGACTGCATAGAGGGACAATCTTCAATTAAGATAAGGGAAAAGCTGAAAAACTTGTCAAGGGGGGCAGGGCTTTCATTGTTTTCATACAAAGAAAATTATCCTCTTCTGTTATTTGCTTGTGAATATCTCATAAACCATAAAGGTTTGAGAGATAAGACTTATATCATTCTTCATGTTTTTTAATGCCTACAAAATAAAATAAAGTTAAAACGAAGTATTACTATCCCTTTAAGAAAAATACCGGCCATGGCATTCCCTCCATAGACTTAACATTGGACAGAAGACAATTTTTTACCGGCCTGCCGGTAAAATACCGGCTGGGTGGCAACCTTAAGCAATACTGAAAAATATTCCAGTGTGGACTAAATGATTCAGGACAAATCTAAGGTGGGAGAAAAGATCGACTCCACCAGAGCCCCAGCCCTGCACAGACAATAACTCAGAGCAACCACCTGAAGCAGTTCTCCTGCCTGAGGTGAGCAGTGACCTAGACAGGGCATTTTTTAACCCTTTTTAACCCAATGCATTGCTTTTCAATGTGCTGTGCACTCTTCTGGTCCTTAACCCTTTGAGTGCCAGAGGGGTGCGGAACGCATTGCTTTGCAATACATTCCGTACCCCTCTGGCACTTAGAGGGTTAATGGATTATGTAATAAATGCATATTTTAGAGTCCCTTCATCATAGAGGGGATCGCAAAAGGCCATACTGAAAAAAGAGAAGAGGAGCAAACTATCTACACCATAGGGGCGAAATAACAATTCCATTAATTTCCTTTAACCCCTATGTTGGTGGCGTCTGTAGATTTCAAGGAGTTTACAACACTACTTAAATCAATGGGAGAATATTTCTCCCCTAATGGTGCAGTTCAGTCTTTCTTGTGAATAAGGTCCACTGCAGAGAGCTGTTTTATTCAAAAGTCAATGCAGTTCAAACTTGAATTTTTTGGGGGGAGGTACAATACCTCTGCACCCTGAAAATATGCAGTGGCACTGTTGCTACAGCAGCGTAAGGACTATGGTCAACTGACAGCTGTGCATAGACTACTTTAGCAATAGCACCACCATAAAATTGCAGGCAGTTGCAGTAAATGCAAGTTTGAGCTGCGATAACTTCTCACATATGGGTGCAAAGTTTTCATCTTAAATATCAGAAAGGCCTCCCTGTTACTCATTCCTTTTGTAACAACTGGACAATTTTATAAACTCAGCAAGTATAACAGATAAAAGATTTGGATTTTTTTGCTGTCCCTCCCATCAGTTTAGAAACACAGAACAGTTGGAAACTGCTCTTTTCATAAGATTTATATATTAAAAAAAAATTACACTCAAGCCTATTTTAACCCCTTGAAGACCAATGCATTGCACACACCCCTGGTTCTCAAGGGATTAATGGAGCAATGATTTAAACATAAACACATGAGAAACAAGAGGGGAGCAGCCTGGTGACACCACAACAATATAAATAAAGTGAGATACAAGACCAGACTCCAGTCGATTCACTGGTCTAATGGGGTGGGGGGAATTGAGATGCTGGATCTCCCTGCAATGGAACCACACAAGTATGCATCAGTGATTCAGGTGGAAGAATTGTCACAACAAACAAGAGTTGGGCAGACCGAAAAACAAACAAATATATGTTTATTCAACAAATGTTAAAATAACCTCTAAATAGGGCCCTGTTTATTTGTTGTTCTCGTTCCTCGTGATGAAGTGTTGGTGGGACCATGAAACATATTGAGGTGATTTTAACTTTAATTGAATAAACATATGTTCATTTTTTTTTACCTGACGCACTTATGTTTTTTGTGACAATTCTTCCACCCACAATCACTGATATATACTGGTGTGGTTCCACTGCAGGGAGAACCAGCATCTCAATTCTCCGCTGGCCATTACACCGGTGACTCTATTGGAGACCTGTCTTGAAAGTATTATGTGAGTATCGCACTTTTATAACACTCCAAAGCATTTATTGTTGTGGTGTCACCAGGCTGCTCTCCTCTTACTTATTGAATGTGTGGCTCAGTATGTCAGAGGACTGCCCAAGCTGTAAAGAACAGCTTAAGAACACATTAGGAAAGGGTAAAAACTTTCACACCAAAAAGAAAAGTGAGAAAAACAGCACTATTTTGCCTCAACCATTTTTCTGCCTCAACCGCAGCCTTGTTCCACTGCATTAGAACCACACATACTTACTGCCAACCTTGTCCCACAGTAGCCATAGAACCACACATACTTAGGTACTCCAAGCCTTGTCCCACAGTAGTCATAGAACCATACATACTAACCACCCCCTAGCCTTGTCCCACAGTAGTCATAGAACCATCCATACTAACCACCCCCTAGCCTTGTCCCACAGTAGTCACAGAACCATCCATACTAACTACCCCCCTAGCCTTGTCCCATGATAGCCATAGAACCTACTAACCACCCCCTAGCCTTGTCCCTCAGTAGTCATACAACCTACTAACCACCCCCTAGCCTTGTCCCACAGTAGTCATAGAACCTACTAACCACCCCCTAACCTTGTCCCACAGTAGTCATAGAACCATACATACTAACCATCCCCTAGCCTTGTCCCACAGTAGCCATAGAACCACACTATCAAGGTGCCCGTGCTTTTTCCTGTCAGTCTCTGTGTGTTGCCCTCCCATTGGCTGAGCTTGGTTTGGCCCGCCCAGTATGGCCTTTTTATACTGGGCCTCTGGCACCTGTCGGTTGCCCTTTCGTGGTGTTCCTGTACCAGTTCTTACTTGTGTTGCTGTGTTCCTGTGTACCAACTTGGCCCGTCTGACTACTCCACTTCTGGTTCCTGCTCAGTGATTCGACCCGGCCTGGCTGACGTTCCTGCTCCGTGACCTGACCCGGCTTGTCTGACGTTCCTGCTTCGAGATCCGGCCCAGTTCTCCAGTTCCAGCTCATCGTGTCGCCTGGGTGACATTCTGACTTCCGCCTAGTCTGAGCCTCCGTTAACTCTTGCAGAGTTATTGTTGCCTCCGTTACTGCTCAGCCTTCCATTAACTCTTGCAGACTTTTTGTTGCCTCCGTTACTGCTGAGCCTTCCGTTAACTCTTGCAGAGCCACTGTTGCCTCCGTTACCACTGAGCCTTCCGTTAACTCTTGCAGAGCACTGTTGCCTCCGTTACCACTGAGCCTTCCGTTAACTCTTGCAGAGCACTGTTGCCTCCGTTACCACTGAGCCTTCCGTTAATTCCTGCAGAGCTATTGTTGCCTCCGTTACTGCTCCGGCAGCGTGCCTGTGGTTGCTTTCCGTTCAGCTCTTGCAGAATACTGTTGCCTACGTTACTGCACCGGCAGGGTGCCATTGGCTCATTTCCATCAGCTCTCGCAGAGTACTGTTGCCTCCTTGACGGCACCGGTTGGGTGCCATTGGCTCAACTTAACTAGCTCTTGCAGAGTACTGTTGCCTCTGTGACTGCACCGGTCGGGTGCCATTGGCTCAACTTAACTAGCTCTTGCAGACTGCTGTTGCCTCTGTTGCTGCACCGGTCGGGTGTCCGTGGCTCAAGTCTGTTCAGCTCTAGCAGAGTATTGTGGCCTCCGTTACTGCTACGGCAGAAGGTACAAGTCTCAGCTCTGCTCTGCAGATCTAGGTGCTTGTCTCCATTCTCGCACCACAGTCCCCTGATAACCGTTATCCATCATACTGGGCGTTGCCAAACACACCATATCAGAGACTGATTATATCATTGGACTTTAACCCATGCTGTGCTGAGGTTGCCTTGTTATGCCTGACCTGTGACAGTATCTGTACCATCCAACTCATTGTATACTGGGGCTGTGTGGGCATGTCTATGACTTATATTTTCCTGTCTATTCCACTGTGATACGCTATAGCCCACTAAGGGTATTTTCATCGTGTCTTTTAATAAAACTGTGTTTTATTCTAACCTACTCTGTCTGAGTGGCGTACAAACCGTTACAGTACGAAAGGGCCATGACCTCAGACAGTAAAGGTGAAGGTAATTCACAGAACATCCATTGGAGGATGGATGTGCACGAGCAGCGCCTGGACCAGTTGGCACTGTCCTTGAAGACATTATTTGAGCGTACAGTACACCTTGATAAACCCAGTCAGAATCCGGTGGTCCCCCCAGTTTTGACACCGGAAAATCATTCCGTGCTTCCTGCTGCACAGACCAGAGGATTAACGGCGGCAGCGCTGTTACCGCTCAGATATGATGGCGAACCTACCCTATGCAGAGGGTTTATTAATCAATTAGAAATATTCTTGGAACTAGTGCCTCATGCCTTCCCAAACGACCGGAGCAAGGTCGGGTTCATGATATCATTGATAACGGGCAGAGCCTTGGCTTGGGCCAATCCTCTGTGCGAGAATGCCAAACCCTGCACTCAGGACTTCAGTGAGTTCGTACGAATGTTCCGTAGAGTGTTTGAGGTTCCTGGTAGAGCCGCCTCTGCTGCCAAGAGATTGATGGAGGCACAACAGGGTAATCGTACCGTGGGCAGTTATGCCATAGAATTTCGTACATTGGCAGCAGAGGTAGGATAGAACAACGAGGCGTTAGTGGCAGCCTTTGCCCAAGGTCTGGCTGACCAAATCAAAGATGAAATAGCTGTGAGAGATGTACCCAATGACTTGGACGAATACATTGATTATGTCATGCTAATTGATTCTCGTATTCGTAAAAGACGCATGGCCAAAGATCGGAGGCCGAGGTCTAGAAACTATGGGCAAAGCAGCTTTTTAAACCCACCCATGCCTCCCTCGCCTCCCATGCCTCCTGACCGTTTACCCGAGTCCAGCGAACCAATGCAACTCGGGTTCACCAGACTCACAAGGGAGGAACGGGCACACCGCAGGAGGCAGGGTCTATGTTTATACTGTGGCAAGGCTGGGCACCTATTACGCACTTGTCCTGTACGGCCGGGAAACGAACATACCTAGGATACCTTGGGGGACAGGTCCTAGGTGGTGTACAGCAGTCCCTAGATCCAAGTACACAGAAACCCACTATTCAGGTGGTATTTTCATGGGCAGAACAGCCAGTTTAGGTTCTGGCCCTGGTGGATTCTGGCACAGTCGGTTACTTCATGGATTGTTCATTTGCCGAGTTACATAAAATTCCTTTGGTCAAAAGGGACTCTCCCTTAGCCATTGAAGCCATTGATGGCAGACCATTGGAACCAGCACTGATTACAATGGAAACTATTCCTATTACCATGTCGATTGGGGCCCTCCTCAAGGAGGAATTGCATTTCCAGATAATTCATTCCCCTCATCATGAGGTCATTCTGGGGTTTCCATGGCTACATCTGCATAATCCTCAGTTTGACTGGCACAGATGTGAGGTCAGATCGTGGTCTGAGTATTGTATGGAGCACTGCTTGTTGCAACCAATTAAGATTTTATGTACCTCTCCCTCCATGCCAGCTGAATACCATGAATTCAGTGACGTATGCAGTAAGGGAGAGGCTAGCGCATTGCCTCAGCACAGACCTTATGATTGCGCTATTGATTTGCCTCCGGGCGTGGTGCCTCTTAGTGGTCGCACGTACCCACTGTCATGCGATGAGAATAAGGCTATGGAGGACTATATCGATGACGCCCTTAAAAGAGTGATTATACGCAAGTCTACTTCTCCGGCTGGCACCGGTTTCTTTTTTGTGAAAATGAAAAATGGCGAATTAAGACCTTGTATTGATTACGCGGACTGAATAAACTCATGTCTAAGAATGCCTACCCCATACCACTTATTACGGAACTATTTGACAGGTTCAAAGGTTCCTCCATTTTTACGAAACTTTATCTACGGGCCGCTTATAACCTGATCAGAATTAAGGCTGGGGATGAGTAGAAAACGGCATTTAATACCAAGTCTGGGCATTGTGAATACCTAGTTATGCCATTTGGCCTCTGTAACGCACCTGCGGTATTTCAAGAGTTTATCAATGACATCCTCCGTGACATGCTTCAGTCCTGTGTTGTCGTATACCTTGATGACATACTTATACATTCTGCTAATCTAGCCCAACACATCAAGGATGTGTACGAGGTCTTGCTTCGTTTACGCAAAAATAAACTATTTTGTAAATTGGAAAAGTGCGAGTTTCACAGGTCCAAAGTGCCTTTCCTGGGTTTCGTGATCTCTAAAGATGGCATTGCCATGGACCAGGAGAAACTCGCAGCTGTGTTACAATGGCCACGTCCCAAGGGGTTAAAAGCTATCCAACGTTTTCTTGACTTTGCCAATTATTATAGGAAATTTATCCAGAACTTTTCTACGATTGTTAAACCTCTATCTGACCTTACGCACAAGGGTGCTAATCCATCTCAATGGTCCGAGGCAGCTGAGAACGCTTTTGAGACACTGAAGGCTGCTTTTGCATCTGGTCCTGTACTGTCCCACCCCAACCCTGCTCTGCTAGTTCCAGCTCATCGTATCGCCTGGGCGATATTTTGACTTCCGCCTAGTCTGAGCCTCCGTTAACTCTTACAGAGTTATTGTTGCCTCTGTTACTGCTGAGCCTTCCGTTAACTCTTGCAGAGTTATTGTTGCCTCCGTTACTGCTGAGCCTTCCGTTAACACTTGCAGAGCCACTGTTGCCTCTGTTACCACTGAGCCTTCCATTAACTCTTGCAGAGCACTGTTGCCTCCGTTACCACTGACCCTTCCATTAACTCTTGCAGAGCACTGTTGCCTCCGTTACCACTGAGCCTTCCGTTAATTCCTGCAGAGCTATTGTTGCCTCCGTTACTGCTCCGGCAGTGTGCCCCTGGTTGCTTTCCATTCAGCTCTTGCAGAATACTGTTGCCTACGTTACTGCACCGGCAGGGTGCCATTGGCTCATTTCCATCAGCTTTCGCAGAGTACTTTTGCCTCCGTGACGGCACCGGTCGGGTGCCATTGGCTCAACTTAACTAGCTCTTGCAGAGTACTGTTGCCTCCGTGACGGCACCGGTCGGGTGCCATTGGCTCAACTTAACTTGCAGAGTACTGTTGCCTCCGTTGCTGCACCGGTTGGGTGCCTGTGGCTCAAGTCCGTTCAGCTCTAGCAGAGTATTGTGGCCTCCGTTACTGCTACAGCAGAGGGTATAAGTCTCAGCTCTGCTCTGCAGATCTAGGTGCTTGTCTCCATTCTCGCACCACAGTCTCCTGATAGCCGTTATCCATCATACTGGGCGTTGCCAAACACACCACAAGAGTACTCCCACTGCTGAAAGGTGAACAGAAAAAAAAAAAAAATCTGGCAGAAAGTAATTGAACCGCAGATGAAAAAAATATAAATTCCCATTAATTTAACTCTTTGTGTGTGAAGGAATGCGTTGCGTACCCCTCTGGCACACAAAGGGTTAAAGGGATAGTAATACTTAAAATGTAAAAAAAAATATGTTGTAGGGTTTATCCCCCTGAGTAAAACAGGAGTACTCCCACTGCTGAAAGGTGTTTCATTCAAAAGTTATTAATTTTCAAAGTTTAATTTTTTAGGTGCAATATCACAGTGGCCTGAAATTGTACAGTGGCGCTGTTGCTACACGATCCTATGGACAGCCCTGGTCCCGGGACCATAAATCTCCGTAGGATGGTGTAGCAACAGCGCCACTGAACAATTTCAGGCCACTGTGATATTGCACCTAAAAAATTCAACTTTGAGAATTAATAACTTTTGAATGAAACACCTTTCAACAGTGGGAGTACCCTTGTTTTACTCAGTGGGATAAACCCTACAACATATTTTTTTTTACATTTTAAGTATTACTATCCCTTTAAGGAGTAGTAGTAGTTACATGTTAAGTGAACATGGTGTTGAGAACCTCCCCGGGTCCAGCTTTGTCCCTCTAATAAAGTAAGAGCCCCAGGGCAGGAAGCGGAAGCTAGATAGGCCTATTGCTTCAAGTGCATAATGGAGAAGTACACTTTTTAATGAAAATATAGATATACAGTAGGGCTTTCCTTGCTGCTTAAAACAAAGGTCCTTATCATGCTGAGAGATACCAGAGTTATTGCAGTTTAAACTCTTGTTTACCATTAACAGTGCCCTCTAGTGACCAGATTTCCATTGGTTATTCTGTTGTATTTTACACATGGCTGGTCTATCTTCTGGGAAAGATCAGTATGATGTGTTTCATGACATTTCTTCTCCGTGTATGGCACCTCTGAGCTAGCACCACACTATTCAGTGCTGTCATTAGGCATATGGCTTGAGGGTTACTCACCACATTGCAAAGCAAAGAGATGTGTACTCCTCTGGAACTCAAAGGGTTAACAATTATTATTTCCTGTTTTTTATTGTGATCTAAATTGGATTGCACCCAGTGTAGAATAAGGTTCTACAGAGCACACTACAGCATGCGGTAGGCTCGTACCCAGCTCAGTGTCTTTTAGCCGTGCCTTGCATATACTTGAATTTTAGCAGAAGAAAATCTGGTTATATCCAAATATAGTGTGAAGCTCGGTAGATATATTCAAGGAGAAGAGTTTATGAAAGAGATGGAATATCTGTTTATCTGTATTAATATATTTATACAAAAACCTAATTGCGTTTTCGAGAAGAAATGTTTTCCATCATACATACGTGCATACATAGAATACCAGAAGCTTTTCAAAACCAAATCAGTCTATTTATATAATATACTTGCAGGCCCTTACAAATTATAAACTAGCAGGGTTTTGTAGGCAAAACACCCTCTATCCAAGCTGAGATGAAGAGATTTATGGCATAGCAGTGAGGAAAAAGTCAGAAAAGGCTTCTCATTTCTTAGCTAGAGGAAATTGTGCTTAGTGCCTGGACCACACACACAGGACTGAGAATAAGATATAAATATATATATGAATGATGATCATAATGCGCTACTGGTTCATGCTGTTTTTCACTCAGTTAAAATTTTAACCCCTTGAATGTGATATGAAATAACCATTCTCAAAGGCAACTTCAGAACACAGAGACAATGAAATATGTAGGAATTAAAGTTACATCCGACCAGCTAAAAACAAAATGGGGATGATTTCTTTGTCCCACTTTGATACAGAACACTCTGTGAAATAAATTACACATACATATTCTATAATATAAAAGGCCAAATGTATGTTTTCCAGATATAGTCATGCACAGTAGAGAGTGTTCAAACGCAGGCCGATGCAGTCATGCGCAGTAGAGACTGCCTGAACGCAGATGTTTCTCCGATGCAGTCATGCGCAGTAGAGACTGCCCGAACGCAGATGTTTGTCCGATGCAGTCATGTGCAGTAGAGACTGCCCGAACGCAGATGTTTGTCCGATGCATTCATGGGCAGTAGACACTGCCCGAATGCAGGCCGAGGCAGTCATGCACAGTAGAGACTGCCCAAACTTCACTGAGAGGGTAGCAGATAAGTGGAATAGCCTTCCATCAGAAGTGGTAGAAGTTAATACAGTGACAGAATGTAAGCATGCATGGGATAGGCATAAGGCCGTCCTTAACATAAGAAAAGACCAAGGACCAAAAAAGGTTTGAGGTTTTTACTGTAGGAAAATGGGCAGACTAGATGGGCTGAATGGTTCTTATCTGCCATCAAATTCTATGTTTCAAACTCAGATGTTTGCCCAATGCAGTCATGCACAGTAGACACTGCCCGAACGCACGGAATGCTGGGAGGTGTAGTTCTACGGTTTTACGCACTTAGGTCCGTGTACATGGGCTTTTACACTAGTTTTGATATATTATATTGAACTTCATATATTATATCGTATAGAGGCCTGAATCTCATCAATTCCCAGACCACTCACACTTCTGTGCTAATCTGCTTTGATCTAGCCTCCAAGAAAAACTGAATAACAAAAGGAACTGCCACCGTGACACTGTCCCTTATACCGAGACAGTAGAGATCAGTTCTGTGTCTTATCGCCCTCAATTACTCAGCATGATAATAAAATGTAACTTTTACTTTGGTGCTTTAAAACATGTGTCAATGTGTCCTCTTTTAGGTAGAAGGGTAAATTAAAAATTTGCAATTCTATGTAGCAGATTGACAGAAAGGGAGTGAGACCCTGGAGCCATGCTAAAATGTATTACCCCTATACAAGTTAGCCTGTACAGTTACATTATATAGTAAATACGTGTAAAGTTTATTCATTTCTTTTTTTAAAGCTGTAGTTGGTGGAAATTGAAGTAAAAAACTCTGCCCTGCACCTACTTCCACATAGACTGCGGTTACCAGCTCTGAACCGCAGTCTGTCACTCTTCCTCTGCTCCCCTCCCTCTATCCAGCCTCCTCCAATG
The DNA here is from genome assembly GCA_037306005.1 of Rhinophrynus dorsalis. Lineage (NCBI taxonomy): Eukaryota > Metazoa > Chordata > Amphibia > Anura > Rhinophrynidae > Rhinophrynus > Rhinophrynus dorsalis. The sequence goes on from CM074723.1 coordinate 31,735,317, forward strand.
ACAGAGGATTTCTGCCTGTAAGCTGGAGCCGTCTCATTGGCAGAGATCAATATTTAGCCAATGAGAGCGCTCCAGCTTACAGACAGAAAGCGGCACGCGTCATAGATGTAAATTAGTAGGGCGGCCCTGAGGGAGTCAGACCAGCCCCAAGGAGGGTTTCTGCTGTATTCTACTCGGCAAGCGTATTGCAGATCAGAGTCAGGAGAAGATGTCACAGGGTAAAATGTAAGCTTTAAAACTCAATTTCTATAGCGTTTTAAAAGTAAAAAAAAACACAGCATTGTTGGTAGAGCTCAGGCAAACAGATTAAGAGAAACTTTTATTATGGTGACATATCCCCCCCTTTAATTACTTGGTTTGCAATTCCTAAGTCACATCATTAGAATAGTATCTTGTGAGAGAGAATAGAAGAACAGAGGACAGAATGGGACCCTAGAGCTGTCCTTAGAGTATGACTGCACTATAAACTTTTTTTTTTTTAATATATTTTATTATCAGATTGCTCCATACAGATTTTAAATACAAAGAGAAAAAGGGGACACATGGTAAATCACACAGGTACAACAATAATACATAGACCTTAGTAGCAATGAAAAGAACATATGCAGATCAGTAGAATGTATAGAGACAACCTGAGGTTTTTCATTTCAAACTTCAATAACCCAAACTTATAAAAGCTAACCTAACTTATCTAATACTATATCTCCCGCCCCCAAGTCATCTCTCTCCCGAGCCCACAGCACCCCCCCGCCCGCCAGCCATTAGCGACATAAGATCCCATCACAATCATCCACACAGCAAGCAGATATGATCACAATCAATCATTCATCACTATGAGGTTACACATCATCAGGAGTCATAGCACCATCTGCTCTTTCTGTCCACCAGGTCTGCCATCGTCCCCAGACCTTGCCGAACTTAGTTGGGGTACCCCGATGTAAGTAAACCAATTTATAATGTGGAATACACTCTAAAACCAGGTTTATCCACGCCCTACAATTGGGAACTCTGTTTGACATCCAGTTCAAGGCTACCACTTTCTCACCATCACCAAAAGCTCTCTCAATAGAGATCTGTCTTTTGCAGCCTCAACCTCATCAGGAAAAATAGACAAACAAATCTTTGGATCCACAGGAATAGGCCTCCCCAACACCAGTGCCACAATGCGCATTATTTCCTTCCAAAACCTCCTGACCCCAAGACACTCCCAAATCATATGCAAGTATGTGCCCTGAACATTATCGCATCGGTGACAGCGACTGCACTATAAATTTAAGCTAGAGTCCCTATGTCACATCGAAAATATATAGTCATTAAGAGAGAGAAAAAATCCTCTAGAGCACAGATTATGATTGGGAGGTCAGTGGTAAATATTAATTGCCATGCTACAGTGCCCACACCGCCCAACGCATTTCACCACAATTAATCATGGCTTCTTCAGGGGAGATATCGGGACATGGTTGATTGGCATGACTGTAAAGGAAGCTGGTGAATGTCCATTTTGGAGAAAATGTTTTGCAATTGGTTTGTCTGTTCCTGTGTCTCCCATTGCTGTTTTAATAGCAGATCTGTGTCCTGTCATTCGATCTTTTAGTATGACATCAGTCTTCCCTATATACACCAAGTCATAAGGGCATTTTAAGTGGCAAATTACTGATTCTGTTGTGCACGTCACATGATGTTGAATCTTAAACATCCTATAGAAGTGGGGATGTTGCATGAAGCTAATTTTTAATATGTACAATATAATTCACAGATGATAACATACTTTAATATTAAGTATGATTTATTAGGATCACAACATCATCTCATCTTACAACAATTCACTTTTTATTTTTCACAAGAATTATATGTTTACATAGTCGCAAAGTCAGAATCCTGTACATATTACTATGGACCATGCTGGTTCTTAAATCTTTATTCATATTTGTTCAAATGCACTTTTTCCCCCTCACCAGTAGAAGGTGTTATCCTTTTGATTCACATCTGTCATTGTTTGAATGTGGTTCAAACAGTCATTCCTCATTTTCATTTTGTCGATCAATTGTTGCACGATTTGCCAAAGACAATTCCATTCACATGTTTCACTTGTCGATGGTAGTCACGAAATGGAAGGGTATGAATGTCGTTCATTTTGTGTTTGTTTTTTGTTCTTGATAAAGGTCCTTACTGGATCAAAACATTGAAAATATAATAAAGCCTATTTGATTTTAATGGGATTGTAATGTTTCAAAATAAAAGCAGCTCTAATTAATCATCATAGTATTTGGACTTTGGAGAGGGTTATTTCAGTACTGTCAGAGTTATAGTTCAAGAGTAATTCAATGACAAAGTATCCCCCTCACGCCCCTTTTACTGATATAACACTGCTCAGCCAGATCAGAATGGAGGTACCCAGGTAGATTGCAGAGAGGGACAATCTTCAATTAAGATAAGGGAAAAACCTGAAAAGCTTGTCAAGGGAGTCAGGGCTTTCATTGTTCTCATAGGAAGAAGATTGTCCCCTTCTGTTATCTGTCTGGTCTATGGACTGGACTCCACATCTGAGAAGAGATGGCTTACACTAGGTAAAAGGGGCGGGAGGGGAAACTTTGCTTGTGAATATCTCTCAAACCATAAAGGTTTGAGAGATAAGACTTATATCGTTCTTCATGTTTTTTTAATGCCTACAAAATAAAATAAAGTTAAAACAAAGTATTACTATCCCTTTAAGCCCAGTGAATGCTTATCACTCTGCTACATACAGAATGTTACTTTTTGCAATGCACCCGGGCAAGATATGAATTAACGGTGATGTGAGCGCTGACCTCCTCACTTTTGTTTTATAATATATATATATATATATATATATATATATATATCCTATATAATAATTTGCTAGGATGTTTGTCACGATTCAGTCATGCACAGTAGACACAGCCCGGGTTTGCGCATTACTGCACAGCATGAGTGAGTTGACTCAAGACTACATCGCGTGGAGCAGTGAAGTAGCTGCCTCTTAACCCTTTGAGTGCCAGAGGGGTAGGCAAAGCATTGCAAAGCAATCCGTTGCGTACTCCTCTGGCACTCAAAGGGTTAACGTTACCCGGACCTTGGCCCATGCACATGGGCTTTTACACTAGTATATATATATATATATATAAATATTAGTTTTTGGTTTTTACATGGTACATATTATTATGCCTTTACGGTTAACTTCTTCTGATAACTTTGATTTTGATTAAAAGATCTTCAAACAGATACAATATCTACTGTCACTTTACAGAACATCTGAAAAATGTCAGCATAACATTCTGTATTAAATTCACCAAAAGAAGGCTCAGTTTTCCTATCAACAGAGAAATGTCCTAAGGCTGAAAGGGGCATTCATCTGCATGTCCAAGTGTAAAATATGTGTCATGTTCCACACATAATTCTGACAAAGACAATAAGGGCAGAATTGTCTTACTCACAGCATGTACTGACAATGGTCTGTTCTTTACCTAAGATATCCAAACACCTCCAGGATTTCAGTCTTCTGTATTGTTGGTTGTCAGGCTGCCTTGCCTCTGGAAATTCCATTTATCATAGGGCCCGTTCCAGCCGGCTACAGGGTAAGGTAGCATTTAGGTACTGGAACACAAACAACCAGCTGTGTAAGAGAACTTTAACCCTTTGGGCCATATGCAGAAAGAATGAAAAGCAATTCTGGGGAAACCAACTTCACGGTATGGGGAAAGACACGTCTCAGAGCAATGACTTGCGCCAATGTGCTGGAGACATTCAACACTGAAGGGGTTAAAAGTCCAATATAAATCAATTAGATTTTTAATTTGTCCAGTGTGCTGTGGAAGGGGAGTGGCCTGGCTGTATGAGGAAGATGCATACTGTAGTGCACTGCGCTAGTGTTTAGGACACATTAGGACACACAATGAGTTAAACATACCACGTATTACCAGCTGATACTTTTGGGTCTTTTTCAGGAAGATAAATCTGGAGCAAGACAACTGCTGAACAATGCATTGGAGACCCGCAGCATTCGGGGGCATGGATGGATTGTCCTATCGGGGGATCGGGCATTCCCCGGTGGGCCACTTGATCGTGGGACGGTTGGGGAGTACTGACCTCTGGCTTGTCTGACCTCCTCTCCCTCTCCAGTCCCTGGCAGGTTTTCTGCTCCACGGACCAGCTATGCTTATCTGACTGCTACCCTTTCGCTCTACTCATGCCTTCCCTCTACTCCTGTTACTGCTGCGGGCTTTATTGCAGCCACCAACGTGCTCTGAGGTTGAGAGCGGCTGCTTCTCTTTGCAGTGCTCTCGCTGACCACGTCATCTGACAGCATCAGATTTGGTGATAGTAAAAAAAAAATTGCCCGGGCTGGTATTCCCCTACACTCCGCCTCTGTTCGGGGCGTACAAATTTCTATCATGGTGTTTCCATCTGTTGACATTTTCTGTCCAAGGTAAATATAATTGACCACATCTAGTTCTTGTCCATCTACTGTGATTTTCCTTGGTATGGTACATTTGTTAAACATGAGGAAAATAAAATTGGTGTGGCAAGCATTTGGAAAACATAGTAGCACTGTATTTAAGGGAAATTTATCACGCTACCTAAAGAGAAAGGTTTATGACCAGGGTGTCCTCCCAGTCCTTATGATGTAATTGAAAGAGTAAAGCTCCTGAAATAGAAATGGGTAGGACAAATAGCAAGAAGATCTGATGGTCGATGGAACAAATGTATTCTGTAATGTATTCCACTTGATACTAAACTTCCAAGAAGACCAAAGACAAGATCGGTAGAAATTACCAAATTTGTGGGTATACAGTGGCAACAAAAGGCAGGATAGAAGTTGTTGGAGGGTTGCTGAGGAGGCCTTCATCCTGCAGTGGATCTGCAATGGCTGAAAATGATATATATATATATATATATATATATATACATATATATATATATATATATATTGCAGTGTTTATCCTAAAACAAGGGCATCACCAATGCTGAGATGCTTTATTCAAAAGTTATTGCAGCTCAACTTAATTTTTTTTTTATTTAAATGGCCTGAAAAGTTAGTGGCACTTTTGCTACAACATCCTATGGACAGCTCTGGTCAGTTGACCATACATCTCCATAGGATGGTGTAGCAACAGCGCCACTGTAAAATGTCAGGCCATTGAGATACTACACCTAAAAAAAAACATCATGTTTGAGCTGCGGTAACCCTCTGGGGATTGTTTTCTGTTTGAGCCATCACATTTAGCAAGTCTGGGGAGTTCGGAAGCTTCCGTCAGAGAATAATGGGAGTTTTTGAATGACCCAAAGAACACCACTGGCAATAGTCTTTGAGCAATTTCATGTTATGTAATAGGGATTTTAGAAGGCATGGGGTGCTGTGATCACAGATCACTTCCATGAAGAATGTGCCCTGGTCCTCCAGGCAGCACCCTTCCCCAGGATTGCGTGGTCCTTAAAGAGTTAATATACAAATTTAAAAGCATTAGGTGCATGAAATAACCTTGTGGCACTTCACTTATAACTTCAGGCAAACTTGAAAAAGGTTCAATTTACAAAAAGTCTCAGCCATGTAGCATTTAAGCAGTCCTTTATCCACGCACAGATATTACGTCCAAAGCAGAATCCTTTTAATTTATTCAGTAACCTGAAGCATTGTATCAAACATTTTTGCAAAATCCAAGTAAACTGCATCTAGAGCAAAACTCTTGTTCAAGTTACTACTTACCCATCTGTAAAATACAAGTAAATTAGTTTGACATGATCTATTCTTCATAAAACCTTGAAGATTCTTACTAATAATATTGTTGGCTGTCACATAGTATTGAATACTATCGGTTAATAGTCATTCTAATATTTTATTCACTAAAGAAGTCAAGCTCACAGGTCTATGGTTTCCCGGTTTAGATCTTGTTCCCTTTTTGAATAATGGTACTACATCTCCTTTCATTCTATCCCAGGGCACAATGCCTGATGATAGTGAATCAATAAATATTAAGTATAAGGGTCTTGGTATTACTGAAAAGTGTTCTTTGGATGTATGCTATCAGGTCCAACTGTTTTATTAACCATAGCCTTTTCCAGTTTCCTTTGAATTTTGTCCTCAGTGAGTAAGCCATGTGCATAATGGAGGGAATTCTGTGATTGTCTCTGTTTGCCCATAGCCTGCCATTGTTTCTTCCTTTGTATATACAGAAGAAAATAATTGTTTAAAGGGATAGTAATACTTCGTTTTAACTTTATTTTATTTTGTAGGCATTAAAAAAACATGAAGAACGATATAAGTCTTATCTCTCAAACATTTATGGTTTGAGAGATATTCACAAGCAAAGTTTCCCCCTCCCTCCCCTTTTACCTAATGTAAACCATCTCTTCTCAGATGTGGAATCCAGTCCATAGACCAGACAGATAACAGCAGGGGACAATCTTCTTCATTGAGAACAATGAAAGCCCTGCCCCCCTTGACAAGTTTTTCAGGTTTTTCCCTTATCTTAATTGAAGATTGTCCCTCTCTGCAGTCTACCTGGGCACCTCCCTTCTGATCTGGCTGAGCAGTGTTACATCAGTAAAAGGGGCGGGAAGGGTATACTTTGTCATTGAATTACTCTGGAACTACAGCACTGACAGAATTGAAATAACACTCTGCAAAGTCCAAATACTATGATGTTTAATTAGAGCTGCTTTTATTATGAAACATTACTATCCCTTTAAGGTATCAGCCATTGTTTTATACTTACTAATAAATGCACCTGTATTGGCTTTAAGGGATCAATATCCTTAATCTTTTTGCTATTTATATACTTATGAATGTGTTTTCTTGCTCTCTTTTGCAATCATTTCCTCATTTTCAATTTTAGCTAACTTAATTACTTGTTTGCAGTTTCTGTTGCATTTCTTATATTAAAAAAAATCCTTCTGATTTAAACAGGTTAAAAGCCTGCTTCTTCTGCCTCATTTCCCTGCAAATCTCATTGTTATGCCACATTGTTCTTAATGTGCACCTCTAGTATTTGTTCCCCAATTATATATTTTGACACATACTTATCTAACAGCATTGTGGGCAAATACCATATTTCCCTTCATTTTATCATAGAAACATAGACTTTGACGGCAGATAAGAACCATTCAGCCCATCAAGTCTGCCCATTTTCCTACTGTAAAAACCTCAAACCTTTTTTGGTCCTTGGTCTTTTCTTACATTAAGGACAGCCCTATGCTTTTCCCATGCATGCTTAAATTCTGTCACTGTATTAACTTCTACCACTTCTGCTGGTAGGCTATTCCACTTATCCACTACCCTCTCAGTGAAGTAAAACTTTATTACATTACATCTAAACATGTGTCCCTCTAGTTTTAGACTATGGCTTCTTGTCTTAACATTTTACTCCTTTGAAATATACTTCCATCCTGCACTTTTTTGAATCCCTTCATGTATTTGAATGTTTCAATCCCCTATCTCTCTCTTTTCTCTCCTCCAAGCTCTACATGTTCAGATCCTTTAATCTATCCTGATATTTCTTTTCCTGTAGACCAGTCACCATTTTAGTAGCCCTTCTTTGAATTTTCTCTAGAGTATCTTTATCCTTCTGGAGATGGGGTCTACAGTACTGTTCACAATACTCTAGGTGAGGTCTAACTAGAGATCTGTGGAATGGCATGACCACTTCCCTTTTTCTGCTACTAATGCCCCTAGCTATACAACCCAGTACCCTGCTTGCATTCCCCACCGCTTTATTACATTGCCTGCCTACCTTTAAATCATTAGAAATAATTACTCCCAAATCCCTTTCCTCTGTTGTCTCTGACAGCACAGTACCGTTAATAGTATATTTTTTCTTTGGATTTTTATGTCCTAAGTGCATTATTTTACATTTATCAACGTTAAACTGCATCTGCCACACTCTTGTCCATTCTTCTAATTTACCTAAATCATTTGTCATTTGGCTTATTCCCCCTGGAATGTCTACCCTATTGTGGATCTTAGTATCATCTGCAAAAAGGAATATCTTTCCTTGAAGACCTTTTGCAATCTCACTTATAAAAATATTAAAAAGAATGAGCCCCAGTACAGATCCCTGAGGTACTCCACTAGTAACATTCCTTTCATCCGAATATTCTCCATTGACTACCACCCTCTGTCTCCTGTCACTCAACCATTGCTCTGGTCTGTAGACCATAAATCTCCATAGGATGGTGTAGCAACAGCGCCACTGTAAATTTTCAGGCCACTGTGATATTGCACCAAGTTTGAGTTGTTATAATTTTTTAATACAATATCTCACAGCAGTGGGAGCACCCTTGTTTTACTCAGGGGAATAACCCCTACAACATATATTTTTTTACATTTTAAGTATTACTATCCCTTTAAAAACAAAGTAATTTAATTACCAGTGGTATTAGCCTGAGGGGTTCCTGAGGGGCTACTACAACTCCTGGGCTAGAAGTTACTGCAATTGTACTGCTAGGTGTCAAAGGTGATGCACTTTCATCAGCAGCAGAAGCACTCATCATAGCAAGGATTGTGTATGTTGTTGATGACCTGTGTGACTAAGTACTTAACACTAGTGTTGTGGCTGAGTGTTGTTGGACTTGGAAGCGGTGACAATGCTGATGACTGATAGTATGATTGTGTATTTTTAGTCATCTTTACATGGCTAGAGTAAGACTTTCCTCCTGATTTCTGAAAGTTTATTAACAAGTTATCACGGTACCCATGATCTTTTTCTGTCACTCTCGCTGGTGGTGCGCTCCTATTGGCTGAACCTGTTTGGCCTGCCCCTTGTGACCTTTTTATGCCTGGCTATTGGCACCTGTCAGGTGCCCTTTCGTGGTGTTCCTGAGCCAGTGTTGTTGTTGCTGTGTTCCAGTGTTCCTGATTCCTGTGTACCAATTTGGCCTGTTTTGACTACGCTCCTGAGTTCCTGCTCCGTTATCTGATCCGGCTTGGCTGACGTTCCTGCTTGTGACCTGATCTGGCTTGTCTGAGAATCCTGCTCCGTGATCTGACCCGGCCCGGCTGACGTTCCTGCTTGTGACTGAACTGGCTTGTCTGAGAACCCTGCTCCGTGATCTGACCCGGCCTGGCTGACTTCCTGCTCCGTGACCTGAACTGGCTTGCTACTGACCCTGCCATCGTTCCTGCTTCCTGCTGCTTGGTGTCGCCGTGGTGACATTCTGACTTCCTCTGTGCTTGTGGCAGGGCTGATCGTGATTGCCTCCATTAACACTTGCAGAGCTGTGCTTCCGTTGCTGAGTCTCCCTTAGTACTTGCAGAGCGGTGCCACGTTTGTTGAGCCTCCGGTTGTACTTGCAGAGCTGTGTGTCCGATCCTTGAGCTTTCATTACACTTGCAGAGCTACTGTTTCCATTATCTGAGCCTTCTTTAACACTAGCAGAGCCGTTGCTGATCATCCGCTACATCTGCTGAACCGGCCGCGTTGAGAGCCTTGTTTAGACGGCGGCTCATCTTGTCATCTTGCAGTGTAGTCGGTCTCCGTTACCGCGCCCGCAGGGGGCACTATTGGCTCTAGCTCTTTCAGTGTTAACTCTCCGTTACACGCCCGGTGGGGCTATTGGCTCAAGCTCTTGCAGCGCAGGTTGCGTCCGTTACTACGCCCGTGGGGGCTACAGGCTCAAGCTCTTGCTGTACCATAGGTCTCCGTTACTATGGCCGTGGGGGCTATTGGCTCAAGCTCTTGCAGTGCAGGTTGTCTCCGGTAATACGCCCGTGGGGGCTATTGGCTCAAGCTATTGCAGTGTAGTTGTCTCCATTATTACGCCCGTGGGGGCTATTGGCTCAAGCTTTTGCAGTGTAAGTTGTCTCCGTTACTACACCCGTGGGGGCTATTGGCTGAAACTACTCTGCAATATTCTAGCCTCAGTTCCAGTTCTGCCTAAGCAGCTATCTAAGCCTTATGGACTTAAGGTGTTGTATCATCTAACACCAATTGCTGCCTCATTACCACCTTGGGCGTGCCAAACACCACAACAGAGACTGATTGATTATTTGTACTTAACCATTGAGTACCCTTGTTATTCTGTGCCTGCCCTGTGACAGTATATGTATTGTTCTTGCCTCTGTATACTGGGCCTGAGAAGGCATATGTAAGCCTATTTCTCACTATTATCCTGTGTTGCCTATAGAGGGTGATCTTTCTTCTTTATTTTTTTTAATAAAACTGTGTTTTATTCTAACCTGCTGGTCTGAGTGTCTTGAAAAACCGTTACACAAGTATAGCACTCATTTAGAGTGGTGGAAGATTGAGTCTTTGCCTTTCAGGTAATTTTCTGACCACATCATCATCTCGCTCACTCTCAAGTTTGTCAATATCTGAAGAAGAGGAGGATGCTGGAGCAATGTATTCCAGGTCAGCATCATCATCAGTAATTAGGTTATCATTCCTCAGTGTTGCCTGCCACTTCTTCCTCACTACTTTCATATTTCCCTAAGCTTTTTGAAGTCTCAAATAATTTCTTTTCCCATTAGAGAGATTTTCAGAACATTTGCAATTAGTTTGAGGTCAGGTGCTGTACTTACCAGTCTGTCAGACCCAGCAGTTGGTTGAACTGCTACACCATCCTCTGTTATGTCATCAACACTAGAAGTTGACTCGTTTTCTGTAATTTTGAGAAAAAGCCTACTCATAGAGAGAAGGATCATCATAATTAATTTAACGTGTTGCATTAACCATGGCTGCAGTCAGTCTTGGACTACCACCATACTACTACATGCCTTTCCTGCTCCTACTTCTTTCCTCCTTCCCCTGCCCCTAGTACATTTGCTGGATATTATTAAACTAATGTTTAATTTTATCTGTAAAGTACACTATGCCCTTTACATAATACTGCATCATATACAGAAGGTCTCTATCTTTTCTACTATCTGTTAGCCTCAGTAACAGCACATGTCAGGGTATCTGTCTCTGTCAGTCACCTATCAGTGAAACAATTTTTTTTTATTTATTCTTTTTAAATTATCTGTCCCTGTCAATGTAGTTAAAAAAAATGCTTGTTTTTGTTCTTCCCCTTTTTTGACTGTAACTAGTGTTTTCATTGTGCAGATTATTCTGTTGGTCCATCTGTGACAGAGGCCCTTTCTGCATTCATACTTCCGCAGAGTCCCTCAAACTCCCCAAACTTTCCACTTGTAGGGGAAATTCCTTCTTACCACTGATTGCAATGCAATGAGCTAGGCAGAAAAAAAGCAGAAAATCAGCAATTTTTGCAGGAGGTGCTATTTTTTCCTGTTTCTATTATGAGATGAAAATTTTCATCTATCCCTAGTTTTATCCATAGAAGCAGCCATGACAAATACTAGCAGAACCCCAAGACCTCAAATCCCACACACTGCACATAATAATATTAACCTTTTAGGAACCTGAGGGGTGTGAATCACATTTTTTTTGCGATGTGCTGCTCACTCCTCTGCTCCTTAAAGGGATAATAATGTTTCACAAAAAAACAGCTCCAATTAATCTTCATAGTATTTGGACTTTGGAGAGTGTTATTTCAGTACTGTCAGAGTTGTAGTTCAAGAGTAATTGAATGATAAAGTATCCCCCTCCCACCCCTTTTACCTAGTGTAACACTGCTCACCTCAGATGTGGAATCTGGTCACTTGACCGGACAGCTCACAGCAAGGGACAATCTTCTTACCGTGAGCATAAGGAAAACCCAGCCCTCGGGTTTTTCAGGTTTTCCCTTATGATCACTGAAGATTGTCCCTCTCTGTGATCCATCCGTACAGTCTTGCTGCTCTGAGGTGAGCAGTGTTACATCAGTAAAATGGGCGGGAGGGGGATACTTTATCATTCAATTACTCTTGTACTACAACTCTGACAGTACTGAAATAACACTCTTCATGGCCCAAATACTATGAAGGTTAATTGGAGCTGCTTTTATTGTGAAACATTATTATCCCTTTAACTCATTGAGTGCCAGAATGCATTGGATACCTTTGTGGCACTCAAAGGGTTAAATGAATAAGTAGAATCATGCACTATCCCTGTTTCAGTTTGTCGTCTGCACATGACATCCAGGTCTCATTAAAGGGAGGACAAAACTCATAGAGGCCATAAGTATTTTCTGGCCATAGTAGAATAAATTGGGGTTATCAGGATGTGTTTTGTCTCCTTTAAACCTTTAATTTCCAAGTCTATGCAAACTGCTCGGCATCTGTAGTTTATCATGGTAAAACTCTGCAATGTAACATGTTGCTATTTATACATGATAAGCAGTGTGGTAGATCCAGACACGGAGCCATATGGATCTCTTCCAAATAGTTTAGAAAAAAAAAAGTATTTTGGGAGGAAACCAATTATAAATAAAACCCACACAGAACTATTCTCTCTTGGCTGCACAACCCGTCTGTTTGAAGTGTGGAGATGGATTTCAGATCTGGAATGAAACTGCCTCTTTCTCTCTCTCTCTCTCTCTTGGTTCTCCTCAAAGCTGTAACCTGCAGCTAAGATAACAAAGTGCCCTGATTGGACCATCCAGGCTGGCTGTAATTAACAATGAGACCAGGTTAAGTTAAGGTTTGGGGTTATCTAGGGTTTGCTGCCTTTTTACATTTAAAGGGATAGTAATGTTTCATAATAAAAGCAGCTCTAATTAATCATCATAGTTTTTGGTCTTTGGAGAGTGTTATTTCAATTCTGTCAGAGTTGTAGTTCAAGAGTAATTCAATGATAAAGTATCCCCCTCCCGCCCCTTTTACTGATGTAACACTGTTCAGCTAGAGCAGAAGGGAGGTGCCCAGGTAGACTGCACAGAGGGACAATCTTCAATTAAGATAAGGGAAAAACGTGAAAAACTTGTAAAGGGGGGCAGGGCTTTCATTGTTTTCATAGTAAGAAGATTGTCCCCTGCTGTTATCTGTCTGGTCTATGGACTGCATTCCACATCTGAGAAGAGATGGTTTACACTAGGTAAAAGGGGTGGGAGGGGAAACTTTGCTTGTGAATATCTCTCAAACCATAAAGGTTTGAGAGATAAGACTTATATCGTTCTTCATGTTTTTTTTAATGCCTACAAAATAAAATAAAGTTAAAACAAAGTATTACTATCCCTTTAAGTCATCCGGGATACAGAAATACTAAAATCTTGGATTTCACTCACCATTTAAAACCTAGACTTGTTTAACACCTTAAGGACCGGCGTGTGGCCGGCACTTAAGGACCACGGAGCTTTTTTTTTTTTTTTCGGATCTGATTCATGGCTCCCCGAGCAGCTTGCATCTGGGTGGGGAGCCCTGAAATCCATGACGCACATGTACGTCATTGGTCCTTATTGCAGATTGTACATCTTTGGACGTTAAGGGGTTAACCCCAGGACCGGATTTATAATTAGGCAGAGTAGGCATCTGTCTACAGGTGTACCCCACAGAGGGGCGCCTGTCATTGGGATCATGTTGTGTTTTTGTTTTTTTGTTTTTTTTGTTTGTTTTTTTTTTTATATATACGCCTCCCCTGCCGCCCGGCGCCGCAACATGGTGAAGACAGGTCTGTGTCTTCTTCAGCATAGACCTGTAGCTGCTGAGCTCCTTCGTTGGGTCTCTAGTAATACAGACGCTGGGAGATGACATCATCTCCCAGCGCTCTGCATTACTGAAGATTAGACTGCGCGGGAGCTCCAGCAGTTACAGGTCTGTGCAGAAGGAGGACGCACAGACCTTTCTTGCCGCTGGACCACCAGGGAAGAGGTAGGAAATGGACACTGGGGGGGGGCTATGTGCAATATGGAGCTGATGGGGGGTAAGTTGGAGCTGATGGGGCAATATGGAGCTGATGGGTGGGCAATGTGAGGGCAATATGGAGCTGATGGGGGCAATGTGGAGATGATAGGGGCAATATTGGGTTGACCAAAAACAAAAAAGAGAGAAGCGCACACGATCTAAATGCAGACTGTAATGCCAGTAATGATCCTCCACCAAAAAAATCACCTGTGAGTGAACTAAATGATTACTCACATTTGCATGAGGCAAAACCGGCCTCTCAGTATAAAAGCCTTCACTGTATCACCCCCAGTGCGGGTATCTGTATCGCTCCCTCCTTCAGCGTCCACTGGTATTCCCAAATACGCGTCTAGTTTTCACCTCACCCAGAGTAGATGGAGAAGAGTCTTCTGCTCTCACACTTAAATCTCCAACATATGACTCTATATCTGATGAGTGACTAGATATTATGTAAATGGGGACCTTATCCACAAATATAGATACCAAAAGGATGGACCACTGATACCAATAAATAATCTGGTGACCCTATATTCATAAGAACCACATACTAAAATATATGACTCTCTCTGAAAATGTATTTAGAACAAAAAAAAAATTATATATGCACTGACAGCGCTAAAACTTATAAAAAAACAATATAATAAGCGATACTGGCATATAAAACATAAAATGTACTGTGATAGCATGAACATAAAAACACAATACTCTCACCCTACGCATTACATGATATATTACCACTTCTTCAGGGGCCTGTCTCAATATTGGGTTGATGGGGGCAATATGGTATATGGAGATGATGGGTGTAATATGGAGCTGATGGGGAGCAATGTGAGGGCAATATTGTATATGGAGATGATGGGGGCAATAATGGGTTGATGGGGGGCAATGTGAGGACAATATGGTATATGGAGATGATGGGGGCAATGTGGAGATGATGGGGACAATATGGAGCTGATGGGGGGCAATGTGAGGGCAATATGGAGATGATGGGGGCAATGTGGAGATTAGGAGCATTGTGGAGGTGTCCAGTGGAGATGGCCGATGGGGGGGGTGCTTCAGATTTCTGTGCCTACAGGCTCCTGAGATGTAAATCCGGCCCTGGTTAACCCATTAAGGACTAAGGACGTACACGTATGTCATGGTGTGATCGTGCCTAAAGGACCCATGACGTAGATATATGTCATGAAATTCAGGGGTCCCCCTGCGGCTGCATGCTACTCGGGATCCTTGAAATGGTTATGCCAAAAAAAAAAAAAAACATTTGAAAACTAAACAATAAAAAAAAATATTATATTTGTATTTTAATGCTTAACCCTTTGAGTGCCAAAGTGGCACACAATGCATTGCTTTGCAATGCATTGCGCACCCCTCTGTCACTCAAAGGGTTAAAGGACAACTAACAATACCTGCAATAACTCCAGACTTAACTTACTATGGAGAGAAAATACAAATGTCCCCTATACATTTTGCCTTTGTACTTGTGTTCAAGAGATAACATCTTCAATCAGACTTAAATGTAATGTCCATGGAGGCGGACATGACACTTAAAGTCAGATTTTTTAAACTGCAGCAGGCAGAGCCCAGGACCCTACATAACCTTTCAAGGACCAGAAGGATGCACAAGTAATTGTGATCATTAAAGAGTTAAGATTACATGTACAGAGAGCAGAATTTGAGGTCCTGTGGTCCTGTCATGTCCACCCCCATGGAGCTAATGTCCAAGACTGATTGAAGATGTTATCTCAACACAATAACAACACAAAGCCAAAATTCATAGGGGTTATTAGGATCTTCCGGCCATTGTAAGGTAAGTGTATATGTGTGTGTGGGGGGGGAGGGGGGAGTGGGGTTATTAATTCTGTATAACTTTAAAAAATACCCATGGACTTAAATGGCACTTTTACCTTCTTGAATGCTATAGAGCTCTTCTACACATTGGGGTGCATTGCACAACTCACTGGTACCCAAAGGGATAAGGGCATGAGCTATGATGTATGACCACTGTAGATCATACTGGTGGAAACACTCCATCAGCTCTGGTCACCATTTGGGTGCCAGAAGTATGCTCAACATATTTTAAATGACAGCAAGTCGAGCACACCAAGTCAAACCATGCACAGGAAAATGGCTCACATGTACGCCATCTAGTCTAAGTCCTGCTTAGTACATTGGTATAAAGGGGAATAGAGGGCAGACTGCACACAGACTGTTCCATTGTCCTCCTCTTGGTACAAGCAGCATTAACGGGAGCAAATCTTTTTGTACCTTAGCACCATAGTACATTAATGTTAGATAGATGAAGGGATTCCTTTGCCTGATTTAACCTAGAATCGGTTTTGTACATTCTTCCCATTGTTTCCAACATATTTTTATTTGTCTGCTCTGATGCAGTTGCTTTATCCCAAAATTGTATCAGTTTTGCCTTTGTGTTTATGTGCATCTAAGCTCTCCAGCTGCTGGTGGACTATAGTGCCCATTAGTCTCTGCTGGTCTTTGGCACCGGCCTATGTACTAAGCCTGGGGCATTCAGTCTGTGCTCAGGTCCCCTCTAATAGTGTAGGCTTTCAGGATCTTCTCATGTGAACAAATGTGAGTAGATCAGTGGTTCAGTCATTCTGAAGGATCTGTCTCAGCTAAATGCTTTGGATACCTATCTGGCACTCAAAGGGTCAATGGAAGTGATCCTGAAAACATGCACTGTCAGGGTGCCTGAGCACAGGCTTGAACTCCCCTGTATTAAGCTATCGATCCAAAAACTAGGCTTATTAGGCAGTGTAGACATATCTGGGTTCTGGGTTCACTCTATGTGTGAGTGGGAATCAGTAACCCAGCACTGAAAGAGTTAATAGAGCAATTCAAACTGTTTGGTACATTCCAGCTCTGCAGAAACAGTTCTCTTTAACTCTTTCAGGACTGGATTGGTGACCTGTGTGCAACTCTTAGAGGGACCACTGTCTGGGTGTTCTGTTTCGCTCCTCTGTTCCTTGTTTCGAATGGTGTTGTAATGATGCTCAGAGACAATATGCATAGAATGAGACCATGTTCCTATGTATACTACAGGAGCATTTACAGTGGAGGAAGGTGTGCAGCGGTGGACACTACAGTGATCATACACTCTAGTACAATGGTTCTCAACCAGAACGTGTTGCGCCATTTGCAGCAGTTTAGGGTGCTGCCGTTTTCTGTGAAAACTTTGACAATGCTCATTTTTATCTTCCCGACTGTGAGACCTAAGAATAACTATATATTTATGCAACTGTCCCTTACATCGTACCCCTGACAAATGACCTATTAAATGTTAGAGGTGTCCAGAAAAAGATTGAGATGCACTGCATTAGTTCATACCCTGAAGTACAGGAGCAGGATGATACCCTGAAGTACAGGTGCAGGATTATACCCTGAAGTATAGGAGCAGGATGATACCCTGAAGTGCAGGAGCAGGATAACCAGAAGTACAGGAGCAGGATGATACCCTGAAGTACAGGGGCAGGATGATACCCTGAAGTACAGGAGCAGGATGATACTCTGAAGTACAAGAGAAGGAAGATACCCTGAAGTACAGGAGCAGGATGATACCCTGAAGTACAGGAGCAGGATTATACCCTGAAGTACAGGAGCAGGATGATACCCTGAACTACAGGAGCAGGAAGATACCCTGAAGTACAGGAGAAGGATGAAACCTTGAAGTACAGGAGAAGGATGATACCCTAAAGTAGAGGAGCAGGAAGACACCCTGAAGTACAGGAGCAGGAAGATACCCTGAAGTACAGAAGCAGGATGATAGCGTGACATACAGGAGTAGGATGATAGCGTGAAGTACAGGAGCAGGATGATACCCTGAAGTACAGGAGCAGGAAGATACCCTGAAGTACAGGAGCAGGATGATACCCTGAAGTACAGGAGCAGGATAACCAGAAGTACAGGAGCAGGATGATAACCTGAAGTGCAGGAGCATGAGGATACCCTGCAGTACAGGAGCAGGATGGTAACCTGAAGTGCAGGAGAAGGATGATACCCTGAAGTACAGGAGCAGGGTGATACCCTGAAGTAGAGGAGCAGGATGATACCCTGAAGTACAGGAGCAGGAAAACACCCTGAAGTACAGGAGCAGGAAGACACCCTGAACTACAGGAGCAGGAAGATAACCTGAAGTGCAGGAGTATGAGGATACCCTGCAGTACAGGAGCAGGATGGTAACCTGAAATACAGGAGCAGGATGATACCCTGAAGTACAGGAACAGGAAGATACCCTGAAGTACAGGAGCAGGATTATACCCTGAAGTACAGGAGCAGGAATATACCCTGAAGTACAGAAGCAGGATGATAGCCTGAAGTACAGGAGCAGGATAACCAGAAGTACAGGAGCAGGATGATAACCTGAAGTGCAGGAGCATGAGGATACCCTGCAGTACAGGAGCAGGATGGTAACCTGAAGTGCAGGAGAAGGATGATACCCTAAACTACAGGAGCAGGATGATACCCTGAAGTACAGGAGCAGGAAGATACCCTGAAGTAGAGGAGGAGGATTATACCCTGAAGTACAGGAGCAGGATGATACCCTGAAGTAAAGGAGCAGCATGATACCCTGAAGTGCAGGAGCAGGATTATACCCTGAGGTACAGGAGCAGGATGATACCCTGAAGTACAGGAGCAGGATTATACCCTGAGGTACAGGAGCAGGATGATACCCTGAAGTACAGGAGCAGGATTATACCCTGAAGTACAGGAGCAGGATTATACCCTGAAGTACAGGAGCAGGATGATACCCTGAAGTACAGGAGCAGGATTATACCCTGAGGTACAGGAGCAGGATGATACCCTGAAGTACAGGAGAAGGATGATACCCTGAAGTACAGGGGCAGGAAGACACCTTGAAGTACGGGAGCAGGATTATACCCTGAGGTACAGGAGCAGGATGATACCCTGAAGTACAGGAGCAGGATGATACCTTGAAGTACAGGAGCAGGATTATACCCTGAGGTACAGGAGCAGGATGATACCCTGAAGTACAGGAGCAGGATTATACCCTGAGGTACAGGAGCAGGATGATACCCTGAAGTACAGGAGCAGGATTATACCCTGAAGTACAGGAGCAGGATTATACCCTGAAGTACAGGAGCAGGATGATACCCTGAAGTACAGGAGAAGGATGATACCCTGAAGTACAGGGGCAGGAAGACACCTTGAAGTACGGGAGCAGGATTATACCCTGAGGTACAGGAGCAGGATGATACCCTGAAGTACAGGAGCAGGATCATAACCTGAAGTACAGCAGCAGGAAGACACCCTGAAGTAAAGGAGCAGGATTATACCCTGAAGTACAGGAGCAGGATCATAACTTGAAGTACAGGAGCAGGATGATACCCTGAAGTACAGGAGCAGGAAGATACCCTGAAGTACAGGAACAGGATTATTCCCTGAAGTACAGGAGCAGGATTATACCCTGAAGTACAGGAACAGGATTATTCCCTGAAGTATAGGAGCAGGAAGATACCCTGAAGTACAGGAACAGGATTATTCCCTGAAGTACAGGAGCAGGATGATACCCTGAAGTATAGGAACAGGATTATTCCCTGAAGTACAGGAGCAGGATGATACCCTGACGTACAGGAGCAGGAAGATACCCTGAAGTACAGGAACAGGATTATTCCCTGAAGTACAGGAGCAGGATGATACCCTGAAGTACAGGAGCAAGAAGATACCCTGAAGTACAGGAACAGGATTATTCCCTGAGGTACAGGAGCAGGATGATACCCTGAAGTACAGGGGCAGGAAGACACCCTGAAGTACGGGAGAAGGATTATACCCTGAGGTACAGGACCAGGATGATACCCTGAAGTACAGGAACAGGATTATTCCCTGAAGTACAGGAGCAGGATGATACCCTGAAGTACAGGAGCAGGAAGATACCCTGAAGTACAGGAGCAGGAAGATACCCTGAAGTACAGGAGCAGGATGATACCCTGAGGTACAGGAGCAGGATGATACCCTGAAGTACAGGAGCAGGATGATACCCTGAAGTACAGGAGCAGGATTATACCCTGAAGTACAGGAACAGGATTATTCCCTGAAGTACAGGAGCAGGATGATACCCTGAAGTACAGGAGCAGGAAGACACCCTGAAGTACAGGAGCAGGATGATACCCTGAGGTACAGGAGCAGGAAGATACCCTGAAGTACAGGAGCAGGATGATACCCTGAAGTACAGGAGCAGGATTATACCCTGAAGTACAGGAACAGGATTATTCCCTGAAGTACAGGAGCAGGATGATACCCTGAAGTACAGGAGCAGGAAGATACCCTGAAGTACAGGAGCAGGAAGATACCCTGAAGTACAGGAGCAGGATGATACCCTGAGGTACAGGAGCAGGATGATACCCTGAAGTACGGGAGCAGGATTATACCCTGAAGTACAGGAGAAGGATGATACCCTGAAGTACAGCAGCAGGAAGACACCCTGAAGTAAAGGAGCAGGAAGATTCCCTGAAGTACAGGAGCAGGAAGACACCCTGAAGTACAGGAGCAGGATGATACCCTGAAGTACAGGAGCAGGAAGACACCCTGAAGTACAGGAGCAGGATGACACCCTGGAGTATAGGAGAAGGATGATACCCTGAAGTACAGGAGCAGGATAATACCCTGAAGTACAGGAGCATGATGATACCCTGAAGTACAGGAGCAGGATGATACCCTGAAGTACAGGAGCAGGATTATACCCTGAAGTACGGGAGCAGGATGATACCCTGAAGTTCAGGAGCAGGAAGACACCCTGAAGTACAGGAGCAGGATGATACCCTGAAGTACAGGAGCAGGAAGACACCATGAAGTACAGCAGCAGGATGTTACCCTGAAATACAGGAGCACGATGATACCCTGAAGTACAGGAGCAGGATTATACCCTGAAGTACAGGAGCAGGATGATACCCTGAAGTACAGGAGCAGGATGATACCCTGAAGTACAGAAGCAGGAAGATACCCTGAAGTACAGGAGCAGGATGATACCCTGAAGTACAGGAGCAGGATTATACCCTGAAGTAAAGGAGCAGGAAGACACCCTGAAGTAAAGGAGCAGGAAGACACCCTGAAGTAAAGGAGCAGGATGGTAACCTGAAGTGCAGGAGAAGGATGATACCCTGAAGTACAGGAGTAGGATGATACCCTGAAGTACAGGAGCAGGATTATACCCTGAAGTACAGAAGCAGGAAGATACCCTGAAGTACAGGAGCAGGATGATACCCTGAAGTACAGAAGCAGGATTATACCCTGAAGTAAAGGAGCAGGAAGACACCCTGAAGTAAAGGAGAAGGAAGACACCCTGAAGTAAAGGAGCAGGATGGTAACCTGAAGTGCAGGAGAAGGATGATACCCTGAAGTACAGGAGCAGGATGATACCCTGAAGTACAGAAGCAGGAAGATACCCTGAAGTACAGGAGCAGGATGATACCCTGAAGTACAGGAGCAGGATTATACCCTGAAGTAAAGGAGCAGGAAGACACCCTGAAGTAAAGGAGCAGGATGGTAACCTGAAGTGCAGGAGAAGGATGATACCCTGAAGTACAGGAGCAGGATGATACCCTGAAGTGCAAGAGAAGGATGATACCCTGAAGTACACAAGCAGGATTATACCCTGAAGTACAGGAGCAGGATGATACCCTGAAGTACAGGAGCAGGAAGACACCCTGAAGTACAGAAGCAGGATTATACCCTGAAGTACAGGAGCAGGATGATACCCTGAAGTACAGGAGCAGGATGATACCCTGAAGTACAGGAGCAGGATGATACTCTGAAGTACAGGTGCAGGATAACCTGAAGTACAGGAGCAGGATGATAACCTGAAGTGCAGGAGCATGAGGATACCCTGCAGGACAGGAGCAGGATGGTAACCTGAAGTGCAGGAGAAGGATGATACCCTGAAGTACAGGAGCAGGATGATACCCTGAAGTACAGTAGCAGGATGATACCCTGAAGTGCAGGAGCATGAGGATACCCTGCAGTACAGGAGCAGGATGGTAACCTGAAGTGCAGGAGAAGTATGATACCCTGAAGTACACGAGCAGGATTATACCCTAAAGTACAGGAACAGGATGATACCCTGATGTACAGGAGCAGGAAGATACCCTGAAGTTCAGGGGCAGGATTATACCCTGAAGTACAGGAGTAGGATTATACCCTGAAGTACAGGAGTAGGATTATACCCTGAAGTACAGGAGCATGATGATACCCTGAAGTACGGGAGCAGGATTATACCCTGAAGTACAGGAGTAGGATTATACCCTGAAGTACAGGAGCAGGATTATACCCTGAAGTACAGGGGCAGGATGATACCCTGAAGTACAGGAGTAGGATTATACCCTGAAGTACAGGAGCAGGATTATACCCTGAAGTACGGGAGCAGGATTATACCCTGAAGTACAGGAGCAGGATTATACCCCGAAGTACAGGAGCAGGAAGACACCCTGAAGTATAGGAGCAGGAAGATACTCTGAAGTACAGGAGTAGGATTATACCCTGAAGTACAGGAGCAGGATTATACCCTGAAGTACAGGAGCAGGATTATACCCTTAAGTACAGGAGCAGGATGATGCCCTGAAGTACAGGAGCAGGATTATACCCTGAAGTACAGGGGCAGGATTATACCCTGAAGTACAGGGGCAGGATTATACCCTGAAGTACAGCAGCAGGAAGATATCCTGAAATACAGGAGCAGGATTATACCCTGAAGTACAGGAGAAGGATGATACCCTGAAGTACAGGAGCAGGATGATGCCCTGAAGTACAGGGGCAGGATTATACCCTGAAGTACAGGGGCAGGATTATACCCTGAAGTGCAGGAGCAGGATGATACCCTGAAGTACAGGAGCAGGATGATACCCTGAAGTACAGGAGCACGATGATACCCTGAAGTACAGGAGCAGGATGATGCCCTGAAGTACAGGGGCAGGATTATACCCTGAAGTACAGGGGCAGGATTATACCCTGAAGTACAGGAGCAGGATGATACCCTGGAGTATAGGAGCAGGATGATACCCTGAAGAACAAGAGCAGGATTATACCCTGAAGTATAGGAGCAGGATTATACCCTGAAGTACGGGAGCAAGATTATACCCTGAAGTACAGGAGAAGGATGATACCCTGAAGTACAGGAGCAGGATGATACCCTGAAGTACAGGAGCAGGAAGATACCCTGAAGTACAGGTGCAGGATAACCTGAAGTACAGGAGCAGGATGATAACCTGAAGTGCAGGAGCATGAGGATACCCTGCTGTACAGGAGCAGGATGGTAACCTGAAGTGCAGGAGAAGGATGATACCCTGAAGTACAGGAGCAGGATGATACCCTGAAGTACAGGGGCAGGAAGATACCCTGAGGTACAGCAGCAGGATTATACCCTGAAGTACAGGAGCAGGAAGATACCCTGAAGTACAGGAGAAGAATGATACCCTGAAGTATAGGAGCAGGATGATACCCTGAAGTACAGGAGCAGGAGACCCCCTGAAGTACAGGAGCAGGATTATACCCTGAAGTACAGGAGCAGGATGATACCCTGAAGTGCAGAAGCATGAGGATACCCTGCAGTACGGGAGCAGGATGGTAACCTGAAGTGCAGGAGAAGGATGATACCCTGAAGTACAGGAGCAGGATTATACCCTGAAGTATAGGAGCAGGATTATTCCCTGAAGTACAGGAGCAGGATTATACCCTGAAGTGCAGGAGCAGGAAGATACCCTGAAGTACAGGGGCAGGATTATACCCTGAAGTACAGGAGCAGGATTATACCCTGAAGAACAGCAGCAGGATGATACCCTGAAGTACAGGAGCAGGATGATACCCTGAAGTACAAGAGATGGAAGATACCCTGAGGTACAGGAGCAGGATTATACCCTGAAGTACAGGAGCAGGATGATACCCTGAAGTACAGGAGCAGGATGATACCCTGAAGTACAGGAGCAGGAAGATACCCTGAAGTACAAGAGCAGGATGATACCCTGAAGTGCAGGAGCAGGAAGATACCCTGACGTACAGGAGAAGGATGATACCCTGAAGTATAGGAGCAGGATGATACCCTGAAGTGCAGAAGCATGAGGATACCCTGCAGTACAGGAGCAGGATGGTAACCTGAAGTGCAGGAGAAGGATGATACCCTAAAGTACAGGAGAAGGAAGACACCCTGAAGTACAGCAGCAGGATGATACCCTGAAGTACAGCAGCAGGACGATACCCTGAAGTACACGAACAGGATTATACCCTGAAGTACAGGAGCAGGATTATACCCTGAAGTACAGGAGCAGGATTCTACCCTGAAGTACAGGAGCAGGAAGATACTCTGAAGTACAGGAGCAGAATTATACCCTGAATTATAGGAGCAGGAAGACACCCTGAAGTACAGCAGCAGGATGATACCCTGAAGTACAGGAGCAGGAAGATACCCTGAAGTACAGGAGAAGGAAGACACCCTGAAGTACAGGAGCAGGAAGATACCCTGAAGTACAGGAGCAGGAAGATAACCTGAAGTACAGGAGCAGGAAGATACCCTGAAGTACAGGAGCAGGAAGATAACCTGAAGTATAGGAGCAGGATGATACCCTGAAGTACAGGAGCAGGAAGATAACCTGAAGTGCAGGAGCATGAGGATACGCTGCAGTACAGGAGCAGGATGGTAACCTGAAGTGCAGGAGCAGGAAGATACCCTGAAGTACAGATGCAGGAAGATACCCTGAAGTACAGGAGAAGGATGATACCCTGAAGTACAGGAGCAGGAAGACACCCTGAAGTACAGTAGCAGGAAGACACCCTGAAGTACAGGAGCAGGAAGACACCCTGAAGTGCAGGAGCAGGAAGATACCCTGAAGTACAGGAGCAGGAAGATAACCCGAAGTGCAGAAGCATGAGGATACGCTGCAGTACAGGAGCAGGATGGTAACCTGAAGTGCAGGAGCAGGAAGATACCCTGTAATACAGGAACAGGATTATACCCTGAAGTACAGGAGCAGGATTATACCCTGAAGTACAGGAGCAGGAAGATACCCTGAAGTTCAGGGGCAGGATGATACCCTGAAGTACAGGAGCAGGATGATACCCTGAAGTACAGCAGCAGGATTATACCCTGAAGTGCAGGAGCAGGAAGATACCCTGAAGTACAGGGGCAGGATTATACCCTGAAGTGCAGGAGCAGGATTATACCCTGAAGTACAGGAGCAGGATGATACCCTGAAGTACAGGAGCAGGATGATACCCTGAAGTACAGGAGTAGGAAGATACACTGAAGTACAGGAGCAGGATGTTTATGCTAAATGTATAAATGTTATCATTTTATAAGCTCTGCAAATGATCTGAATTTGTGCATGTCCCCCCCCCAACAGGCAATCACCCATAAAGCCTTACGCAGAAAGCATTTGGGCAGCAACTCAGATGCACCATAAGGATAAGTAAACATTCTCATTGTTTTAAAAGAGAACAGCTCCTAATAATAATCACAACTTATCTTACTATGGCTAGAAAACCCAATGTCCCCTCTGAATTTGGACCTTGTGATTTGGTTCAAGAGATCATATCTACAGTCAGTCCTAGATTCCTGTCCATGGGGGCGGACATGAAAGTTGCTGTCTACATAACCCCAAAGGTTTATAATTACACGTGCAGTGGGCGGAGTTTGTGTCCTGTTGTCCTGATAGCAATTGTCATGTCCACCTCCACGGACCTGACATCCAGGATTGATTGACTATGGAAAAATTCATATGGGCCATTAGAATTTTCTGGTCATAGTAAGGTAAGTAGGTGGTTATCATATGTCGGTATTACTTCTTCATTAAAAGTGGCTTTTTAACCCCTTGAATTCTAGCAAGGTCTCCAAAGCATTCCTTTGCAGTGTATTGGAGGACACTGTATCACCAAAAGGGGTTAAAATCCAGTTAAACCCTTTGAGTGCCAGAGGGGTGCGCAACGCATTGGGAACTGTTATTGTTCCCTTATGGTGCTATTATTTTACCAAAGAATTTCATGTTTTCTTTCTCCATATGTTTCTAGTGTATTCCAGCCAAATAAATGCATGATGGTGACTTCATATAAAATAAAACATTGTTAATCTTAGTGTCAAAAACCAACCAGGAATGCAGAATCGTCTCCTATCAGCGTTTCTGGCTGTGACCGCGAGAACAAGTGGTTCAGAGTATTGATGGAATACATCTGGAGGACACTCGGTACGGATGTGAGAACATCTGGCCGTTTATCACATATTAGCTTGTAAACTACTTCATCTGTGAATATATATATAATGTAGATTTAATACTAGGACTAGTTGTCTCCTTTTGGCAGGCGGAAATGTATTTTGTGCTCTCTGGCCAAAAACTTTAAACTTGGAGATGCATTAGACTTTTACATATTTCAACCCAATACGGTATTAGAGACAGTGATTCATTACATTTTATAACATTATTATTTTTTTTTTTTTTTACACAGTAGGAAATTGGGCAGACTAGATGGGCCGAATGGTTCTTATCTGCCGTCAAATCTATGTTTCTATCAAATTCTATTATAATTGGTTGTGACACACATTATCTCATTAACCACTTGGGTGTTAGTAAAATCTTGTGGACAAGTGGTGTCCCCAATGCCCGATTCCTGGCTCTCTTGTATTTTCCCTACTTATAAATGGTTTGTAAGGCATCTTCTGTGCACATTTATGCAAATGACACTAAAATTAACAATACAATTCTCATGTTACGGGATGATTTCTCTGAAGCTGAAGATTGAGTAGCTAAAAATAAACTGTTCTGAAATACTGACAAAAATGGTTACAATGGTATTTGGTGCAAAGCACAAACTGCTTAAATTCCACAATACCCATTAACCATTGTAAATATGTCTAATCCTATCTTTGGCCTGGTCAACTCCAGAAGATATCTTGGTATGTGACTTGAGCCGAACCTCATTTTTGATCTTCATATTGATAAACTAACATCCAAATGTTATCCTAAAATAGCTGCTCTGTTTAGCAACAAATCCTGCGAAGTCCCTCAGTAAGAAAATGCATTGTTCAGCAGATGCTAATGAAAGTCATAGATTGTGTGAATATAGCATATGTTTCTGCTCCTCATATCCATCTTGGTAAATATGACACTGAACAATTAAGAAGGTCACTTCGTCCCCCAATGTAATTACCCTACCCATCACTGTGATATGTTTAAAACTCAAATCTAGACATATTCTTCATCTTTCTTGCCTAGTTTATAACTACTTCTTTAGAAAGCTACCACAATACCTGAGCAGTACGATCACTCCAGATCTCCACACTAACTATAACCTCCACTCCACTACTAACAATTTACCGAGTATTCCACTCTACAAGAAAGCAGACGTGGCCCTGGTGCTTTACACCTGCTGAAACAATTGTAGTTATGTGTGAGTATGTGTGTGTGCGTTTCTGCTTATGTGTGAATGTGTGCACATGTGCATGTGTTTGTATGTATGTTTGCATTTGTGTGACTGTATGTATATATGTGTGTATGTATGTATGAATGTACATGTGAATGTGTGTGAGTGTATGTATATGGATGAGTATGTGACAGTAAGACTGTGTGCCTATGTATATGTATGTGTGTTTGTGTGTGTGAATGTGTCTGTATTTTATTTGTATGTGTATTTGTGATGTGTGTGCATATATATATATATATATATATATATATATATATATATATATAAATATATATATATCAAGAAATGGTACAATGTCCATGTAAGGAAAAGCACTCACAGGTCTTCCTTTGCAGAGTTGCGTTTATTTGCCAACGTTTCGACCCCCTGAAGGGCCTTCCTCAAGACAACCAGAACATACCCCCAAGTGCCCTTATATACAATGCCTTAGTGTAAAAAGCGAGGCAAACTGTAGTTCAGTTGGGATCCCTGATGTCACCACGTGTAACATTAATTGTGAGCTGTGAATTCTAAAAGTAAGCACAGGTGTCACAAAAACATATCACATAAAGACCCACTCATACAATAGGGTCATGTGAGTGTATAACACGTTATGTAAACTAAAATACAATATAATACAAAAACGATCAATGACTATAGAAGCCGCCGCTGTACCCAATCTATTGTTATATGAGCTGGCCACAACAATCACACGGCTGATACTATGTTGATACACTCAGGTTATACTGAGAGGAACTCTCCTTGCAGTGTTAACTGATGTTCAGCACAGATCCAAAGTGATAAATGGGACTGATATATAATCTTGGGACCTAATCACATATATTTCATCTAACGAATTTAATTGTGTAATCTGGAGACAGCTAACAAATAGACTGCTGATCTGGGTTTAGGGTCCCGTTTGTTTATTTCCAAGACACATGCCCAATGTTGCAGCTCATTAACGAGTGTGACTCCTATAATATTTCTTTTCGTATCCATCGTATAGTGTTAATACATTCCCGTGTAAAGTTTGTGGCTGTTACGAACTACATGCCAGCTCATATAACAATAGATTGGGTACAGCGGCGACTTCTATAGCCATTGATCGTTTTTGTATTATATTGTATTTTAGTGTAAGTAACGAGATATGTACTCACATGACCCTATTTTATGAATGGGTATTTATGTGTTATATTTTCGTGACACCTGTGGTTACTTTTAGAATGCGGGCCACTTTACCCGGCATTCACAGCTAACTCACAATTAATGTTACACATGGTGACTTCAGGAAGCCCAACTGAACTACAGTTTGGCTTTTTACACTAAGGCATTGTATATAAGGGCACTTGGGGATATGTTCTTGAAGAAGGCCCTTCAGGGGGTCAAATGTTGACAATAAACACAACTCTGCAAAGGAAGACCTGTGAGTGCTTTTCCTTACATAGACATTGTACCATTTCTTGCTTTATTAATTACTCATTTGGATACACAGCACCAGTCATGGACCGAGGGCCCAGATTATAATGCTACAGTTCCTACTCGACTGCAATGAAGCACCGGAGACCTGCCTCCATTTAAGGGCCTGCAGCTCCCAAGAGAGATGCTCAGCTGTCGCTTTCAAGAGAGTGAGGTGGCTAAACTTCTGCCAGACTTGCGTTACACTCTGGCAGCAAGCAAAGCTTCTCTTCATTGAGTCTATCGCGACTCAACGAAGAGTAGCGAGTACTCTTCCCTGCGCATCCATGTATCTCCTCTTGCTCTGCACAGCAGGTCCTATGGTGTCATCGCGCCCGCAGAGGCATGTGTGATAAGGACTGGAGGAGAATGAGGCAATCATGTACCCAAAAGCGGAAGTAGAGGACAGCATGGATTGGTAATGGTGTGGTGAGCGATAACCGATAACTGTTATCGATGCTAGAAAAAGGTCAGACACAAGAGAGCATGGTTGGTGGAATAATAAAGAGTTGGAGAGGCTTAGCCTCCCCAAAATTAACCATTTTTATTTGCACCAGGAAAATACACAGACCTAAGGAGTCGTCCTATGGTGATTTTTAACACTTTGTTTGCCAGAAGGGTATCCAATGCATTGCAAAAGCAATGTGTTGGATACTTATCTGGCACTCAAAGGGTTAAAGCAAATGAACTGTTGCGGCCTGTGTGTTTTAACTAGGATTTGTCCAAGTTGTGTGGGAGTCTGAGGGTAAGAATTAACGCCGTGGCATTTGTCTCCTGGACACTGTTTATAGTACGTTTGTGTTGCTGGATGTTGAGCAAGTCTGTATTGAAAACAAAAAGGCTACAAGCACAGTTACCCTCATGCACGTTTACCACTGAGAACTTCAGGGACAATGTTTCTACTACAGTGGTCCAGTCAGGCCTGCTGTTAGGAATTATAGTAAAATGAAGAACCCCCCCCCCCATCTACATGAGAGTGCCACATCTGTGACTGGCTGGCTGTCTTGCTGTGGTCTGCTCCCCAAAAAGACATGCTGATGATCACAGCTGCACCTTCCAGCCAGCAGCCCGGTGAGGACAGGAAGCAAACAGAACACTTATTTCCCATTGCCCCATGTCATCCACGTCATCACTGTGTGGTTACCTGAACTTCTTCTCTGTTGTACAAAGTCAATATAGAACAGGAACTGTATGGGTTCCCTGGCTCCTTCTGACAGGGAGGAGGTCAGACGGTCATGTCTTGGTTTTCTGGGGACTAGCAGGGTTAAAAGGCTATTTGGGGTTTATTAGAGTGTGCTTTAATGTTACCTGAAGTGTTGGTGTTGACTGATTTTGTTGAGAGCATGTGTGTGTGTGTGGGGGGGGGCACGTGTGATGTTATATATCAGAGGGAGAGCTATGGTTTTATATATCAGAGGGATTACAAGATAATTGGGGTTGTAGTTCAACAGTAGTTGGAGGGCCATATGGCGATCACCCCATCTATACAGGCATTCTGATTACTGCATACAAGGATTTAACCCTTTGAGTGCCAGAATGCTACGCAACGCATTGCTTTGCAATGCGTTGCGTACCCCTCTGGCACTCAAAGGGTTAAAACTGCAGCACAGAATGCTAAGTCTGGATCATTTTTGGTTTGGCTCCTAAAATGAAACAAAAACTGGACTTGTGCAAACTACCTGTGATCCGTATGCTTATAGTGCTTGCAGCGTGACAGAATAGAACAGGGACGTGCACAGACATTTTGGGGGGCAGAGGCTCAAATGAAAAAAAGGGCACTTCTCATAATTATTATTTTTTTTTTTTTTTTGTTAAAAGGGCACGAGGGCACTTTGGACAAAAAGGGCAGGTGCTCAAGCCCCCCTTGGTGTCTATGTGTGAACATGCCTGGAACAGAACTTCACCGAAGAAGCTGGGGTGATCCTAGCCTCATACTGTCTCTGGATTGGCTGTGGTGTGGGTCTAGGCTGTCCTTGACTTCTTCTTCAGTCATGTTGCATGCAGTAGTAGCATATAGATAACAGGCAGTGGCTTGGCTTCTATTGAAAGCCTGACATTTTTGATGCCAGAGTAATGGGAGTAACATCACTTGTGGGCCCAGCTACATGCTCGAGCACACAGTAGAGTCTCTAAGCCAGTGACAGCACCTAGGCAATGCCACCATCAGTATTTTAAGCAATGTCTGTGCTTCTTGTGTCACATGTGCACAGGAACTATGTGAGGGGGGATATCTCTCTTGATTCTAAGAGTAATAGTTCCCCTGGCATACAGTCTTGTTATATATGCATGTGCCCACCCTGGGGCAGTTGCCCCATTAACACGCTCACCTCATTGCACTGTCCGCTGTGTTGCAAGACATTCTAAGTCCAAGCGGGAAAAGAGCAGTGAAGAAAGACAGGTTCCTTCCATGTAGGTACTGCAGTCTGAGAGACTGAACACCGAAATGAAGCTGCAGCAGGTTTGTTTATGTTTTCATTTTGAACCATTTGTACGCTAAGACATTATAATGCACTTGAGAATCCCATAGGAACACCAAGGGGTTAATTGTACATGTCCCTGGGGTTATACACTCTGCACTGCATCAGGGTTCCATATTTAAATGTATGTTAAGGACAGAGGTATCTGAATTTGTTAGAACTACGAGAAATCGATAGAGGATACAGGCAAGGGGTGAGGATGCGAGTTGCATTCCCATTGGCAGTGCAGTGCTTGTTTACTTCACACTAGATATGTGGATTTACTCCCTACTGTCTGTTTGTAAAGAAAGTGAAGTGTGGGAATTGACTCACAGGGATAAAATGCATACACTGCTCTGTGGTATCACTAGTACTGCTACCTTTCAATTGTGATCTCCTTCATATCACTACTAGTGTATCTACATTTCAGTTGTAAGCTATGTGGTATTACAATTGAAATGGAGCTACACGAGTGATGCCAGAACTTACAGTTGAAATGCAGCTACATTGGAATTGTAGCTCCATTAAAATGGTAAGCTCTGTGGTATCCTTTGTTTTACTTCACAACATTAATGTGAGTTATAAGAGTAGCAAAAGAGGTGGTCTGGAGTCGGCGCGATATAAATGTGGGTGGGGCATAAAGACGGCTAGCAAAGGGGGCCCATGACCTTTATTTGAATGAATGAATGAATATGTTTATTTATATAGTGCCGTGCGGTGCAAAAGGGTCTGACAGCGCAGGCGCACGGACGTCACTGTGAAGAGACGTCCGTGCTTCCTGCTCCTGTCACCATCGGTAAAACGCCGATATCTGAAGAACCGGGTAATATTTCTGGCGACTAGCGCTACTAAGCAGCTAGTCACCAGGTGAGCAATAAGTGAACCTTAAGTTATTGCGGGGTGATAGTTCCCCTTTAAGGACCCATGACGGTCCAAGACCGTCATGGCTTGTTTGCAGTTAAAGGAGCAGTAAACTTTTTTTTATGAAAAAAATATATATTGTAGGGATTTTCCGATTGAGTAAAATAAGGGTACTCCCACTGCAGAGATATTTATATTTCCAGAGTTATTACAGTTTAAACCCATGGTTTTTTACATTAGCAGAGGAGAGGAAAGTCAGAAAGGTCAGATACATACAGTTCCCCATAGAATGTGATGAAAACTGCCTGTCACTTCCTGTCAGTTAGAACTATCAGGAAGTAAACACAGTAAATTCACTTCCTGTCAGTTAGAACTGTCAGGAAGTAATCACACAGTAAATTCACTTCCTGTCAGTTAGAACTATCAGGAAGTAATCACACAGTAAATTCACTTCCTGATTATTTGAACTGTTATACATTCTGAATAAAACAACTGACAGCGGTGGGAGTGACCTTGTTTTATTCAGCAGGAAAAGCTCTGTAAAATATGTGTTTTCATAAAAAAAGTTTACTGCTCCTTTAAGGACAGATGACGGTCCTGGACCGTCATGGAATTCCGGGCTCCCTGCGCAGCTGCAGGCCGTTCAGGGAGTCTGGAATCAGATAGTATAAAAAAAAAATGGTCCCTGGTCCTTAAGTGACCACACCGTGCATGCGCGGCTGGTCCTTAAGGGGTTAAAGATATTGTATCTTCAACCTTTTCCGGTCAGCATAATGTAGCACGCTGAATCTTCGGCACAGCTCTTGTTCACTTCCTAATTCTCCTCCCTTCCAGCTGCCCCAGTAAGCACTTTAATGCTTTCCTCAGTATAATGCTAACCGGAGCTTGATATAACAATAGAAGCCATTCACACCACGGCAAAGGGAAACGTGAATGCGCTCCCTGGGGCAGCTGGGAGGGAGATGGGAGGAGAAGAAGATCTGTACTGAAGATTCAGAGTAGCCATTATGCGGAAGTGCACAGCACAACTTTCCTAATATTACTTTATTAACTAAACCTGTGGTAAAACAAATGTATGAGGTGATGCATCCCCATTAATGTAAACACATGAGCTGTAATAATGAGTAATCTCCCACCAGTGAGAGTTTATTTCCATTAATCAGCAGAAAAATTCATATGAAAATTGTTTACCTCTTCTTTGAAACCGAGATTTCCACTTGTGTAAGGTATAGAAAGTATTTAACCCTTTGAATGCCAGAATGTTATGCAACACATTGCTCTGCAATGCATTGCGTTCACCTATGGCACTCAAGGTGTTAATGTAGATTAATAATTTGAGGGCTATGGGGTAAGCAACTCATCGCTTCTCAATACATTGCTCCCACCTCTGGCAATAAAAGGGTTAAATCATGCAGATCTTTTATTGTGATGACTCATGGGGCCACTTTAAAAATAAAACCAAAAATCTGAATTAATAGGAAAAAGAAGAAAAAAACATACATACATCATTGAAACAAAACCACAATGTACTTTATTCCACAGGTGCTGGAACACAGTAATGTAGGCCAACCATGAGACGTGGTACACTGACTTCCTGCCATATTTATGCTAGGCCAGTGCTCTGTAGACTGGCAAGGTACAGATTGTAAGATATGGTGACCTGGAACTAGAGATGGTGTAGTAAAGATCTGGATCCATATGTGTTAGCTTCTTATAGTCTATTTGGGGTTTCCTGCCCAGCTGGTGGTACAAGTGTTCAGTTTTCAGTGGGTGAGGCCGTGCTACTCAGACATACAAAAAAGGCAAATGTGGAGCAGTTCTGGGACAAAACACAAGCAAATGCAATTTTACAATATCCCCATTCATTTAAATGGGTCATTTAAATCATTGGATACTAGAAAGGACTTCAACACTTTGGGAACATCTACTGAATGAATACACACAAGGTTTCACACATTGATGGATCATATGTTGTATTAATCACTTTTGCATAAACTTAACACATGCTTCCATTCAAGAGAGATTTACCTGGAAAGTTGCCATTTTTGTTCAAGAACTGTATGTTTTAGTGGATGTTTTTATTTTGTTATTTTTGTTTTTTGTGGTACACGGAGGGATGAATTTGGCTCATGCAGGTCCTTATTGAGATGTGTACATTAGAAGGATCAAGCCTGGACTTAGTTAATTTAACAAATAGTTAAAAAAGTAATACCTCTTTGAAGCGTGCAGAGGCAAAAAGACCACATATATGTGTTGTGGCCTTTTTAAATTAAATGCATATTCTTGTTCAATCCAACAAATAGTTCATAAAATACACTTAATCAGGAGGACATGATATATATATTTGATCTGTCTATGTGATTGATTAAAACATAAGTCAATCAAATTAAACGTACTTTATATCGATCAGGTGTGAGTAATGCAACTGATTGATCTAGTGAATAAAAACACAACAAATAGTCCTTAAAGGGATAGTAATACTTAAAATGTAAAAAAAAAATGTTGTAGGGTTTATCCCCCTGAGTAAAACAAGGTTATTCCCTCTGCTGACAGGTGTTTTATGCAAAAGTTATTACAGCACAAAGTTGAATTTTTTAGCTGCAATATCACCGTGGCCTGAAATTGTATAGTGGCGCTGTTGCTACACCATCCTATGGAGATTTATGATCCCTGGACCAGAGCTGTCCATAGGATGGTGTTGCAA
The DNA here is from genome assembly GCA_037306005.1 of Rhinophrynus dorsalis. Taxonomy (NCBI): domain Eukaryota; kingdom Metazoa; phylum Chordata; class Amphibia; order Anura; family Rhinophrynidae; genus Rhinophrynus; species Rhinophrynus dorsalis. Next base: position 31,769,932 of record CM074723.1, read on the forward strand.
CGGTGCCACTGTACAATTTCAGGCCACTGTGATATTGCACCCAAAAATTCAACTCTGAGCTGTAATAACATTTGAATGAAACACCTTTCAGCAGTGGAAGTACTCTTGTTTTACTCAGGGGGATAAACCCTACAACATTTTTTTTTTACATTTTAAGTATTACTGTCCCTTTAAGAAAGCAGAAGACAGAATACCAATATGTGTTATGTTTTCATCAATTATGCAAACTTTGGTTAAAAGTACATTAAAGTTTTAATTGAATTCAACTTACATAAAAAAATGTTGATCAATCTTATCTTCAATCAAACATTGAACAAAGCAAATTAAAAATTTCTCTCAATCATAATACACGTGATACAATATTGCTTGAGAAAATATTGTTTTGCCTTCATCTCTAGATCAATAAAAAACTGCACAAAAAACTGCACAAAGCACTTTTGATTGAACCAAATGAATAATGAATTTTAAAAATTGTAGAAATATAAAGGCAAAAACTTTGATGAAAGCCTACAGTGAAATGTATCTCTGCTCAGACCTGTGATTTTCTTTAATTATATTAGCATTAAAGGGATATTAATACTTCATTTTATCTTTATATTATTTAGTAGGCATTAAAAAACATGAAGAATGATATAAGTCTTATCTCTCAAACCTTTATGGTTTGAGAGATATTCACAAGCAAAGTTACCCCTCTCGCCCCTTTTTCCTAGTGTAAGCCATCTCTTCTCAGATGTGGAATGCAGTCCATAGACCAGACAGATAACAGCAGGGGACAATCTTCTTCCTATGAGAACAATGAAAGCCCTGCCCCCCTTGACAAGTTTTTCAGGTTTTTCCCTTATCTTAATTGAAGATTGTCCCTCTCTGCAGTCTACCTGGGCACCTCCCTTCTGATCTGGCTGAGCAGTGTTACATCAGTAAAAGAGGCGGGAGGGGGACACTTTGTCATTGAATTACTCTTGAACTACAACTGTGACAGAATTGAAATAGCACTGTCCAAATACTGTGATGATTAATTAGAGCCTCTTTTATTATGAAACATTACTATCCCTTTAAGTACAGCAGGGTGAATGGAGTTATAAATTCAACTAACTATAACCCTGAATCGCCATGGTTTCTATGTGAGGAATGAAATATAGGCTTTAAATTACCCCTTTGAGTGGCAGAGGGCACACAACACATTTTGATTCAATGCGTTGCATACCCCTCTGGCACTCAAAGGGTTAATGTTATTTGTCTTTCAATACACTCTCTTTCATGTTTCCTCTAGGTTCTATTCACTGAGACGCTAACCCAGATGGATTCATTCTCTGCAGAAGGAAAAGTGTTCTCCTCTCATCTAGTATTCAGGCTTGTGTTATGAACCAGGCAAGAAGTACCCTGAAGAAATGTGTGGCTCTGTCCAGGAAAACGTACAACTACTAGCTCCCTTCTGCTAGGCTTTGTTTGCTAGAAAAGATTCCTCTAATCTGGGCAGAGTTAAGCCTGGTGACAGATCTGTTGCAGCACCGATTGACAGTTCTGACTCCTGTATCTTCACTCCCCTCCTCCTGCATTCTACCAACAATGGAATGCAGGAAAGATGTATCTGATGGCCAGCCCATGTGAGTGCCAATCAATGTTACTGACTGGCTGGTGCCCACATGGACCGGCCAGTCATTGGAGGCTGTGATGAGCATTGCAACCTATGTTAAAGGGATAGTAATATTTCGTTTTATCTTTATTTTATTTTGTAGGCATTAAAAAAACATGAAGAACGATATAAGTCTTATCTCTCAAACCTTTATGGTTTGAGAGATATTCACAAGCAAAGTTTCCCCTCCCGCCCCTTTTACCTAGTGTAAGCCATCTCTTCTCAGATGTGGAATGGAGTCCATAGACCAGGCAGATAACAACAGGGGACAATCTTCTTCCTATGAGAACAATGAAATCCCTGCCCCCTTGACAAATTTTTCAGGTTTTCCCTTATCTTAATTGAAGATTGTCCCTCTCTGCAATCTACCTGGGCACCTCCCTTCTGATCTGGCTGAGCAGTGTTACATCAGTAAAAGGGGCGGGAGGGGGATACTTTGTCATTGAATTACTCTTGAACTACAACTCTGACAGAATTGAAATAACACTCTTCAAGGTCCAAATACCATGAAGATTATTTAGAGCTGCTTTTATTATGAAACATTAGTATCCCTTTTAAAAGTCTACCACTGACCACACAGGACTTCCCTTCTTGTAAATTTACAGCATTCCTGATGTAACACAGTAAAGTTACTGCATGATGGACTTTGCATACTGGACTTTGGTGTAACCGCACAAGGTGATAATCGTCTGTGTAAAAGGCAACATTGCATGCTATCTTTCTCCATGGGGGACAGATCCAAAACAGCATAGCTGTTTCAGTGTCCCCCGTTTGAAAGGAGTCTTAAAGAAGCAGTAAACTTTTTTTTATGAATATATATATATTGTAGGGCTTTTTGTGATGAGTAAAATAAGGGTACTCCCACTGACAAGAGTAACATATTTCCAGAGTTATTACAGTTCAAACCAATGTTTTTTATACATTAGCAGTGTTCTCTAGTTCTCAAATTCCAATTAGTTATTCTGTTATATTCTAACTAGTTGAAAAGCCCATTACACGGGCCACAGTGCCACTGCCAGCCGGTCACGGGGCAGTAATGCTCAGTAGAGACTGCCCGTGCCATGGCTGATACAGAGCTTGACGCTCCTTCAATGCGCCCCGCTCTGTATCAGCCTTGTCACGGGCAGTCTCTACTGCGCATTACTGCAGCACGTGCAGCAGTATGTACTGCGCATGACTGCATCATTAAACACGTTTTAGCAAATGATTATATAGGACTAGTTGAAAAGCCATAGTACGCGGCCACAGTGCCACCCAGCAACCTCAGCTTGGACCGCTTGGTCCCAGGAAGGTCCACGGAGAGGACTCCGGTCTGAATGCAGAGCACATGACAGCTTCTGACAAACATACATTAGCTAATTATTATATAGGATGCAGGAGAAAGTCTGTGGCATACAGTTCTCCATAGAATGTGATAGAAACTGCTGAGTCACTTCCTGTCAGTTAGAACTATCAGGAAGTAAATGCACAGTAAATTCACTTTCTGATTATTTGACCTGTTATACATTTTGAATTAAAAAAACTGCCAGCGATGAGAGTTCCCTGGTTTTACTCTGCGGGAAAAGGTCTGTAATATAAAGGTTTATGTAAAAAAAAGTGTACTACTCTTTTAAGGAATGTAGACAATAAAACTACCCATAAGAGAGAAGTCCAGCAAAGAGAAGAAAGTCAGTGATATACAGTTCTCCATAGAATGTGATAGAAACCGCTGAGACACTTCCTGTGAGATAGAACTATCAGGAAATAAACACAGTAAATTCACTTCCTGATTATTTTAACTATTATAACTTATGAGAAAAAAAACAACTGACAGAGGTGGGAGTACCCTACTTTTACTCAGCAGGAAAAGTTCTATAACATATAGGTTTTCATTAAAAATGTTTACTGCTTCTTTAATAAAAAGATAGCGTTTCATTTTTCTGATTCCTTGACTTCATAATGTTTTCTCTGTCATCCAATACTGGTAACTCTGGGTAGGCGATCCTCCCCTTTAAGTAGGCAGGAACAATTCTAGAATTGTATGCAGGGGGTGGAGCCTACCTTCCCTCCTTGGCTGCAGCTAGCCAACCAGCTCCAGTTAGATTTGTTCCTTGGGGAAGACACAGGCAAGAGAACAGTTCTGCTATAGTTTTAGAATTTTTTTAATTTTTCTGTTAGAAATGGAATACCTCCATTAGGCGGATTATCATAACTGACAATGCTCTTAGATGTGGCTAGCTCAGTAACCAGGTGCTTTTTGTGGACCTTAAGACCTGGGGGAAAAATCGTGGGTTCAAGTTCTTTCTTCAGGAGTTGCCCACCGAGGCTTCTTCTTAATACGTGTTAGTCTGAAGGCAAAAGATCTGCAGGAAAGGTGAGAAACCCTTTAAGTGCTGCAGGTCCACATGTCCCACAGTGCCTCTCCGCACAGGGGTTATTCCTTTGGAGTTCCTATTGCACACTCCTGCACTCACTGGGTTTATCTGTATGTATGTTGGGTGTTTTGGAGCACGTTTATATAGTAACTTAACCCTTTACCTGCTTTTTGCATCTTTGGGGGGGGTTATTGACACTTTCCCTACTAGGTTCTGGGTCTCCTAACATGTTCTAGTGATGTTTCATGTACTTTTATTTTTTACTTTTCAACTTTGAAAAATTTAAGTAAAGGCGCACTTTACTGCATAGACGCCATTGCTCCATTCACTTCTATGGGACTGCACTGACTGGGACATATCTCTGCAACCGCTCAACGTAGCGACTTCAGAGATGCATCATTTTAATTGTCTGCCCTTGCTCTTTCGTCCGGTTTATGTTTCAAGTGTGTTGGGGGGCTCAGGGGGCTTCGGGCACTGTTGGGGTACTTTTTCTAGGGAAACTACTTTTCCCATGAGTGCTTGCTTTGCTCGCTCTTGTCTCATTGGCTCCCGCCGCGGCAGCCATTTTGTGCCTTTTCTAGAATGAGTATCCTATGCAGGGCTTGGACTCTCCTTCTCTCCTCTGCAGATTAACCCTTCGCCTGCCAGATAAGTGTATTTTAGCAGTTTCTGGGGTGAAACGTTAATCTTACACACTGTAATTGGGTGATTCTTTATACTATAACGTTTTTGACAATTTGAGAATGTTTAATCCGTTGGAGCTTGGGGACAGGCCTACAACTACGGACGCTGGGGTCTCTGTGTCCCCTATTGCGCATTGCTCCTCTTCCAGGGACCTCCAGCCATGCATTAGAGCCAGCTGGGGTGCAAGAGTTTGTCACGGTTTTACTGAACACTCAGACAATTTGGTAAGATAAAACAATGAAGCTTTATTAAACAACTCAATAAAGAACAGAGATGCCCTTCACGGGTCCAGACTTCAAACAGTGGATAGTAATATTGAATCTGACACAGGTCAGGGCACAAACAGTTAACAAAATATGCAATAATGATTGGTACAGAGACAGGAACAAAACCTCAGCAGTACAGGTCAAGAGAGGCCCTACGAGGGAACTATACTGCAGGGCAGACACCCCAATATAGGGAAAAGAATAGGCTCTACCAGCCTTACTTATAACTGGGTAAGGCAGCCCAAGAAATGGTACCAACAAGTATATTGAGGAGGCTCTACCAGCCTTACCTATAACTGGGTAAGGCAGCCCAAGAAATAGTACCAACGAGTATATTGAGGAAGTGTCCGGAGGCACGCAGAGTAGGCACTGTCTGCACGGGGCGCAACAGGTGTTGATATATGCAGACTGCTCTAAATAGCGTAACCGGAGGTATCGGTTAAGTGCGGACTGACAGGTGGTAGAACCGCTATTGACCGTAGCACACAGGCTGTATAGTATGCAAACGGAGTCTGCAAGGAGGCACAGACTGAGAGGTAGCGCAACCGGAGGCAGCGGGTAAGAGCAGACTGACAGGTGGTAGCACCGCTAGTGACCGGAGAGCACAGGCTGTATAGTATGCGAACAGAGGCTGCAAGGAGGCACAGGCTGATAGGTAGTGCAACCGGAGGCAGCGGGTAAGAGCAGACTGACAAGTGGTAACACTGCTAGTGACCGGAGGGCACAGGCTGTATAGCATGTAACGGAGGCTGCGATGAGGACCGGCTGACAGGTAGCACAACCGGATGCAACTGATAAGCACCAACTGGCAAGCGACCGTTAAGGCAAAGGCAATGGGTACAAGACAGGGATAACAGAAGCACTAGCGACAAGCAGACGCTATACAAGTAGCCAAAGCCTGGATCGGTACACAGAGAGTGGAAGTCAGCCAAAGCCTGAATCGGTATACAGAAAGCATTAGTCAGCCAAAGCCTGGATCGGTACACAGAGAGCGGTAGTCAGCCAAGCCTTGTTCGGTACACAGAGAGCGGTAGTCAGCCAAAGCCTGGATCAGTACACAGAGAGCGGTAGTCAGCCAAAGCCTGGATCGGTACACAGAGAGCGGAGTCAGCCAAATTGGTAACGGGTCGTAGTCAGGCAAGCTGGGTCCAACAATACGGGCAGCGGAGACAGGAGCAAGGTCAGATGAAACCGGATCATACACGGAACAGGAACACAGCAACAAGCGTCAGGTCAGGAACACCACGCAAGAGCACCGGCATAGTGACAGGAGGGCGTATATAAAGGCAAGCCCTGGGAGGGGTTAACAACCCAGAAGCAACAAGCAGCAGCCAAAGCAAACCCGGAAGTAGGAATGTCGCTCAGGCAGAATCACGGGCACCGTGAGAGAGTTCAAGCCTGCTACTAGGGACCTTCGGTCTACATTGCAACTCTTTCCATCCCAGTTACAGAGGGTCCTCCATTCATGGCAAACCCCCTTTTCAGTCAAATCTTCCCTGCCTAAACCGCTGGGAGTACCAGATGTATCAGATTCCTCTGAGGAGGAACTGTTAGTGGATTCAGATGTTGAGGAATGTTCTGCTATGGGCTCCTCTCAGTTTTTTGGGGACCCTTTGAGGCTGATCCTGAGCCCTCGGCTGAGGGCCTGATCAGGGATGTCTTGACTACCCTTAAAATTCCCTTAGTTCAGAAGGTTTCTTCAGATCCCTCTGATGTGTTTCAGGAGCCTAAAAATCCCCTTATTTGTTTTCCACCTAACCCCACTCTTGACCACCTGATGAGTGGAAATCCCCGGACAGTAAACCTTCTGTTTCCAAGAAATTTGCCAAGATTTACCCCTTTTCTGAGGCGGCGCTTGCTCAGTCGGTTCATCCCCCAAAGTGGATGCTACTATTTCCAGGTTATCGAAGTCTACTCTCTTGCCAGTTTCTGACACCTCCGCTCTGAAAGACTGGACTGACAAGAAACTTGAGGTTTCCCGCAAGTCCATTTTTGCCACTGCTGGTACCACCATGCGTCCAGCGTTCGCTGCGGCATGGGTTAATGGGGCCATTGCGGTCTGGACTGAACAGCTCACCCTGGCTGTCCGTCAGGGTGCTCCTAATTCAGATATTTTGCTCCTTCTTGCCAACATTTCTGAGGCCCAGCATTATGTTTCTGCTGCCTTATTGCTCTCCTTGCCTTTTCAAGGCACGTCGTTTTTTGGGCCAGATCTTAAGGATCTGATTAGTGAGACCATAAGGGGTAAAAGTACACTTCTGCCTTTGGTCCCCAGGAAGAAAACACCTCTCAAGCGTAATCTGTTTTCTCGTTCCTTTCAGACTGAGACACGTCCGGCGAACCAGGCGGTTCCCTCAGCTCCGTGTGCCTCTTCCAAGCCCAAACAGCAATGGAAGCCCAAGGTCTCCTCCAAGCCTAAGGATTTCAAGCCTTCTTCGGCATGATTCACCAAACCCAGGTCCCAACTCTGCTGTGGGTGGCCATCTGCGTCACTACCACAGCGTCTGGGAGGATTCAGTGGGGACCCATGGGTTTTACAGGTGGTGGCGGAAGGATTCAGGATCCCTTTCGTCTCTCTTCCTCCTTTTTGCTTTTTCCTTCTCATACTCCCCTGGGAGCAGAGAACGCTGTCTGTTCAACGGCGCTTCGTGTCCTGGGAGCCTTAGTGTCCGTCCTCCATTGGAATGGCATCAGAGTCACTCCATACAAGGATGACCTGCTTCTGAAGGCACCTTCTTCGGAACTTCTTCATCAGCAGGTTCAGGACTGCATTCATGCACTCACCCATCACGGGTGGATCATCAACATGGACAAGTTGGATCTTGTCCCATCCCAGCGTCTGGTCTTCCTGGGCCTTCTCTTCGACACTGAGCAGAGCATGGTGTTTCTCACGGACAAGGTAGCTCACCAGATCACCCACAGGGCTTCTGCTGTTCTGGCTCAGGATCCAGTTCCAGCCAAGAAGTTGTCCTCTCTAGTGGGAAAATTCATTTCTACCATAGAAGCGGTCCCATTTGCCATGGCTCACACCAGGGAGCTCCAGAGGTTTGTGATCCAGGTGTGCAGGGCTCAGCCAGACCTTCTGAAGACTTCAGTATCCCTTCCTCTTCATGTGGAACTGAGATTGTCATGGTGGCTCGACCTCTCCAATCTGCTGAAAGGCAAGTCCTTCCTGGTATCCTTCTGGACCACAATGACGACGGATGCTAGCCTCTCTGGCTGGGGAGCGGTCTTGAGTCACCTGAGTGCTCAGGGTTGATGGTCTCCGGAGAAATCTCTCTTTCCCATCAACGTGTTAGAACTTCGGGCGATATTTCATGCCCTTCGTCATTGGGCTCCCCAGCTGGAAGAGTGCCCAGTCTAGGTACAGTCCGACAACCCCACAGCCGTGGTTTAAATCAACAAGCAGTGCGGAACAAGAAGTCTTGCCGCTTGGTTAGAGGTCAAGGCTATTTTGTCCTAGGCAGAAGAACACATTCCTGCTATATCCGCAGTGCACATTCCTGGTGTAGACAATGTCATGGAGGACTTCCTCAGTCGACACCCAGTGGACAGCGGCGAGTGGGAGCTGCACCCAGAGGAGTTCAACCTCATAGTTCAGAAGTGGGTTCTTCCTTGTATCGGCCTGATGGCGACAAGACACAACTGGAAGGTTCCGAGGTTCTGCTTTCACTGGAGATATTCTCTAGCTATAGCGGTGGATGCCATGTCCATTCCTTGGTTATTTCCTCTGGCTTACATCTTTCCTCCCCTCCCCATGTTGCACAGGGTGTTGCAGAAATTGAGACTGGAACGCTGTCCAGTCATTCTGATTGCTCCATACTGGCCTCGACAGGCTTGGTTTCCGGAGCTTCTGGATCTGTCAGTGGCGAAGCCATTCCGGCTCCCTTGCCGTCCGGATCTTCTACAGGGTAACCTGTGGAAGGAGGATGTTCATCGTCTAGCTTTGACGGCTTGGAAATTGAATCCTCAATACTGAAGAAGAAATGTTTTTCTTCTGGTGTGGTGGCTACTATGCTTAGTGCCCGCAAACCTGTTTCTTCTAAGGCCTACCATTGTGTCTGGTCGACTTATCTATCTTGGTGTGCTGATAGGGACCTGTCTCAGGAATTAGATCTGCCTATGGTCCTGGCCTTCTTGCAGGATGGTGTGGATAAGGGTCTCAGTCTGAGTTCTCTTAAGGTTCAGACTTCTGATCTCTCTGTTTTCTTTCAGAGGCGCATTACCATTCTTCCTGATGTCAAGGTTTTCTTTCAGGGCGTTGCTCATACTCATCCTGTCTTTAAGAATCCCGCTCCACCGTGGGATCTTAACTTGGTTTTTGGCATTTTTCAGCTCTCTCCCTTTGAGTCTATGTCTAACATTCCCCTACGCATGTTAACATGGAAAATGGCCTTTCTCCTGGCGATCATCTCCGTTCGCCGTGACGCGGAGTTGCATGCTCTGTACTGTAAACCACCCTTTTTGGTGTTTCACAAGGACAAGGGGGTGCTTCTCATGAGTTTCTCCCGAAGGTGGTTTTGGAGTTCCACATCAATCAGGAGGCTGCGGTGCCTTCTTTCTGTCCTGACCCTACCTCTGACAAGGAGAGGGATCTCCCCTTGTTAGCTGTGGTGCGATGTCTCAAGTTTTATGTACATCACACTCAGTCTGTCAGGCAATGTGACGCGCTGTTTGTCATTCCTGAGGGCCCCAGGGCAGGAAGACCTGCATTCAGGGTGACTATTGCGTCCTGGATCAAATCCACTATTCATAAGGCTTACGAGCTCAGGAAGAAGCCTGTTCCCTTTCGGGTCACGGCTCATTCTGCTAGATCTATTGGGGCTTCTTGGGCTTACAAGAATCAGGCCTCTGCTGATCAGTTGTGCAAGGCTGCCACTTCGTCGTCTGTGCACACCTTTTCGAAGCATTACCGTGTTGATGTGCTGGCATCGGCTGACGCCAGCTTTGGGAGGAAGATCCTGGAGGCAATCTTGCCTGTCTAGGATCTTCTTCGGTTCTTCCTTCACTTTTGAACCCTGTTGGCTCTAGTTCGGTGTGCTGTGTTACAGTTGGGGTGTTGTACCCCTGTTCAGTGTCCATTGACACTCCCTTGTTGTTGGGCTATCTCTGATCTGATGGTTCATACCTGCTCTGGTAACTTTGGAGGCCTTGCGCCTGGTCCTTGCCTTACTTCCCGCCTCTGGGAAACTCAATGGTTGGACATCCCAGAGTTACCAGTAACCTGTATTGGACAACAGAGAAAAGAGGATTTTAGTCTTGCCTGTTAAATCCTTTTCTCTTAGTCCATACAGGTTACTGGTCTCCCTCCCTGTCAAGGGACCATGCTTGGCTCTCCTGTGGCAGACCGTGGGGGTCCTTCGGGGTCATGCTCACAGGAGTCTTCTTTCCCTTCTACTATCTAGTCAATAGTTAGTGTCTCAAATCTTACTGGAGCTGGTTGGGTAGCTGCAGCCAAGGAGGGAAGGTAGGCTCCACCCCCGCATATGGTTCTAGAATTGTTCCCGCCTACTTAAAGGGGCAGATCACCCACCCAGAGTTACCAGTAATCTGTATGGACTAAGAGAAAAGGATTTAACAGGTAAGACTAAAATCCTCTTTTCCAGCCAGGTGGCACTATTGCTATTACTAACTGTAAAAAGTGTAGTGTTGCACACACACACACACACACACACACACACACACACATGCTTCCCATAGATGGATGGTGCAGAACCACCTAGCAGAAAAAGCAAAAGTTATCTCTGTAATAACTTTGGAAAAAAAACATCTCCAAGCATTGTCAGTGCCCTCATTTTAAGTGGAACTTTCATCACATTAATATAGAGCCCCAAATCAAAATTACATTAGCGATACGCACAGTTTCATTTTCAAGTATAATTGCTGTATCAAAGAAAAATAGAGCCTTTTATGCAGACAGCAGAGGGGGAACAGCGCAGACATCATGCAGAGCCGTCACCTCTTTATCTGCTCTCTCTGTCCCCTTCAACTCCACGATTGGCGAGTTGAATGCCTTTGTGCCTTCAGGCACTGGAAGGGACTGACAGAGCAGGTGCAGAGAGCGCCTACTGCAAGATCCCAGCCGGTGCCTGTCTGCATAAAAGGTTCTATTTTTCTTTAATACAGCGACTGTTCTGGAAAATAAAACTGTTACTGTGCATATCGCTAATGTAATTATGATTTGGGGCGCTATATTAATATGATGAAAGTTCCGCTTTAACCTTTTGAGTGCCAGAGGGGTATGCAACACATTGATTTGCAATGCGTTGCATACCCCTCTGGCACTCAAAGGGTTAAATCTATAGGAAAAGCCCAACAGCAAGTGGTTTTTTTTTTATTATTTGTCTGAAAACTCTCCAGCTTAGTAACTTAGTAATATAGTAGATGAGGCTGAAAAAAGACATGTGTCCATCAAGTCCAGCCCATGCCAAAAACACCCTTTTTGAACCAGAGGAAGGCAAAAAAAAGCCCTCTGGAGCCATTACCAATCTAGTCCCAAGTGTGTGCGTGGTAGGGAATTATTCCTTCCTGACTCCAACTGGTAGTCAGATAGTTCCCCAGATCAATATCCTATTTGCTTTGAAGCCATCTGTCATAATTTCCAATATTGCTCTGTGCTAGATAGGCATCCATTGCTTTTTTGAATGCAGTTGAATTATCTGCAAGCACAACATCCCGAGGCAAAGAATTCCATAGCCTTACCGCCCTTACTGTAAAGAATCCCTGCCTGTGTTTTAGTCGAAAGCCCCTTTCCTCTAGTCTTACTGGATGACCTCTTGTTCTTAGCTCAGCTCTTTGCATAAATAATTAATTGGATAGTTCTTTCTATTACCTTGAATGTATGTGTAAATGATAACCATATCACCCCTTAGACGTCTCTTCTCTAATGTAAACAAACCCAGTTTGGCTAGTCTCTCTTTATAACTCAGATCCTCCAATCCCTTTATCAGTTTTGTTGCACGTCTCTGCACCTTTTCCAGTTCTGTAATGTCTCTTTTTAAGAACAGGTGCCCAAAATTGATGAAGAATCTCCATAGAATAACACAGGGAATGGTGAGATTCTTCTTGCTGGAGAAATTTATGTTACTTTAGTGCAACTCTACCCAGGTATTGAGTGCCATACTGCCAGCCAGGACATTACTGGGGAAATACAGCTACAAAGTGGTTCATGGGGGTTATGTACTAAGGCATGATAAAGGGGTGATAAAGAGAAGATGACTTCTCCAGTGATATCACTTCTCTTTAACTATTTAGACCAACATGTACAACTGTGATAGATCTCCTTTAACATTCTGCAAAGGTGTCTAAAACTGGTACATTGAGATTGCATTGGCAACATCCCCAATTCAGAATGTGGGTGTGGCCAGCACAACTGAGGCGCTCTAGGCAGTTGCCTACTCTGACTATTGGGAAAACACAGCCCTAAGTGATATCACTTCTCCAGTTCCTATGTTATTCTGTAGTGCCTATGCACTAAGATCTCCAAAGCTGAAGAAATCTTAGTGCATTGGCTCCACAGAACAACATAGGAACTGGAGAAATTATATCACTGGAGAAGACCTCTCCACTTTATCACCTCTTTATCACACCTTAGTGCATCTCCTCCATTGTGTTATACAATGGGACATCTGCTGAAAGCAAAAGATGTGCAATTCTGGAGCAAACCAACTGCACCACAGTGGAGAAATAAACATTTCATTAATTTAAATGAGGATTTAACCCTTTGAGTGCCGGAGGGGTAGCCAACACAATGCATATCCTATCTTTCCTAGCCACACACGGCTGCAGTTGAAGGGGATTATAGTCTCCAGCAGTTGGAGCCCATCACTGGTTTATACAGTTAAAGGCTTTTTAAAAGCAAATATTTTTTGGCTTCAACACATTGGGCTACGATATCTCTCATGTGAATAATAACTACAGGTTGCCAAGCTTCTAATAAAATGTTCTCAGAAATCTTACGTTTTTAATTAGTTTATTGCATCACAGAAAATAAAGTAAAACATTTGCTATGGCACAGTTAAAAGGCACAGTCGTAGCTACAGAAAATAATAGAAATTTATCACAATGACAATCATTCACTGGGTCAGTGATACTGTTAACTCTTTGAGCCCCAGAGCAAGAGAGCAACGCATTGCTTCGTAACGCACTGCTCACCCCTCTAGCACTCAAAGTGTTAAAGCGAAAACCCTGCACTTGGCAGTCATTTCTCTTTAGTTGTAGGCCTCTTTGTCTTGCTTTGGTAGTGCTGGAGAAGCCGTAGATACCAGTCCAGTCCCCAGGCTCTTTTGTGTACGTAGAATTCCTCCTTTTATACCTGAAAGATAAAACATACAGATGTGATAATGAAACACTACAGATCAGTGGGGGAGATTTATAAAAATGTGTTCTTGCTCATTTTTGTGAATAGATCCTTAAAATGTCCTTATTCCTTATTATGATTATTAATCTTTATTTATATAGCGCCAACTTATTCCACAGCGCTTTACAATAGGGGATAGACATACAGAGGTATTAAATAGTACAAATCAAGTGTAGAGAACAGAAGGATCAGAGGGCCCTGCTCGTGAGAACTTACAGTCTAGAGGAAGGTAGGTTGGACACAGAAGGTGTAAGTGCTATGGGGTGTAAGTGCCTCCTGCCACATGAACTGCCAGTCAGTGGGTGGGGGTGAGAAGTGCTATTGAGTGCAGTGGTCCAGGGAAGGGGTGGTTCTTGGTGATAATGCTTATGGAGGCAGTTGATAGGCTTCCCCAAAGAGGTGAGTTTTCAGTGAGCGTCTGAAGGCTGGGGGACAATCTGATGGGGCGGGGGAGGGAATTCCAGAGCTCAGGTGCAGTACAGGAGAAGTCCTGTAGGGGGGAGTGGGAGAAGTCCTGTAGGGGGGAGTGGGAGGATGTGATAAGAGATGTGGAGAGGAGAAGGTCGTGTGCAGAGCGAAGATGGTGAGTGGGAGTGTATTTGGAAATGAGAGATGAAATATAGGGGGGGTGCTGTGTTAGTAAGGGCTCTATAAGTTAGCACCAGAATTTTTAATGTAATTCTATGTGCTAATGGGAGCCAGTGTAGGGATTGACAGAGGGGTTTGGTGTTAGAGAAGCAATGCAGCAGAGTTAATTTCAGAATGTAGCAGAGTTCATTTCAGAATGTAGTGGGGTTAGTCGGATGAGAGGAAGGCCAGTTAGTAGTGAGTTACAGTAGTCAAGACGGGACATGATCAGTGTTTGGATTAGAATTTTAGTAGTGTTTTGTGTGAGAAAGGGTCGGATTCTAGAGATGTTGTGGAGGTGGAGGCGGCATGATTTGGAGATTGACTGGATGTGAGGAATAAAGGATAGGGCGGAGTCAAATGTGACCCCAGGCAGTGTGCTGTAGGGGTTGGTGTGATGGTGGTGTTGTTGACAGTGAGGGTAATGTCTGGGGTAGGGCTGGTAGGAGAGAGAGAGCAGATAATTAGTTCGGTTTTGTCAAAGCTGAGTTTGAGTTGACAGGAGGACATCCAGGAAGACACAGCAGACTGACAGTCAGATACTCGGGACAGGAGGGAAGGGGAGAGGTCTGGGGAGGAAAGATTTATTTGAGTGTCATCAGCATAGAGATGATGGTGAAACCCAAAGGAGTTTATTAGTTTGCCCAGGGATGCAGAGTAAATTTAGAAGAGCAAGATTCCCAGGACTAATCCTTGAAGCACTCCAACAGACAGTGGGAGGGGTGGAGAGGTGGAGCCAGAGTAGGACACACTGAAGGAGTGGTTACAGAGATATGATAAAAACCAAGAGAAGGCAGTGTCACAGAGACGTATCGAGTGGAGGGCTTGGAGGAGGAGTGCGTGATCTACTGCGTCAAAGGCAGCTGACAGGTCCAAGAGAATGAGTAGGGAGTAGTGGCCTTTTGACTTGGCAGAGGGCCAGTCATTGGCCACTTTAGTGAGGGCAGTCTCGGTGGAGTGATGAGGGCAGAATCCATATTGCAAGGGATCAGGCAGGGAACAGAAGCAGAGGAATTTATTGAGCTGGTTACATGCGAGACGCTCAAGGAGTTTTGAGGCAAACGGGAGTAGGGAAATGGGCCGGAAGTTTGACAGCGAGTTTGGGTCCATGGAGGGTTTCTTTAGAACAGGTGTTGGTATTTATAAAGTATTCTAGTTACATTTATAAATGTGGTGACAGTATAGAATAATAACAGGTCAGACAAGATCTAAAATATTTGGCAAAAATTCTGTCTCTAAATTGTCACAAACATTGACATTTGTTTATAAATTCTCTCAGCCACTCTTTACAAACTTCCTTACTCCATATTTGTAAAAAAATATGTCCTCCTAAACTGTCCTTAATATGTTTATAACTACCAGAAACAATTTTACTGCCATTTTAATGCTTCTTTTAGATTAACTCCACTTTTATCAATCTCGCCCAGTGTTTCTTAACCCCTTAAGGACCCTTGACGTACCAGGACCGTCACGGTCCTTGAAATACTCAAGGACCGATGACGGTCATAGTACGTCACGTACTTTTTACTTACAGCGCTCTACCGGGAGCGCTGTAAGTAAAAATAGGGCCTGAAATTGACCGCTCCAAGATCGGAGCGATCTCTATCAGGCCCCATAATGATGTGCCGATACAAGCAACAGGTCACGTGTACCGGCGCGTCCACGTGGTTCTATGTGGTCCTTATGGGACGGAAATGTCCCATGACCGCCAGTCCTTAAGGGGTTAAACTGTGTTCCATGGAACCCCATGATTTACTGAAGTACAAGGGGTTCTAGAGAACAAATGTATATAATGGAGGACAGTGGACAAGACTGGAGTAATAGACCATTAAGTGGTGCTGTAACAGTGGACTCGTGAATAATTAAAGGAGCAGTAAACTTTTTTTTATGAAAACACATATTTTATAGAGCATTTACTGCTGAATAAAACAAGGTCATGCCCATCGCTGTCAGATGTTTTATTCAAAAATTATAGCAAGTCAAATAACCAGGAAGTGAATTTACTGTGTTTACTTCCTGAGAGTTCTGACTGACAGGAAGTGAATTTACTGTGTCTACTTCCTGATAGTTCTAACTGACAAGAAGTGACAGACAGTTTCTATCACATTCTATGGAGAACTGTATGTCTCTGACTTTTCTGACTTTCCTCTCCAGTTGAATCTAACAGGAAATCTAATTAGAATTTGACCACTACAGGGCACTGCTAATGTAAAAAAAATGGGTTTAAACTGTAATAACTCTGGAAATATAAATCTCTCGGCAGTGGGAGTACCCTTATTTTACTCAATAGGAAAATCCCTACAATATATATTTTTTCATAAAAAAGTTTATTGCTCCTTTAAAGTATTGCAAACAGTACTGTTTTGTTTCAGTGAGTCTTCTTTAGTAATCAGCATTACTATAGTCTAGCCCATACCTATAAAAATGATATGTAAATATATGATAACATTTCCTGGTAGTGATTACAAACTGGCATTCTGATACCTTTCTTGCTTTTACTATGTAAATCCCTTGGATACAGAAAGTGTTCCAACAAAATGCATTAGAGACTTCTCTGGTATAAAGGATTTAGGGGTCCACCAATATTTCACGTGAAACCAAGTGGTTACGCTAAACCTTTTATTTGAAAGAAAAAACATATAAACTGTATTTTTTCTGTTGAGTAACACAGTAGTACTCCTACTGCTGAGCGTTGCTCAGTTCCAAAGTTGTTACAGTTCAAACTTGTTTTTTTATATTAACAGTGCCACCTGGTGTTCACACAATTCCCCTACATTTACTTTGGTATTCAGACAATTATTCTACTGCATTACATGGGAGAGGGGAACCTCAGGCTGCTGATCTCCATAGAATGTGATAGCAATAGCACTATCAATTTGCAAAAGTTTGAACTGGTATACCTTTTGGATTCAGCATCTCCCAGCAGTGGAAGTTTTGCTGTAATATCTTTTTTCATAATAAACTTTACTGACTGTTCAAGAAACAATACATTCATCTAACTGAGATTTGTTGAAGATATGGATCCCTCAATAGAACTTAGTTTATCATGAAAGCACATTGTATTGAAAGCTTTCCTCTCAGTTGTGAAATTAGAATATGTTTTAACAGTACAAGATGCTTTAGTTCAACCTTGTACATCAGAAAATCCCTTGAATGTTAGTTATAACAGAGCTTACAACTGAAATGGTGCTGCAATAAGGATACCATTGAGCTTACAATTGAAATGCCGCTAAACTAGCGATACCACAAAGCTTACAATTGAAATTGTGTTAAAATAATGGTGTTTACGTGTATAAAACATAATGGATTTGAGGCCTTTTCATATTTTTGAAACAATGTCCCTTTAACTCTTTGAGTGCCAGAGGGGTACGCAACACAAAGGGTTAAGTTCTGTGCTGCACTAAGAACTTAATTAGCATTAACCAGCTTATGCTACTCCATTCAGGGAGCTCACCAAACATTATACATCTGCTGGTCATCTGGCTAACATGATGCATGGGCACTCTTCAAACCTTTGACCAGCAGGTTGTGCAATGCATTGTGATGCAATGTATTACAAGCCCGCCTTGGTCCATAAGGGGTTAAAGGGGAACTAAAGCGGAACTACCATCCCTTTTAAATAATGAGCCATCTGGCTACTAGCTGCTCAATATCGCTAGTTGCCAGAATTATTACCGCATTACCGAGAATTCATCTTGCTCCCGGGACTGACAGCCAGGAAGAAGTGCAGACATCTTTCCATAGTGACGTCTGCACACCTGCGCTGTCAGTCCCAGCTGGCTCGAGGAGGCGTTGCTAGGAGCCATTCGGGACCAAAAGGGACTGACAGCGCAGGTGCGCAGACGTCACTACAGAAAGATGTCTGCGCTGTTTCCTGGATGTGAGTCCCAGGAGCAAGATTAATTTTTGATAACGTGGTAATAATTCCAGAAACTAGCACTATTGAGCAGCTAGTCACCAGATGGGTAATTATTTGGGGCCATGGTTAAAAGGGGTGGTAGTTCCGCTTTAATTAAGTTTTCCACTATGAAAACATGAATTTAAGGTGACAGATTCACTTTAATTTCATTTGTACTGGAAGCCGGAATGACCATGTCCAAGGGCTGTACGTGGCCCAAGGGCCTTAGTTTAGATTAGTAAGAGCTTTTCAAGATAACTTTTACTTTTCCCCTTTTTCGTTTACTCTTTTTTTCTGTTTCTTTTATAGCTAGTTTATCCCTTGTTTTCACCATATATTTCCATCTCAGTATCACTTCCCTGACACCTGCATATGTATTGCTTAGTTCCGCTCACGACAGTTACATGACATCTGTTAAGATGTGTGTGATCTTTCTTCTTAGGTTTAATTCACACAGATGACTTTGTTGCGGAGTTAAACTAACACCAGTAATGGAGCAGCTCTGAGCGTGTCAGGACTCCCAGATTAATAATGTAGGCTCCCCGGTTGCCTTCCAAACTGGTGTGCAGACCCTGAAGCCTTTCAACACTTCCACATAATATAATGCAAAGAAAGGGTCACACTTCTAGATACCCCGACAGCACCACAAGGATGGGAAATTAAAACTCTCAGGCCTTCTTCAAACATCAGGTTCTGTATTAGCTGGATGAAACATGCAGCAGATTGACACCTTGGGGGAGATTCTCTAAGGCATGATAAAGAAGTGATGAAGCGGAGATTACTTCTCCAGTGATATCACTTCTCCAGTTCCTATATTATTCTATGATTTCACCAACACTGGAGATCTTATTTCATTGGCTCTATAGAATAACAGAGGATCCAGAGAAGTCATCTCTGCTTTATCACCTCTTATTCATGACTTAAAGGGATAGTAATACTTGAAAATAATTTTATTTAATATTGTAGCCCTTAAAAAACATTAAAAATGATGTAAGTCTCATCTTCTAAACCTTTATGGTTTGGGAGATATTCACAAGTAAAATAAAGTTCTCTTTTCCTGGCTGTTTCAGCCAAGTCTGCCATCTAGTGGACAGATTTGGAATCCGGTCCACAGATCAACCGGCAGCTCTTTAGCAGTGCCGAGATCACAATCTTTAAAAAGAACTACTTCATTGGAACAGTCTACAAAGTGTGCCTGGCTTGCAAGCACACTTAGTAGACCATTCCAATGAAGACATTATTTTTAAAGATCGTGATCTCGGCACTACTGGAGAGGCACAGCCGGTCCGGGGACTGGATTCCAAATCTGAAGGCTTGAGCAGTGACGTCACTCCAGGGGAAAATTTACTTGCTAATATCTCCCAAACCATAAATGTTTGGGAGATAAGACTTACATCATTTTAAATGTTTTTTTAAGGGCTACAATATCAAATAAATTATTTTCAAGTATTACAATCCCTTTAAAGTGACAGTAATGTCTATGTAAAATTCTTTGCCCAAGTCTTCTGTATATAAAAGGAACATATTGTGCTATGTCTAAGCGCTTACTTCTTTGTGGATCAAAAGTTACGAAGCAATGAAGATCCACCACCTTCCCCCTTCTGGCCGCCTCCCATGGAATCTGAGATCAGGTTATGTGACTCGACGGCTGCAGGGAAGGACAAACTTCAGTAAGTATGAGGGAAATCCTGCCCCCCTTGATGAAGGACAGCAGGATTTCCCTTTGCTTACTGCAGTTTGTCCCTCGCTGCAGCCGTCCTGTCCAGACTGCAGATTCTGAGTGACATGGGGAGAAGGGACGGGCGATGGATCTTCAGTGCTTCATAGCTTCTGAACTACAAAGACGTAAGCGCTTATCCATAGCACAATCTGTTCCTTTTAATATACAGAAGACTTGGGGAACTAATTTTACATAGACAGTACTATCACTTTAATGCATAACCCCCTTTATGTGTTTCAAGCTTTGCCATTCTTTGCCATTCACTGTGGCACTCAATGGGTTAAAACTAGTGATGGATTGTTTATATACTCGTTTAATGATTTTTGCCCAGTACTGGATGATATATAATCCAGTTGGCTGTTACTGTATCATTCGTGTTTGCATTTTCGGCTGGTGAAGGTATTTAGAGGCAGCTGGATGTGGGGTATCTGACTATATGACTTGGCAGTACTCAAAACATGTAAAGTGCCAGCCTTATTGTATGTCTCATCGAGCTAATACAGAACCTGATGTTTTTTATGAATATGAGTAAAGCTTTAAAATTTTGAATCCCCATCATTGTGAACCTGATGATGTTGATGTCTGGAAGAGCAGCCCATTTCTTTGATTTGATACAGTTAGTAATACGCAGAAAAATTGTGCAAATTGGCTATCGTGTTGTGTGGGGCTGTTTAGATGGACAAGTATCTCAGCGCACTGTGCTAACAGATGCAACTACAAATTTCCTCTGAAAGTGCTTTGAAAGGGTTAGTAAAGCCCTTATCTAAGTGTATGCGGTATTGCAGATGTTAAAAAATAAAGTATCTGTAGAAAGTCCCATCTCTCAAACCTTTGCCGCTAAAGTTCCCCCTCTCCTGATGTCAGCTGTAAAACTGACAGAAGGAGATCCATGTTGGCTGACTTGTGGAGGCTCTTCAGCAGAGCCGAGATATTGGTATTTAAAAAGAACTACTTCATTGGAACGGTCAACAAAGTATGCTTGCAAACCAGGCACACTTTGTAGACTATTCCAGTGAGGTAATTCTTTTTAAATAACACAATTTCGGGTCTGCTGAAGAGCCGCCGGCTGGTCTTAGGGCCGGGATCTCCTGCTGTCAGTAGATCGCTGACATCAGGAGAAGGGGAGGGAGGGGGAACTTTAGCGGCGAATATCTCTCAAACCGTAAAAGTTTGAGAGATGGGACTTTCTGTACATACTTTATTTTTTTAACCTCTACAATACTGCATAAACTTATATAAGGGCATTACTAACCCTTAAAGTAACACCTGGGGGGGATTCAGCAAACAGTAATAGAGGTAATAAAGCGGAGATGACTTCTCCAGTTTATCACTTCTCCAGTTCCTGTGTTATTCTATGGAGCCTATTCATTAAGATCTCCAAAGTTGAAGAAATCTTAGCGCATAGGCTCCATAGAATCACATAGGAATTGGAGAGTGATATCACTGGAGAAGTCATCTCCACTTTATCACTGCTTAGTGAGTTTCCCCCTACACCATCCTATGGACAGCTCTGGTCAGTTAACCATAATTTTCCATAGGATGAAGTAGCAACAGCACCACTGTACAATGTCAGGCCACTATGATACTGCATGTAAACAATTCATTTTTCAGCTGCAATAACTTTTGAATAAAACACCTCCCAACACCATTCTTACATTTAAGTATTACTATCCCTTTAAATCAATGGGATTTTCATTTCTCCCCTTTGATAACAGATGCTTTTCCCCAGAAAGTTATAGAATAGCACAAATTAAGTTCTGTGCTGCACTAAAAACTTAATTAGCATAAACTAGCTTATGCTATTCCATTCAGGGAGCTCACCAAACAGAAAGAAAACTATGAATATATCCTACATTATACATCTGCTGGTCATCTGGCTAACATGATGCATGGGCAGACTTCAAACCTTTGACCAGCAGGATGCGCAATGCATTGTGATGCAATGTATTACAAGCCCGCCTTGGTCCACAAGGGGTTAAAGCTATTCTATTACAGCTGCAGATCTGATT
Organism: Rhinophrynus dorsalis; assembly: GCA_037306005.1. NCBI lineage: Eukaryota > Metazoa > Chordata > Amphibia > Anura > Rhinophrynidae > Rhinophrynus > Rhinophrynus dorsalis. The sequence continues at coordinate 31,791,482 of CM074723.1, forward strand.
TAACAGATAAACTAACAAGAACAAAATAGCTGCAAATATGGGTACACCACTGAGTAGTATCAGATCACCCCTATTCTGCAGTACAGAGATCCGTTCAGATCCCCGTTTCCCACTTTATTGTAATCAGATAATAGAGTGCTTAGGGGTAAAGAAGACATTGCTACACTATTGCATATAAGACACATCAAATGCAGAAGAAATCATGATTTTGTTTTTTTTCATGCACTTTCATAACATAAATTAGTGCTACAAAACAAACCAAAACACGAGGACGTAGCGGTACCACTTACCTGTAGACACTTTGAGTGCAGGGATATAGTCATTCCAAAACGAGCATTCACCTCTTTTCAATCCTTGTTTATTTGATAACGATTTACTTAATTCCTTGTAATTTTCCCCGTTTTTATGTGCTAGATACATAGGCCATGCAAGTAAGGATCTAGATATTTTTCTTGAAAAAGTGTACTGAAAATTAGGATTTCTGAAATAGACCAAAAAAAGAGAAAGTGCATTGAGACAGGCATGGGAATACAGACATGTCAGGGATCGCTGTGAGTGTAACTGGGGGACCTCTTCAGATTGTATACTTAATTACCAAGTCTCTGGGACAGAGACTGAATCTCAAGGCTCATTGAGTTCTTTTGTAATTCCTCCAACTTCACTGCCAGTAAAATGACAAGAGAAGAGAGGGGCGCTGCCCAGAGCAATAGCTTCCAATAACTGAACCCTCACAGTACACCACAGTACTCACAATGTATAAGACCACTATACGTGGTCAGCAGAACGGGTGAGGGACTCTCGACTGCCCCACTCAGTCAACCTCCAGTGGATGATAGATGCCGCTTCCCAACAGAACAAGGTGAACCCACAGGACCACTAATACAGACAAAAGCAACAGGCAAAAGGAGCGCAAACCACCAGCTTATATTATACTAGTATAAATGCCCGTGTACACAGGCCAAAGTGCCACCCAGCAGCCTCAGCTGCTGCCCCGTAGCCAGGAGCGGAAGGCGGTGGGTCGTTAGGAGCGCCCCGCTCCGGATAGAGGCCGGCGCGTTTGTCCAGTCTCTACTGTGCATGACTGCACCGTTCGGGCAGTCTCTACTGCACATGTGTGTGTTACGCACACAGGGAGCGACGCATCCTAGCAAATTATATATATATTGATGGTGTGGGTATAAACCAACCATATACTCACACGTCTTCTTGCAGATAACCGGTTGTTATATTTTATATATATATTTTTATACTGATCCAGATCATTTATTGAACCACAGGAGGATATTAACCGTAGCAGGGCGTTTTTTGATACCCTGCTGGATTTTACCAGTTGTTCTCTCAACTGGTTATCTGCAAGAAGACGTGTGAGTAAATGGTTGGTTTATACCCATACTATATCATATAAGCCGGTGGTTTGTGCTCCTTTTGGCCAGTTGTTTCTGTCCACTTTACTGCTAGTTCTGGTCACACGGTGCCTATTTTATGGGAAAACCCCACCCCAATCAAGCCACACCTATTTTATGATGCAAATTGCATCAGCTGAACACTCCCATCTCTAGACCTTAGTGGATCTCTGACAGCTTGAGACAAGAAGGTTCCCATGTATGGCTATGAGTCACTGCCTGACTCACTGAGGCAGAACTAATTAACTTTTACAGCAGTGGTTCTCAGCCTGTGCCCTCAGTGGCAACTAACAGGTCTTGATTTGAGGATTTCTGTGTTAGAGCACAGGTAAGTTAATCAATGTGAATGAGCATCTGATCACTACACCTGTTGCCTAGCAGGGAAATTCCTAAGTCCTGGCCTGTTAATGGCCACTGAGGGCATGGGTTGAGAACCATTGTTCTACAGGACAAATATCTATTCACGTTGCTAATGGAATAACTCTCTGGACACCAGATGAACTGTCTGGACACTAAGTGGCACTGTTACTAACAGTTTAATATAAAATAATTTTGACCGGATAACTTTTAAAAGAAGCATCTCTTAGCAGTGACAGTGTCTTTGTTTTATTCAACAGGAAAAACCCTGCAGTGTCTGTGTTTTTCAAAATAAAAGTTTATTGTTCCTTTTAATGCAAACTGGAAATATTAGGAAATGCGTAATTGCACTATTTGGTTGTACTTAACCCTTTGAGTGCCAGAGGGGTAGGCAACACATTGCTCAAAGGGTTAAATTGAAATCCAATTATAGAAACATTTCCGGTTAATGAGAAACAAGTGAACAGTTCACTAAGCAGAGGATAAATTGTTGTATGTGAAACACAGTGAATAGAACATTCACATCGAAGTTTATATCAGTGATTCCCAGGCCCGGGTCTCAGGACACACTGTCAGGGCAGGGTTTCAGTATATCCCTGATTAATCACAAGAGGATCAATCACAATGACTAAGGCACATATTACCTAGCTGTGATCATGTAGTAGGATACTGAAAACCTGCTTAATCCCTTAACCCCTTAAGGACCGTGTGATCTGTCAGGACCATCAGCATTTATTTTACCCTTAAGTAACCTAGGAGTCAGAGATGTTCAAATAGGAGCAAGTCTGCAATAAAAATCTGCAGGCTCTCTAGGGGTGGTGTCCTACCAGGGTGCAGTCTCTTTTAGCTCATTAGTGCCTTTCACAGAGAGGACATATCCTAAAGCACATCATACTGATCCTACTATAACAGTCCAGCCACACAGTTCCTCTCTGAACAAGAGCAGCAGCCAATCCCAGATGTATGTTTCAGCCCTGTTGGACCTCATCAGTGAGGTGAAGTTGATCTCTCTAGGCACTGTGAGCAAGGGATCCATGTCTGGATATCCTTGGGTTGACTAATCCCAAGGATAATTTGCATATGTAGATAAAGAGTAAGAGATGATCGACTAGGAACGAGCCTGCAATAAAAATCTGTAGGTTCTCTAGGAGTGGTGTCCTCTCCAGGGATCAGTCTCTTTTAGCCCACTAGTGCCTTTCATAGAGATGAAATATCCTAAAACACATCATACTAGTCCTGCCATAACAGCAGTCCAACCACGAAATGCCAGGTAATTCCTCTCTGAACAAGAGAAACAGCCAACCCCAGGCGTATGTTTCGGCCTTGTTGGGCCTCTTCAGTGAAGTGTAGCTGATCTCTCTAGGCATGAGCTTGCAATACAAATTTGCAGGTCATGTAGGAGTGATATCCAACCCAACGTGCAGTCTCTTCTAGCCCACTAGTGAATTTCACACTGAGGAAATATCCTAAAGCATATCATAGTGGTCCTGCCAAAACAGCAGTACAGCCATGATATGCCAGGCAATTCCTCTCTTATCAAGAAAAGAAGCCAACCCCAGACATACGTTTCAGCCTTGTTGGACCTCATCAGTGAGGTGTAGCTGATCTCTCAAGGCACTGTGAGCAAGGAGTCCAGTGCTGGATTCACCTATTACCCTTGGGGGGACTAATCCTAAGGATGATTTGCATCCTTAAGGACCGGTGATGGGCCTGGCACGTCACATACTTTTTAGTTACAGAGGTCCCGCTGTAAGCAAAAACAGGGTCTGAAATTGACATCTCCAGGACCAAAGTGGTCTCTCTCAATCCCCCTAGTTGTTGAACCGGTACACATAACAGGTCACATGTAAAGTAAAAACGCGGGTCTGAAACTGACATCTCAAGGACCGAAGTGGTCTCTCTCAATCCATCTACTTGTCGCGCCTGTACACATAACAGGTCACGTGTACTGGCGCTTAGGCAGGGATCAAAGCTGTCCTTAAGGGAAGGAAACTGGTCCTTAAGGGGTTAAGGATGCCTGATGTGCCAGGACCGCCATGCATGTCCAGATGTTAAGGACTGTGGATGGTCATGGAACGTCACAGAATTCTGGGGTTGTCGTGCAGTGATCCCAGAATGTAATGGAACAAAAAAAAAATAAAAAAATACTGGATTGGACAGTCGTTAAGGGGTTAAAAACATTTCACAAATTACCATTGTTTTAAATGGGGTTTCGTAATGCGTCGGCGACCTCTCTAGCATTCAAGAGGTTAAAGGGATAGTAATGTCAGAAAAAAAGTATTAACTATATGGTATATACAATTAAAAGAGAGTACTTGCACTTATTCGTATCTCTCAGACCGTTATGGTTTGAGAGATATAGGAAAATAAAGTTCTCTGGTCCCTCCCCTTTCTGCTTGACGAGCTGTAAAGCTGTCAGAAGAAGATTCTGGTCACTTGACCAGACGTGGCTCTTCAGCAGAGCTGAAATCATGCTATTTAGAAATAAATACTTAATTTGGAATGGTCTACAAAGTGTGCCTGGCTTGCAAGCATACTTTGTAGACCGTTCCAATGAAGTATTTATTTCTAAATAGCATGATTTCAGCTCTGCTGAAGAGCCTATGTCTGGTCAAATGACTGGAATCTGCAGCTGTCAGCTAGATGGCAGACTTGAGTAAAACAGCCAGGAAAAGGTAACTTTAGCAAGTTATATCTCTCAAACCATAAAGGATTGAGAGACAAGACTTTCATAGATGTTAATCTTTTTTTTAATGTCTACAATATTAAACCAACTTAAAATTAACCATTACTATCCCTTTAAAAGCCCCATTTAAATCAATAGGAAATTGTATTTTTTTTTCCTATTCTGCAATGGTTTTGCTTTGAAACGGCACACATTTTTTCTTAACCCTTTGAATGCTAGAGGGGTGCGGAATGCGTTGCTTTGCAATGTGTTCCGTACCCCTCTGCACTCAAACAGTTAATATATATCAACCTCAGCGATTTGGATAGTGAGGCAACGTAATATAAATATACGCTAAACAGATACATACCCGGTTTTTACAAAGTTAGCCACATATTGCATAATCTTTAAAGAAAGACTTTGTTCCTCTGATGAAAACTGGTTTTTATAATTTTCATGGAAGGGAAGACCAAACGCATATATAACATCTTCAGGAAGATCCAAGCCAAAGCTGTTCAAAAGAAAAGGTAAAGACAAGAACAGTGAAAGGAGGTAATATTTGTTCAGAAATATATCAATTGATAATGTAATGGAGGAAAAAAAAAAACGAATATCCTTTTTTGTATAATGATACACAGCAGTGGTTATTATAAGGTTATTATCAACATGTAGACACCCAGCACTGGTTATTAATGATTATTAAAGTGACAACCAACCTCCTATTTGACTTTACATGCAGTGCAATATGTGAAGTCAAGTTTCCTATACTTTATTTTTTATAATCTTCTCCGTTTTTTTAAAGGGATAGTAATGTTTAGGAAATAAAGCAGCTCAGATTGTTTCCTATACTGAATAGTCCTGATGTCTGACTCTCTCAAATATCATAACTTTATAGTTCCACCCACTATTTTCTGCCATAGAAAATATCTTTGACTTATAAGCAAGGACAAAAGAAAACCTTTAAAGGAGATCTATCACCCCTATACATGGTGGTCTAAATAGTTAGTTTATGTAGCGACTAGATGTCATAACATTTTCATTTTTTAATAAAATCATTAGTTTGCCGAAAATAAACAAGTAAAAATTGCCCTGTGCTCTACTTCCGGACAGACTGAGGTTACCAGCTGTGTACCGCAGTCAGTCACTCTTCCTCTGCTCCCCTCCCTCTATCCAGCCTCCTCCAATGACAGAGGATTTCTGGAGCACTCTCATTGGCCAGAGACCGTTTACATGCAGAAAGCCTCCGTCATTAACTGTTTAGACCACCAAGTATAGGGGTGAAAGATCCCCTTTAATATCCCACAAAGGTGTCTAAAAAATTGCATTGGGAACACCCTCAATTCAGAATGTGGGTGTGACCAGCACAACTGAGGCGCTGTAGGCAGTTGCCTACTCTGACTATTGGAAACTTCTCCAGTTCCTATGTTATTCTATGGAGACAATGCACTAAGATTTCTACAACTTTGGAATCTTAGTGCATTGGCTCCATAGAATAACATAGGAACTGTAGAAGTGATATCACTGGAGAAGTCATCTACAATTTATCACCTCTTTATCATGCATAACCACTATTGTTTTGCAATGAGTAGGAAATCTCTCTTGCATTCAAGCGATTAAAACCCCAGTGTAAGTTAATGGGAATTCTGGGGAGCTTTATTTGTTGCCTATGATGCATTTGACAATCCAGAACCAATTCAATTATTCTTAGTACATTGGCTTCTGCGCAATATCCCTTTGAAACTCTCTTTATAAAGCCGATTAAGGGTTGAAAGAGATTTCCTTGTCCAAATATGATGAGCAGCCAGCTTAAACATGTAGAATCTTTCATGTTTCATTCACTCTGTCACTGGAAGGAATTCTACGTTTTTGCCAAAGGAAATAAAGATGTTTTCTTTGGTACATCACATAATTTAAATGTATTTATACAGAGACTTGAGTGACTTTGATAGGATCTATTTACAAGGAAGGAAACATGCTTTTATTCAGGAATTTTATATAATATAGTTCAGAATCAACATTAATGGTAAAATACAAGCTGTTATATATGAAATAACATGAGGTAACCACAGATATATGAATGTTTACATGTTCTCAAATTTAAGTTGAACTAACACCTTGCAACAACTTTAGTAATTTTGAAAGAGCTTTCAGAATCATAGATTTCTATTAGATATGTTGTATTCAAATGCTCCTTAATGAGATATATAGCTTTATTAATTTGTCATCCATATACTATACTAACATTCCACACTGACCTTCCTCCAACATTCCACTCCGTCATCCAGATACTAACATTCCACACTGACCACACTCCCATCTCCCACTCCTTGTCATCCAGATACTAACATTCCACACTGACCTCCTTCCCACCTCCCACTTCCTGTCATCCAGATACGAACATTCCACACTGATCTCCCTCCCATCTCCCACTCCTTGTCATCCAGATACTAACATTCCACACTGACCTCCTTCCCACCTCCCACTTCCTGTCATCCAGATACTAACATTCCACACTGACCTCCTTCCCACCTCCCACTCCTTGTCATCCAGATACTAACATTCCACACTGACCTCCCTCCCATCTCCCACTTCCTGTCATCCAGATACTAACATTCCACACTGACCTCCCTCCCACCTCCCACTTCCTGTCATCCAGATACTAACATTCCATACTGACCTCCCTCCCACCTCCCACTTCCTGTCATCCAGATACGAACATTCCACACTGACCTCTCTCCCACCTCACACTCCTTGTCATCTAGATTCTAACATTCCACACTGACCTCCTTCCCACCTGCCACTCCCTGTCATCTAGATACTAACACTCCACACTGACCTCCCACCCACCTCCCACTCCCTGTCATCCAGATACTAACATTCCACACTGACCTCCCTCCCTCCCACCTGCCGCTCCTTGTCGTCCAGATACTAACATTCCACACTGACCTCCCTCCCACCTCCCACTTCCTGTCATCCAGATACGAACATTCCACACTGACCTCTCTCCCACCTCACACTCCCTGTCATCTAGATTCTAACATTCCACACTGACCTCCTTCCCACCTGCCACTCCCTGTCATCCAGATACTAACATTCCACACTGACCTCCCTTCCACTTTCCACTCCCTGTCATCCAGATATGAACATTCCACAATGACATCCCTTCCACTTTCCACTCCCTGTCATCCAGATATGAACATTCCACACTGACCTCCATCCCACCTCCCACTCCCTGTCATCTAGATACTAATATTCCAGACTGACCTCCATCCCACCTCCCACTCCCTGTCATCCAGATACTAACATTCCACACTGACCTCCCTCCCACCTCCCACTCCCTGTCATCTAGATACTAACATTCCACACTGACCGCCTTCCCACCTGCCACTCCCTGTCATCTAGATACTAACACTCCACACTGACCTCCCACCCACCTCCCACACCGTGTCATCTAGATACTAACACTCCACACTGAACTACCTCCCACTCCTTGTCATCCAGAGACTAACATTCCCCACTGCTTATCTTCCCAACTTCCACTCACTGCCAGTCAGATACTAACATGCCACACTGCTCTCCTTCTCAACTTCCACTCCCTGCCAGCAAAATATAAATTTTCCACAGTGTTCTTCCTTCCCCACCTCCCACTTCCTGCAGGCCAGTGCTAACAGTCCACTCTGCTCTCCCTCCCACCTACCGTTCCATGCAAAACCTGACAATTAAATAAAGCTAAATATTGTCTAAATAAAAATGGCTAATGTTAGTTCCATTTAAGATAGGGTGCATGTGTTAATTTTCAGCAGAGGGAACAGAGGAAGAATATGCTGGTGTTCGGTATACACAGGACTTGGCTTTTTTAGCCCACAGAAAAATAAATGGATTTTATAAAATAGGACTCCAGTGAACAAAGTGTATGAGCTTCATATATGCCTAAGTGAAAAACATATAAGATACAACTCCACAGAATCCTTATTTATAGGAGAGGCTTCCAGCAGCAGTAAACTTTTTTTATGAAAACACATATTTTATAGATCTTTTCCTTCTGAATAAAACAAGGTCACTCCAATCGTTGTCAGATGTTTTATTCAAAATTTATAGCAGTTTAAATAATCATGAAGTGAATTTACTGTGTTTACTTCCTGATAGTTCTAACTGACAGGAAGTGAATTTACTGTGTGTTTACTTCCTGATAGTTCTAACTGACAGGAAGTGACAGGCAGTTTCTATCACATTCTATGGAGAACTGTATGTCACTGACTTTCCTCTCCATTAGAATCTAACAGGAAATCTAACTAGAATTTGACCAATAGAGGGCACTGCTAATGTAAAAAAACATGGGTTTAAACTGTAGTAACTCTGGAAATATAAATCTCTTGGCAGTGGTAGTACCCTTATTTTACTGAATAGAAAAATCCCTACAATATATATTTTTCATAAAAAAAGTTTACTGCTCCTATCAGACATATCAGACAATCTAATGCATTGATTCACAATGCTTTGAATACCCCTCTGGAACTCAAAGGGTTAACAACAGCCTCAAACTCCACCATTAATGGAAGAGGAGTAAGAGATAACAAACCACACACACACACACACACACACACACACACTATCATTAGCCTATAGATTTATTGCGGTGGGAAAAGCAATGTGTGTAATAGAGTGTATTCTCTAGAAACAAGAACAGACTAATAGTCAACGCCCATCATTCCATGCCAGCCAGTTGTCTGGCAGATTGTAGAGGGCCTCATATTGCCCATCACTGCTTTGTAATAGCAAACTCTCCTAATATCAGTCCAATGCGGATTCTAAACGCCACATTGCACAGCATCTAGGGTGACCACGGGTCCCGGAACGTCCGGGACTGTCCCTTATTTTAGGGCTATGTCCCGCGTCCCGGGTCCCCTTCAACCGGGACAATGAAGTGTCCCGGAATGAAGCCAAGCCGCCCTGGATGTCAGCCTGCAAGTGGTGTGTCACATCATGGACGCCGCTCGCGGCGTCCATGATATGACACACCGCTTGCAGGCTGACATCCAGGGCGGCAATGCAGCTTACCTGGAGGCAAGCGCTCTAGTAATACAGAGCGCTGGGAGATGACATCATCTCCCAGCGCTCTGCATTACTGAGCACAGCGCGCGGGAGCTTCAGGGACCAGGGACTTAAGGTATGATGGGGCAACTAGGGTGACCACGTCCCGGAATGGCAGAAGGGAAATGTGGTCACCCTAACAGCATCAGTATGACCAACTAACAGTTATAGGCAACCACATTCTATCCAAGGGCCTCATATGTGACCCTTAAGTCTGAGAAATGCTGCACAATATAGAAAAACATTCTACATAGGGTAAAGAAAAAGATTAATGCTTTGAATGGTAGAGAGACGGCTCCAAGGAATTGCTACAGTGTAACTGTAAAGGGAGGATTGCACTGAGATAAAAGAAAGACAGTGTTTTTGGGGGGTGATGATAGGGTATGTGCTATGTGGTGGATTGAAATAATTTCCTATTCACACTGTATCAGAGAACAGACTGCCGCAGGACAAACCTCTGGGCCGCCTGTTGCCCACCAGTGACAGAGTATTCATGAGGGGAAATGTCTCACCAAAGTTGCTGCCTGATGAATACCCCACATGAATGAAATTAAATAAACACCTATCTGGTAGACCTTGAAATGTATCCAGTATAAAACATAAATTGCCATAAAAAATAAGGCATTTTTCATACCCTCCATTTATCTTTGTCACTTAAACTGTCCAGATATAGTGCAGTCTTTCAGTTGTCTCAGTAAGTCAGAAGGAACAAAGGTCAGATGAAGTTTAGAACAAATTCGGTATTTTTTAATATAGGAAGCTAATTGACTTGAGTAAATTACTTCCATCTTCTGATGGATACAATATTAATGTCAATGAATATAAATCAGTTAAAGGCCTAATGTATATGCAGTAAAACAATAAGAACTTCAACTTGGTGACACATTTCCTAACCTTACGTTTGGAAAATTGCTAAAATAAATTTGTACAAAGGCAACTGTCAGATTAATTACATTTGCTATATTGGCAAACATTTCTCAAGCATCACGTTTCAAGAATAACATTTCAAAAAGGAAAAAAAGACCTGGGATTTCGTAAAAACTTGGCACATTAATTGCTGATTAGACTCCAGCTTTCCGCATTTGAAAAGAAGAATGCTTAAGATAACCAGTTTACATATTTTATCTATTTAACTGATTGGTCAGAGAGTTTTGGATCATTAGAAAGCTTGGATGAGCTGTAGAGGATGGTTTAGCGGCCAGTCTTTAATGTAGTTTACTCTGCCAAGAGGTAAAATATCTGATTGATACCAAGTTACATTAGCTACAAGTAGGAACATTGCTGGGTCTTGCCTGAGGGGGGCTAAAGTGCTAGGTATCCTGCTGAAAGCCACAGGGCTTGTTGCCAGCTTGGGTCATCACTGTAAATCTTACTAACAGCAATAATGTAATTGGACCCAAGTCATGTGTCTTCTGGGACCCTAGAAACTCCACTGGATATAGGCAAAGAAAAAGGATAGCTAACGGCTCTAACTCACCATAATATATTCATATAATTAATAACGTATAAATAAAGTATACAAACTGATGTATAGATGGCTGCAAGGAATAAGAACGTTCTCCAGCCCCCAAGTTTTAGGCCAAAACCTAAAGTGCAAACGCAAAACAAAAAACAGACCTGCGCTCCATCATACAAATAGTGCACATGTGTGCCCTGTATTGGGCATATATAATATCACTGTGTTGATAAGTATGAGGATTTAGTTCCATTATTTGGCCAAAGAATGTTAAAGCTCTCCAACCGAGTCAAAGTACCTCAATATATGGCAAGTCCTAGTCTATATACCTGTAAAGCTCTATCTAGAGTGCTGGATCATTAGAAAGCTTGGATGAGCCCTAGAGCATGGTTTATTGGCCAGTCTTTTACCATTTGAGTGCCAGAGGGGTACACAATGCATTGCTTTTCGAACCCCTCTGGCACTCAAAGGGTTAATGTATTTCAATCTGCCAAGAGATAAGAGGTAAAATATCTGACTGATACCAAGATACATTAGCTACAAGTAGGAACATTGCTGGGTCCTGACTGAGGGGGTTAAAGTGCCAGGTCTCATGCTGAAAGCCACAGGGCTGTTGTCAGCTTGGGGTATCTAATGGTGTAAATCCTACTAACAGCAATAATGTAACTGGACCCAAGCCACGTGTCTTCTGGGAACCTAGCAACTACACTGGCTATAGTCAATGATAATTAACAGTGTACATGCAAACCAAGACATTGGAGAGATCTAGAGCATGTACGGTTGCCACCGTTTTGTAAAAAACACTACCGGCCATGGCATTCTCTCCATAGCCTTAACATTGGACAGAAGCCAATTTTTTACCAGCCTGCCGGTAAAATACCGGCTGGGTGGCAACCCTAACAGCATGCAAGCGTTTATTATTATGCCTTGGAATTCAGGCCTAGGTTATTCTGCAGTGGATAAGCAATTCAAAACCCACTGAAGAAAAATGTGTCCGCTGCGGTGGAATCAAAGCCATAGTTTGTTCGTTTTTTCTTTTCAGAACACTTTATTGTATTTGTAGTTGTAGGAAAAATATCATATAAATGAAGTGTACACAAGATACAATTTAGGCCATACTTTAATAGAAGACACAGCAACACATCCGTACAGACTCCCCACTCTGTTCCAATGCTCTGTGCACACAGCACTACATCCATACAGACTCCCCACTCTGTTCTACTGCTCTGTGCACACAGCACTACATCCATACAGACTCCCCACTCTGTTCTACTGCTCTGTGCACACAGCACTACATCCATACAGACTCCCCACTCTGTTCTACTGCTCTGTGGACACAACACCACATCCATACAGACTCCCCACTCTGTTCTACTGCTCTGTGGACACAACACCACATCCATATAGACTCCCCACTCTGTTCTACTGCTCTGTGGACACAACGCTACATCCGTACAGACTCCCCACTCTGTTCTACTGCTCTGTGGACACAGCACCACATCCATACAGACTCCCCACTCTGTTCTACTGCTCTGTGGACACAGCACCACATCCATACAGACTCCCCACTCTGTTCTACTGCTCTGTGGACACAGCACTACATCCATACAGACTCCCCACTCTGTTCTACTGCTCTGTGGACACAGCACCACATCCGTACAGACCCCCCACTCTGTTCTACTGCTCTGTGGACATAGCACCACATCCGTACAGACTCCCCACTCTGTTCTACTGCTCTGTGGACACAGCACCACATCCGTACAGACCCCCCACTCTGTTCTACTGCTCTGTGTACACAACACCACATCCGTACAGACTCCCCACTCTGTTCTACTGCTCTGTGGACACAGCACCACATCCGTACAGACTCCCCACTCTGTTCTACTGCTCTGTGGACACAGCACCACATCCGTACAGACCCCCCACTCTGTTCTACTGCTCTGTGGACACAACACCACATCCATACAGACTCCCCACTCTGTTCTACTGCTCTGTGCACACAGCACTACATCCGTACAGACTCCCCACTCTGTTCTACTGCTCTGTGCACACAGCACCACATCCATACAGACTCCCCACTCTGTTCTACTGATCTGTGCACACAGCACTACATCCATACAGACTCCCCACTCTGTTCGACTGCTCTGTGGACACAGCACTACATCCATACAGACTCCCCACTCTGTTCTACTGCTCTGTGGACACAGCACTACATCCATACAGACTCCCCACTCTGTTCTACTGCTCTGTGGACACAGCACTACATCCATACAGACTCCCCACTCTGTTCTACTGCTCTGTGGACACAGCACTACATCCATACAGACTCCCCACTCTGTTCTACTGCTCTGTGCACACAGCACTACATCCATACAGACTCCCCACTCTGTTCTACTGCTCTGTGGGCACAGCACCACATCCATACAGACTCCCCACTCTGTTCTACTGCTCTGTGGACACAGCACCACATCCATACAACAGACTCCCCACTCTGTTCTACTGCTCTGTGCACACAGCACCACATCCGTACAGACTCCCCACTCTGTTCTACTGCTCTGTGGGCACAGCACCACATCCATACAACAGACTCCCCACTCTGTTCTACTGCTCTGTGCACACAGCACCACATCCATACAGACTCCCCACTCTGTTCTACTGCTCTGTGCACACAGCACCACATCCGTACAGACTCCCCACTCTGTTCTACTGCTCTGTGCACACAGCACTACATCCATACAGACTCCCCACTCTGTTCGACTGCTCTGTGCACACAGCACCACATCCGTACAGACTCCCCACTCTGTTCTACTGCTCTGTGGACACAACACCACATCCGTACAGACTCCCCACTCTGTTCTACTGCTCTGTGGACACAGCACCACATCCGTACAGACTCCCCACTCTGTTCTACTGCTCTGTGGACACAGCACCACATCCGTACAGACTCCCCACTCTGTTCTACTGCTCTGTGGACACAGCACCACATCCGTACAGACTCCCCACTCTGTTCTACTGCTCTGTGGACACAGCAACACATCCGTACAGACTCCCCACTCTGTTCTACTGCTCTGTGGACACAGCACCACATCCGTACAGACTCCCCACTCTGTTCTACTACTCTGTGGACACAGCACCACATCCGTACAGACTCCCCACTCTGTTCTACTGCTCTGTGGACACAGCACTACATCCATACAGACTCCCCACTCTGTTCTACTGCTCTGTGGACACAACACTACATCCATACAGACTCCCCACTCTGTTCTACTGCTCTGTGGACACAACACTACATCCATACAGACTCCCCACTCTGTTCTACTGCTCTGTGGACACAACACTACATCCATACAGACTCCCCACTCTGTTCTACTGCTCTGTGGACACAGCACCACATCCATACAGACTCCCCACTCTGTTCGACTGCTCTGTGGACACAGCACCACATCCGTACAGACTCCCCACTCTGTTCTACTGCTCTGTGGACACAGCACCACATCCATACAGACTCCCCACTCTGTTCTACTGCTCTGTGGACACAGCACCACATCCATACAGACTCCCCACTCTGTTCTACTGCTCTGTGGACACAGCACTACATCCATACAGACTCCCCACTCTGTTCTACTGCTCTGTGGACACAGCACCACATCCGTACAGACTCCCCACTCTGTTCTACTGCTCTGTGCACACAGCACCACATCCATACAGACTCCCATCTCTGTTCGACTGCTCTGTGGACACAGCACCACATCCGTACAGACTCCCCACTCTGTTCTACTGCTCTGTGGACACAGCACCACATCCATACAGACTCCCCACTCTGTTCTACTGCTCTGTGGACACAACACCACATCCATACAGACTCCCCACTCTGTTCTACTGCTCTGTGGACACAACATCACATCCATACAGACTCCCCACTCTGTTCTACTGCTCTGTGGACACAACACTACATCCATACAGACTCCCCACTCTGTTCTACTGCTCTGTGGACACAACACTACATCCATACAGACTCCCCACTCTGTTCTACTGCTCTGTGGACACAACACTACATCCATACAGACTCCCCACTCTGTTCTACTGCTCTGTGGACACAGCACCACATCCATACAGACTCCCCACTCTGTTCGACTGCTCTGTGGACACAGCACCACATCCGTACAGACTCCCCACTCTGTTCTACTGCTCTGTGGACACAGCACCACATCCATACAGACTCCCCACTCTGTTCTACTGCTCTGTGGACACAGCACCACATCCATACAGACTCCCCACTCTGTTCTACTGCTCTGTGGACACAGCACTACATCCATACAGACTCCCCACTCTGTTCTACTGCTCTGTGGACACAGCACCACATCCGTACAGACTCCCCACTCTGTTCTACTGCTCTGTGCACACAGCACCACATCCATACAGACTCCCCACTCTGTTCGACTGCTCTGTGGACACAGCACCACATCCGTACAGACTCCCCACTCTGTTCTACTGCTCTGTGGACACAGCACCACATCCATACAGACTCCCCACTCTGTTCTACTGCTCTGTGGACACAACACCACATCCATACAGACTCCCCACTCTGTTCTACTGCTCTGTGGACACAACACTACATCCATACAGACTCCCCACTCTGTTCTACTGCTCTGTGGACACAGCACCACATCCATACAGACTCCCCACTCTGTTCGACTGCTCTGTGGACACAGCACCACATCCGTACAGACTCCCCACTCTGTTCTACTGCTCTGTGGACACAGCACCACATCCATACAGACTCCCCACTCTGTTCGACTGCTCTGTGGACACAGCACCACATCCATACAGACTCCCCACTCTGTTCTACTGCTCTGTGGACACAGCACTACATCCATACAGACTCCCCACTCTGTTCTACTGCTCTGTGGACACAGCACCACATCCGTACAGACTCCCCACTCTGTTCTACTGCTCTGTGCACACAGCACCACATCCATACAGACTCCCCACTCTGTTCGACTGCTCTGTGGACACAGCACCACATCCGTACAGACTCCCCACTCTGTTCTACTGCTCTGTGCACACAGCACCACATCCATACAGACTCCCCACTCTGTTCTACTGCTCTGTGGACACAACACCACATCCATACAGACTCCCCACTCTGTTCTACTGCTCTGTGGACACAACATCACATCCATACAGACTCCCCACTCTGTTCTACTGCTCTGTGGACACAGCACTACATCCATACAGACTCCCCACTCTGTTCTACTGCTCTGTGGACACAGCACCACATCCATACAGACTCCCCACTCTGTTCTACTACTCTGTGGACACAGCACTACATCCATACAGACTCCCCACTCTGTTCTACTGCTCTGTGGACACAACACTACATCCATACAGACTCCCCACTCTGTTCTACTGCTCTGTGGACACAACACCACATCCATACAGACTCCCCACTCTGTTCTACTGCTCTGTGGACACAACATCACATCCATACAGACTCCCCACTCTGTTCTACTGCTCTGTGGACACAGCACCACATCCATACAGACTCCCCACTCTGTTCTACTACTCTGTGGACACAGCACTACATCCATACAGACTCCCCACTCTGTTCTACTGCTCTGTGGACACAGCACCACATCCATACAGACTCCCCACTCTGTTCTACTACTCTGTGGACACAGCACCACATCCATACAGACTCCCCACTCTGTTCTACTACTCTGTGGACACAGCACGACATCCGTACAGACTCCCCACTCTGTTCTACTGATCTGTGCACACAGCACTACATCCATACAGACTCCCCACTCTGTTCGACTGCTCTGTGGACACAGCACTACATCCATACAGACTCCCCACTCTGTTCTACTGCTCTGTGGACACAGCACTACATCCATACAGACTCCCCACTCTGTTCTACTGCTCTGTGGACACAGCACTACATCCATACAGACTCCCCACTCTGTTCTACTGCTCTGTGGACACAGCACTACATCCATACAGACTCCCCACTCTGTTCTACTGCTCTGTGCACACAGCACTACATCCATACAGACTCCCCACTCTGTTCTACTGCTCTGTGGGCACAGCACCACATCCATACAGACTCCCCACTCTGTTCTACTGCTCTGTGGACACAGCACCACATCCATACAACAGACTCCCCACTCTGTTCTACTGCTCTGTGCACACAGCACCACATCCGTACAGACTCCCCACTCTGTTCTACTGCTCTGTGGGCACAGCACCACATCCATACAACAGACTCCCCACTCTGTTCTACTGCTCTGTGCACACAGCACCACATCCATACAGACTCCCCACTCTGTTCTACTGCTCTGTGCACACAGCACCACATCCGTACAGACTCCCCACTCTGTTCTACTGCTCTGTGCACACAGCACTACATCCATACAGACTCCCCACTCTGTTCGACTGCTCTGTGCACACAGCACCACATCCATACAGACTCCCCACTCTGTTCTACTGCTCTGTGGACACAGCACCACATCCATACAGACTCCCCACTCTGTTCTACTGCTCTGTGGACACAACACCACATCCATACAGACTCCCCACTCTGTTCTACTGCTCTGTGGACACAACATCACATCCATACAGACTCCCCACTCTGTTCTACTGCTCTGTGGACACAGCACTACATCCATACAGACTCCCCACTCTGTTCTACTGCTCTGTGGACACAGCACCACATCCCTACAGACTCCCCACTCTGTTCTACTGCTCTGTGCACACAGCACCACATCCATACAGACTCCCCACTCTGTTCGACTGCTCTGTGGACACAGCACCACATCCGTACAGACTCCCCACTCTGTTCGACTGCTCTGTGGACACAGCACCACATCCATACAGACTCCCCACTCTGTTCTACTGCTCTGTGGACACAACATCACATCCATACAGACTCCCCACTCTGTTTTACTGCTCTGTGGACACAACACTACATCCATACAGACTCCCCACTCTGTTCTACTGCTCTGTGGACACAACACTACATCCATACAGACTCCCCACTCTGTTCTACTGCTCTGTGGACACAACACTACATCCATACAGACTCCCCACTCTGTTCTACTGCTCTGTGGACACAGCACCACATCCATACAGACTCCCCACTCTGTTCGACTGCTCTGTGGACACAGCACCACATCCGTACAGACTCCCCACTCTGTTCTACTGCTCTGTGGACACAGCACCACATCCATACAGACTCCCCACTCTGTTCGACTGCTCTGTGGACACAGCACCACATCCATACAGACTCCCCACTCTGTTCTACTGCTCTGTGGACACAGCACTACATCCATACAGACTCCCCACTCTGTTCTACTGCTCTGTGGACACAGCACCACATCCGTACAGACTCCCCACTCTGTTCTACTGCTCTGTGCACACAGCACCACATCCATACAGACTCCCCACTCTGTTCGACTGCTCTGTGGACACAGCACCACATCCGTACAGACTCCCCACTCTGTTCTACTGCTCTGTGCACACAGCACCACATCCATACAGACTCCCCACTCTGTTCTACTGCTCTGTGGACACAACACCACATCCATACAGACTCCCCACTCTGTTCTACTGCTCTGTGGACACAACATCACATCCATACAGACTCCCCACTCTGTTCTACTGCTCTGTGGACACAGCACTACATCCATACAGACTCCCCACTCTGTTCTACTGCTCTGTGGACACAGCACCACATCCATACAGACTCCCCACTCTGTTCTACTACTCTGTGGACACAGCACTACATCCATACAGACTCCCCACTCTGTTCTACTGCTCTGTGGACACAACACTACATCCATACAGACTCCCCACTCTGTTCTACTGCTCTGTGGACACAACACCACATCCATACAGACTCCCCACTCTGTTCTACTGCTCTGTGGACACAACATCACATCCATACAGACTCCCCACTCTGTTCTACTGCTCTGTGGACACAGCACCACATCCATACAGACTCCCCACTCTGTTCTACTACTCTGTGGACACAGCACTACATCCATACAGACTCCCCACTCTGTTCTACTGCTCTGTGGACACAGCACCACATCCATACAGACTCCCCACTCTGTTCTACTACTCTGTGGACACAGCACCACATCCATACAGACTCCCCACTCTGTTCTACTACTCTGTGGACACAGCACGACATCCGTACAGACTCCCCACTCTGTTCTACTGCTCTGTGGACACAGCACCACATCCGTACAGACTCCCCACTCTGTTCTACTGCTCTGTGGACACAGCACCACATCCATATAGACTCCCCACTCTGTTCTACTACTCTGTGGACACAGAACTACATCCGTACAGACTCCCCACTCTGTTCTACTGCTGTGTGGACACAGCACCACATCCATACAGACTCCCCACTCTGTTCTACTGCTGTGTGGACACAGCACTACATCCATACAGACTCCCCACTCTGTTCTACTGCTCTGTGGACACAGCACGACATCCATACAGACTCCCCACTCTGTTCTACTGCTCTGTGGACACAACACTACATCCATACAGACTCCCCACTCTGTTCTACTGCTCTGTGGACACAGCACCACATCCATACAGACTCCCCACTCTGTTCTACTGCTGTGTGGACACAGCACTACATCCATACAGACTCCCCACTCTGTTCTACTGCTCTGTGGACACAGCACCACATCCATACAGACTCCCCACTCTGTTCTACTGCTCTGTGGACACAGCACCACATCCATACAGACTCCCCACTCTGTTCTACTGCCCTGTGGACACAGCACCACATCCATACAGACTCCCCACTCTGTTCTGCTGCTCTGTGGACACAGCACCACATCCATACAGACTCCCCACTCTGTTCTACTGCTCTGTGGACACAACAACACATCCATACAGACTCCCCACTCTGTTCTACTGCTCTGTGGACACAACACCACATCCATACAGACTCCCCACTCTGTTCTGTTGCTGTGTGGACACAGCACTACATCCATACAGACTCCCCACTCTGTTCTAGTGCTCTGTGGACACAGCACCACATCCATACAGACTCCCCACTCTGTTCTACTGCTCTGTGGACACAACACTACATCCATACAGACTCCCCACTCTGTTCTACTGCTCTGTGGACACAACACCACATCCGTATAGTCACCCCACTCTGTTCTACTGCTCTGTGGACACAGCACCACATCTATACAGACTCCCCACTCTGTTCTACTGCTCTGTGGACACAGCACCACATCCATACAGACCCCCCACTCTGTTCTACTGCTCTGTGGACACAGCACCACATCCATACAGACTCCCCACTCTGTTCTACTGCTCTGTGGACATCAACATCACATCCATATAGACTCCCCACTCTGTTCTACTGCTCTGTGGACACAGCACCACATCCATTCAGACTCCCCACTCTGTTCTACTGCTCTGTGGACACAGCACCACATCCATACAGACTCCCCACTCTGTTCTACTGCTCTGTGGACATCAACATCACATCCATATAGACTCCCCACTCTGTTCTACTGCTCTGTGGACACAGCACCACATCCATTCAGACTCCCCACTCTGTTCTACTGCCCTGTGGACACAGCAACACATCCGTACAGACTCCCCACTCTGTTCTACTGCTCTGTGGACACAACACCACATCCATACAGACTCCCCACTCTGTTCTACTGCTCTGTGGACACAGCACCACATCCATACAGACTCCCCACTCTGTTCTACTGCTCTGTGGACACAGCAACACATCCATACAGACTCTCCACTCTGTTCTACTGCTCTGTGGACACAGCACCACATAGGGTTGCCACCTTTTCTTCAAAAAAATACCGGTCATGGCATTCCCTCCATAGACTTAATGTTGGACAGAAGCCAATTTTTTACCGGCCTGACGGTAAAATACTGGCTGGGTGGCAACCCTAGCACCACATCCATACAAACCACTCTTTACTACTGCTCTGTGGACACAGCACCACATCTATACAGACTACCCACTCTGTTCTACTGCTCTGTGGACATCAACAAAATGTGAACAAAGATCACCGTGCGTATGTATGTCTGCCACCATCTCAGACCTTTGTAGTATCAAGAACTTTAGCCAAAAGTGGGCAATCTCTTGCTATCCACAACTACAACTCTAATCATCCTCAGTCGGACATGGGGGGCTGAGCAAGATGGGAGCTGTCCTAAAACAGCTTTATATGCCCAGGTTACATGGTTTAGTCTTACCTGCTTTGTGAGAAGGTATCTGGTACATGGTACATAAATACATTGCCCTTCGAGTTTTTGGACCAGTGTTTCGCCATTCTGACAGCTGGACAAGTGATAAAATGGTCTCTGAAAAGTGAAGATACAAATGTATTAATGATTTATAACAATGGATACTCCTTGATGAGCAGTTGTGCACCTGTTTCTGTACAAAGATAAAGAGGAGAACAATGTCCATATAACGATAAGTCCGTCACTGCCATCTCTCACAGTAGTAGTTGTAGTAGCAGCTCCAGTCATTTAGGGCCTAGCTACAAAATAATTTGCAATCACCAATTCACTGCAAGCTACTAAAACACCTGTTCTATGTTCAGCATTTTACTGTTTGAATACCAGAGTGGTACGCACCACGTTCCTTCACAATGCATTGCACACTTCTCTGGCACTAAAAGGGTCAAACTGGACCTTTACAAATTGGCTTGTTCCTGGTGTTTTGCACCTGCCGCACCACTGGCTGTTCTGCCTTTTAGTAATTGACAGCGCAGCACCTAAAAGAACTCTAAACCTCATTTCTGTTCTAAGTAGAATTCCTGTCCGTGTCTCCCTGACTACAACTACACTAATCTGGTAGCTCATGGATTAGTTCTTACCTTGTAACGCCCCTAGGGTTGCCACCCAGTCGGTATTTTACCGGCAGGCCGGTAAAAAATTGGCTTCTTTCCAATGTTAAGTCTATAGAGGGAATGCCTTGGCCCAGTGGCGTAACAATAGGGGTCGCAGGGGGCGCACCTGCGACCAGGCCCGTCACTCTCAGGGGCCCAGCCGCCCCCTGCGACCTCCTTGCAACGCGCCCACAGAACAGCTGATCTCCCGGCGGCCGGCGCTTTAATAATGCAGAGCGCTGTGAGATGACATAATTTCCCAGCGCTCTGCATTACTAACAACCGCGCGGGAGTTTGGTTCCAGAGGTCTGTGCCTCATTCGGCACACCGCTAGATCACCAGGGACTCGAGGTAGGAGGACTGGGGGGGGGTCAGTAGGGGCAATGTGTATATGGGGGCAATGTGGAGAATGAGGGGCAGTGTGATGGGGGCATTTTTGAAGGGGCAATGTGGAGATTGAGGGGCAGTGTGGAAGGGGCATTGTGGAGGGGGCATTGTGGAGATGAAGGGGCAATGTGGAGAATGAGGGGCATTGTGGAAGGGGCATTGTGGAGATTGAGGGGCAATGTAGAGGTGGCCAATGTGGTTGAGGGGGGGCAATGAGGTCAGAGGGGGGCCCATGGCAATTCTTGCACCAGGGCCCCGTGGCTTCTAGTTACGCCTCTGCCTTGGCCGGTATTTTTTTCAGGAAAAGGTGGCAACCCTAAACGCCCCTCATCCTGCACCAATTCCTGCGGTAAATGGCTCTTTCACACCCTGCTTGAACAAAACTAGCTCATATAGGATCAGAGAAGGAAAAATACATATTATTTATAAAATTGTGCAGAGAGAAAATCCCCATCCTGCGCAACAGCAGTGGTTATATTGGGTTTTGAGTAGTCAGGAAGTTTGTCCTTCTCAGACCCCATATGAGCCAGTTACTGATCAAGCAGGAAGTGGAGGAACCATTCACATGACCCTGCAGGACTCAGCACAGGAAAGGGTGAGCAGCCAGGAATGTATTAACCCCTGAGCTACAGGAGTACTTTACAGCAAATCATGGGCACATCGGCAAACTTCATGTTGGAAGAGAAATAGGGTTTACTTTCCCTTTGAAGGAGAGCATCACCAAAAATAAAAATGTTGAAGTCTTAGAATTTTTATTTATTAACCTCATGGATCTTAGGGACATCTCCGATGCGTTGTATTGCAAAGTGTTGAAGATACCATTAGCATCCCATCGGTTAAAGTGGAACTATCACCTGTCTATATTCTCACCAAACTGGGAGTATTTAAAGGGATAGTAATGTTTCATAATAAATGCAACTCTAATTAATCTTCATAGTATTTGGGCCTTGGGGAGTGTTATTTCAATACTGGCAGTTGTAGTTCAAGAGTAATTGAATGATAAAGTATCACCCTCCTGCCCCTTTTACTGATGTAACACTGTTCACCTCAGAGTAGCAAGACTGTCTGGATGGATCGCAAGGAGGGACAATCTTCAGTGATCATAAGGAAAAACCTGTCAAGGGGGGCAGGGTTTTCATTATTCTCACAGTGAGAAGATTGTCCCTTGTTGTGAGTTGTCTGATCCCAAGACCAGATTCCACATCTGAGGGGAGGTGACTTACACTAGGTAAAAGGGGCGGGAGAGGGAAACTTTATCATTCAATTACTCTTGAACTACAACTCTCACAGTATTGAAATAACACTCTCCATGGCCCAAATACTATGAACATTAGTTGTAGTTGCTGTTTTTGTGAAACATTACTATCCCTTTAAATATTTGTTAATTCATGTAAATTAGTTAGCACTGGCTGGAAGGGTTAGTATCTGGCTAGCAAGGAGTAGTAGGTGGCAGGGAGAATACAATGGACTATTCGTATTGGGTCGGCAAGGAGTGGCACATGAGAAGGAGAGCAGAGAAATGTGTTGCGTACCCCTCTGGCACTTAAAGGGTTAATCCCTTCTACAGTGGAAAGGACACCCTGACAAGTACAGGAGCCTGACAAATGCCAAGATAAAGGTGACTATCAACAAGTTTACATTTTACATCCATATGTCTAGAATTATTCTTTGAAGACCTACAGCCAAGAAAATTGTAATGTATTCAAGATGTAATGTGCTTCTGCACTAAGCATCACGTTACTAAGACTGTACAATATAAACTAACCAAATCCAGTCTGGGCAAGACATCCTAGCCAAGGGGGTAACAGTCCATAGAGGTATACAGCACATTCCTCTGTTATACATTCCACACCTTCCAGATGGAATGAGTTTAACATCCAGGGGTTAAACAATAGAGTATACCAATGCATTTCAGTAGATTATACAATTTTTGAATAGTTATATCAATTTTTTACCAGTGGGGTGATGTGTACAGTGTTAGAAATGCACTTGCTCATTTAAACCGTTCAGTGCCAGAGGGTACACAACCCATTGCAAAGAAATGTGTTGCGTACCCCCCCTCTGGCACTGAAAGGGTTAAAAACTGCAACCATGAAATCACGTTCTGAGGACAGTGGAACAAGGCTGTGGTAACAGACAGTGTCTGTGTTGCTCTGAGACAGTGCATATGCGGCCATATAAAGAATTACTAGAGGTTCCATGGAACACGGGTAAATAACCAGACAGCAAGACAAGGCTGTAGTGTCAGACAGTGTATGTGTGGTCTGTGACTACCAGTGGATATGTGGAAGACTGAACAGTAGTACAAGGCTGTGGTGTCAGTGAGTGTATGTGTGGGTCTGTGACTACCAGTGGGTATGTGGAAGACTGAACAGTAGAACAAGGCTGTAATGTCAGACAGTGTATGTGTGGTCTGTGATACCAGTGGATATGTGGAAGACTGAACAGTAGAACAAGGCTGTAGTGACAGACAGTGTTGGTCTGTAACTACCAGTGGATATGTGGAAGACTGAACAGTAGAACGAGGTTGTGCTATCAGACAGTGTATGTGTGGGTCTGTGACTACCAGTGGATATGTGGAAGACTGAACAGTAGAACAAGGCTGTAGTGTCAGAAGGTGTGTGTGTGGTCTGTGACTACCAGTGGATATGTGGAAGACTTAACAATAGAACAAGGCTGTAGTGTCAGACAGTGTATGTGTGGTCTGTGACTACCAGTGGATATGTGGAAGACGAAAGAGTAGAACAAGGCTGGAGTGTCAGACAGCGTATGGTCTGTGACTACCAGTGCATACGTGGAAGACTGAACAGTAGAACAAGGCTGGGGTGTCAGACAGTGTATGTGTAGGTCTGTGATTACAGTAGGTATGTGGAAGACTGAACAGTAGAACAAGGCTGTAGTGTCAGACAGTGTATGTGTGGTCTGTGACTACAAGTGGATATGTGGAAGACTGAACAGTAGAACAAGGCTGTAGTGACAGACAGTGTATGGTCTGTGACTACAAGTGGATATGTGGAAGACTGAACAGCAGAACAAGACTGTAGTGTCAGACAGTGTAAGTGTTGGTCTGTGACTACCAGTGGATATGTGGAAGACTGAACAGTAGAACAAGGTTGTGCTATCAGTCAGTGTATGTGTGGGTCTGTGACTACCAGTGGATATGTGGAAGACTGAACAGTAGAACAAGGCTGTAGTGTCAGAAGGTGTGTGTGTGTGGTCTGTGACTACCAGTGGATATGTGGAAGACTTAACAATAGAACAAGGCTGTACTGTCAGACAGTGTATGTGTGATCTGTGACTACCAGTGGGTATGTGGAAGACTGAACAGTAGAACAAGGCTGTAGTGTCAGACAGTGTATGTGTGGTCTGTGACTACCAGTGGAACAAGGCTGTGGTGTAATACAGTGTATGTGTGGGTCTGTGACTACCAGTGGATATGTAGAAGACTGAACAGTAGAACAAGGCTGCAATGTTAGACAGTTTATGTGTGATCTGTGACTACCAGTGGATATGTGGAAGACTGAACAGTGGAACAAGGCTGGGGTGTCAGACAGTATGTGTGGTCTGTGACTACCAGTGGATATGTGGAAGACTGAACAGTAGAACAAGGTTGTAGTGTCAGACACTGTATGTGTGGTCTGTGACTACCATTGGATATGTAGAAGACTGAACAGTAGAACAAGGCTGAAGTGTCAGACAGTGTATGTGTGGTCTGTGACTACCAGTGGAACAAGGCTGTGGTGTCAGACAGTGTATGTGTGGTCTGTGACTACCAGTGGATATGTAGTAGACTGAACAGTCGAACAAGGCTGGAGTGTCAGACAGTGTATGTGTGGTCTGTGACTACCAGTGGATATGTGGAAGACTGAACAGTAGAACAAGGCTGTAGTGTTAGACAATGTATGTGTGGTCTGTGACTACCAGTGGATATGTGGAAGACTGAACAGTGGAACAAGTCTGGGGTGTCAGACAGTATGTGTGGGTCTGTGACTACCAGTGGATATGTGGAAGACTGAACAGTAGAACAAGGTTGTACTGTCAGACCGTGTGTGTGTGTGGTCTGTGACTAACAGTGGCTATGTGGAAGGCTAAAAGTAGGACAAGGCTGTGCTATCAGACAGTGTATGTGTGGGTCTGTGACTACCAGTGGATGTGTGGAAAACTAAACAGTAGAACAAGGCTTTAGTGTCAGACAGTGTATGTGTGGTCTGTGACTACCAGTGGGTATGTGGAAGACTGAACAGTAGAATAAGGCTGTAGTGTCAGACAGTGTATGTGTGGTCTGTGATACCAGTGGATATGTAGAAGACTGAACAGTAGAACAAGGCTGTAGTTTCAGACAGTGTATGTGTGGTCTGTGACTACCAGTGGATTTGTGGAAGACGAAAGAGTAGAACAAGGTTGTAGTGTCAGACAGTGTATATGTGGTCTGTGACTACCAGTGGATTGAACAGTAGAACAAGGCTGGGGTGTCAGACAGTGTATGTGTGTGGTTCTTTGTCTACTAGGGGATATATGAAAGAATGAACAGTGTAACTAAGCTACAGCCTCATACACTGTATGTGTGGTTCTATGACTACCAGTGGATATGTAGACCAATATGTGCATGGGTGATGTGCGTGTATGCGAGTGTGAATGCCGGAAGGTGAAACCCTTTGAAATCAATGTGCTTAACCTTCAAACAAAGAGATTTCCTTTTTATCTTGGCCTTTTCCTTCCCACAGGAATATTCACAGAATGGAGAAACATCTCTTTTGTTCTGCAGGAACAGAGCAAGTGCAGCCCCAATAGACCTTAGTGAAGACCTTCCTAGACAGACATTAAGGTTCTATGGAAGCTGTGAGTGCAACCCATGTAGTTTGTATCTGTGAGCAAGAAACATACCAGTTGCTTTCCATCCTGCTGACAGCCCAGTTTACTGACCCCATGAATGGCTGGCTGACACTACAGTCCCTGGCTTTTACAGAATCTGCTGCTACAGGAACAGACTTGGTAAAACATGATAATTGCCCTTTAATTCATTGGTGGCATCTCTAGCCTCTTACACATTGTGATACACCTAATGGGTTACAAAATGCCTCTTTGAAACCCAATTCCCTCTTTCAGATCAGACTGTGTGGTGTGTATATAAGTGTATCACCCTGGTGTCCCTGTGTTTAGGAGATCAGACTGTGTGGTGTGTATAGAAGTATATCACCCTGGTGTCCCTGTGTTTAGGAGATCAGACTGTGTGGTGTCTATAGAAGTGTATCAACCTGGTGTCCCTGTGTTTAGGAGATCAGACTGTGTGGTGTCTATAGAAGTGTATCACCCTGGTGTCCCTGTGTTTAGGAGATCAGACTGTGTGGTGTGTATATAAGTGTATCACCCTGGTGTCCCTGTGTTTAGGAGATCAGACTGTGTGGTGTGTATATAAGTGTATCACCCCGGTGTACCTGTGTTTAGGAGATCAGACTGTGTGGTGTGTATATAAGTGTATCACCCCGGTGTACCTGTGTTTAGGAGATCAGACTGTGGTGTGTATATAAGTGTATCACCCTGGTGTCCCTGTGTTTAGGAGATCAGACTGTGTGGTGTGTATATAAGTGTATCACCCTGGTGTACCTGTGTTTAGGAGATCAGACTGTGTGGTGTGTATATATAAGTGTATCACCCTGGTGTCCTTGTGTTTAGGAGATCAGACTGTGTGGTGTGTATAGAAGTGTATCACCCTGGTGTCCCTGTGTTTAGAAGATAAGACTGTGTGGTGTGTATATAAGTGTATCACCCTGGTGTCCCTGTGTTTAGGAGATCAGACTGTGTGATGTGTATAGAAGTGTATCACCCTGGTGTCCCTGTGTTTAGGAGATCACACTGTGTGGTGTGTATATAAGCGTATCACCCTGGTGTCCCTGTGTTTAGGAGATCAGACTGTGTGGTGTGTATATAAGTGTATCACCCTGGTGTCCCTGTGTTTAGGAGATCAGACTGTGTGGTGTGTATAGAAGTGTATCACCCTGGTGCCCCTGTGTTTAGGAGATCAGACTGTGTGGTGTGTATATAAGTGTATCACCCTGGTGTCCCTGTGTTTAGGAGATCAGACTGTGTGGTGTGTATAGAAGTGCATCACCCTGGTGTCCATGTGTTTAGGAGATCAGACTGTGTGATGTGTATATAAGTGTATCACCCTGGTGTCCCTGTGTTTAGGAGATCAGACAGTGTGGTGTGTGTATAAATTTATCGCATTGCTCCTCAGCAATAAAACTCACACTCATTTATGTATAAACATCAGTATATGTGTTTATACATTAGTCTGCGTACATAAATTACTTGCCTTGATCTAAATCATTTATTCATTTACACAAAGACATGTCAGTAAGTCATTAAATAAAAATTATTGGTAATGCCCCACTCACCAGACATGTCCCCAGTAAATCCTTAAAACAAAAGTGTCCCTGTTTAGCAATTTGAAATACTGGAATGTTTGTAAATCCTCTCTGTGGTGCAACTAGAAAATAATATAAAAATGTGTTGTATCACCCTGGTGTCCTTGTGTTTAGGAGATCAGACTGTGTGGTGTGTATAGAAGTGTATCACCCTGGTGTCCCTGTGTTTAGAAGATAAGACTGTGTGGTGTGTATATAAGTGTATCACCCTGGTGTCCCTGTGTTTAGGAGATCAGACTGTGTGATGTGTATAGAAGTGTATCACCCTGGTGTCCCTGTGTTTAGGAGATCACACTGTGTGGTGTGTATATAAGCGTATCACCCTGGTGTCCCTGTGTTTAGGAGATCAGACTGTGTGGTGTGTATATAAGTGTATCACCCTGGTGTCCCTGTGTTTAGGAGATCAGACTGTGTGGTGTGTATAGAAGTGTATCACCCTGGTGCCCCTGTGTTTAGGAGATCAGACTGTGTGGTGTGTATATAAGTGTATCACCCTGGTGTCCCTGTGTTTAGGAGATCAGACTGTGTGGTGTGTATAGAAGTGCATCACCCTGGTGTCCATGTGTTTAGGAGATCAGACTGTGTGATGTGTATATAAGTGTATCACCCTGGTGTCCCTGTGTTTAGGAGATCAGACAGTGTGGTGTGTGTATAAATTTATCGCATTGCTCCTCAGCAATAAAACTCACACTCATTTATGTATAAACATCAGTATATGTGTTTATACATTAGTCTGCGTACATAAATTACTTGCCTTGATCTAAATCATTTATTCATTTACACAAAGACATGTCAGTAAGTCATTAAATAAAAATTATTGGTAATGCCCCACTCACCAGACATGTCCCCAGTAAATCCTTAAAACAAAAGTGTCCCTGTTTAGCAATTTGAAATACTGGAATGTTTGTAAATCCTCTCTGTGGTGCAACTAGAAAATAATATAAAAATGTGTTGTGTACCCCTCTGGCACTCAAAGGGTTAACAGTACACTAAAACAATGGGAGACAGTGTGAACCTGTTGCATACAGCTACTGTAGGGAAGTTATTTTGCCTGTGCTAATAATAATTCATGCAAAATTGACAGGGATTTATATTTTTCATTCAAACGAGAAAGTGATTCTGGTCTCCTGGGGATTACATGTGACATAATTTGCATCACAGTCAAGTCAGGCATCCAGACAAAACATGGTTACGAGTAAACCCAAGAGTCTCTATTTATTACATTTCTAGCAAACAACCGTAGCGTAACTTCATCAATATGACTTGTCACTAAGAATGCTATTTAAAAATCTCTCTCAATGTCACCAATTTCTTATCAAATCAACTATCCTTGAGTCTAGTCCTAAATTATACATCTTCTATGCATTGGCTCCTATGTGAGACAGTGTCAAAAGCTTTCCAAAGATCCACATAAGCTACATCTATTGACCCACTCTTGTCTTTCACTTGAGTAATATAATTTTAAATCCAAGTAGATTTGCTTGGTATGGTCCTTCATTTGTAACTCTATGATGTCAATGATCTTGATAGTTATTAGACTTAAATATGCAACAACTCTTCCATTCAGTAGCATTTTCAGTATTTTTCCACTGCTTAAGGGTTAGTAATGTTTCACAAAAACAGCAGCTCCAAATAATCTTCATAGTATTTGAACCATAGAGAGTGTTATTTCAATACTGTCAGTTCAAGAGTAATTGAATAATAAAGTTTCCCCTCCCTCCCCTTTTACCTAGTGTAAGTCATCTCTTCTCAGATGTGGAATCCAGTCCATAGACCAGAGAACAGCAGGGGACAGTCTTCTTCCTATGAGAACAATGAAAGCCCTGCCCTCCTTGACAAGTTTTTCAGGTTTTTCCCTTATCTTAATTGAAGATTGTCCCTCTCTGCAATCTACCTGGGCACCTCCCTTCTGCTCTGGCTGAGCAGTGTTACATCAGTAAAAGGGGCGGGAGGGGATACTTTATCATTCAATTACTCTTGAACTACAACTCTGACAGAATTGAAATAACTCTCCAAGGTCCAAATACTATGATGATTAATCAGAGCTACTTTTATTATGAAACATTACTATCCCTTTATATCAGACAGACCAGCCTGTAGTTGCCAGAGGTCTCCCTACTTCACTTTTTATGAAGCAGCAGTACACTAACATTTTTGAAGAAACACATCTATGAACAGTGACTAGCGAAAACTAATTGAAAGTTGCTGTTAGCACAGACCCAGGATATTTTAATACTCTTGAATGAGTCTCATTTGGACCAAATGATTAATTTACTTTCAATTCTAATAAAAATAGTAAGAATGGATAACAATAATAGAGGACTCTATTTTCATTTTGAATGTGTCCTTTTACGTTACCAGATCCTGACAAAAGATATAAAAAAAAAGTAAATATTTTTGCAATTTTATAAACTACTGAAATGTGCAAAATATTGCTTTATTAGGTAGGGAACAAAGAGCTCTGACAGTCCTCCCAGATGTTGCACAAATTGTAGGCATTACTTGAAAACCAATGAGTTTTGCTGTATTTCAGGTGTCCAATGACAATATCAGGTGACATTCCGGCAAGAGACAAGTCTGCACAACCAATCAAGTCATCCCAAAATAAAACTGGGATGTCTGCCTGCAACATTGTTTGTTAGAACCATCCAACTGCACCATATGGAGACAAATATTTCCCAAATATCCATTAATTAATGGAGCATTCAACCCCTGGGTGAGCATTCAGAGGTTGTCCAGCTTCTGAGAACTAACTGGTGGGGATGATGGGAGTTGTGGTCCCCAATAGATGGAGGGCCTCTAGTTGTCCATCCATATCTTAACCCCTTGAATGCTAGAGAGCTCTCCAAATCAAAATACAATTAATTTTTAATTAGTAAAGGATATCATGTACATGATATCATGTACAATGCAGGTTTTCTTGCTTCCTAAGAATATAGGAGAGGGAAGTGTTTGTGGTCCTGTATTTCAGCAACAAAGAATCATGTCCATCCGGTATCCACTACTAATTAATGATTTAAAGGGATAGTAATACTTCATTTTTACTATCCCTCATGTTGTAAACCTTAAAAATCGGAATTAAAAGAGTCCAGCGGCATCTCTGAAACCTTTATGGTTTGAGAGATATCCGCATTCAAAGTTCCCTCTCCTTCTCTCTCCACTGACGTCAGCGTTCTAGCTGACAGCAGGGGATCCAGTTCGTGAGCAAACGGAGAGATGCAGCTGGTCTCGTTTAATTCCGATTTTTAAGGGCTACAACATGAGGGATAGTAAAAATGAAGTATTACTATCTCTTTAAGTGGACCTGTCCACCTAAGACAGGTTTAGCTTATTGTGCAGTGACTTAAAATGCACCTATAGAATTGTTTCTGTAAAATAATTTTTTTTTATAAATTAGGTGCCAGGTATTGGTGGCTTTTTAGCATACTCTTCAGGGAATTAGAATAATTAGTCCTGTTTTCTTCCAAACATCTCTCACTATGCTTTAGAAATGTTTCCAGTATATGTGCTCTGTTTAGTTTAATTCATGTAGTAACTAGAGAATGGTGCAAGGTGTTGCCCATATGATTGGGCACACCGTGTACGTCAGGGACCTGGAGGACCACTGAAGCGGTGGGTCTCGCTGCAGCAATATTCACAGGAGTCGGTGGCAGGGGGGCCGATATCAGCTGCATGCAGCCGCATGCACCAGGGGCGGGGATTTTAACAGGAGTGGGCGTGGAGAACAGTGAAACTCCTGTGAAAATCACTGCCAGGATTCATTGCATGCGGCATATCGCAAGCAGTTGTTAATTCTCCTTAAAATGAAAGGACCACTTTAATTTTGAGGAATCAGATGATGCCTTACTGATTCATAGGGGCCAAGAGGATTTTTGGGTTAACCCTTTGAGTGCCAGTGGGGTATGCAATGCATTGCATACCCCTCTGGCACCCAAAGAGTTAAGATAATGACATAAGACCGAGGTAAGCAGGGCCTTGTTATTTGTAGGTGTTAATGTTGCTTTAAAGAACAAGTCAGTAAGGGCCATTGTATACACAGACCAAAGGGACCCCTCACACGTTTTCCTGTTATGCTATTGTTAGTACAGAAGCAGTCTAAATAAACCATGTTTTTTCCATTTAGATACAGGGTCACGGAACATTACAACTGTCAGTTCTAGTTACGGGATCATTTCTCTTACCGTGTGGAGTTTTCTAAGGCTCTGGAAAATACGGAATACTCGTCCGAGGAATGTTGTAAAGAATAAAACCACACAGCCGCATCTTGGACAAAAGGATTCCCCTCTTCTCCTCCTAAGGAATTCTGGAGAGCCTGGTAAAAGGCCATCTTACTATCTCCCCTCCCTTGACTTTCTTCAAACCGCTGTTGAAAAGATAAATATTTTAAAATACCTTAAAGGAAAGCTATCATTGATTTTTGTATTTAATTTATTATATTTCCTTTAATGAAACAGTAACATTTTATCGAGAAAATGCATATAGTAATTATTTAATTGCTGAGAACAGCATGGGTACTTCTGTGGCCACCAGATGGTGTTATCCACATCACTTACAATGGAGACCCATAGCCATAGACTGGACTGCAATATAAAAGATGCCTTTTTTACCGCAGTTGGCACCTTTGCTAACTGTTCAAATATAAAAAAAAAAGTTGAGTTGCAATAATGTGATAGAGTAGAAAATGTATTATACAATACCTTCTTTCAAAATGAAAAGATACTGCTCCTTTAAACACATTCTTAAAGAAGCAGTAAACTAATTTTATGAAAACATATATTGTAGAGCTTTCCAGCTGAGTAAAACAATGTACTCTCACCTAGGGGTGGGCAAAGGGTCCCGTCCTGTTCCCGTGAAAAAAACAGTGAAAACCTTGTGGTTATCTGCTGTTTCAAGCGGAAATCCACTTTACATAAAACAATTAAAATCTTTGCCGTTTTTGCCCATTGCCAAAAAAGTTTGCTATTTTTGTCAATAGCTACAAACTTTTTGCCCCTTTACCTGCATGTTTTTCACCTTTTCACTATAAAAATGTGACTTTTCCAGGAAGTTAAACCCAATACAAACAGTGACAGAGAGAGAGAGGTGCTAGGCTGTTGTGCTTTGAGTTATATAGCAAAATTGAGGCAGGAGAGGCTCATGGGGATTGCTATCACTATGAACAACTGGAATATTAATAAAAGTAGGAGCTGGAAGGACCATTATGTATCCAGTGAGTCTGAGGAGGAGGAAGTGACCAGTACCAACATTAAAGGGCCTGTCTGGATGCCCTGATTCCACAAACCCAATGATGGCCAGTCCCCCTACATCACCCCTAGGGATCTTGGGGAAATCTGTGTCACAGGCAGAGGAAGAAGAGGGTAGTAGAGTGACAAGGACAGGTCAGCTGCCTGTGCTACACTTATTGCCAGTGCTATGCCTGTGATTCTCAAGAGGCTCTAGTCCCACATGGCAGTGTGGTGAAGGATAATCGCAACCAGGGCATCAAGTTGCATCTGAGGAGATTCCATCCCACAGAATACGCTAAGCTGGTGGCAGGGAGGGTTCATCATTACTAAACTGCAAGTTGTCACGTGTCCTTAGTGGGGAGTGGATAAGGGGCATAGTGACAGCAGCATCAGTACTTGGTTTCTGGTGGGATGATTCACACTGGGGACCCTAAGTGTCATGATGTTTGGTTATAGTTATGCCAGGTATTTGATGTGAGTACAGATGTGCCCATTGTTCCCAACCCTTCCCTTATTTACCACACACACTGTGCACATTGCAGTTGCTGATGTGCTAAAGCGATAGAGAATATAACAAAGAAAAAACAACAGTTTTGCAACCCTATACAATGTGACTTTGGCTTCGCCCTGAACACTGGCTCAAATTTAAAAAATATTTTTTCATTATTGTGTGCACCTTTTAACCATTTGAGTGCCCTCTGGAACTCCAAGTGTTGAAGGAAAATATCTAGATTAAAAACAAGGAAGTCCTCAGATTTGGAAACACACCTTCCACCCTTCTATCTCTACTCATTATATTGAAATGAACTTCAAACTGATATCGCTCTGGTACTACACCCCATCCAGATTGCACGCGATGAATCCATTGCTTTCCTCGACTTGCTGGAGATGTAACCTAAACACCGGGACTCTCTCCCACATTTGGTGGTATTGTCCTGTGATCCAGCCGTACTGGAACAGATGTCTTTCCCATATTGAACGTTTAATTCATACCACCATACCTCGTGATCCAGCAACTGTGCTTCTTTACTGGAATCTACCAGTTGTTCCACCACCTCAGCAGACACTAATGATGTGTATGTTGAACACAGCCAAGGCTCTTATTCCAACGCGGTGGAAATCGTCTGATTCGCCCACCATAATTGAGTGGATTAAGAAGGTGGAGGACCAGATACTATTCACATGAGTGGCTTGGACTCACAGGGGTTTAGATTCTATGCAGCTCTCTCATTGGATAAATATATGGTTTGAAGCAAGCGCTGAACTCCAGTAGTGACCAACCTCTTGTTTGGCGGTGTTTTGGGGGTCTCCTTGCCCATCCATGGTCTGCTTTTTCCCCCTCTCCTGTCTCTCTCTGCTTATCGCTTTCCTCCACTTCTTCTACCTTCTCTATTCTTCCTACTAACTTTAAAGGCAAACTGTGGGTCATTTCCCTTGTTCTAAGGGATTTTTGGTCTGTACAATTTGAACTACTGACTTTTATGGATTTCCCTGTTACTTTAATACCTATGGTTAATTCTGCTCTTTGTCAATTTTTATTTCTTTGTACTTGGATAATTCTCTGTTATCTCTCAAGTTGGTTATTGAAACATATACATTATTTGTCAACAAACCCAATAAAAATATTGAAAATAAAAACAAGGAAGTCACACACAGGCCTATAAATTTGTCAGGCCACCTCTTTTGAAGGTTTTATTCTAAAATTCCACACACACTCTCTCTCTCTCTGTGATTTGAACGTGCTGTGCATTCTTTGACTTTGGCGAGTATAATATATAAAAATTATTAATGTTCCATTACCTGGAGTCACGGTCAACTGGCACTGAATCCCAGGCTTTTAAATCTAGATTGTGTACAATGTCTGCAGGTCAAGTTCTTACTTAAAGGGATAGTAATGTTTCATAATAAAAGCAGCTCTAATTAATCATTATAGTATTTGGACTTTGGAGAGTGTTATTTCAGTTCTGTCAGAGTTGTAGTTCCAGAGTAATTCAGTGACAAAATGTCCCCCTCCCACCCCTTTTACTGATGTAACACTGTTCAGCCAAAGCAGAAGGGAGGTGCCCAGGTAGACTGCAGAGAGGGACAATCTTCAATTAAGATAAGAGAAAAAACCTGAAAAGCTTGTCAAGGGGGGCAGGGATTTAATTGTTCTCATAGGAAGAAGATTGACCCCTTCTGTTATCTGTCTGGTCTATGGACTGCATTCCACATCTGAGAAGAGATGGCTTACACTAGGTAAAAGGTAGACTTCAGAGAGGGACAATCTTCAATTAAGATAAGGGAAAACCTGAAGAACTTGTCAAGGGGGAAGGGCTTTCATTCTTTTCATACAAAGAAGATTGTCCCCTTCTGTTATCTGTCTGGTCTTACAACCAGATTCACATCTGAGAAGAGATGGCTTACACTAGG
Organism: Rhinophrynus dorsalis; assembly: GCA_037306005.1. Classification (NCBI taxonomy): domain Eukaryota; kingdom Metazoa; phylum Chordata; class Amphibia; order Anura; family Rhinophrynidae; genus Rhinophrynus; species Rhinophrynus dorsalis. The sequence goes on from CM074723.1 coordinate 31,827,801, forward strand.
TAAAAGGGATGGGGGGGGATACTTTGTTTGTGAATATCTCTTAAACCATAAAGGTTTGAGAGATAAGACATATCATTCTTCATGTTTTTTTAATGCCTACAAAATAAAATAAAGTTAAAACAAAGTATTAGTATCCCTTTAATATTATGCTCAAGGCCATTCTTTCAAGGGACATTAAATAAACAGTGTTACAAAAAAAAGAAATTGACAAACACTGTGTGAATATATTAACCCTTTGAGTGTGTTTCCATTGTGTTGCGTGCCCCTCTGGCAATCAAAGTGTTAAAAGCGATTTCACTGGAATGCTGAGTGAGGCAAACAAATGTAATTTATTATTTGAGCTCTTAACGGAAGAGGAAAAAGTAGAAACAATGTCATGTAAAAATGTAAGTATAACTTCAAGATGTGGACGATTTACCTGACAATTTTATGTAGCTCCCAAAAGCACTCTTTCACTAGGGTTGCCACCCAGCCGGTATTTTACTGGCAGGCCGGGAAAAAAATTGGATTCTGTCCAATTTTAAAGGGATAGTAATACTTAAAATGTAAAAAAAAAATATGTTGTAGAGTTTATTCCCCTGAGTAAAACAAGAGTACTCCCACTGCTGAGAGGTGTTTCATTCAAAAGTTATTAATGTTCAAAGATGAATTTTTTAGGTGCAATATCACAGTGGCCTGAAATTGTACAGTGGCGCTGTTGCTACACAATCCTATGGACAGCTCTGGTCCCGGGACCATAAATCTCCATAGGATGGTGTAGCAACAGCGCCACTGTACAATTTCAGGCCACTGTGATATTGCACCTAAAAAATTCAACTTTGAAAATTAATAACTTTTGAATGAAACACCTTTCAGCTGTGGGAGTACTCTTGTGTAACTCAGGGGGATAACCCCTACAACATATGTTTTTTTTACATTTTAAGTATTACTATCCCTTTAAGTCTATGGAGGGGATGCCATGGCTGGTATTTTTTGAAGAAAAGGTGGCAACCCTACTTTTCACTGATTAGAAATGGTCTTTTATTTATAACTTAGATCAATTGTAATGGCCACAGTGAGGGAGGCATCCATTTTGTACTTGTAGTGCATGTTTCATCCTGGATACCTTATAAAGGCAGAAAATAATGTCTTGACCTATTCTTATTTCCAGCCCAGACATCAAAGTCAAATCTGGCTGAGCAAATTCATTTACCGTTTATGAGGTAAATGCTTTGGAGACCTTTCTCGCATCCAAGTGGTTAATAGTGTTAAACAAACACACAATAAGATCTGCAGCATTAATGAAAACACTCACTTTAATAGCCTTGGCTCGGCTGATTAGCCCGTCCTGTTCTGTACTTCCAATAAGCAGGTCGATGTTCTGTAACGTCTCCTTTTGCAATAGTTTAGATGGTGTTTCTTTGACATAGAATTGGTCCACAACAGGCCCCCAGGTTTGGAATGGTCCTCTTAGAGCGAGTAGCTATTAACCAATAAAATGATGTCATACTCGAATAAAGAAAAGTCTGCAATCGTATCATGATCTTTACTAATTTAGAACCTGTACTGGGCATATATCAAGTCATTATGCCATTGTACTATCATAGACCTATGAGTCCTGTTGTATTGTGAGGGTGAACTAGGGTGTATCTTGGCAAGTCTAACACTTGGGTAGGGCCTGCAGTGATTTTTATACATGTCGTGTCAGGTCGATAACATGGTACCTGAGCTATCTCACATGGTGGTAAGATAGCTGAGTGGTAAATTCCCTGACTGCAGAGCCTGCTCAAACAGCAAGGTTGCAGGTTTGATTCCTGGCAGGGTCAACTCAGCCCTTCAGAGGTTGATAAATGAGTACCATTGATTGGGTAATAATAACATCTATTATTCAGCTGCCAATTTGGTTAATTCCAAGAGCGTGCACTGAAAGTGCTTTGAGTCCCACTGGGAGAAAGGCATTATATAAATACTAGGTATTATTATTACCTTTTCCTGCAGGTATTACCTGATATCAGCGGGGAGATACGCAGTTATAATGAGGTGACCAGTGGGGGGTGTGATAAAGCAGTGATAATGCTGAGATAACTTCTCCAGTGATATCACTTCTACAGAACCTATGTACTAAGATTTCTCAGACAACCTTAGTGTATAGGCTCTAAAGAATAACATAGGAACTGGCTTATCACACTGGAGAAGTTATCTCTGCTTTATCATTGCTTTACCCTACCTTAGTGCACCCCCAGGTACCTCTTCTTTTAACCACTAGGTAGGGACAGATTTACATCTTAAACACCCTTAGCCCCATCCAGATCACACCCCATTCAACTATAAAAGGGGTTAAGTAAAATCAAGTAAAGAGGAATGCAAAGTGGTTAAAGGACCAGGCATCATTAACTAGGAGCTGGTGTCTGATGCACAGGTATTGGGGTTGCTCTGAATACATCCATACCTCATAATATGAGTGCAGATTCAACTGTGGCCCCTAGATGGCGTAGTTTCTATTGCTTGTTATGAAGAACCATAGTCTTTGTCTCAATCTCTCTCATAGATAGATAGATAGATAGATAGATAGATAGATAGATAGATAGATATCTCAAAAAAATGTGTTGCACACCCCTGTGGCACTTGAAGGGTTTCATTAGTTCCCCCTTTAACCCTGTTGGATGCTAAAGCCTTTTCCATGCATTGGTAACATCTCTAGCATCCACTGGGTTAAATAAAAAACCCATTTTGAAATTATGAAAACACCAATGAGATAACAAAAAGAAATGCCAAACCTTGGTCTGAGCAGCATTAAGGGCTCCTGCATCCATATTGCGAAGGCAGCTGAGAACATCTTCATTGCTGGGTGACTGACAGCCAACCTCCTTAGCCAGGAAGTCCACTTGCTCCTGAGCTCGCTTCTCACTGATGACTAGCAATGGGGAAAATGCAGACCCTCCCTAGAAATAATGTATAATTAAATCAGTGATAATGAAATATAATGTATCAATATATTTACATAAGTTAGACATGGAAGACATTTTTTTCAGCTGGATTTTTTGCGGGAAAACCAGCAATTTGACACTTATCCATTGGAAATTCATGTGCACGAACCATAACATTTCTGCCTTTTCACTAGGGTTGCCACCTTTTCTTCAAAAAAATACCGGCCAAGGCATTCCTTCCATAGACTTAATATTGGAAAGAAACCAATTTTTTACCGGCCTGCCGGTAAAATACCGGCTGGGTGGCAACCTTACTTTTCACTAACTTGCAAAATTTGCTGCATGATCTTTGCCAGTTGATGTCTATGCCCAAGAGATCCTGCGAGGGTTCTGACTCAGTATGTGTAGTTCAAGCAACAGATAATGACAAGCATGAACAAGATGAGAATTTATACCCACCAATTTTTTTTGCTGCAATGTATTTTGGCATAGCAGAGCAGTATGCAGTCCAGAATTCCATGATGTGCAAGAACTCTCATGGGTTCTTAACATCAGGACCGGCGTGACAGTCCTGGCAACTCATGTGATTCTGTTATCAAATATCAAGTGTTTAAGCATAAGCTGCATCATACAATATAGAAAGGGAAGGGTTAACCAGCACCTAAAGAGACAGCAGAAATTTACAGTTCTGTATTCTCTTTATCTGGACATGTTTAGATACTCTTTCTTCACCCTCCCATCTCCCTGCACACATATTGATAAGCAGAGAAACTCACAGCTCATTCTCTCCCCCCTTCACATAGATTGATAAGATATTTTGCTAAGTTAGGTTAAATCATAATGTATTGTATTTGCTGAGAACTAATGTTTTGTTATTTCCAAATATGCAAAGCTTGTAATTCTAATAGAGGGTGGAAACTGATTATGTTATTTGGGTGGAGGAGCAATATTAGGGGGTGGAAACTGATTATGTTATTTGGGTGGAGGAGCAATATTAATGCTTTACTATTGGACTAACGAAATATGCAATGTTGTAGTTTACTGAATATGTAATTTTTGCAATTCTTGTTTTCTGTTAAACCAATCATCTTATTGCCCAAGGGTGTGGTATTAGTATATTAGATACCCCCTCTGCTCATAATTTTCAGAACAGAACAAGTTTTCTTTCCATGCTAATGTGCTGTACTGTTCTCTCTATATTCGAATAAAGAAATATTCCTGTTTTGCTCTCCTCCCATCTTGTCTCTTCATTGGCAGAGCGGCAAGAGGACAGGCGTTTTGCTATCAATTCTAAGGTGTTAACTATGCTTGAAGACTGCAAATTACCTTGACCTAGGGACAAACAAGTTCATGGGAGGGAACCTGGGCACATGATCTGCCTTTGCTCAGATACAATAAAAGCAAGAAACTAATAACATTTGTCTGCTAGGTAAGATTTAACCTGTTCCTTAAAGGGATAGTAAAGTCATGTTTAAAGTAATATCTATATTGTAGATATAATAAAAAGAGATTACACGAGGTTATTCCTATCTTTCAAACCGTTCTGGTTTGAGAGATATACAAAGATAAAGTTCTCCCCTCCCTCCTCTTTCTCATACGACAGCTGTGTAGCTGAAGCCTGAGATCCGTCCTGGGACCAAACGGTGGCTCTTCAGTGGCTCTCTTTTGTGTGTGTGTGTGTGTGTGTGTGTGTGTGTGTGTGTGTGACATATGACTTTTCTCACTTAGTAAAACAAGGGTACTCTCACTGCTGGGAGATTTTTTATGGAAATACTATTAAAGCTCAAACTTTTTTTTAACTTCAATCAAGCTACAACTTTGTGTTATTGGATATTTTGGTCAACAGGTGGTGATGTTCCTATCATTTACTGTGTAGTCAATGACTCAAGTATCCCACAGAAAGCACTGTAAAAAATACACGCTTTTTGGACACCAGCTGGTGCTACTGTCAATAGTTTCATGTAAGAAATAAGTTTGAGATATAATAAATGTGGACTGAAAATATAACAGCAGTGGACACACCCTTATTGTACTCAGATGAAAAAAAAAATATGATTTATATTTATTCACAGAAAAGGTTAATTTTCATTTAACCCTTTGAGTGCCATAGAAGTATCCAAGCACATTACAATGCGATGTGTTAGACAGATACCTCTCTGGCACTCCATCAGTTAAAAAGGAAGAATATAACCAATTTGATGTTGGCACTCAAACAGGTTAAACAGCAAAGGGCTCTTGATAATCTAAGAAATATATTTACTATGGGCCTGCTTTCCCTTTACTGGGTGTACTGCTCTGCTATAGTAACCTCTTAACCCTTTGAGTGCCCTTTGCAATGCGTTGTGTACCCCTCTGGCACTCAAAGGGTTAAGGAGAAGAAGAGTGTGCCCCAAATTCAGAAACAATGCGCTGCATACTTGTCTGGTCCTTACGGGGTTAAATTTTATATCAGTAACTGGTTTTTACTTCTTCATAATGCCATGAATATGTTGGGGATTTATTAGCATATAGGGAATTATTATTATCCTTGTTTCTAAGTGTTTTGAGACAAAACAGATTTTATTGATACAGTCAGATGGTTAGTTTTTTAGTTTTACACAGAACCGGACAACCCACGCACTTGTCCTGCATCAAAACATTCCCACAGTGGAATAAGGATTTCTCATTAGAATTAAATAATGTCTTCTGGTTCAGTCTGTAGTCAATAAAATGCTATACTTTTTTCCAGTTCTAGAATGTCCTTTTAAAGAACTGGTGCCAAAACTGTACTGTATACTGTATATTCTAGGTGAGGTCTTAATGATATGTACACAGAATGGCACAATGGTATTGCACACACTTGCATCAACACGCACATGCTAGTATATTGTTTTTAACACTGAGAGCTGGTGCAAAGTCTACAGTTCACAATTAAGCCTGGCGCTTTCTCAGTGATTCACCTAAAATGGTCACATTAGATTTATAAGCAGCAAGCTTATTTCTGTATCCCAGTCTCATAACTTTATATTTTTCTGTATCAGGGGTATTCAGTTGTTGAAGACTAAAACACCTATTCCCAATCAGCCAAGAGCTGGTATATAATGATGGGAGTTGCAATCCCCGACAATAAGAGATCCAAGGCTGCCTGTCCCTTTACAATATTGAATATCATATTATGTTTGCTGAATGAATGGCTTAAATATAAACTACCCAAAGTATCTGCTTTTTTTTTAGAATGAGCTCAATTCAGCACACACCATATAATTCAGAATGTATTGGATATATCTTGTATCTATTCAAAGAGGAACATGCAGCAAGTAGAGACCCATTACTTATATATGACTAAAATAGACAATTAATAATTTACAGACAAATCTGAGACAGCGGCAACCTTGAGTCCGGAATAGCCCCTGCTTATGATGGGCTCAGAGGCTATGGAATCTCTGAAGGTACACGGCTCTGGAACTTGTATCACAGCTGCCTGTGTCTGCTTGATCACACAGAATGTTGTGGTATTGGAATAAAGCACCTTTGCTCCCTTCTCACATCCCCAGACTCCCATAGCACAGAGATAACAGCCACATCAGGAAGAATCATGGAACACGGCTGCCTGTATCTTCACAGTCAGTCACACCAAATTTTGGGGTCAAACTCCTCTCTCCCTTCCTGTTCCCCCAGAGTCCCCCAGACTCCCCTAATGCAGAGAACAGATTTCCTGCCTACAAGACTCCCTAAACTAAGCTCCAACTTCACTTTAATAATTTGCCTTCTCTGACTCAAAATGTGCTGCTTTTTCTCCACAAACACAGAATGGCATTCCATGAGAGCCTGACATCCTTTTATATGCCTGCGGGAAAAGAAGAGAAACTTGCCATATGGGGGGGGATTCTGTTTTTCCCCAAATACCACAACATTTTGTGTGATCCAAGTTCCTTTTTGATGCAAGGGGCTAAACGAGCAAAGCGGGAAAACAGCACTTTCGTGAAGTATGTCCCACTTTGTGAAAACTGCCACTTTTCTCCTATTTCTCTTTTGAGGCAAAATGTTTGCCCATCCCTATCAGTGCTCCTAAATCTTTCTCTAATAAGTATTCCCCAAGTTGTTTCCCATTTAATATACAAGTTTGTTTCTACAGCCCAAATGCATAACCTCACATTTATCTACATTAAATGTCTTCCGCCACTTTTCTGCCCATTCACTCTGTTTATCTATATCCGTCTGCAGAGAAAAAATATCCTGCTCTATAATGTATTTCCTTACACAGCTTAGTGTCATCAGCAAAGATTGAGACATTAGTTTCGATTTCCACTTCTAAATTATTAATAAACAAATGAAAAAGCGTTGGGGCCAGGACTGAACCTTGTGGCACCCCACTTACAACTTTAAACTTGAAAACATTCAATTTACAACAACTATCTGCCATCTATCATGTAACCAGTTCTCAATCCATGTACAGATATCACAGCCCAAACCGAAGCCTTTTAATCTATGCAGTAATCTGTTGTGAGGCACTGTATCAAAGGCGTTTGCAAAATCCAAGTATACTACTCTCTTACCTCTCACAGCGACAGCATTCTAGAGAAATCCTTAATCTTATAAGACTGGAAGCCAGGTATCAGCGCAGACATCTTGTCTGCACGCCTGCGCTGTCAGTCCCAGTCTCCCTACAGATGCATTGCACTGGAAAGGACTGACAGCACAGGTGCGCAGACTGCACTAACCTGCCCATCAGTTTCTCAAGATTAAGGATTTCTCTAGCCTCCTGTGGTTGTGAGAGGTAAGAGAACTCTTATGAAGCTAGTCGGCAAGTCGCCACCTGCCTAATCATTGCAGGGCGACTTTACTGCGCATGGTAAGTTCCACTTTAATGGACATTGTGATAAGCACCACAACATCCAATACTGCTCATATGAACTGTCTGCACAGAAGCCGATTGGTAGCCTTACAGATCAGTCATGCTACAACTAGGATTTGCTCCTAGCAGACTCCCATCTAAGTTGCAGTACCCCGAGATCCAGTGCATCTACTAGACAAAGACCTCCCTTGTCAACAGCACCACTGGGGGCATTTTTTTATTTTTGGGCAATTAGCAAAGGGTTCAAACACTGAGCTACTTTCACACATATGAACTTTCCTTTAGTGCGCTTCTGAAGATGCATTGTAGCCAATCTAAATGTCAGTAATGTTCAGTTTCATAGCTGTTTTGTTAGCAGGTGCCATCCTACTGAGCTCCTGCTTTTTTGACATAGTCCTTTAATAAAACTCTATTTGCCTTTACTTGTGCATGGTGTAAAAATAAATATGCAGAAAGAGGGGTATTATGTGTAACCTCACGGGTTATTTATAACTGTAGCGTGTAGAGGAACAATGCCTTGTAGTTGTGGTTATTTAACCACACCAATAGCTAACAAATGAATTGACACCTTATGTACTGGAGTTCCCATGAAAGACTGGACAGAGGGAGAATTAATGTGATTTCTGTGTTTTAACCCACTGCATGCTAGAAAAGTCACTAGTGCAATGCAAAGGAGGCTGTGACACTGGCACATACAGAGACACAAATGAGGAACTCTGTGGAAATCGACTATAGCATTGGGGACAACAGAATTTCACCTAACTCCTATGGACTGAAATGGGGATTTTAACCCTTTTAATGCTAGAGAGGTCTCCAATGCATTGCAAAGCTCTCTCTCTCAGACATAAATATACACTTACACACATACACAATCAAACACATACACACTCAAACACACACACATAAATATACATTTACACACATACACACTCAAACACATACACACTCAAACACACACACATAAATATACACTTACACACATACACATTCAAACACATACATACTCAAACACACACACATACACATAAATATACACTTACACACATACACACACACATAAATATATACTTATACACATACACACTCACACACATACACATTCAAACACACATACACATAAATATACACTTACACACATAAACATTCAAACACATACACACATATAAATATACACTTACACACATACACATTCAAACACATACACACTCACACATATATATACTTACACACTGAAATACACACACGCACATATATATATATACACTCACACACAAACACACACACACATACACACGTATATACACTCACACACTCAAATACACAAATTAAAACATACACACTGAAACAGCTACGCACACACGCACATTTATATATATATACACACACACACACACTCACATACTCAGTAAACACAAAAAAATACACAAATACATGCAAATACGCATACATACATACATACTCAAACACATATACACATACCCATATGTATACAATCACACACTAAAAATACACACACCTACACACACTTAAATACAGACACACTCACACACACAAATACACATACTGTACAAGGTCACACATAGGTACACACACATTAACAATAGAAACACATGAAAACACACACATACACACACATATATATATATATACAATCTGACTGCCAACCACAGTGTATGTAATGATCATACCCTGCTACGCTCCCTACTGGTAACAATGCAAGTAAACCATTAGCATTCCTGGGAACCTTCAATCCTCAGCCCTCGGAGTATCAAGGAAGGATGGAGGTGTCCAAATGATGAGATTTGGATCATAATGTACACGGGGCTTAACTGGGTGGCATGGGTGGCCATAATATGTCCCCCAGGGTTTGCTTGTTCAGCCCCCATGTTTATCTGAGATGGGGGGTGTTATGGGGTGCCCCTTCTTTTCCCCCCTTGTGGGACCCCATGCTGGTAAGGCAGGTATTGGAGGCAGAAAATCAAGGTTTGCCCTGGGATGGGTCGGGAAGAACTGGAGTGGGACGTGGGCAATGATAACAGAGAACTCGACAAGATTGTGAATCAGCTTCTGTCCTCAGGGACCAAGTGCTGTAGTCTGGAGTCTCAGGGGAAACCCAGAATGGCTGAGAGGTGCACAGTTTTTGCGTTAGGTAGGCCGAAGTCCTAGATTGTATTGGGAACCTAGGGCCATATGTTTAAAAGCAAAGTGGTACAATTCTGATGCACACCAACTACACCACAGGGGACAAATAAAACATCTCAACAATTTAAATGAGTGCTTAACCCTTTGAGTGCTAAAAAGGTCTCCTCTTAACCCTTTGAGTGCCAAAGGGGTATGCAATGAATCGCAAAGCAATGTGTTGCGTGACCCATCCTCCCCAGCCAAAAAGCTATTCCCCTTGCCTCTGGGTTGATGATACAAATGTTGCACTATATCAGCACCATTTCACACAAATAGAGGAACATCTGACTTTCATGGTCTTAGAGTTACAAAAATGTTATTTTGTGATAAAGACTTTGTAAAAAATAGCTCTTCTGTTTCTACAAAATGTTATAACTTCCTCCATCTGCAATGTCTGATAGCGCGTGCACTCAGAAAGTACAGTTTTTTTTGTTTTTTGGGTTTTTTTTATTGGCACATTTCTACATAGGATTTAAAGGAGAAGATTACCCTAGGAATAAGTAGCACTTAATTTGATTAAAACACTAACTTGCCATACAGGAGTATGTATCTATACACATATTGTTGCACTAGTGTAAAAGCCAGTGTACATGGGTCAAAGCCCAGGTGATGTTAACCCTTTGAGTGCCAGAGGGGTACGCAACACATTGCTTTAATTCGTTGCATACCTCTTTGGCACTCAAAGGGTTAAGAGGCCGGTCCTGCTCTGTGTCATGCACTGTAGAGACTGCCCGAAAGCACAGAATGCTCCCAGCATTCTGTGATCTCCGCATTCCATGCTCCCAGCATTCCATGCTCCCAACATTCCATGCTCCCAGCATTCCATGCTCCCAGCATTCTGTGTTCCCAGCATTCCGTGAGTTCGGACAATCTCTACTGTGCATGAAGGCTTCTGACAAACATCTTAGCAAATTATTGTATAGGATTATATCTGTATTTTCCTGTTTTACATGATCTTTATTGAAGTCATCCTCTATGTCACATGTCATCACAGCAAATAACAATTTTCAATAGAACTGAATTGATTGTAAGCGATATAAGACACTATCATAATAAACAAATGCACCTGATTACTGTGTGAAGAAAACCTACCTAAGTTATTATTTCTTTTAAGCACAATAAGAGCCACTTACTCCCAGGGCAGGGTTTAACATTTTTCTGTCAAGGAACCCTTTAACTTTATACTGGAATATACCATAGGAATCTGTAGTTCTTCATTTGTTTAACTGAATATTTAACTTAAAGAGATAGAAATGTTTCACAATAAAAGCAGCTCCAATTAATCTTCATAGCATTTGGGCCATGGAGAGTGTTACTTCAATACTGTCATAGTTGTAGTATAAGAGTAATTGAATGATAAAGTATCCCCTCCTACCCCTTTTACTCATGTAACACTGCTCATATCAGAGCAGCAAGACTGTGCAGATGGATGGCAGAGAGGGACAATATTCAGTGAACATAAGGGAAAAAAACCTGAAAAGCCTGTCAAGGGTTTTCCTTATGATCACAGTAAGAAGATTGTCCCTTGCTGTGAGCTGTCTGGTCCCAGTATCAGATTCTACATCTGTGGGGAGGTGGCTTACACTAGGTAAAAGGGGCAGGAGGGGGATACTTTATCATTCAATTACTCTTGAACTACAACTGTGACAGTATTGAAATAACACTCCCCATAGCCCAAATACTATGAAGATTAATTGGAGCTGCTTTTTTGTGAAACATTACTATCCCTTTAAGTAGTGAGTGGGAAGTGAGTGGAAAGTGGGAGGAACAGGGTGGGAAGGAGGAGAAGTGGGTCTGATAGTGGGTGGAACAGGGTGGGAAGGAGGAGAAGTGGGCGGGATAGTGGGTGGAACAGGGTGGGAAGGAGGAGAAGTGGGAGGCAAGTGGGAAGAACAGGGTGGGAAGGAGGAAAAGTGGGTGGGATAGTGGGTGGAACAGGGTGGGAAGGAGGAAAATGGGCGGGATAGTGGGTGGAACAGGGTGAGAAGGAGGAGAAGTGAGTGGGAAGTGGGAGGGACATGGTGGGAAGGAGGAGAAGTGGGAGGAACATGGTGGAAAGGAGGAGAAGTGGGTGGGAAGTGGGAGGAACATGGTGGGAAGGAGGAGAAGTGGGAGGAACATGGTGGAAAGGAGGAGAAGTGGGTGGGAAGTGGGAGGAACATGGTGGGAAGGAGGAGAAGTGGGAAGAGTTTCATAAGAAACTGCCCACATCCAGAGAATCAGCCTCGAACCTCGGAGACCTGATAATTCACTGTAAAAAACGGAGAGTTCCCATTTATGTATATAAGAGCCAAATAAGCTAATATACTGAGAAGTACAGGAGTAATTCTAGAGCAAATCATCTGTGTTATATGACACAAATAAATATTCCCATTATTTTATCCCATTGTGCACTAAAGACCTCTCCAGGGCCATATTTCCCATTAGGCAGAGAACATACATCCCAAGTGTCCCTCTTTTGGAGGATCAGTCCCTCTTTGAGACCCAAATCCCTCTGTCCCTCTTTCGCACCCCGATGTCCCTCTTTTTAGGAGATCAGACTGTGTGGCTTTTCCTCCCACTTACCAATTACTGTTCCTTTAAAGGTTTAAGTTAATCAAGTGCAGTAGGTGGCGTTTGTGTGCTGTGATCCTGCTAGCGACTGTCATGTCCGCCTCCACGAACATGCCTTGCAAGACTGAACGAAGGACAGCAGAAAAGTTAAAGTAGCCACCAGGACTGTTTAGCCATAAAAAGTTAAAGGGACAGTAACACTTGGTATACAGTAACATTTATATTGTAATTTTATGCTCCTGAGTACATTAAGGGTACTCCCACTGTGGAGGGGTGTTTTATTAAAAAGTTATAGCAGCTCAAATGTGAATTTTGAGTTGCAGTATCTCAATAGCCTGAAATGTTACAGTGGCGCTGTTGCTACACCATCCTATGAAAGTTTATGGGCAATTGACCAGTATATCCCATAGTATGATGTAAAAACAGCGCCACTGTACAATTTCAGGCCATTGAGATTCTGCAACTAAAAAAATTCACATTTGGGCTGCTATAACTTTTTAATAAAACACCTCTCAGCAGTGGAAGTACCTTTGTTGTACTCAGGAGGCTAAACCAGACAATACAGATTTTACTAAATATTAAGTGTTACTATCGCTTTAAGTTGGGGTTAGGAAGTGTCATTTCACTTATTTAACATAAACATTTTAAAACTATTTTTTGTTTTGCTAAAAATATCAGCCATCATATGAACATAGCATACAAAATAAACTGGACTCTGCCTAATCGTCAAAACAGAATGCCTTCTAAAAGTCAAAGTAATAATTAAGCAGAATTCCGAATATTAAAAATAGACCATTCTGAGTCAGTCATATTCTGAACATTACAGATAAGAAAACCTCTCATCTCACCAATTGCTGCTAGCTCTTATTGTAAAGTTACTGATAAAATAAATAGTACATTCACTTTGGATGTTAAGACTTGGGTGCGAGAGAGGCAAAGCAATTTGTGGTAGACTTCTCTAGCATTCGTAGAGTTAATATACTTGAAAATGAGAGATAAATCTATGTTTTTTTTCCTGGTAAAACACTTTATTAATAAAATAATAATGCTTCCCAGAATTCTAGATTCTTTAATGAGAGGGTAGTAGATAAGTGGAATAGCCTACCAGCAGAAGTGGTAGAGGTTAATACAATGAGGGACTATATGTACGCATGATATAGGAATAAGACTGTCCTGAAATGAAGACAAGATCAAGGACCAAATAAGGCTTGAGGTTTTTTCAGGAAAATGAGCAGACTAGATGGTCCGAATTGTTCTTATCTACTGTCAAATTCTGTGTTTCAGTGTTTCTATTCTGACTGTAACTGTTGCAACATTTAAGAACACATTATACAATAGCATTTGTGTTACTTGAACAATAATTCTGACTTATTTCCTATGGCTCAGTTGACTTGCTTCAGAATTTTCTCCACTTTTCTTTTTCTGCACGTAGCCCCAGATCTTCATGGTTACCCAGATAAGCAGTTTGCAGTATAGATGCAACAGAACACATTTTGCAAACAGGAACTTGATTTCTCTGCATCAACTTCAAACCTCTCTTATAGGAACAGAGGAAGTGTGTGTGGTCCATATTGCAACTGTCACTCTGCTCTTGGTGTGACTTTCATAACAGTGTACTCCCTTTATCAGTCGCTGCTCAGAGCCGGACAGGACATTGACCGGAGACAACCACCATAATGCCAAATGCATTTCTTACACCCTACTGACATGACATAAAAACTGGCATATTCAGGTAAAGATATATTTTTGGATTCTAAATTGAATTTATTTTCTGGGGTAGACAGATAAAAACACAGAGGGAGATTTATTAAAAAAATATGTATATAGATTTATTGATATTGATATATATATATATATAGCAAGGTAGTAAGGTAGTTCAAGAGCAAGGTGCCTGGGTGCAGTAAACAGAGCCAAACTGTACATCAAATAGTAGATTAAAGCAGCACTCTAGTTTAAAAGCCTGTGTACACGGGCCCCAGTGCCACCCAGCAGCTTTGTCTGGTGCCCGGAGCCTCTCTGCTAATCCAGCGGTCCCAGGAAGGTGCGCAGAGAGTACTCCGGTCCAGATTCGGAGCACCCCACTCTGTATTAGCCTCAGCGCATTCAGGCAGTCTGTACTGCGCTTAACTGCAGCGTGGGCAATCTCTACTGCACATGATGGCTTCTGACAAACATCCAAGTGAATTATTATATATATATATATATATATATATATATATATATATATATATGGAAAATGTAATAATGGGTTCTTAAGTGCTGCTTTATATGTGTGTGCTAGACCAGTGGTTCTTAACCTGCTGAGTGCCGAAGGGGTATGCATAATGTGTTGTGTACATCTTTGGCACTCAAAGGGTTAAACTTTGTGCGGCAGAGGTGGAACTCATTGATTTCAGACAAAGTCTCAGTGGGACCCCCTAACAATAATGCTAGACAGTTACCCAGTGTGTCACAGTTGGATACCTTTCAAACATCTATGGGGTTTTGAATTCCACTCTCCTGCTTCTGCGGGTAGTCTCTCTCCTTATCTACCACCCTCTCACTAAAGTTAAACTTTCTTACATTCGTATGCCTCTCTCCCTCTGGTTTTAGACTATGGCCTCTTGTCCTAGATGTAATGTAAGAAAGTTTTACTTCACTGAGAGGGTGGTAGATAAGTGGAATACCCTACCAGCAGAAGTGGTAGAAGTTACTACAGTGAAGGAATGTAAGCAGGCATGGGATAGGCATAAGGCTGTACTGAACATCAGACAAGATGAAGGATCAAATAAGTTCTGAGGTTTTTACAGTAGGAACAATGGGCAGACTAGATGTGCCAAATGGTTCTTATCTGCCATCAAAATCTATGTTTCTATGGGTTAGTATTAGTGGGACAAATGTACAAATTAGCAGTCCAACCACACTGAAGTTATCCTCTAACATCAGTAGCTTCTCTTTAGGGTATGCATTACAGTGGCTGTTCAGGGTATGCATGCAGTGGCTGCCCAGGGTATGCATGCAGTGGCTGCTCAGGGTATGCATGCAGTGGCTGCCCAGGGTATGCATTGCAGTGGCTGCTCAGGGTATGCATTGCAGTGGCTGCTCAGTGTATGCATTACAGTGGCTGCTCAGGGTATGCATTGCAGTGGCTGCCCAGGGTATGCATTGCAGTCGCTGCCCAGGGTATGCATTACAGTGGCTGCTCAGTGCATGCATGCAGTGGCTGCTCAGGGTATGCATTGCAGTGGCTGCTCAGGGTATGCATTACAGTGGCTGCTCAGGGTATGCATTGCAGTGGCTGCCCAGGGTATGCATGCAGTGGCTGCTCAGGGTATGCATTGCAGTGGCTGCCCAGGGTATGCATTGCAGTCGCTGCCCAGGGTATGCATTGCAGTGGCTGCTCAGGGTATGCATTACAGTGGCTGCCCAGGGTATGCATTACAGTGGCTGCCCAGGGTATGCATTACAGTGGCTGCTCAGGGTATGCATTGCAGTGGCTGCTCAGGGTATGAGCTGCAGTGTCAGGGTATGCACTAGAGTGGCTGCTCAGCGTATGCACTGCAGTGTAGGGTATGTACTACATCAGGGTATACACTACAGTGCAGGGTATGCACTGCAGAGCATGCTCGCTGTTGTACTTACTGGCAGACAATTTCCACCATAGTTATCACTTTGATGGGAGCCAGCCCCATACACCAACCCAATAGTAATGACAGGGAAACAGTGTACACTTGAGTAATTCCACCTACGCTTTGTTTACTGCAACTGATTAAAACACTACATAGAGGAAATGAACTGACCACTACTTCTTCAAAACTCCCATTGTCCTCCCCTTAGTGCAAGCTGAGGGAAGGGGAAGTATTTGGACATACGTAGCTTAGTACATTAATTAGATTGTAGTAGGGAGAAAACTCGATTAAGCACAAAATCGACATTGTACATTCAACCCAGTGTCAAACGTATTAGAATGCTTGTGTGCACTGTAGTGTAAATGTAAAAATACATTATTAGTAGTGTTGAGCGAGCACCCCGATGCTCGGGTGCTCGGGTGCTCTGACCGAGCACCGCCGGAGGCTCGAGTGCTCGGCCGAGCACCCGAGCCCCATTGACTTCAATGGGGCGACACGAGCATTACACCAGGCACCCCCTGCTCTGATGAGGGGAGGGTGCCTGGTCAATGCCCCCTTCATCTCCACAATGTCCCCCTTCATCTCCGCAATGTCCCCCTTCATCTCCGCAATGCCCCCTTCAGCTCCGCAATGTCCCCCTTCCACAATGTCCCCCTTCATCTCCACACTGTCCCCCTTCATCTCCGCAATGCCCCCTTCATCTCCGCAATGTCCCCCTTCCACAATGTCCCCCTTCATCTCCACACTGTCCCCCTTCATCTCCGCAATGCCCCCTTCATCTCCGCAATGCCCCCTTCATCTCCGCAATGTCCCCCTTCATCTCCACACTGTCCCCCTTCATCTCCGCAATGCCCCCTTCATCTCCGCAATGTCCCCCTTCCACAATGTCCCCCTTCATCTCCACACTGTCCCCCTTCATCTCCGCAATGCCCCCTTCATCTCCGCAATGCCCCCGTACCTCCAGTCCCTGGTGGTCCAGCGGAGCGTCTTCAGATCTGTGCCTCCTTCGGCACAGATCCCCGCCACCCGAACATGGCGGGCGAGCACATGGCGGTACTCGACGAGTACCGCCATGTGCCGAGCAGAGCGATGCTCGAGCCGATCCGAGCATTGGCCGAGCATGCTCGCTCAACACTAATTATTAGGCAAAAATTTCAGCTAACCATTACAAGGAAATATTATCTTACACCATCTACCACTAAAGATTCGTTATCCTGGCCGTCGTTATGCAAATTTGTTCTATGGAACCTCATGTACTGCTTCGGGGAGATGTACTAAGTGATAATGAGGTGATAAAGTGGAGATGACTTCTCCAGTGTTCTAAACTCTCCTGTGTTATTCTATAGAGCCAATGCACTAAGATCTCTCAAGTTAGAGAAATCTTATATAGAATAACATAGGACTTGGAGAGTTTAGAACACTGGAATTTTTCACCTCATTATCGAGCCTTAGAGTACAACCCACCTGGGATTCCACAACACAGCTGGAGAACCACTGGACTAGATGATAGGTATATAGATGTATTACATGAGCCTTATACTTGCCTACTAATTGCATTGCAACTTTTTCTTCCCAGCATTGTGACAATTTACACGTCTTTTACATAGACTGACAGGGGAGGGCTGGCCTGGGGGGCAGAGGGGCAATTGCCCCCTGGGCTGGTCACATGTTTGGGCCATTGGGTCACTGCCTCACTCAGTCTCCCAATTGTTGCTGTAAATGGAGCTACACAAGTGATACCACAGAGCTTACAATTGAAATGGAACTACACAAATTACACTACAGAGCTAAAATCCAAATAGAGCTACACTAACAGCATAACCCATTTCCCTTGTAAGATCTATGGTATCAATCATGTCGCTGTACTTAAATTGTAAGCTTTATGGTATCACTAGAGTAGCCGCATTTCAGCTGTAGGCTATGTGGTCTCGTTTGCCTTACTTAACAGCATTAATGCCAATATTAAAAATAACTAAAGGGGATAGGCTGGGACGCTGGGCTGGAGCGACTGAAGAAATGGGCAAGTAGATTTTATTTGCCCCCCAGGCCACAAGTTCCCAGCCCACCCCTGTAGACTGATAACAATGAGATTATCCCAGAGGGTGTTAGACAAATTGGTGGCACAAAAAGTGATCTTATTTTTTTATTTCATTGGTGACAAAATTCTTACCTGAGGTGCATGTCGGGCAGAAGAGGTTTTAATGTGAAAACATGTATTATATGAAGTGAAAGCAGATAGACGTCTGCAGTACTTTTATACATCTCTTCCGTATTAGTGCCCTTTGGAAAATAATATTTCAAGGTTAACCCTTTGAGTGTCAGAGGGGTACGCAACGCCTTGCTTTTGCAATGCTTTGCGCACCCCTCTGGCACTCAAATGGTTAAAGCAAAAAAAAAAGATCCGATACGAACTGGCACAATTTTGCAAAACACTGTTTATGATGATATCTGATTATTTTAACCTTTGAATGTCACAGAGGTCTCCAGTTCATTGCAAAGCTATGAGGCTGATGTAATTAAATGAGCAATTCTGGAGCAAACCAACTGCATCATAGGGGATGAATAAAAGTTTGCAAGCTACCATTTTATTAACCCCTTGAATGCTAGGAAGCTCTCCAAAGCATTGCTTTACAATGCACTGGAATTTGCCCTAGCATTCAAGATGATAAAATCCCAATTTAAATCAACAGGAAGTTATATTCGTCCCCCTTGGTGCAGTTAGTTTGCCCCAGAATCACTCCGGTGAGGTTATACACGAGATAAACTCCCCAATGACATAGCAGTGAATGTACGCCAGAGATTCCATTCCACATTAGGTGCTGGAATCCCTATTGAGTCCCTACACCCGCCCCTCACACCAATCACTTAGCTGTGTTGGCCAAAAAGCCTCCCCTTAACACTGCCAGGCCAAGGAGAGGGCAAAGAAGCAGTCTGTGTGAGTTTTGAGGATTTCAAATAGACAGAGCCAAGACTGACATCATGTTTAACCCTTTGAGTGCCAGAGGGGTACGCAACGCATTGCGTACCCCTCTGGCACTCAAATGGTTTACTTGAAATAAACAACTTGGTCGCCATCAGTTTCCCTGGGCATGATATGGGGCAAGGGTATAGGGTTTGCTGGCATTTCAGTCTAACAATGGTGGAGTCCACCACTATGCCATACAGTGATCATACACCTTAGTGCATACCTTTACTTGCAGTCACTAGCCTAATTTATGGATAAAACATCTCAGCAGGAGGAGAACCCATTTTTACTCGTCAGGGTAAACCTTGCAATATATATTTTTTCCATTTTAAAGGAGCACTATATTTTTTTTATTAAAATCAATAGGTTTAGGGATACCCTGCTGAGTAAAACAAGTGTACTACCATCACTGTCAGTTGTATTATTCAAAAGTTGTAACAGCTGAAATTCTCAGGAAGTGAATTACAGTGTGATTACTTTGTGAAAGTTCTAATTGACAAGAAGTGACTCAGCAGTTTCTTTCACATGCTATGGAGAATTGTTTGTCACTGACTTTCCTCACAGATATAAAACTAAGTGGAATTAGACACACCAGTAAGAACAAAAGTTTCCTTCTCCTTTAAAGACTAATTCTGGAGTGTGTATCTCAGAATGCATTGCAGTGATCATACATTGTAGTGAATATCCTTACATTAGTGGCTAACTCCATGCATCTGAAGTGGCAGAGTGTGTCCACTGGTATACAGTACAGCTATAACACAGTGTAATACATACCGTTACATACAGTGACAGGCATTACAAGATAACGCCATGCAGCAGAAATGGATTCGTTCATTCACCCCATAAACCCTCCAATTCCAGACTTATTCCATGGAACCTCTTTTTTTAATTAAATTGGGGCAATCTTAACCCTTTGAGTGCCAGAAAAGAATCCAATGCATTACATTGCAATGCACTGGATATGTCTCAGGCACTCAAAGGGTTAACACATATGCTCCATAGAATAACATGGAAATTGTAGACTTCTGGGCAAATCAATTGCATCTTAAGGAAAAAAATAAAACTGACCATTGGATGTTAATGTGACTTTTAACCACTTAATTGATAGACTTCTTTAGTATTAAATGGGATAAAAGTGCTATTTACATTGATGGGAATTAGGAGAATTTCAGTTATTTTAGGGCAAAATTACCCGTTTTCTTTGTTCCTTGTCCTTTTTCACGCAATGGAGATTTTTTCCCATCTTCATCATATATTCAAATATTTATTTACTAGTTGAAGAGCCCGTGTACATGGGCCACAGTGCCGGCCGGTCGCGGTGCAGTCATGCGCAGTAGAGACTGCCCGTGACGCGGCTGATAAGGAGCGGGGCGCTCCGAATTCAGACCGTGGTCCTCGGAGCGCCCCACTCCTTATCAGCCACGTTACGGGCAGTTTACTGCGCATTACTGCGTCGTTACAAACTTTTAGCAAATTATTTATTCATTCATCAAGTCAATGATAATACTGATATCTAACAGACATCTAATCTTGAACTGTACAGTACCGGCAGGCAGGGGTTAGGTCTTACTGGCCTGCTAGTTAATTAGGTATAAAAGTTTGTGTTTTTAGAAATCTCAGCCGGGCCATGTTTGGCTCATGGGCAGGGGAGGGCTGGCAACTTGTGGCCCGGGGGGGCAATTACAATCAATTAATTTTAAATGTGGCATTAATATCGTGAAGTAAAGCGATACCACATAGCTCACATTAAAGTGGGCTAAACTACTGATATTACAGAGCTTACAATGTAAGTAAAGCTACACTAGTGATACTATAGAGCTTACAGTGGAAATGGGTTATGTAACTAGTGTAGCCTCATTTAGATTGTAGCTTTGTGGTTTAATTTGTGTAGCACCATTTCAATTGTAAGCTCTGTGGTATCACTAGTGTTGATCCATTTATAGCAACAAGATGGAGATTAAGTGAGACAGTGGCCCACTGGCCCAGACATATGACCGGCCCAGGGGGAAATTGCCCCCTTGCCCCCCAGGCCAGCCCTCCCCTGATCATGGGCATATTTGGGAACTCTCCAGATTTGCCCCTGAGACTCCGGTTTTGACATTGCTTTACCGGGTCTCCGGGGCAGAGGCTGAGTCCTCCGGATGTGGGGAGTTTCTATTGAAACTCTACCCACTTCCACTTTTTCCCCCGGTGTAGCTCCTTCCCCCCAGCCTTCTTTTAAGCCCTCCCCCGGCACTCACGTTAAGACCCGCCCTTTTTGACGCGTACACGTCATTCGTCACACCACCCATGGCAGCAGAGGACTCCCCTCCGGGGAGTCAACAATAAAAAGTTCCCAGGCATGCTCATGGGGTGCACGTTGGATGCCCCGCCTTACTGTATAACCCCCCCACCCCCAGACCTGAACTCCTGCTAGCAACTGTCATGGCCGCTTCATGTTCCTGAGATCCAGGACTGACTGAAGATATTATCGCTTGAACCAAAGAGCAAGTGCAACATTCATAGGGGCTATTAGGATTTTCTGGCCATACAAAGATAAGTGGGGTTATTATTACGAGGTGTTAGTTATCATTTAATAGCTAAACGTGTTAGAGGCTTAGCATTCAAGAGGTTAAATATTTAAAACACGATTCTAGTTATATTTATAAAGCAAGTCTTATTTGTATGTATAATATTCTAACCCTTTCAGTACCAGAGGGTTAGCCAGTGCGATGCTTCGCAATGCATTGGGTACCCCACTGGCAGTCAAAGGATTAATATGATCTGAAATCCATCCGGACTCTCTCTTCCACGATTCCCCAAAATCCTCTGAAATTCCATTATCACTTGTTTTTACTTTTTCAGTGGCCTTGAATGCTTGTAGTTTTACAGGGGAATATGCTTAAAGGGATAGTAATGTTTCATAATAAAAGCAGCTCTAATTAATCATCATAGTATTTGGACTTTGGAGAGTGTTATTTCAGTTTGGTCAGAGTTGTAGATCAAGAGTAATTCAATGACAAAGTATCCCCCTCCTGCCCCTTTTACTGATGTAACACTGTTCAGCCAGATCAGAAGGGAGGTGCCCAGGTAGACTGCAGAGAGGGACAATCTTCAATTAAGATAAGGGAAAAACCTGAAATACTTGTCAAGGGGGGCAGAACTTTCATTGTTCTCATAGGAAGAAGATTGTCCCCTTCTGTTATCTGTCTGGTCTATGGACTGGATTCCACATCTGAGAAGAGATGGCTTACACTAGGTAAAAGGGGCTGGAGAGGAAACGTTGCTTGTGAATATCTCTCAAACCAAGGTTTGAGAGATAAGACTTATATCGTTCTTCATATTTTTTTAATGCCTACAAAATAAAATAAAGATAAAACGAAGTATTACTATCCCTTTAAGCCTTTATGGACCAGAGAGGGTGAATAATGCATTACCCCTCTGGTCCTTAAAGGGTTAAGAACTCAGTGATCTGGGAGCAAGCCAACTGCACTGTACCTAACACATAGAAATTTGCATGGATTCAAATGGGTCTCTTAACCCTTTGAGTGCCAGAGGGGTATGCAATGCATTGCAATGTAATTCGTACTTACCCCTCTGTCACTCAAAGGGTTAACCCCCTGGAATGCTAGAGAGGTCCCTAACTCATTTCTTCGCTAGCATTTAAAGTGGAACTTTCACCGTCAAGATACTTAACGTTACTGAGTGTAACTATTAAAACTGTCTATAGGTTGTTTGATTATTTTTTTACAAATTGCAATACTTTAAGAGATATAGAGTTATAAACATTTCCTAGTGATGTCACTAGTTCTGTTTATTATGGTACAAGCTGTACCTCACCGCTACTTCCCCTCTGTTGAAATTCTCCACACAACTCCCTTCCCAGCTGTCCTTAGGAGCGAGCGCACTCCCTTCTTTACTTGTACCAGTAGTGACCACCATTCAACCAGTGTTAAAGTATACACATTAATCTCCATATGGGACACAGTTCACATTGTCCCTATATTGGTGCTCATTTATTTATACAGTAGACGGACTTCCTACATATTATAGTTGGGAAAGTAGTCCTTATTGGAGAGAACTTTTCCCGCTTGCAGATAACCTGTCACAGGGTAAATGAGACGGTATACTGTACTTTCACTACACAGCGCTATATAATCCCCCTTCTGTGATGCTCCTCCACACATATTTGCACCCAGCAGCAAAAATCGGACGGGAAAGGATTTAACCCTTCAAGGGTCACACCTTTTATACCACTGATAGGAGCTCTCTGATATTTAATTTAATTATAAGGGGATCAATAATTTGAATGTCATGGGGGGGTTAAGCTTGTTTGGGGGGAATAAATCAATTGGAGGGAGTTGGAACCCACTTTTACCCTTTGAGATGCATTGTGTACCCCTTTGGCACTCAAAGAGTTAAGGGTGTAAAAGACTTACACCATATGAAATCACATACAGTAAATTTTTGTTAAAATATGAACCTGAGCAATGTGTTATTCATTTCTTTAAAACTATTCATTTTTACAAAAAACAAATGGTCTAATACAGCATATAAAAATACCAATCCCATGCGGCAGTCTAATATATACAGAAACTAATGTAAAAGCCCGTGTACACGGGCCAAGGTCTGGGTGATGTTAACCCTTTGAGTGCCAGAAGGGTATGCAACGCATTGCTTTGCAATGCATTGCGTACCCCTCTGGCACTCAAAAGGTTAAGAGGCCGGTCCTGCACTGTATGTAGAGGCTGCCCGAAAGCACAGAATGCTCCCAGCACAGAACTCCCAGCATTCTGTGCTCCCAGCATTCCGTGCTCCCAGCATGCCATGCATTCAGGCAGTCTCTACTGAGCATGACGGCTTCTGACAAACATTCTAGCGAATTATTATATAGGATTCGTTCATCAACTGTAAAGATCTCAAATTGTCATGATACATACCAAAAAGAGAACAGAATTAACTGGGAACTGAAACAATAGGAATGAACTGTGGCTTCCTGTCAAGGGACTCCTGGTACATAGGAGAGCAGTTCAGAAACCAGCTTATAATTTTACATTCATGTTATTGTTGGCTGTAGCTGGACCTCATTAAAATGTAGCCGTTATTAATTCAAATAAAAAATGAATAGGGTTACTCTATAAAACCAAGTGGGCATCTAAAAAATTAAATTAATAACAATAACGTTGGCACCACTACAGAACTCACTACACCAACTTTAGCTACATGCCCAACTGTCATATATATATATTTTTTAATTTAATTTAAGTATCAGTTCCCAGATACCCATTCAGATTTAAAGAGTAATCATTTTCGTAAAGGGTTTCTTTCCTTGAATTAACCTAATAAAAACCATTTATGATGGGGTTCAGGTGTATCCCACAATAATTTGAATTTAATGGTAAACATTTATTTCTGAACTGGTTTCCTATATACCAGGAATCCTTGGAGAAGATGACACTGTTAATTTCTCTTGCTGTAATTCTTGGTCAATTTTTTATTTTTGTTTTATATATATATATATATATATATATATATATATATCGAATTGCCAATGTTAAACACATCAAGCAGCAAGCGCACACTAGGGACTTAAAGAATAAAAAAATAACTTTTATTTAAATTTTGGTTAAAAAAGTTCGAGGTTTCAACCCCCTTGGGGCCTTTCTCAAGACACCATAACATACAACATAACGACCTTAAATACATTAGCCCGTTTTGCGCCTAAACGCCACGAGGCGATTGCGCTAGCATTCCCACGTATCGTGGAGCGCAATGTTTTGGACCGCAAGCGGTTTTAACTCCTAATTCGCCAAAACCAGATATGTATATCAAAATAAAATAAATAGTTAGCCATCGCAATCTTAATCCCGGCTCTGGCTTGCAAAACGGGACACTGCAGAATGTTTCATATAGAACAAAACACACAAACATATTAAAAAAATAAAAAAATTAAGCACTGATACTACAGCTTGCATAGTGCACAAATGGGGGGGGACACAGAAGACCAACAATAGCGCCTCAATAGATCACTATATATTCATTTGAATTATAAGTGTTTAGACAGGATTTGTGATAATGTGTCAATGCGTAGTTTGTAACAGTGTAACAGATAAATGATTCATAATGCACAGTGTCCTAAATCACTGAAACAAAGCCATTTCCCATCATTTCTGGGTCTACTAGTAAATAATTATTAAGACCACAAAACCATCCGTAAGCATTTCTTGAATACAGACCTGGCTCGACATGCGCTGTGATATAGCAGACGTCATGGAGTCCAATATAAGGTCCCATCTGATGTTTATGTTCTTAGCTCACAAATAGATCGGGAATCCTTGACCCCTGGCTCTACATATGCTGCACTCTGCAGACATTATGGAGTCCTATTACAGGGTCTACAGGATTAGTGTGGCACAATTCCTGTTGCGAAACCAAGCGCAACTATTAATTAGATATGGACCAATCCGTGCTATGTACTGTCACATATATATATAAAGAATCAATATATCACATCTTATTTGTGTTAAATAAATCGGTCTAAAAAACGCTCAAAGCTCCCCCTGACTGGAGGACCGCCACTACACCATCATGTGGTACAGAAACCGATCCCCAGCCAGAAAAGGGAGCATCTTAGGTCAACGTCCCCCTCCGTGCATATATTATCCTGAGGGGACACACATGTCACATACGCCCATCTGGGCGAACTAAACACACGCGCCCCCCCAGGTCATATAACCAATGCAAAAATGACATAATTCATTATGTAAAACAACTACTGTTGAAGGAGAAAAACAACAATATTTTTCAAATGCTAAATATAATATTGAAACAGACTATAACTCTATACATAAAGAGTCCCAAAGCATATGAATTAGATCTTAAAAAACTTCTGTATATATCTAATATTATTCAATGTTCATTTTTATAGAGTGTCATGAGCCATATCGATGGTACACTGTATTTTTCCAAGTTCTCATAAATATTCATAGAAAACAATGTAGTGAAAGTTTATCATTCAAACCTTTTGGTGTTACAGTATCTAGGAATTGAATCCACTTGGCCTCTTTTTGCAACAATATCTTTCCTCTATCGCCTCCTCGTGTCAGAGGTGACACCTGGTCAATCACCATATAGCGCAGTGTTGGTAAAGGGTGATTAAGTTGAGCAAAGTGTGTTGCCACTGGTTGGCCCTCAATTTTTGATGGAAGTTTTTTATCAGGGTTACGACTGGCTTCCAATGCTGCCTTAATTGCTGCTCTGTGGTTATTCATGCGCTCTTTAAACATATTGGAGGTTTTCCCCACGTAAAACAGTCCACAGGGACACGATATAAAATATACAACAAATTGGCTCGTACAGGTCAAATTGTGTTTGATGAAAATTTTGAATCCCTTGTGTGGATGTTTAAAGGAGGTTCCCACAAGCATATAATTACATGTAACACAGGAAACACATTTGTAACATCCTCTACTTACTTCTGATTTCACTTTAGCATAACAGTCAATCAGGTCTGTCTTTACCAATAAATCTCTCAAATTTTCTCCCCTCTTATAGCACATCATGGGAAGAGTTATGGGAATTTGTTTTAATGTTGGATCACTGGCAATAATCGGCCAGTGTTTCTTAATACTGGCATTTAAATAATTAGTACCAGTATTAAATGTAGTGTAAAAAGTCATTCTAGTCTGTTTTGGTGGTCTTATATTTGTAAAACTTTCAGCTCTTGATGTTTGTATAGTCGAATTCATATGTTCATGTATCAAATGCTCATCATATCCACTTTCTAGGAATTTGTCACCCATCTTAGTCAATTCAGATTCAACCAAATCTTCATTACTAATTATTCTTCTCAGTCGCAACATTTGAGATTTAGGCAAACTGTTTTTCAAATGAGGTGGATGGTGACTGGTGGCTTGTAACAGAGTGTTCCTATCTGTAGGTTTATTGTAAAGAGTAGTTTCTATATGACCGCTGTTTAACTGTACCAATACATCTAGAAAAGGAATCTCCGTTTTGCTGGGGGTCGAAACGTAGAACTTTTTTAACCAATATTTAAATAAAAGTTATTTTTTTATTCTTTAAGTCCCTAGTGTGCGCTTGCTGCTTGATGTGTTTAACATTGGCAATTCGATATATGAATGGTTCAGGCTGCACCGGGTGAGTAGGAATAATACTTTTTCTATAATATGGAGTGCCCACTCTGTGCTATATATATATATATATATATATATATATATATATATATATATATATATATATATATATAATAATTCGCTAGGATGTTTGGCATGTGCATTAGAGACTGCCGGAACGCACAGAATGCTGGGAGGTGTAGGAATGCTGAGAGCACGGAATGCTGGGTGTTCTGTGCTGGGAGCATTCTGTGCTTTCGGGCAGTCTCTACAGTGCATGACTACGTCGGCAGCAGGACGCAAAGCAGGACCGGCCTCTTAACCCTTTGAGTGCCAGAGGGGTACATGACGCACTGCAAAGCAATGTGTTGCGTACCCCTCTGGCAATCAAAGGGTTAACATCATCCAGACCTTGGCCCGTATAGATGTGCTTTTACACAAGTATATACTGTAAAATCTCAGGTAAAATACGCACCTGTGTATGATCTGCAGGTGCATATTATACCCAAGATTTTAAGGGAAAACAAGAGTGCCTATGTATAATACGCACCCTTGTTTTCCCCCTTACTAAAAAGCTGCCAGATACCTGCTCTCTCTCCACCCAGCTCAATCCTCTCTCAAAATAACACTTACTTCCACTGAAGTCCCCATCTTCCTTCAATGGCAGGGCTGGATTTGCCATTAGGCAAAGTAGGCACCTGCCTACAGGCACACGCCAACGAGGGGCGCCTGCCATTTATATATATATTTTTTTTTTTTTAAATATTCTTTTTTTAAAAAAAAACTAGCCGCCTCGCTGGCTGCGCCGGCGGCACCCACTCACATTGCCCCCCCCCCCATCTTGTACCTGATGGAGCTCCCTCGTCGCTTCTTTAGGAATGTAGAGCGCTGGAAGATGACATCATCTCCCAGTGCTCTGCATTCCTGAATAGGGAGCTCAATCAGGTGCAAGACTGTGCTAAAGGAGGCACATACAGATCTCCTACCAGGGAGGTAGGTAGGAAACGGACAACGGGGGAGGCAATGTGAGGGCAATGTGGAGCTAATGGGGGGCATTGTGAGGGCAATGTGGAGCTGATGGGGGCATTGTGAGGGCAATGTGGAGCTGATGGGGGGCAATATGTAGCTGATGGGGGCATTGTGAGGGCAATGTGGAGCTGATGGGGGGCATTGTGAGGGCAATGTGGAGATGATGGGGCAATATGGAGCTGATGGGGGCATTGTGAGGGCAATGTGGAGCTGATGGGGGCAATATGCAGCTGATGGGGGCATTGTGAGGGCAATGTGGAGCTAATGGGGGGCATTGTGAGGGCAATGTGGAGCTGATGGGGGGCATTGTGAGGGCAATGTGGAGCTGATGGGGGGCAGTGTGAAGGCAATATGGTATATGGAGATGATGGGGCAATGTGGTGATGATGGGGGCAATGTGAGGGCAATATGGAGATGAGGGGCTGGCAACGTGGAGGTTAGGAGCATTGTGGAGGTATCCAGTGCTGATGGTCCACGGGGGGGGGGGCTTCAAATTTCTGTGTCTACAGGCTCCTGAGGTGTAAATCCAGCCCTGCTCAATGGGCTGTCAGGACCTTCCGCCTCCAGCCAATGGTAATGCCCTCTGAGGATCTCAAGGTCCTCGCAGGGCAATACCGCAGGCGGAAGGTCCTAACAGAGCATTGAAGGAAGTGGGACGCAAATGCAAGCATTCCGCCCGCAGGGAAGATGGAGACCTCAGTAGAAGTAAGTAAAGATTATTTTGAGAGCGGATTGCGCTGGGTGAGAGAGGGAAGGTATCTGGAAGCACTGTTTTGTTTTTTTTTTGTTTGTTTTTTTAAAATGCGGCAAGATAATACAAATAAAAAATAAAAGTATCCAAAAAACTCTTGTGTATAATTAGCAGCCCCTGCTTCACATAACATGAAGAGAGATAAAATTGTGCGTATTATACCCAAGATTTTACGGTATATATAGTACAACAAATAGGCAGATTTCAGTTCTCTTTAAAACTAAATTACATTAGAGTGACGGTTTAAGTGGAAAATATAAAAATCTTTGACTCCCCTCCGCAGTATTTATATAAAAGGAAATGAAAAAGCAATCGATAATTTCCTGTTATGTAAGACATTTAAGCAGAAAGAGCAATGATGCAATAACCTGGGTAGATAGTAAAACGTTTATTACCAGGCCAACGGCAGAGGATATTGTGTGGGCTTGTGCCAAGGTGGACCTGAGGTTCATATGAGGACATTGCTTAAGTAAGACAGAAGAACACAGGATTAACCCTTTGAGTGCCAGAAGGGTATTCAACTGATTGAGAAGCAATGCTTTGTGTATAACTCTGGCATTTCAAGTTAAATGTCAGTGAAGCTGATTTACTAAACACAGTTGAAGCAATTCTGGAGTAAACCAATTGCATAATGGGGGGGAAGTTAATTTCTTTACATTTTCCTGTGATGGAAATGGAGCTCTTAACCCACTGGATGCCAGCATTCAAAGGGTTAAGACCCAATTTAACCCCTTCCCAGCAATGGACTTACCAGGTACATCCCGCAAAAACTGTCACTTAGTGACAGAGGACATACCTGGTAAGTCCCGGAAGTCTGGGTCTCTGTGCGGCTGCACGCCGTTCGGGGACTCCAGAATCATTTAGTAAAAAAAAAAGAATCTTAGCCGGGGGTTAAGGTGACAGCCGTCTATGCATGCGGCTGTCACTAAGGGGTTAAGTCAAGGATTTTTTTTTTATTAATCAGATCACACTCAAGGGATTAAAACCCGAATTAAGGCCATGGGGAGTTATATTGATTTATCGTTTTTTTGTTGGCGAATGCAAGACATATGGTAGATAAAATCAGAAAACTTGAATTTGCTGATGGCTAATGAGCATTTGGACATAATTGGTATAACGGATCCATAGTGGGATGATACACATGATTGGCCTGTAAATATAGAGGGCTATTCCCTATTTAGAAGAGGCAGGATTAACAGACGAGGGGAAGGTGTATGCTTATATTTGAAACAAGATCTAAAGCCAAGGTTAAGGGGAGATATTTGTGAGGAATCTGGACATAATGTGGAGTCCTTGTGGATAGAAACTGAGGTCAACTATGGCATAAAAGGTAAAACAATTGATGTTGTTGGGTATATGCTACAAACCAACATATACTGATCAGAATGTTGAGGCCCAAATAATATTGCAAATGATTGAAACTGCACATCTTGGGCATTCTATAATTATGAGAGATTTTAAGTATCCAGATATAAATTGGTGAACAGGAAAAAGTGATCACAACATGGCTTCATTTGAGATCAGTTTGACGAAGCAAAACTGTATAGGTTCAACCAAAACACTTAGGGCGAGTTGTTCAAAAAGTCTTCATAATGAAAAACTTGTCGGATCGTGAGTTGGTGGTAAAAGAAGGATGATATTTTCAGAAGTAAATCCGTCACGTTTGAAAATTCGTCTAAAGAATTAAAACTGACGATAAAAAGATCTTAAAAATTGTCTTTCAATTTTTCTTTGAAACGAACATTTTCAAAGAAACAAAAGACTTTTTTTTCCTTTGAAGCGAATTTTTCTTCTCCAAGTTTAGACCATTTTTATTATGTCAGGAAAAAATGACGTTAATCAGACAAAAAAATGACGTTCAAACGAATATTTTTTTCTGAAAATACCTTACATTATGACAGAAGACTAAGCCACACCCACTTTTAAGATTACTTTTTACCTTTGACGGAGATGGTGGAATTGGATGCAAAAAATGACGGAAACATGTCTGAGAATTGACGGATCATGATGTAAGAACTTTTTTATTCTGATTACAGACAATTTCAGTTACTACCACTTTCTGAACATATCGCCCCTAATTTTAAAAAGGTTAACATCGACGTGTTAGCAGCATCAATGCAACACATAGAATGGGACAAATTATTTAAAGGTAAAGTGGTCAGAATGTAAAATTAGGTTGCAAAAATGTATTCAACAGCATTTACCATTTGAGAATAAATGCAAAAGATGTAGATCACAACCAATGTGGTTAAATGCAAATCTAAAGAAAGAAATGGCAAATAAAAAGGCATTTAAACTATTTAAGTCTTGTCGTGGGCATGAGGTACAGATCAAATAACCAAACACACACCGAAATTGGATAAATATTACAACCACCTCACTTTAAGCCCTTGCCAACTATCAAGGCATACTACATATTACCCAGACTTATAGAGCAAAGCTCAACCCACATTGTTACTATCCCACCACTCCCCATTAGCCGGTCTATGAAGCTCAATGGGGAGCGGTGCCATAACCCGCGACCAAGGTCCGGGTGCAATATATGCCAACACCGTTGGCTTGACCTCCACCTGTTGACCATAAAACCCACACGATTAATTTTTCCATTTTTACCCGTTGGCAAGGGCCCAAAGCACCAAACAGCTGTGACAACAAACCAAACCCCCAGGTGATTTTGTGACCTGAACCACCCAAAAGAACCAACAACCCCAGGGAGGGAGGGAGAGCTGTTACAGGACACAAAGAGGAAGTTGTCACCCCAGGTACCTCCCCTTTATACACTTCACTAACCCACCCCTTCCTCTTGCAATACCCCATATCCACCAATAACATCACTTTTGATCTCCCCCCAGCCCAGACATGATTCCCTTTCTTATTTTCTTATTGCAGGGAATTCTGAAGGAACACAAAATTATTTCTTGAAATACAGGGGGAGCAACAAACACTGTAGAAATGGCAAATAGGTTAGCAAAAATAGATAATAAATCTCAAATTGCAAAGGAAAGCAAGACTAATCCAAAAATGTTTTTTAAATACATAAACATCAAAAAACATAAGATGTTCTGAACACTTTCTTTGCATCGATATATATCAGGAATAAGAAATTGTTTTAAGTAACAAATAAAACCATATCATTATCAGATATTGGGTTAACACAAGAAGATGTCAAAGGAAGACTGAACAAAATTAAGACTGACAAAGCAACTGGCTCTGATGGTATACATGTAAGGGTTCTTCGGAACCCATTGCAATGTTAGCAAGACCCCACTTTTTATTCTTTAAAGACTCAATCGCCACAGGCTCAGTGCTACAAAACTGCTATAAAACTGGTGTTAAGCTAATGTACTTCCTTTATTTAAGAAGTGAACTAGAACAGAACCTGGAAACTACAGACCTGTGAGTTTGACCTCTGTGGTGGGAAAACTGCTAGAAGGAATGATAAGGGATTATATTCAGGATTATACTGTATAAAATAAGATTATTACCAGGAACCAATATGGGTTTTATGAGGAATAGATCTTGCCAAACAGGAGCTCGATTCTATTACCAGCGCTGAAAAAAAAAAAGAAAGGCGCTATGTTTTTTTAAAGGGATAGTAATACTTCGTTTTATCTTTATTTTATTTTGTAGGTATTAAAAAAACATGAAGAACAATATAAGTCTTATCTCTCAAACCTTTATGGTTTAAGAGATATTCACAAGCAAAGTATCCCCTTCCCGCCCCTTTTACTGATGTAACACTGCTCAGCCAGATCAGAAGGGAGGTGCCCAG
Source organism: Rhinophrynus dorsalis (assembly GCA_037306005.1). Classification (NCBI taxonomy): domain Eukaryota; kingdom Metazoa; phylum Chordata; class Amphibia; order Anura; family Rhinophrynidae; genus Rhinophrynus; species Rhinophrynus dorsalis. Next base: position 31,860,511 of record CM074723.1, read on the forward strand.
GTAGATTGCAGAGAGGGACAATCTTCAATTAAGATAAGGGAAAAACCTGAAAGACTTGTCAAGGGGGGGCAGGGCTTTCATTGTTCTCATAGGAAGAAGATTGTCCCCTGCTGTTATCTGTCTGGTCTATGGACTGGATTCCACATCTGAGAAGAGATGGCTTACACTAGGTAAAAGGGGCGGGAGGGGAAACTTTGCTTGTGAATATCTCAGGTTTGAGAGATAAGACTTATATTGTTCTTCATGTTTTTTTAATACCTACAAAATAAAATAAAGTTAAAACAAAGTATTACTATCCCTTTAAGTCAGTTTTTGGTGTCCTATCACCCGACTTGTGAAATCAAAATCAGAGGTAATTACACATACCGCCAGTCATAAAAAAGGACATAGGAATCAATTAAAAACAGTATTGTATTATGCACGATCAGTATTAGCGCCTGTTTTGTTTATACAATTTAAGTTGGAAATTTTGCGCCTCAGAGGTTAAGGCATAGAAGCCACAATGACAGTTTCAAAACCATTGTTGTTCGATCAAAAGCAGTGTAGAATACAGTATACAGCATAGAAATCCGACATAAAGTGCACCCCTTCGACATATTAACCCCCCCTTTTAAAAGTCGACTTACAGTGCTTTCTTATACCACATTAATTCAACAAATATTGTAGTCGACACTTTAACCCCCCTTTAAAATTCGACTTACAGTGCTCCCTTGACTTTCTTTCACCAATTAAAATCCGACATTTTTCTAATCCTTTTGTTTTTCCGACATGCCCTCGAATTTTGTATTGGAAGATTAACCCTATGAGTACCAGAGAGGTAGCAACGCATTGCAATGTGTTTGCTACTCCTCTGGTACTCATAGGGTTAATAGGCAACCTGTATGTGTATAAAAAAAATGTGTTTGTTTTTATTATGTTTGTAATTTTTGTGAAAATGGTTTTTGAGTTAATTAAATATTTAATTTATGTGTAACAATGTTTTTTTTGTGATCAGAGCACACTCCCAGTGCTCCTGGTTTTTTGGTGGCCCAATGCACTGAAGACCTCTATGGAATTCAAACAGTTAAAGCACAATTAAAGCAATAAGAATTTGGAGAATTTTTATTTTTCCCCTATAGTGCTGTAGGTGTGATCTAGATTTCCATCACTTGAACGTAAGGGTGCCTATTCTTGTTTCCCAGCAGATGTGGTAGGAATTAATACAGTAAGGGAATTAAAAAATGTCTTGTCTGAAATGTAAGATTGTGCAAATGGATAGGAAAATGGGCAGACTGGATGGGACAACTGCTTCTTATTGCCATCAAAATCTATGGTTATACATTCATTTATAGCACTGGTACCATTCTATTGCCTTGTAGAGTAAATATACATGTATCAGTTGAATTTCTACTAACATGTCCTTGTGTTTTATACAGGGTCAGTACGTTTGGACTCAGACAGATATGGGAAACATTGTAAAAACTTCAACCACTCCACCAGATAATATTGTTGCATGCCAAACCGGTAAGATTTATTTTATCTTACACCAGCTTATCGTGAGACAAAATTGTAATTATCCACATAAGTTAAAAAATTAATTAAAGAAACACTAACATGTCTGTATAATAAGCTATGCATTGCTGAGCAGTGTCAGTGAGTGGGGGAGGTAATGTAGGGATAAGACAGGAAGTCAGTGCTAGGGGAGGTAGGCAATGCATTGCTGAACAATGTCAGTGAGTGGGGAGGTAATGTAGGGATAAGACAGGAAGTCAGTGCTAGGGGAGGTAGGCAATGCATTGCTGAACAATGTCAGTGAGTGGGGAGGTAATGTAGGGATAAGACAGGAAGTCTCAGTGCTAGGGGAGGTGGGTAATGCATTCCTGAGCAGTGTCAGTGAGTGGGGAGGTAATGTAGGGATAAGACAGGAAGTCAGTGCTAGGGGAGGTGGGTAATGCATTCTGGAGCCGTGACAGAAGAGTGGGGGAGGTAATGTAGGGATAAGACAGGAAGTCAGTGCTTGGGAGGTGAGTAATTAATTGCTGAGTAGTGTCAGTGAGTGGGGAGGTAATATAAGTATAAGGCAAGAAGCACTTTTAATTGTATAATCTGTAAGTCTAAATAACTCAAAAACTAGAAATCTAAATAACAAAATGTCTAATACATCAGATGATTTTAAAAGCTTAGGGTTGTTTTTATTAGGTAATGGTTTTCCTTTAACCATTCTCTGCCTGCACTCAAAGTACTTGTCAATTATCAGTGCCTTCTAGTCACTGTTAGAAAGAGCTGAATACAAAATTACTGCACCATGGGGTACAAATACACATTCTACTAACATAGGGGTTGGAGAAATTTGTTTCACTAATGTTACTTTTCTCAGTTTTCTCTTATTTTAGTGCAAAGGCCTCCAGCTTTAGAGGAATGCAATTTTCCTGATCAGGAATTATAATAATCATTAGTAGTAGTAGTAGTATAGTAGCACAGTAGCATTAGCAGTACCAACTGTAGTAGTAGTACAGTAACATAGTAGTAGTAGTTTTAGAATAGTAGTAGTAATAGTAGCAGGAGTAGTACTAGTACTAGTAGTAGTACTTGTCTTACTAGTAATAGTAGTAGTAGTACTAGAAGTAGTAGTAGTGGTCTTAGTAGTAGTAGTAGCAGTACTAGAAGTAGTAGTGGTCTTAGTAGTATAATAATAGTAGTAGTAGTAGTAGTAGTAGTAGTAGTCACAGCTGTAAAATTGCTATATATAAAAGAATAAGCCTCATTGCATAATTTATGGTACCTCACACACAGAACATAATTTATGTCTCCTCAGAAAACAAACACACATTGAACAGAATGCCTCATTACATCATTTATGTCTCATTAGGAGACAACTCCTATTGGGTGATTCAATGGGGACTTTAATGCTCCCATTGGGTGATTCAATGGGGCATGTTTATCATATAGGGAGTTGGCCCGCCCCCTCCAGCCCACCCACCACTATCCAACTGACAAAAAAAAATATAGCTGCCACTCGCTTCTGAAGTAGGGGATATCAATAACTTCTCCTGGTCCACACACACTGTCACTCAGGATCATGACCCCACAAACACACTGTTTCACCTCCCATAGATAACTGTAACCGTCCACACACTCTGTTTCAGTATGAGGGGGTAATGTTTCCATAAAATACAAACTCAGGGATAGACTTAATAGAAACTCTTTTATTTAACTCTTTTCATCTCTTCAGTCACCTCACTAACTGTCTGTTTTCAATTGTCACTCCTCCACTTCGTGATTCCCACCCTTTCTCCTTAAAGGGACAGAGATGCTTTGCTGTATGTTACAGAGGGCAAGCCTCAAACTCCACTTTCTATTCGTTCCCTCAGCATATTGGTACGCTGCCTCAACTGAAGAGCCACAGTGTGTTATATTGCTATGTTACCTCAGCTTAAGTAATGAGGAGTTACTGCTCCCATTGGGTGATTCAATGGGGGAGTGATTTAAATCAAGCAGGGAGTTGGCCTGCCCCCATTATCCAGCCTGCCCACCACTATCCAAGTAACTGAAAAAACAAAATGGCTGCCAGTCGCTCCTACACCACAGACACAAACACATCAGACAAAAAACACACACACTCAATCACACACACTCACATACACACACTCTCACACACTCAATCATACACACTCAATCACTCACACTCTCACACACACACACACACACACACACACTCAATCATACACACTCACAATAATTCACACACACACACTCTCACTCACACACTCAATCAAACACACTCAAATACACTTGCACTCTCTCATTCTCACTCACACGCTCTCATTCTCACACACTCACTCTGTATCACACTCTATGTGTCTTCATGTTGTGCATTGCATGTATGTGTGTATGACTGTGTCGCTCTTTATGCATCTCAGTGCATGCGTGTTCATTTGCATGTGTGTCTCTGTGTCTGTTTGTCTTGCATCCATATGTGTGCATTAATTCCCTATATATCCTGACGGGCAGCGCCGTCCCACATTGCTAGTGTATTTATAAAGTCCAACATATTCCGCAGTGCTGTACATGATGTGAGTTGCAGCTGGAGGGACATAGGTTGTCCATATCTGCATGTAACCCCCAAAGAAGTGTTTTCAACAGGATCTGTGGCTTACAGTACATTATATTTCTGTATCTATATGCAGTATTTGTTCCCCATTTAACTAGCAAGCTGTGAACTGAATACAGTAAACACCGACAACAGTGCAATGTTTTTATCTAGTTTCCTTTGCTACAGTCAAAACCAAATGGAAAAACAAATGTAGTGGTATCAGTTTGAAGACCTCTGTAGATGTATCTTTCATTTTAATGTAGTAACAGCAATGCTGATGTACAGAGGGAACTGAACTGTACCCATGGGGGAGAATTAAATTGGACATTTAACCCTCTGCCTGCTAGAGAGGCCTCCAATCCATTGCTTTGCATTGTTCAGTTTAAGGCCGTGGGCTGGCAGAATGGTGTGTGCAATCACTATATAGACACATCGGCACGGGGGCAAGCACATGGGTTAGCACAGCAAATGAGTGTCAACAGGGTTTAGAGACAAATCCGCTGGTAAGAAAACATATTGTCCAACAGATGTTAATGCCAGTCATAAACTATAGGAACAGAGTATATGCTCCAGTGGCACAAATCCAGCTTGCTAAACTTGACACTATAACTCATTATGCCATTTTATCCTTCAATGTAATTACACTACCCATCACTGTGATATGTGATATGTGTTGCGTACCCCTCTGGCACTCAAAGGGTTACAGAACTAAGCTGGCTAACACTCAAATCTAGATGCGTCCCCCTTCACTTTTCTTAGTGAAGGGAGCATCTTAATATACATCCATTTCACTAGAAAGCTACCAGACTACCTGAGCAGTATACTCACTCCAGCTCTCCATACTAACTATAACCTCCACTACACTGCTAGCAACTCACTGACTATTCCACACTACCTGAGCAGTATGATCACTCCAGATCTCCATACTAACTATAACCTCCGCTCCACTGCTAACAACTCACTGACTATTCCACAATACCTGAGCAGTATGATCACTCCAGATCTCCATACTAACTATAACCTCCGCTCCCCTACTAACAACTCACTGACTATTCCACTCTACCTGAGCAGTATGATCACTCCAGATCTCCATACTAACTATAACCTCCGCTCCACTGCTAACAACTCACTGACTATTCCACACTACCTGAGCAGTATGATCACTCCAGATCTCCATACTAACTATAACCTTCACTACAATTCTAACAACTCACTGACTGTTCCACACTACCTGAGCAGTATGGTCACTCCAGATCTCCATACTAACTATAACCTCCACTACTAACAACTCACTGACTATTCCACACTACCTGAGCAGTATGATCACTCCAGATCTCCATACTAACTATAACCTCCGCTCCCCTACTAACAACTCACTGACTATTCCACACTACCTGAGCAGTATGATCACTCCAGATCTCCATACTAACTATAACCTCCACTACAATTCTAACAACTCACTGACTATTCCACACTACCTGAGCAGTATGGTCACTCCAGATCACCATACTAACTATAACCTCCACTACTAACAACTCACTGACTATTCCACACTACCTAAGCAGTATGATCACTCCAGCTCTCCATACTAACTATAACCTCCACTACTAACAACTCACTGACTATTCCAGACTACCTGAGCAGTATGATCACCCCAGATCTCCATACTAACTATAACCTCCACTCCACTGCTAACAACTCACTGACTATTCCACACTACCTAAGCAGTATGATCACTCCAGCTCTCCATACTAACTATAACCTCCACTCCCCTGCTTACAACTCACTGACTATTCCACACTACCTGAGCAGTATGATCACTCCAGATCTCCATACTAACTATAACCTCCACTCCACTGCTATAAACTCACTGACTATTCCACACTACCTGAGCAGTATGATCACTCCAGATCTCCATACTAACTATAACCTCCACTCCACTGCTATAAACTCACTGACTGTTCCACACTACCTGAGCAGTATGGTCACTCCAGATCTCCATACTAACTATAACCTCCACTACTAACAACTCACTGACTATTCCACACTACCTGAGCAGTATGATCACTCCAGATCTCCATACTAACTATAACCTCCGCTCCCCTACTAACAACTCACTGACTATTCCACACTACCTGAGCAGTATGATCACTCCAGATCTCCATACTAACTATAACCTCCACTACAATTCTAACAACTCACTGACTATTCCACACTACCTGAGCAGTATGGTCACTCCAGATCACCATACTAACTATAACCTCCACTACTAACAACTCACTGACTATTCCACACTACCTAAGCAGTATGATCACTCCAGCTCTCCATACTAACTATAACCTCCACTACTAACAACTCACTGACTATTCCAGACTACCTGAGCAGTATGATCACCCCAGATCTCCATACTAACTATAACCTCCACTCCACTGCTAACAACTCACTGACTATTCCACACTACCTAAGCAGTATGATCACTCCAGCTCTCCATACTAACTATAACCTCCACTCCCCTGCTTACAACTCACTGACTATTCCACACTACCTGAGCAGTATGATCACTCCAGCTCTACATACTAACTATAACCTCCACTACTAACAACTCACTGACTATTCCACACTACCTGAGCAATATGATCACTCCAGATCTCCATACTAACTATAACCTCCACTCCACTGCTAACAACTCACTGAGTATACCACACTACCTGAGCAGTATGATCACTCCAGCTCTCCATACTAACTATAACCTCCCCTCCACTACTAACAACTCACTGACTATTCCACACTACCTGAGCAGTATGATCACTCCAGATCTCCATACTAACTATAACCTCCACTCCACTGCTAACAACTCACTGACTATTCCACACTACCTGAGCAGTATCATCACTCCAGATCTCCATACTAACTATAACTTCCGCTCCACTGATAACAACTCACTGAGTATACCACACTACCTGAGCAGTATGATCACTCCAGATCACCATACTAACTATAACCTCCGCTCCACTACTAACAACTCACTGAGTATACCACATTACAAGAAATAAGCCTATCAATCTGCCTTCTCCTTCAGAGCTCTGAAAGCCTGGAATAGCCTACCTGAAATATCAGATCTTCTCCCAGTCAAAAATCCTTAAAAATAACTGCTTCTTCATATCTAGAAACAATGTGTAATTGTATATAAATTCTTAGTATGTATGTTTATGTGTGTATCCTATATAATAATTTGCTAAATAGTTTGTAACAACACAGTCATGCGCAGTAGAGACTGCCCATGACGAGGCTGATACAGACCAGGGCGACTTCTGAGCATCCAGCTCTGTATCAGCCGCAGCATGGGCAATCTCTACTGGGCATGACTGCACCGCAACCGGCCGGCACTGTGGCCCGTGTACACGGGCTCTTCATCTAGTAGATAATGTTTCTCTATTTGTGTAAATACTGAACTCTTTGCTGTAAACTATCCAAATAAATAATTGTTCTTAAGTCATGGCAACTGGCGATAACATCAGGTCTGATTTATTAGTGAGGCGTGTAAATGTGGCCGCACACTCTGCTTGGTCAGCTGGAAAGGCACTGTAAGCGATTACATTTTTATAATAAATATTACTAGCCGTTTAACCCCTCACATGCACGACAGGTCTCCTACACATTGTGAAGCAATGTATTGGACACCTCCCTAGCACACAAGGGGTTAAGATAATCACCACAAGCTGTAATAAAGTTAGAAAATGAGATTAATGGAACCTTACTGAATTGTACTCTTCCTGTGTAACTGCTATCTGATAGGATGGGAAAGCGACTTCCTAGCCGTGCTATGTGACTACCCTTCAGCTGACGTGAGTGAACCAATCTTTCATTTTGGAGAAAAACTGCGGGTAATTTCAGAGTAAGTGTTACTTTTTGCAATGGATTCTAATAAGATATAAGCTGTCAATAAAAAAATATTATATATATGTGTGTGTGTGTGTGTGTGCATATCTATGTATTATGTCGTTTCTATCTGTCTATCTATCTATCTATCTATCTATCTATCTATCTATCTATCTATCTATCTATCATAAAGACAGATAGACAGACATTCTGTCTATACAAACATGCACATATGTAGACCTACACAATATCTTTACACTTAAATTAACATTGACCATCATGCAAGTTAACCATTTGAGTGCCAGAGGGCTGCACAAAGCATTGCTTTGCAATGCATTGCACAGCCCTCTGGCAATGAAACAGTTCATTGGAAGTTGTTTATCAGATCGAGGTGGCTTACAGTGGAATTGTCACTTTGTAAAAAAATAGGCGATTTTTGAAAGAGTTTTCACATAGTTAACCGTTCTTATGTCAAACAATAGCCTGTGAACTATTTAGCTGTATTTATTTATTTATGCAAACAAGCTAGCACTGGCTGGGACTAAGTGACAGTTGGCAATGTACAGCAGTGTGGAATGTTCAATATCTGTCTGGCATTCCTAGCAAATCTGCATTAACTGACAAATAAAATATCTTGTGAACTATTGTTTAACCCTTTGAGTTCATATAGGTATCCAACCCATTGCTTTGGATACCCCACTGACACTCAAATGGTTAAATTAAAAAAATGTCCAACATAAACGTGTTTTTTAAAGCTCTTACAAAAGTATCTATTTGTAACAAACTGACAACAAACTAGGAAAATTTGAAGTTAAAGGAATAGTAATGTTTCATAATAAAAGCAGCTATAATTAATCATCATAGTATTTGGACTTTGGAGAGTGTTATTTCAGTCCTGTCAGAGTTGTAGTTCAAGAGTAATTCAATGACAAAGTATCCCCCTCCCGCCCCTTTTACTGATGTAACACTGCTCAGCCAGATCAGAAGGGAGGAGCCCAGGTAGATGCAGAGAGGGACAATCTTCAATTAAGATAAGGGAAAAAACTGAAAAACTTGTCAAGGGGGGGCAGGGCTTTCATTGTTCTCATAGGAAGTAGATTGTCCCCTTCTGTTATCTGTCTGGTCTATGGACTGCATTCCACATCTGAGAAGAGATGGCTTACACTAGGTAAAAGGGGCGGGAGGGGAAACTTTGCTTGTGAATATCTCTCAAACCATAAAGGTTTGAGAGATAAGACTTATATCGTTCTTCATGTTTTTTTAATGCCTACAAAATAAAACAGTTAAAACGAAGTATTACTATCCCTTTAAGGACAGCTATCTCTACATATATATATATATATATATATATATATATATATATATATATATATATATACACAGTACTGTGCAAAAGTCTTAGGTAGGTGTGAAAAAATGCTGCAAAGTAAGAATGCTGTCAAAAATAGACATGTTAATAGTTTATTTTTATCAATTAACAAAATGCATAGTGAGTGAACAGAAGGAAAATCTAAATCAAATCAATATTTGACGTGACCACCCTTTGCCTTCAAAACAACATTAATTTTTCAGGTATTTTGTAGGCAAATAGACAGGTGTATGATTAAACAATTATTCCAAACATGTGCTAATGATCACCAATGTAATATGTCATTTGAAACACAATCATTAACTGAAACAGCTGTGTAGCAGGAATAAAACTGGGTGAGGAACAGCAGCAGAACTCAGTAACAAGGTGAGGTTGCTGAAAATAGTTAAATGTCAAAAGTCATACACCATGGCAGGACTGACACAGCAACAAGACACAAGGTTGTTATACTGCATCAGCAAGGTCTCTCCCAGGCAGAAATTTCAACACAGACAGGGGATTCCAGTGCTGTCCAAGCTCTTTTGAAGAAGCACAAAGAAACGGGCAACATTGAGGGCCGTAGATGCAGTGGTCGGCCAAGGAAACTTAGTGCAGCAGATGAAAGACACGTCATGCTTACTTCCCATTGCAATCGGTAGATGTCCAGCAGTGTCATCAGCTCAGAACTGGCAGAAAACAGTGGGTCCCTGATACACCCATCTACTGCCCGGAGAATTCTGGTCAGAAGTGGTCTTCTTGGGAGACTTGCAGCCAAAAAAGCCATACCTCCGACATGGAAACAAAGCCAAGAGACTCAGCTATGCACAAAAACACTGGAACTGGGGTGCAGAAAAATGGCAACAGGTGCTCTGGACTGATAAGTCAAAAATGTGAAATATTTGGCTGTAGCAGAAGGCTGTTTATTCGCCGAAGAATGAGTGTCTGTAGGAAACAGTGAAGCATGGTGGAGGTTAAGGAACAAGTTTGGGGCTGCATTTCTAAAATGGAGTTGGGGATTTGGTCATAATTAATGGTCTCCTCAATTCTGTGAAGTACAGGTACTTATCCATCATGAAATACTATCAGGGAAGCATCGGATTGGCCCCAAATGTATTCAGCAGCATGACAATGACCCTAAACATACAGCCAAAGTCATTAAGAACTATGTTCAGAATAAAAAAGAACAAGGAGTCCTGGAAGTGATCGTATGGCCCCACAGAGTCCGGATCTCAACATCATCGAGTCTGTCTGGGATTATATGAAGAGAGAGAAGCAACTGAGGTGCCTAAATCCACAGAAGAACTGTGGTTAGTTCTCCAAGATGTTTAGAACAACCTACCTGCTGAGTTCCTTAAAAAATTGTGTCCATGTGTACCTAGAATTGATGTTGTTTTGAAGGCAAAGGGTGGTCACACCAAATATTGATTTGATTTAGATTTTTCTTCTGTTCACTCACTTTGCATTTTGCTAATTGATAAAAATGTACACAGTACTATATATACACACACACAATGCTGTTAGTAATGAAATTTGAAATGCAAATTACAATAATTATTCCTGGGAACTTTTGAAATGAGCTCACCCTAAGATATTTGAAATATTAACCCCCGTAATGCTTCCAAGAAAGTAGATTCTAGGTGCTATGTTAATGTTTGCTTTAAAGGGATAGTAACACTTAAAATGTAAAAAAATATATGTTGTAGGGTTTATGCCCCTGAGTAAAACAAGAGTACTCCCACTGCTGAAAGGTGTTTCATTCAAAAGTTATTAATTTTCAAAGTTGAATTTTTTATGTGCAATATCACAGTGGCCTGAAATTGTACAGTGGCGCTGTTGCTACACGATCCTATGGACAGCTCTGGTCCCGGGACCATAAATCTCGATAGGATGGTGTAGCAACAGCGCCACTGTACAATTTCAGGCCACTGTGATATTGCACCTAAAAAAATCAACTTTGAAAATTAATAACTTTTGAATGAAACACCTTTCAGCAGTGGGAGTACTCTTGTTTTACTCAGGGGGATAAACGCTACAACATATATTTTTTTACATTTTAAGTATTACTATCCTTTTAAGCTAGAGATGATCCAGTCCTTCCACAACGGACCTTAAACATTGTATAGTTCTAAGCGATCACCTCTTAACCCTGTGAGTGCTACAGAGCTATCACAAGACAAGCAGAACTTCTCCCTCTGCCAGTCTGGTAGAAATATCACTAATTTAGACATAAAATAAGCAGTAAATTGGGATAAACCATATGTAGGAAACACTTGGACTCTCTCAGCGTAAGAATTTGGCCTTTTACCCTGAGACCCAGAGATTTGGTTCATAACCATGAGAGTTCCCACATATGACCCTTACTTAAACCTTTAAAGCAGAGCTTGCACTTTAGCCCTTTGAGTGTCAGAGGGGTACGCAATGTATTGCGAAGCAATGCGTTGGGTAACCCTCTGGCATTCAAAGGGTTAAGATAAATGTATTTATTTTCAAAGAGGATGAAAAATTACCTATATGCTGTGCTAGCCATTTTCTTATATAAAGAGTTTTGAGAAATTAGCCTTTATTTATTGGTGGCACTTTATGCTAATTAGTTTTGGTGCTGGGCCATTATTATCACACACTGTGCAATGAATGAATCTAGACAGCACCCACACACTGGGGTCATTTCGAATAGCAAAGAGAGAGGTAAATGTGGTCGCATACTGTGTTGGGAATCAGCCTAAAGTGTCAGACCGTGCCACGAAAATCTAAAAGGTTTATTTCTCAAAAATTATTTATTTTTAGAAATATCGGCTGGTACAACATAGGTAGATTTGGATTCTCTGTAAAACAAACTAATCTTCTCTCAGGTGAAAGGACCACTTTAATATCAGGATAGACTAAAGGATCTGAACATGTACAGGAGAGAGGAGAGAGGGGGATATGATAGATAAAAGGGATTCAACAAAATGTAGAAGGGAAGTACAATTCAAAAGAGTAAAAATGGTAGGACGAGAGGCCATAGTCTAAAACTAGAGGGACAGAGACAAATGTAATGTAAGAATGTTTTACTTCACTGAGAGGGTAGTAGATAAGAGGAATAGCCTTCCAGCAGAAGTGGTAAAAGTTAATACAGTGACAGAATTAAGCATGCATGGGATAGGCATAAGGTTGTCCTCAACATAAGACAAGACCAAGGACAAAATAAGGTTTGAGGTTTTTACAGGAGTAAAATGGGCAGACGAGAGGGTCCGAATTGTTCTTATCTGCTGTTAGATTCTCAGATGCAATGTACAGCACATTACTTCACAGTTCACTGTGCAATCCTCTGGTACTTAACTCTTTGAGTGTCAGAGAGGTAGACAACGTATTGCAACGCAATGCGTTGGATACCTCTCTGGCACTCAAAGGCTTAAACCCTCAAGGACAAGAGGGGTCCTTTGTAATATGTTGCACAACCCTCTGCTCCATAAAGCATTACTCTGATAACAGGCTAGACACACTTGTTTATCATAGCATTATCATTCACAGTCTATGATTCAGTGTGAATGTGGATAACATTATGAAGAACCACATGTTAAGGGGGAAATGACTTGTCACATGGTTAGTGCTGCTTTTGTGACACCAACCAGTTTCCTGATATTACCAGATAAAGTTCAACATCAGATGGGCAGAGGCAGCCACACACTTCCAAGCCCTCAAACATTCTATTCTTCTTAAAGACACTAACCAGCGATGGACAACTCAAATCCTTCCAGCAGCTGCCATGCATGTATAAAAGAGAACAAGTTCAATACTGGGCCAAACCAAATGTACCATGGGGAACACTCAAAAATTACTCATATGGTAATTGATTAAAATGGGTCTGTTTAACATCCTGAATTCTAGAGAGGCCTTATTGGAGACCTGTCTACCATTCAAGGGGCTTAAAAGTTTGATTTAAATCAACCAGAATTTTTATTTGTCCCCTATGGTGAAGTTAGTTTGCCCCAGAATTGCACTAGTCCACTTTTATGCATATGGTCCAATGTCTTTATTTATGCCTTGCAAAAGCACTACTTCCATGTCATGTTTTTAATTACAAAATAAATATGTGCGTGTAGATATACATGTGTAACATGGGATAGCTGTGTTCGCCCAGTGGTGTAGATGCCAAATGAATGAGTATTGTAGTATGTGATAATATTTTTTTTTTAATAGACTAACATTCAGTTTTCAGGACAGGCTTCTGGGAGTAACAACCATCCTATCATCAAAAGGGAGGTTGTTACTCTCAAAAGCTTGTCTGTAAAATTGAATGTATGTCCAATAAAAAACTTCTTATCACATATCACATGCTCCAATACTCATTCACTTTGTGTGTGTGTGTGTGTGTGTGTGTGTGTGTGTATATATATATATATATATAATAATTAGCTAGGATGTTTGTCAGAAGCAGTCATGAGCAGTAGAAACTGCCCGAACGCATAGAATGCTGGGAGTTCTGTGCTAGGAGCATTTCATTCAGTCTCTACAGTGCATGACTGCGTCGGCGGCAGGATGCAGAGCAGGAATGGCCTCTTAACCCTTTGAGTGCCAGAGGGGTACACGAGATTTTACACTACTGTATATATATATATATATATATATATATATATATATATATATATATATATATATATAGATATATATATATATATATAAATATATATATATATATATATATATATATATATATATACAAAAATCCAGATTGGGAAAGCACTCACTCCAAATGAAGATAATGCCCAGATGCACAATCCCTACTATTATACAAACGGTGAAGAAAGGATGGTGCAGCACCCGTGGGACTTTCAAAAGTAATTTATTCAATCAAAGAAAGGCAAATAGTGTGGTCAACGTTTCGGTCAAATTTGAGGAAGGTCCTCAGATTGGATCGAAATGCTGACCACACTATTTGCCTTTTTTTGATTGAATAAATTACTTTTGAAAGTCCCACGGGTGCTGCACCATCCTTTCTTCACCGTTTTATATATATATATATTTTGAAGAAAACTGTGCACTCTTGGATTTATATAATAAAAAACAATTTAATGGTCTAGAAAAGCGACGTTTCGGTCGTCAACTTGCGACCTTTATCAAGCAAAACTTGTTGACGACTGAAACGTCGCTTTTCTAGACTATTAAATTGGTTTTTGTTATATAAATCCGAGAGTGCACGGTTTTCTTCAATATACTGCATTTATCTGTGGCACCTGGTACTTTTATAATGATTTAGCGTGAGTTCTTGTTCTTTGGATACATACATATATATATATATATATATATATATATATATATATATATAAAACTTTTTTTTATTATTATTTGTTTTCTCACTTAAAGGACACTAGCACATCCTAACAATAACCCAAGAGAATCCCAAAAGCTGCCATTACTCAATTCAAGTAATACTGGGTATCGTCCATGGAGCCAGACATGAATCTTTGTTGGCAGACTTCAGGATCCCAAAAACCTCTCAATGAGGCATCCCTAAAAACAAAAATTCAGTGGGTGGGGTGTGGGGTCCAGGAGTCCAGCAACAAAGAATGACTCCTATCTCCATGGACATGATATCCTGGAAAAATGTGTTTAGTTTTGGAGAACCAATTCATGCAGAATTATGCATAATGATTTTATTTCCCGATTTAGATGAATGGGGGATGCTATTGTTAGGAGATGTAAACATATCTGGGAACGTTCTTGTCCCAAGCTTCTCGAGGCCCACTAAGGTCTGGGAGTGGGAGTGTCCAAAGGATGTGATTTGCATCTTAAAATGGGTGTGGCTTAATTGGGTGGGTGGTATTGGAAGGAGGGAGGTTGGGCTTGCCCTTAAAATGAACAGGGTGGAGAGTAACCAGAAATGGCAGTGAAGTGGGCGGAGTTAAAAGGGAACTCACTGAGCCCTGTGAATCAACGTCTGGTAATTCAGTATAAAATCCAGAACCTCCAGATCAGGTCCAGAGAGAGATCTCAGGTATGGATAAGTCTTAATTTAAGGGGAACCATCAGATAGTTCCATTTAGGCATGAGTGATCACAAAGGTGCAGACCAGACTATTAACCGTTTGAGTGTCAGAGCGGTATCCAACGTCTGGCACTCAAATGGTTAAAGGGTGCTGTGCTGAGTAGTAAAGCGTTGCTCTGCAGCCTGGCGGTTGATTCCAGAATTAGAAAACTGAGCCACCTGCTGTCTTTCCGATTCCTGCATTGACTTTCATGTCAGGCAACATTCCGGAAGCTTTAAGAAGAAGTAACACCTATTTAAATGTATCTTCATTAAATTGAGAATTGAAAATAAATGCTACGAGCCCCCACAAATCATTTATTTTATCTAAAATTGGAACACTCTGATAAATTGAAGAAGCCACCATCTTTATGAAATGACCTAAGCCTCACATACCTCTATGCAGAATAACCAGTACCTGATAATGATGATGATGTCATCGATGACAACTTCCAGTAGTCAGCTGCACAAGCTCTTACTTATGCAGTGGATATTTACCCCAGCAATTAGCAGTTCCATCTTTATCATAGTCTAATGCAGAGGGGAACTCAAACCTGTCCTTGAGCCCACCCAATGGTGCAGGTTTTCAGTATCTCCTCCCATTAACACAGGAGAATGAATCACTGGTTCAACCGTTCTGACACATCTGCAGGAGTTATTGACATTCATTAGTGTTTCACCCCTTAAGGACCGGTCGCCCACACGGCCAGCACTTAAGGACCACGGAGCATTTTTCTTTTTTATTCGATCTGATTCAGGGCTCCCCGAACAGCGTGCAGCCGCAGAGCGATTCCTGAATTACATGGCATTCCAGTACTGTCATGGGTCCTTATGGCAAGTTTACCCATGACGGTCCTGACACGTCATGGGTCCTTAAGGGATTAACTGAGGAGACCCTGAAAACATGGACTGTTAGGAGGGAGCTTGAGGACAGGGTTGAGATCTCCGGTCTAATGCACCAGTAAATCTAAGCTAGTCTGTGTTGTAATTCCCCTTTAAGAGGAGCAATACTCGGGGGAAATGACAATTCCCAATTTAAATGGGGATTTTTTTAATTTGAATGCTAGAGAGGTCTTCACTGCATTTCAGAGGGGTCAAATGCCCCATTTAAACAATGGGATTTTTACATTTTTTTCTGCCCCCTATGGTTCTGTTAGTTTGCTCCAGAAAAGTTCCTCTTTATCTTGCTAAATAAGGCACATAATTCAGTTTCAGGCCTGGAGAACTGAAAGAAGAACCGCATTGCAGGATGTCATGCTTGTTGATGTACTGAGCTGGTTCTCATAAGAATAACAAGTTTGTTGAGACATAGCAGAGAACAAGGAACCAAGCCAAACACGGGACATTTTCTCATCTACCAGCTGTTCCTTTCCACCATCCCATAACATTTTTGGGTGCTGGAAAATTGTCTTCAAAGGTTGACAAGTGAACCTGAACCTCAAATAAAATCCAGTGGTTTAAGCCAAGACTTTATTTACTGCAGTGCTCTTCCCCTAGACATCAAGGTGGGGTTAGTGAATTATTGGGTCTCCTGCCACTGGCTGGCTGGACTACCAGATGACTACCTATGATCTAGCACTTTATTCACAAAGAAAAGATCAATTCTGGACCAAAATAAGCAAACTATAGTGAAGAAATAAAAATGTTTCCAAATTTGCTTTGATTTAAATGTTTTTTAATCCCTTGAACGCTAGAGAGGTTTCCAACGTATTGCAATGCAAAGTGAAGAAGACCTCTCTATCAATTTAAATCAATGGAAATTTTAATTTTTAATTACGATAATGTGTGCAGTACAATTCTCTTTACAGAAATCAGCTTGGTAGACAGAAGCCACTGAATGTCATGGCCCTAGATAATTAACAAGATTTGTGTAGAGAACCAGTCTCTAATTTTCAAATGACACCTATGGTACAACTGGATCACCCCAAAGTTGTCCCAGTGTCACACAGCCAATTCCTAGCATTGATGTTTATGTGGGAGATTGGCAACTTTTAGAAAAGGAACTCAGGAACTTTCAAATCTTGAAATTCAGCTCCATCAGGTTTTGAACCTTATTACAAGTTATTGACCAACAAGTACCTTTGATATCTGATCCCATCAAAGCATAAGTCTAACTAGGTTGATCACCGTTTCCAATGAATAGAGTAACCCCCCAGAGCCCCCTGAAAATTAAAAATAAACAATAGTAAATAATAAGTAAAAAGATGCTCCAGTCATACAGGCAACTGTGGTTCTGTGATTCTGTTGTCATGCACCATCAAACAAAAATTAGGGTACACTGCACCCTACGGATTAGTTGGCTGTGGGGACTGCGGCATCTGACAGTCCACCACTCATACAGGATGCAGCAACTTCCTGATGACTATCGATTTAAAATGTAACGGATACGTTTCTAGCTCAGAACAATATTTAGAATTATAATAGCTGGTTTCAAAGCAGATCAGATGCTGATCTAGAGAAATACTCAACTGTCATTCGGAATCAGGAAGGATTTTTTCTTTACCTACTTGAGGCTAAAATGGAGGTTTTTTTTTTTTTTTGGTGGACGTGTTACTTTTCAGCCTCACTAATAATGTTACTATGATGGCAGTTGCCTTTGTGAAGGCTTGAATGACTGCCTATGATGCCATGAAGTTCATTTGAAAGAGTCTAAATTGTTGTGATGTTCAGTGCAACAATGCGATCACTGACTTGCTCATGAGGCTGCCTCCAATCCTCTACAGACAGCATCCATGTGCTATGTGCACCTATACATTGGAAATACACTGGAGATGTAACATTCATAGTTAAAGGAACAGTAAACTTTTTTTTATGAAAACACATATTTTATAGAGCTTTTCCTGCTGAATAAAACAAGGTCACTCCCACTACTGTCAGATGTTTTATTCAAAAATTATAGCAGTTTAAATAATCAGGAAGTGAATTTACTGTGTTTACTTCCTGATAGTTCTAACTGACAGGAAGTGAATTTACTGTGTTTACTTCCTGATAGTTCTAACTGACAGGAAGTGACAGGCAGTTTCTATCACATTCTATGGAGAACTGTATGTCTCTGACTTTTCTGACTTTCCTCTCCATTAGAATCTAACAGGAAATCTAATTAGAATTTGACCACTAGAGGGCACTGCTAATGTAAAAAAACATGGGTTTAAACTGTACTAACTCTGGAAATATAAATCTCTCGGCAGTGGGAGTACCCTTATTTTACTCAATAGGAAAAGCCCTACAATATATATTTTTTCATAAAAAAAGTTTACTGCTCCTTTAATGCATTTTTTGCTTGTTATACTAAGCTGGTGTGAGATATTGTGCTGTAAATTGTAACTGCTGTGTACTTTTTGGAACATACATCTGAAAATGACTTTATTAAAAGACCATTTCTTGCTTGATAGTCTTGAAGATAAGTCAGGCAGTTTGGAATTCTTTGGGATGATGTCTTTCAGTAAATGTATGCTTTTAGGGGGTTATTTTGATAGTATATGGGAATTACGCCTCCTAGTGCACTTTGTTTATCTTATTGAAAATGTCAGCTATAAATTCTGTAATGTGTGAAGGCCCTGGAGTATAACAAACATATATGCACCTACACATATTGGATATCACTGAACTCAAGACATATCTGAGATTTGCATTCTATATTATGGTTTTTTAACGTTTGTTTGAGATTGTGTTTATTTCTCAAAAAAAAAATTAATGACATTTCCTTGCATTATTATTTTTGTGAAAGACGACACTTCAACCATTTTGATTCTTTTGATTGTCTTCTTTGTAGAACAATTTTCTTATATGATTATTATGAAGTTTTAGGGCAGTTTTCCAACGTTACCAATGGAAAGATGAAAACAGCCTATTGTCCTTTCCATTAGGGGCCTGTGCAGGACATCTATACTGCTAAAATTATACATATCTGGTATCAGTGTACTCAGGGGATGAATTCATTTTTAAAATAACTGAAACTTTAAAGGGATAGTAATACTTCGTTTTAACTTTATTTTATTTTGTAGGCATTAAAAAAACATTAAGAATGATATAAGTCTTATCTCTCAATCCTTTATGGTTTAGGAGATATTCACAAGCAAAGTTCCCCTCCCCGCCCCTTTTACCTAGTGTAAGCCATCGCTTCTCAGATGTGAGTCTGGTTGTATGACAGTACAGATAACAGAAGGGGACAATCTTCTTCCTATGATAACAATGAAATCCCTGCCCCCCTTGACAAGTTTTTCAGCTTTTTCCCTTATCTTAATTGAAGATTGTCCCTCTCTGCAGTCTACCTGGGCACCTTCCTTCTGATCTGGTTGAACAGGGGGGGGATACTTTGTTTGTGAATATCTCTTAAACCATAAAGGTTTGAGAGATAAGACTTATATCATTCTTCATGTTTTTTTAATGCCTACAAAATAAAATAAAGTTAAAACGAAGTATTACTATCCCTTTAACTACAAACTTAAAATGACAGGCAGTCTCCTTTGTGACTTTACATATTCATAATATATGAAAGTCTTTGTACTTTTTATTATTATTATTATTATTATTTTTTTATCCTTAGATATTTTTCTACATGATATGTCTCTGATAGGATGCTCACTGAATTTCTGTTTCCAGAGAGATCTCTGTCAAGGATTGTGAAAGCATGGATAAAGATATCCCTGCAACATTGATTGTTCTATATGCAGTAGCAGCAACATGCTTTTTATGCTGCAGGAATAATGTCTGAACATGAAATAAAAAAAAAAGTTAAAGACGAAAATAAAAATAAATGAACACAAAATACAGAAAATATAACTTTGAATATTATGCAGTTGCAGTGTATGGAAAGTCATAAGAGGATGACTGTGAGTTGAAATTGGTTTGAAATATAGTATTTGATGTCAGAAAAATATCTTTTTTAAATTTTTAAGCACGTGAATCATCATAAAAAAACTGAATTTAACGAAAAAAAAAGTGACACATTTTTCTATATAAAAAACTATAAAGTTGCCCATGAGAATCAAATGTAACCTTTTAATGACCATGGGGTGTGCAACACATTGCATCTGGAATGCACCACACACCCTTTTGGTTCTTTAAGAGTAAACCAGACACATAGAAAAATATTAAAAGTATTAAAAATGACTTAAGTATCTGTCTGGATTAAGACATGCTAGGAAATTCATTTGGCAAGACCTGCTTTGCAGTGTGTTAGCTACCCCCCTCTGGCATTCAAAGGGTTAATCGGGGACATCTAGTCACTATATGATTAAAATTATATGTCCACCCCAAACTGTCTTTACAGTAAAAGGAACTTCTTTTGTTAAAAAGTCAAATAATGGAAAGTTGCCTTCCTGTTTAACTGTATAGAGAGAAAAACAAAAAAACCTCAAAAGATCTAATGCAAATAACATATCTCAGAATGAAATGCTTTGCAAGCCAAACTGAAAAGCATCATGCAAGTTCCCGTAAATCACAGTGTGTTTTAATTATTAAATAAGCAAACAAAAATCTAAATGTATTGACTATATAAACATTTATATGTCACTTTCTGACATAAAAGAGCTTGCAGGGATGTTGGGAATTGTCGTTTGGCAGCAGCTGAGTACACCACCTTGCCCATTCCTACTGTAGAGAAAGGCTT
This sequence comes from Rhinophrynus dorsalis, assembly GCA_037306005.1. Taxonomy (NCBI): domain Eukaryota; kingdom Metazoa; phylum Chordata; class Amphibia; order Anura; family Rhinophrynidae; genus Rhinophrynus; species Rhinophrynus dorsalis. The sequence continues at coordinate 31,881,424 of CM074723.1, forward strand.
TTCTACATTGTTTCATTGTCTTTTGTACACAGACCATTTTTACATTATTGCACTCTGCTTTCACAGTCACACACAGTATCTGGAAATATTTATAGTTCCCTGTCAGAGGCAGAAAAATTTTAAAAAAAATAGGAGGAAATGGAAGGAAAATATTAAAAAGTATAAGCATTTTGACTTTATGTTTCATGTACCAGCAAAATAAGGTGACACTGTCCATTTAAAACACTTGCAGCCTTATTCTGAATGCAATGGATGAGCACTACTGGATAAAATCAACTGCACCATGGGCTGGGGGGGGGGGGAATTTCACAATGAATTTAAGTGGAGCTTGTAATCCCCTTAATAATAGAGAAGTCTCTAGCGCATTGCTTCACAACGCGTCGGAGAGTCGTCTAATATTCAAAGTGGAAAAAGTCCCATTTAAAAACATTGGGAACTTAGGCATTTTTATTGGTTCCCCTACAACTGCACCACTTTAGCTTGCCATTAGTAACTAAGCATTAAAGTCTATAGACATGTATCTTTACTGATTAGTACAATTATATCGTTTATATACTATTACAATCATTGTAACAATATTAAACTTGTCTCCTACACAGTGAAGGAGGGTGGTGGAGGGTGGTATCGCTCAGAACAGGCCGAGAAAACTACATCCCGGGGAAATGCGTAGCAAAGGTTTATCATGGGTAAGTGACTATTTCTTAATTTAACCCTTTGGGTGCCAAAGAGGCATCCAACGCATTGCAACGGTGGATACCTCTCTGGCACTAAGGGTTAAAATGATTTGCTTGCATCATTTGATTATTAATCCCTTGGATGCTAAAGAGGTCTCACGCATTCAAGGGTTTAAACTAGAAAAACGTATATATTTAAGGAGACAGTATCACTTCATATGAAAACATTTATTTTGAAAGGTTTTCCTTCTGGACATGACAATGTAACTCACAATGCTGGGAGATAATTCACTTAACCCTTTGCGTGCCAGAGGGCACTCAAAAGGTTAAAAGTTATTGCAGCACAATGATGCGTGTCTCCATCCAGTATATGCACGGCCTGTGCGTTTTATGGTGGTGCTGTTGCTACTGCTGACTATGGGTGGCTGTTGTCACTTACAATAGTTCTGTAAAGACTGCAGTAGCTCCGGTATAAAATGGATAGGTTGTGCACCCAAGATATGTTATTATTACTTATATACATTTTGAATGAAGTGTAATATATATCTCCATATATGCCCATGTATACCCATTTATACCTATAGGATATTTTTCCTATGAGAGAGAGTGTGTGAGGAATTTGAAGAGTTGTGAGATGAGGTATCCTATAATATAAAAGGCCAGATGTATGTTTGTCCGATGCAGTCATGTGCAGTAGAGACTGATTTGCTCTCAGGCTTTCCATAGCAGTCGCTGCCAGTGCTGCATCTTCCACTAAACAGGAAAATGCTTCCAGAACCTGCCATGACAGCTTGCTCATTTTGTGTCTACTACAGAGCCATGCGACCGATGAGCGGCAAAATCCTCTTGGGCTGTGCTTTCAAGGAGGTCTCTATGCTCCCTCCACCGCCTCTTCTTCCCCGCCTCCAGCCCCAGTGATAAAAACGGAGAATGCTTACCGTTTATGCAGTTTGGTCCGTGAACATGGGCTTTTACACTAGTATGTTTATAAAGACACAAACCCTTAAGGATCCATGCTGTGCCAGAACAGTTATTCCATTTCCTGCACTAAAAGAACAGTGACAATCCTAGCACGTCATGGGATTCTGGGAAGGCATTACGGCTACGCACTGCTCTTCCATCCTAGAATTCATTAAAAAAAAAAAGCTCCATCGTCCTTAACGTCCACCCATACTCCGGATCTGGCGGTCATTAAGGGGTTGGGGGGCAAACCTGCCATATCTCGAATAACAAACTAAAATTGCTATTGATTTAAAGGGTGGTATTTATTTAACCACTTGACTACTGGAGCGGTCTCCACCACATTACTTCACCATTTCTTGAACAGTGGACAAAATCGTTGCTGTCTATGAAGGGCTTTAGGTTACAGACTGAAGATGATCATAGACAACAATCGCAGCACCACCTTGTAAACACAAATTAAAACTTCAGTTTTATTTAAAAGGAGTACGTTGAAATAACTGTTATATAATATGAAATGTTACAGCTCGTTTAAAATTAGTCGCTAATTCTGCATCTTAAGGCCTCAGTCACACTAGAACAGACACATGCACAGACAGTAGTAGGGAAAACAAAATGAGAAGTCACAATGTGAGGTTTATCCATTTACTTCTTCCCTTTTGTGCAAGATTTTTCAACTCTTGGGATGATACAGATGTCTCCAACTTGGATGTCTGCAAAACCACACGGCAAAAGTAATGACAATGCTAAAATACAAATTGGTTGCATATAAAATACCATGCTGTAGCACAGAGGAAGTTAAAGGGATAGTAATGGTTTATATTACACATAGCTCAGAAAATTCATCATGTGTAATTAGAGTTGCCACCCAGCCGGAAATTTTACCACTACTGTTGTAAGACTTACTGGCCTGTAATTGCCAGACATCTCTCTCTCTCTCTCTCTCTCGCTATCTATATATATATATATATATATATATATATATATATATATATATATATAGATATACTAGTTGAACAGCCCGTTACACGGGCCACAGTGCCTCTGGCAGACGGTCGCGGGACAGTCACACGCAGTGGAGACTGCCCGCGCCACTGCTGATACAGAGCTGGATGCTCCTTCGGAGCGCCCAGCTGTGTATCAGCCACGGCGCGGGCAGTCTGTACTGCGCATGACTGCCACACGCGCAGCAGTGTCTACTGCGCATGTCGGGCGTTACACACAACTTAGCAAATTATTATATAGGATATATATATTTCATTGGAGGAATGGAGTAGGGTTGCCAGGCCGGTAAAAAATTGGCTTCTGTCCAATGTTAAGTCTATGGAGGGAATGCTATGGCCGGTATTTTTTTGAAGAAAAGGTGGCAACCCTTGGTGTAATAGTTGTGCTCTGTGCTAGTTACTGTGTAATATAATGTTAAAGATGATCCCTCCCGCCCCTTTCCCTGACGTGAAGCCGTCTCTCCTCAAATCTGAAGTCTGGTCACTTGACCGGACAGAAAATCACAACGAGAGACAATTTCTGGGCACATTAGGAAGAAGAAAGATAAGGTTGTGAGGAGAAAAAAAATGTAAAATAAAAATGATGAATACTAATCACATACAGCGTGTTTATTTCTTAATCCATCAATATCCTTTCTTTTTACTTTGCAGCTGGCTGTTTGATGGAGTTGGACGGGAGAAATCAGAGGAACTTCTGCAGCTGCCAGACACCAAGAATGGGGCATTTATGATAAGACAGAGTGAAACGAAGAAAGGTAATGATGATTTTGAGCAGTGGTTCCTAATAAGAATAGCTGAAAAGTCTTTTTTCCTGCAGGAATTTTTTTGTAGCTTTCCCCACAGGTCCCGCTAACTGATAGAGGCTAAAATGTTTGACTTTTTCATAACCTCCTGAAATTTTACACAGTAACAAGGAAGAGGGATGTTTAAACAACTCAGTAGTGTGTTTTTATGGCTATGAGTGCAGAGGGACAATGCTGGGGGAATTAGTATGTGTGGTTCTATGGCAGCAAGGCTTACGGTTTAATGCAATGCAAAGCAGAGGGGGCAGTGTGTGGTTCTATGGATAACGTGGACAAATGCTGGGGGGACAGTGTGTGGCTCTATGGATACCATGGGCCAATGATACAGGGACAGTGTGCTTTTCTAATAATGTGAGGCTAATCTGAAGAGACAATGTGTGGTTCTATGAACAACGTGACAAAGATGAGGTGAGACAGTGTGCGGTGGGATGGATAAGGTGGCCCAGTATTGGGGGGTTCTATAGATGTGAGGCAAGGCTGGGGGGACACTGTGTGGTTCTATGGATAAAGTGAGAAGAGGCTGGGTGGGACAGTGTGTGGTTCTATGGATAACATGAGGACAAGGCCGGGGGAACAGTGTGTGGTTCTATGGATAATGTAAGGTAAGGCTGGGGGACACTCTGTGGTTCTATGGATAATGTGAGACTATTGATAAAGTGAGACAAGGCTGGGGGGATAGTGTGTGGTTCTATGGATAACGATGCGAGGCTGGGTGGGGACACTGTGTGGTTCTATGTATAATCTGAGGCAAGGCTAGGGAACACTGTGTGGTCCTATGGATAACAAAAGACTATGGATAATGTGAGGCAAGGCTGGGGGGATAGTGTGTGGTTCTATAGTAGGCAAGGCTAGGAGGAAAGTGTGGAGGTTCTGTGGTTAATGCAGGGCAAGGCTGGGAGGAACATGTAGAGGTTCTGTGGTTAATGTGGGGCAAGGCTGGGGGGGACACTGTGTGATTCTATGGATAATATGAGAGTATGGATAAAGTGGGGCAAGGCTGGGGGGATAGTGCGTGGTCCTATAGTGGGAAAGGCTGGGAGGAAAGTATGGAGGTTCTGTGGGTAACGTAGGGCAAGGCTGGGAGAAACATGTGGAGTTCTGTGGTTAATGTGGGGCAAGGCTGGGGGGATAGTGTGGGGTTCTATAGTGGGCAATGCTGGAGTACAATGTGTGGTTGCATGGTTAATATGGACTGCAATGGTAAAAAGGGGAAGATCTGCACTTTTCACTGAAATTCCCACCAATGTGCTGCTTGTCACTTTTCGCTTGTTTTGGGCGAAATACTTTGCCCATCCCTAGTTCGTAATCCCCCTCCTCGGGGACACCTAATAAGCCATATCTTTAGGAATTCCGTGCTTGTGCAAAGATGAATTAAAATAGAGGGCCAGTCATTTAATTAAATCACCGGAGCACAAGAAAGAACATCTTAAACACATGGCCTGTTCTAGTGCACTGATGAGCAACAGGTTGCCCTATGACCACGTTTCCCTCAGGGATGTCTCATACGATTCCCAGTCTGTTCTTTGGTAAAGTGACTCACACACAGACACTTTTTATACTAAACCATTAATATGCATTGAAAGTGAAAGTCAACCTCCTTTTTCACGAGGAGGACCACTTTTAGGTATATCACATGTAGGTCTCCTTTTTTTTTTTTTTTTTTTTTTAAATAATTGTATGTGAATGTATAAGTTATTTTATCTTTCTTTTTTTTTTTACAGGGTCCTATTCTTTATCTATTAAGCACAGGCAGGTGAAACATTACAGAATTTTCCGTCTGCCAAACCACTGGTATTACATCTCCCCAAGACTGACCTTTCAATGCCTCGAGCACCTTGTAAACCACTATTCAGGTCAGTCCAGGTGTTGATTTTTTAGATATCTGTAGTTCTCATTCTTTAAAGGGATAGTAATGTTTCATAATAAAAGCAGGTCTAATTAATCATCATAGCATTTGGCCTTTGGAGAGTGTTATTTCAATTCTGTCAGAGTTGTAGTTCAAGAGTAATTGAATGACAAATTATCTCCCTCCCGCCCCTTTTACTGATGTAACACTGTTCAGCCAGAGCAGAAGGGAGGTGCCCGGGTAGATTGCAGAGAGGGACAATCTTCAGTTAAGTTAAGGGAAAAACCTGTCAAGGGGGGCAGGTCTTTCATTGTTCTCATAGGAAGAAGATTGTCCCCTGCTGTTATCTGTCTGGTCTATGGACTGGATTCCACATCTGAGAAGAGATGGCTTACACTAGGTAAAAGGGGCGGGAAGGGAAACTTTGCTTCTGAATATCTCTCAAACCATAAAGGTTTGAGAGATGAGACATATCGTTCTTCATGTTTTTTCAATGCCGACAAAATAAAATAAAGGTAAAACAAAGTATTACTATCCCTTTGAGGCAAGGGTTACATGGATGATTTTGGTATGCAACTGCAATTATTTTACTGTAGCTGCTATTTTTGTAATTGCAATTATTTAATGAGGGGTAATTTTCTATTAAAAAGCAACCAAGTCACCCCATTCTGTAATATTGGATTGCCCTGCTGGTCGCATGTAATGATGTATTGCTCTGATGTTCTCGTGTAATGGTAAATAAAAAGGGTACTGGGTGATTGATATGGCTTAATAATCACCCCAGATTTTAATGAAATGGTGAGATGAACAACGTACTGGTTGGTGGGATAGCTGGACCGGCCAATGCATGTCTTATGCTGGACAGTTTTGATTGCTGGAGATCCTGTTCTCCCCAAAGGGACTGGCCAAAGTCAAATGTGTAAGTCCTAGGGTTGTGGCCTCATAGGCATTCTTGTTGTCAGTGTAATTTGGGCAGAAATCCTAATCTGGGCTTAATATAGGCAGAAAAACCTAATGGCCACAAAGAATCAATTCTATATGGAATGTATCCTCAAAGTTAATGTTTAGCTTGACTGGATACTACGACCATGAAGGTGGACATTTTTTGTGGCTGAACTCAGGACCCCAAACTACTCACACTGAAGTCTTGTTGAAGGTAGCAAGGAAGCTAGCCTTTTAAGAGGAGGGATTTTGTGTCCAGGAGCCTGACAATCACGCATTATGTACTCTTCATGGACATGATAACCAGTATTAATTAAAAGGTTAATTCTGGGGACCAATCCAAGCAGAATTAATTCCTGGTGGCCTTTAAAGGGATAGTAATACTTAAAATGTAAAAAAATATATGTTGTAGGGTTTATCCCCCTGAGTAAAACAAGAGTACTCCCACTGCTGAAAGATGTTTCATTCAAAAGTTATTAATTTTCAAAGATGAATTTTTTAGGTGCAATATCACAGTCGCCTGAAATTGTACGGTGGAGCTGTTGCTACACGATCCTATGGACAGCTCTGGTCCCGGGACCATAAATCTCCATAGGATGGTGTAGCAACAGCGCCACTGTAAATTTTCAGACCACTATGATATTGCACCTAAAAAATTAAAGTTTGAGATTTTATAATTTTTTAATAAAATATCTCTCAGCAGTGGGAGTACCCTTGTTTTACTCAGGGGGATAAACCGTACAACATATATTTTTCTATATCTTAAGTATTACTATCCCTTTAAGATTTTCTAACCATCTTAAAGGGATAGTAATGTTTCACAAAAACAGCTCCAATTAATCTTCATAGTATTTGGGCCATGGAGAGTGTTATTTCAGTACTGTCACAGTTGTAGTTCAAGAGTAATTGAATGATAAAGTATCCCCCTCCCGCCCCTTTTACCTAGTGTAAGTCACCTCCCCTCAGATGTGGAATCTGATCTCTTGACCGGACAGGTCACAGCAAGGGACAATCTTCTTACTGTGAGAACAATGAAAACCCTGCCCCCCCCCCCCGGCAGGTTTTTCAGGTTTTTCCCTTATGCTAATTGAAGATTGTCCCTCTCTGCAAGCCATCTGGGCACCACCTTTCTGTTCTGAGGTGAGCAGTGTTACATCCGTAAAAGGGGTGGGAGGGGGATACTTTATCATTCAATTACTCTTGTACTACAACTCTGACAGTACTGAAATAATACTCTCCATGGCTCAAGTACTATGAAGATTAAGTGGAGCTGATTTTATTGTGAAACATTACTATCCCTTTAAGGTAAGGGGTGGGGGTTTATAATTCGGAATTGCTTGTGTTCCTTGAACCGTGGTATATTTATTCTATGTCTACATCATATCTAATTCTATATTTTTCTTCTCCTTTATATATGCAGAAAGTGCTGATGGTTTATGCTGTGTTCTCACATACCCGTGCCTAGCACAACAGTCTGTGAACAATAGTGACCTCCAGAGATCCCAGTCCATTCCTGTTGTAAGAAGGCGTCGGCCATTTGATTGGAAGAGTACAAAAAGGTACAGCAAATGCTACTCAATTACCCTTATGGTCCTTAACCCCTTGAGAGACAAAGACATATCCAACGCACAATGCGTTGGATACCTCTGACACTCAAAAGGTGAAGGGGTTAATATCAACCTATATGGAAAAATAAGTGAAGAGTACAATTTAATAAGTGACCAATTAACCCCTTGAACACTCCAACCCATTGTTTCACGTTGCATCTCCAAGCCATTTCTTTGTTTGAGTTGCCTGTAGCATTCATGGGTTTAAAGCAGTGGATCCAGAACTTTAAAGGGATAGTAATACTTAAAGGGATAGTAATACTTAAAATGTAAAAAAAAATATGTTGTAGGGTTTATCCCCCTGAGTAAAACAAGGGTACTCCCACTGCTGAGAGGTCTTTCATTCAAATGTTATTAATTTTCAAAGTTGAATTTTTTAGGTGCAATATCACAGTGGCCTGAAATTGTACAGTGGCGCTGTTGCTACACCATCCTATGGAGATTTATGGTCAACTGTCCAGAGTTGTCCATAGGATCGTGTAGCAACAGCGCCACTATACAATTTCAGGCCACTGTGATATTGCACCTAAAAAATTCAACTTTGAAAATTAATAACTTTTGAATAAAACACCTTTCAGCAGTGGGAGTACTCTTGTTTTACTCAGGGGGATAACCCCTACAACATATTTTTTTTTACATTTTAAGTATTACTATCCCTTTAAAAATTACTAATCCCCATATTGTAGCCATGTTAAAAAGAATTTAATTGTCCCCAGTGTCATCTCTCAAACCATTATGGTTTGAGAGATAACCCCATGCAAAGTTCCCCCCTCCCTCCCCCTTTCCCTGAACTCAGCATTGTACTGACTGCAGGGATATCCAGTCTTATTTGCATTAGGCGGCTCTTCAGCAGAGCCAAGATCACGTTAGTAAAAAATAATTATTTCACTGAAACGGTCTTCTACATGTGCTTGCAAACCAAACACAAACCAAGCACACGAAGAAGACTGTTTCAGTGAAATAACTTTTTTACTAAAGCGACCTCGGCTCTGCTGCAGAGCTGCATGCCTGTCGTACGACAGGCTTCCCTTACAGCCAGCTACAACGCTGACTTCAGGGAAGGGGGAGGGAGGGGGGAACTTTGCGTACGGTTATCTCTCAAACCATAATGGTTTGAGAGATGACACTGAGGACAATTACATTCTTTTTAACATGGCTACAATATTGGGATTAGTAATATTTAAGTATTACTATCCCTTTAAAAAGGGTGCTCTCACTGCTGAAAGGTGTTTTATTCAAAAGTTATTACAGCTCAAAGTTTAATTTTTTATGTGCAATATAACAGTGGCCTGAAATTGTAAAGTGGCGCTGTTGCTACACCATCCTATGGACAGCTCTGGTCCCAGGACCATAAATGTCCATAGGATGGTGTAGCAACAGCACCACTGTACAATTTCAGGCCACTGTGATATTGCACCTAAAAATTTAAATTTTGAGCTGTAATAACTTTTGAATAAAACACCTTTCAGCAGTGAGAGTACCCTTGTTTTACTCAGGGGGATAATCCCTACAACATATTTTTTTTACATTTTAAGTATTACTATCCCTTTAAAGTTAATTAAAATCTGAATATATGTTGTACTAGGCATTTTTCTTTCAAATAATTTATTTTTGAGAAATTAGCTGTTATATTTTAATGGCACTTTATGCTAATCCTCCGCACAGAAGACATATTAGTTTCATGTCCATCATACCGTGCTGTCAGAAGTGACCTCATTGTTTGTGCTCTGTCTAGATTAATTCATAGAACAGTGTATGGTAATATTGGCAGAAACTAATTAGAATAAAGTGTCTGACTGTGTCAGCAACAAATAAAGGTTAATTTCTCAAAAATGATTAACGTTACAAACAAATGGCTAGCACAACATATAGGCAGTTTTTTGTTCTCTTAAATACTAACTAAACTTATCTTAACATGACAGGTCTACTTTAAGAGTCATAAAATGAATCTGAAACACCTACATTTCTGTGACATGTACATCAAAAACAATATAACAATGAAAATATCTGGAAAAGAGTAATACATTAAGTTTGCTGTCACAACACATAATGTCCCGTGATGCGAGTATTGGTAACCTCAAATCCTTAAAGTGTTAAAATATGTAATGTAATACACGCGCGCACACACACAAACATATATATATATATATACACATATATATATGTTTGTCTGTGTGTGTGTGTGTGTGTGTGTGTGTGTGTGTATGTGTTCCCTTATATATTCTAACAAATTGTGATGTCAGAAACCAAACCGATTTTAGGCCTCATGCAACTTAGTGATGTCATATTAATGATGCAATATACAGTAGATATGTCTTAACTTTCACTTTTTTGGATGCCAAAACGACCTCTAGCACATTAAGAAGAAATGCTTGGGGGTGGAATCAGAGGCAGACTTCAGCAAATATAATTATACATAGGAAACTGCATGTGTATAGTGGACACGTGCCTAGGTAAATTCTTCTGTTGAACAAATTAAGAGCCACTTATTCCTAGAGCATTGTTCCCCTTTAAGTATAAATAAGTATGAGAAAAACTCCCACACCATTCCAGTCTGTTGCATGTTCTACAACAGATGAACCTAACAAATATTATATTTTTCCTATTTTTCCTAGGGTTCCATTGACATTGGAAGAACCAGAGAATTCTTTGGATGACACATTTCTCAGCTATGGTCTCAGACAAAGCATTGCCTCCTATATTTCATTAGCTGGAGATGACAGCTTTACCCTTACAAGTGACAAGAAGAAGAAAAAGAATCGCCAGTCAAGATATAGCTGATGTGAACAGCATCTTGTCTTTTGGACCAAACTTTTCCAGAGATTACAAATGAAAATGTTCTAAGTTGAAAACAGGCATCTATAAAGAAAATGAGCTTAAGTAGCATGCCAACTCTTCCTATCTGCATTCAGAATACAGAGAGCACTCAAAAGCAATATGAAAATGCATACTGCATACAAACAAAGAGAACAGCTGCTTATGGTCTCCACTGGTGTAGTAGGCACCAGACAATCATAGTCTGAAACCCTTTCATGTGGGACACGATCTTCTCAATGTGTGAAACCAGGTGTGAAACCTCAGCATTGGGTGAAGCTAGGCATGAAAACTCAGAGGGTCATATATAGGTAATACCCTTTTGACCTGGGGAACGGGGTTCCTGACATTTCTTTACTGTGCTTCCAAGCTCATTTTGAACTTTTACCCTCAGTGGTACATCCTAGACACTTCCCAACCTCCAGCAGACTCTTTCTACAGTGGAGGGGTCCTGCGGGTAACCATGAACATGGTAAAGGGCAAACCAAGAGGGTTTTTCCAGTTCTCAAAAAAAAACCTTCTTACATTCTATGTGCGCCTATCAGACAAGAGAGCACTAGTCAAAGCTTTATCACCCCAATAATTACAGATGTTAGCAGCTCTGTGTACATGTCTATGCCAACTGTGTTCAACCTCCAGTCTTCCAGCTGTTGTTCGACTACAACTCTAATCATTCTCAGCCAGCCATTTACCAGCCAAGGATGATGGGAACTGTAGTTCAGCAACAGCTAAAAGGCTGAAAGTTTCCCTATGTAGAAACAGCACTCACAGCATCATGTTGATTGCAAAAAGATTACATTTATTGAATCAACGTTTCGGCCGTCTGAACAGCCTTTCTTGAGAAAGGCTATTCAGACGGCCAAAACATCGATTCAATAAATGTAACCTTTTTTGCAATCAAAAAGATCTTGTGAGTGCCGTTTCTACATCTCCAGAACTGTGTGTGTGTGTATATATATATATATATGTATATATATACAAAGAAGACTTTGTGCCTGACAAAACACATCCAGGGGCGGCAGTAAGGAGGAGTTACTCCTGTAACAATCATGCAGGCAGTTGGCCAGCCCCCTCTATCCAACCCGCCCACCACTATCCAACTGAGGAAAAAAACATATAAATATATTTATATATCTTGTAATACCTGTTTTAGTCCAGTGGTGTAGATGCCAAAATGAACAAGTATTGCAGTATAATGTTACTCCAATAAAAAAGGTTTTTTTACATATTGCAATACTCGTTCATTTGATATCCATTATATATATATATCCAAATAGAATGACCTGCCTGGGTGCCAGTCATCAATAAGTATGCCAATACTGTAAAGAAAACATCCACACTCACAGGACTTAATTGAAGATCAATGGTGAGTAAGTATTTTGATTAAAGTTTTGGCCCACTCTGGAACCTTTATCAGAAACATTGATCAATATATTTGCACACCTTTGATCTTCAATCAAGTACTGTGATTGCAGTTGATTTTTTACAGTATATAAATATTTCCCAGAGACTTTTCTTAGCTTACACTTAGAGCCCTGTATTCAAAAGAAAAAAGTAGTCCTAAAAGCCGTTATTAACTCTAGTTTTATTGTGTCCTTAAAAATGACCCATTTTCAAAGAGAGAAACATAATTTCTTTACTAGTTAGGGCTCCTAAGGACACTTTTAGGGAAACCGTATTAAAAGTAGGTAAAATATAACTTCAAAAGAAATCCTGAACTGAAAAAAAAATAATGTAATTGCCTGCAGAAGAAAAAAGACTGAGGAATTCTGGGTAAAACCAACTGCACCATTTGAAAGTGACAGAGGGTTATGTAATTTAGAATGTCTAGCATTCAAGTGGCTAACCCAGAGGGGTGTGCAACAGATTGCAAAGCAATGGGTCTGGCACTCAAAGAGTCAAAAGCTCAATTTAAATAAATGGGTTATTTGTGAAATTTTCATTTACCCCCTACAATTTAGTTTATTTGCATCAGAGGTTCTCCATTTTGACTCTGTACACACGGCCCATTGAAGCTGATGCACAGGAGCAATTCTGGATTCAACCAAGTGCACCATAAGGAGCAATACAATCTTCATTTGATTCAATTTGGGCTTTTAAACCCTTGAATGTTAGAGAGGTTTCCAGTGCACTGCCAAACAACGCGTTGGTGATCTCTCTGTCACTCAAGGAATTAAAAGACTCTTTTAAATTAAATGAGCATTTTGGACATTTTAATTTGTACTACATGGAGCACCATAATTCAATGAAGATTAATTTAACCTTAAAGAGACCTGAAGGTTAGTAAAAAGACAGCTATCTTGGGCCTACATTCCATTGCATTTGACAGCTTACCACTGGTATGTGCTGACCTTGGACAAGTGCAGGGGGACACGAACCCCCTGCAGACAACATGTATGAGAGATAAAAAAACAAACAGAAGCAGTTTACCACTTTTTTGTTGGTTCACAGCATCCTTTTCAAAATAAACAAAACCGCACTTATTTTCTACTTAAAGGGATAGCAATACTTAAAAATTACTTATCCCTATTTTGTAGCCCTTAAATAAAGAAGAAAAATGGCCACAGTGGCATCTCTCAAACCCTTATGGTTTGAGAGATTACCGCTTACAAAGTTCTCCCCTGCCTGACGTCAGCGTTCTAGCTGACAGCGGGGAAATCCGGTCCTGGGACCATCAGAGGCTCTGCAGCAGAGCCGAGATTGTGTTAATGAAAAGAAATCCTTCACTTAAAAGGTCTTCTACATGTGCTTGCAAACCAAGCACAAACCAAGCACACGTAGAAGATCTTTTTAGTGAAGGATTTCCTTATGGTTTGAGAGATTACCGCTTACAAAGTTCTCCCCTGCCTGACATCAGCGTTCTAGCTGACAGCAGGGGAATCCTCTCCTGGGATCAGCCGGTGGCTTTGCAGCAGTGCAGAGATCGCTGTAATAAAAAAGAAATCCTTCACTAAAAAGGTTTTCTACGTGGCAGGCAGCTAATGACGTGTACACTGTGTTGGACAATGCATGTTGCAGTCTGGCGATAACTGCAGAGATGGTGATGAGTCTTTATGAACCTCATATCAGCCCTTATTTAAAGGTTCATCAATGAGGCACTTGCTCACGTACTTATGAACACGAGTTTTTAATAATTACTTTTTATTGAGCATAACATTTTCAACAAAAGCAAACCGCAGATGACATGATATACAAAATATCCGTTATACATGAAATATCACGGATAAACAACACCCATAAAATGAAGACCGCCCTAATGACAGCATTAACCCCTTAACCACCCTTGCTGGTCATAGTACGTCATGGGTCGATCTGAGTTAACGACCCATGACGTACTATGACCGTCATGGAATTCCGTGCTCCCCCCGCGGCTGCATGCCGTTCGGGGAGTCGGGAATCGTAAAAAAAAAAAAAAAAAAAGCTCTGTGGTCCTTTAGTGACCGCCGCGTGCCTGCTCGGTCGGTCATTAAGGGGTTAAACATCCATGCACATTCAGACATACACACATTGACATACATACAAACATACACAAACATATACACATACACATACGTATATAATTATTTCCTACTGTTCTATAAGATACCTTGCTGATTCGACCCTTTAAGAACCAGAGGGGTGAATAATGCACTGGACATCCCTTTGTTCCCTAAAGAGTTGCTTCTTTCAATAGCAGGAGGAAGCAAAATATATTCTTTTCAGTAATTTCTCAGATTGCTCATATAGTTTTTAATGATCCCAGTAAATGTATGTTTTACTTATTTCAGAAAAGTGATTTGGCTATGTAAATTATTTACCTTAACCCTATGAGTGCCAGAGAGGTATCTAATGGATTGTAGTGCAATGGGTGGAATACCTCACTGGCCACCAAAGGGTTACTAATTGTGTCGTGCTATAAAGAAATGTATAAAATGAATACATTGGGAGCAATGTAAGTATTAATTCAGTCGTAAGTTGATATTTCTTTCTTTAATAAGTTATTGTTCAATGCTCATGTACATAATAATGAATGGACTTTTAATAAACATTTTTGCTCACTCTCATGAACGTTTTATTCTTTTCCGAAACAAACCAAAATTGACTTTCAATATTATTAAGTAGAAAAAAACAGTTTAAATGGAACCATATTACAATTTAGAGGATGCTCGAAATAGTTTCCAGAATCAACTATATGTTACGTTTCCCATTTTTTTTAGTTTAAAACAAATGTTAACCCTTTGAGTGCCAGAGTGGTATGCAATGCAGAGTATTAAAGAGATCATTAATTTTTTGGTTTTTTTTCTACTGATTGGAATTCCAGAGAGACACGAACCTTCCTCGTTGTCCTCCCTCCCGTCTGCCTCTCCCTGTCAGTACTAGCTAATTTGCATACCTGGGATCTCTCCTGATCCGCCCCAGAAACTCTGTTTTTAAGAGTTATCGGGTCTTTGGAGAGACACAGGCTGATTCTCCTGTGGTGGTGAGTTTCTTCTGAAACTCTGCCCACTTCTTTTACTTCTCACCCACTTCTCCCCCTTCTCACCCACTTCTCCCCCTTCCCACCATGTTCCTCCCCTTTCCCACCCACTTCTCTTCCTTCCCACCCGTTCTTCCCACTTCCTGCCTACTTCTCCTCCTTCCCATCCTGTTCTTCCCACTTCCTGCCCACTTCTCCTCCTTCCCACTTCCTGCCCACTTCTCCTCCTTCCCACCATGTTCTTCCCACTTCCTGCCCACTTCTCCTCCTTCCCACCATGTTCTTCCCACTTCCTGCCTACTTCTCCTCCTTCCCATCCTGTTCTTCCCACTCCCTGCCCACTTCTCCTCCTTCCCACCATGTTCTTCCCACTTCCTGCCCACTTCTCCTCCTTCCCACCATGTTCTTCCCACTTCCTGCCCACTTCTCCTCCTTCCCACCATGTTCTTCCCACTTCCTCCCCACTTCTCCTCCTTCCCATCCTGTTCTTCCCACTTCCTGCCCACTTCTCCTCCTTCCCACCCTGTTCTTCCCATTTCCTGCCCACTTCTCCTTCCCACCATGTTCCTCCCCCTTCACACCTACTTCTCCTCCTTCCCATTCTGTTCTTCCCACCCACTTCTCCTCCTTCCCATCCTGTTCTTCCCACTTCCTGCGCACTTCTCCTCCTTCCCACCCTGTTCTTCTCACTTCTCCTCCTTACCACCAACTTCTCCTCCTTCCCATTCTGTGCTTCCCACCCACTTCTCCTCCTTCCCATCCTGTTCCTCACACTTCCTGCCCACCTCTCCTCCTTCCCACCCTGTTCCTCCCCCTTCCCACCCACTTCTCCTCCTTCCCATTCTGTTCTTCCCACCCACTTCTCCTCCTTCCCATCCTGTTCTTCCCACCCACTTCTCCTCCTTCCCATCCTATTCCTCACACTTCCTGCCCACGTCTCCTCGTTCCCATCATGTTCCTCCCCCTTCCCGCCCACTTCTCCTCCTTCCCACCATGTTCTTCCCCCTTCCCACCACTTCTCTTCCTTTCCACCCTGTTCCTCCCACTTCTCCTCCTTTCTAGCCTGTTCCTCCCACTTCTCATCCACTTCATAATAAGCCCCACCCATAAGCCCCACCCCTTTTGACATGAATCACATCATGTACATCCCCCTGGTCACCAGCACAGGAGCCCTCTCTTTGGGTTCAAGAGGAAGAAGTCCCCAGTTATGCTAATTTTCATAATTTTACAAATACATAATACTAATTATCTTAAAAACTGTAGGCTTACATTTTAAACATTGTCTAATGTAATAAATTGGCAATGTTAAAGGCTCTTTCAAAATCCCCCCCCAAAAATATAAAGTTATTCTAAGGTGTTCATTCTCCTTTAAGACTTATTTGACGTGTTCGTTCTACTATAACCCTCTGAGTGCCAGAAAGGCACTCAACACATTGCACTCAGAGAGTTAAGGGTTATTTGATAAAACACCCAGAACAAGGTAAACATTGACTTCTTCAATATTAGAGAGGCCACCAACGCATTGCTTCCCCATTGGAAACTGATGAACTACACACATTGCAGGGGTGCACTAGTTCTATTCACTACACACACTGCAGGGCTGCACTAGTTCTATTCACTACACACATTGCAGGGGTGCACTAGTTCTATTCACTACACACACTGCAGGGCTGCACTGGTTCTATTCACTACACACACTGCAGGACTGCACTAGTTCTATTCACTACACACACTGCAGGACTGCACTAGTTCTATTCACTACACACACTGCAGGACTGCACTAGTTCTATTCACTACACACACTGGAGGACTGCACTAGTTCTATTCACTACACACACTGCAGGGCTGCACTAGTTCTATTCACTACACACACTGCAGGGCTGCACTAGTTATATTCACTACACACACTGCAGGGCTGCACTAGTTGTATTCAATACACACACTGCAGGGCTGCAGTAGTTCTATTCACTACATAAACACACACTGCACGGCTGCACTAGTTCTATTCACTACACACACTGCAGGGCTGCACTGGTTCTATTCACTACATAAACACACACTGCACGGCTGCATTAGTTCTATTCACTACACACACTGCAGGGCTCCACTAGTTCTATTCACTACACACACTGCAGGGCTCCACTAGTTCTATTCACTACACACACTGCAGGGCTGCACTAGTCATATTCACTAAACATACACACACACTGCAGAGTTGCACTGGTTCTATTCACTACACACACTGCAGGACTGCACTGGTTCTATTCCCTACACACACTGCAGGGCTGCACTAGTTCTATTCCCTACACACACTGCAGGGCTGCACTAGTTCTATTCACTACACACACTGCAGGACTGCACTAGTTCTATTCACTACACACACTGCAGGGCTGCACTAGTTCTATTCACTACACACACTGCAGGGCTGCACTAGTTCTATTCACTACACACACTGCAGGGCTGCGCTAATTCTATTCACTACACACACTGCAGGACTGCACTGGTTCTATTCACTACACACACTGCAGGGCTGCACTAGTTCTATTCACTACACACACTGCAGGGCTGCACTAGTTCTATTCACTACACACATTGCAGGACTGCACTAGTTCTATTCACTACACACACTGCAGGGCTGCACTAGTTCTATTCACCACACACACTGCAGGGCTGCACTAGTTCTATTCCCTACACACACTGCAGGGCTGCACTAGTTCTATTCACTACACACACACTGCAGGGCTGCACTAGCTCTATTCACTACACACACTGCAGGACTACACTAGTTCTATTCAGTACACACACTGCAGGGCTGCACTAGTTATATTCACTACACACACTGCAGGGCTGCACTAGTTCTATTCACTACACACACTGCAGGACTGCACTAGTTCTATTCACTACACACACTGCAGGGCTGCACTGGTTCTATTCACTACACACACACTGCAGGATTGCACTAGTTCTATTCACCACACACACTGCAGGACTGCACTAGTTCTATTCACTACACACACTGCAGGACTGCACTAGTTCTATTCACTGCACACACTGCAGGGCTGCACTATGTATATTCACTACACACACACACTGAAGGGCTGCATTAGCTCTTGTGCAGTTCTGCAGAAGGAAAACAAGGGTCCTGGAGTAATATGGCAATCTGGTCCCATTACCTATGGTGCAGTATTGCATTGCACTTTATGGTGATGTTAAATAATATATTGACTCCCTTGAATCAACATATGCAGAAGACATACATTGCTGGATTCTTATTGTTGAATACAACGATTTTGTCTGGCTCCTGCCTACTCCATACTCCACTGTCCCACACTCATGGAGCAGTGAACTCTTTTTCACGAAAAAAAAAATGCCATAGAGTTTTTCTGTTGAGTAAAACTATTGTGCTCCCACTGATGAGAGCTTTTTCAGTCAAAAGTTATTAAAGGGATAGTAATGTTTCATAATAAAAGCAGCTCTAATTAATCTTCATAGTATTTCGGCCATGGAGAGTGTTGTTTCAATTCTGTCAGAGTTGTAGTTCAAGAGTACTTGAATGATAAAGTATCCCCCTCCCGCCCTTTTTACTGGTGTAACACTGCTCAGCCAGATCAGAAGGGAGGAGCCCAGGTAGATTGCAGAGAGGGACAATCTTCAATTAAGATAAGGGAAAAACCTGAAAAACTTGTGAAGGGGGGAAAGGGCTTTCATTGTTCTCATAGGAAGAAGATTGTCCCCTGCTGTTATCTGTCTGGTCTATGGACTGGATTCCACATCTGAGAAGAGATGGCTTACACTAGGTAAAAGGGGCGGGGGCGGAAACTTTGCCTGTGAATATCTCTCAAACCATAAAGGTTTGAGAGATAATACTTATATCGTTCTTCATGTTTTTTTAATGCCTACAAAATAAAATAAAGATAAAATGAAGTATTATTATCCCTTTAACCCCTTCGCGACACAGGACGTACATGTACGTCCTGTGTGGCTGTCACTTAGTGACAGAGGACGTACATGTACATCCCGGAAATCCGGCTCCCCGCGCGGCTGCACGCCGTTCGGGGACTCCGGATTCTTTTAGAAAAAAAAAAAAAATGTTAGACGGGCGTTAAGTGACGCCCGCGTCTGCACGCGGCCGTCACTAAGGGGTTAAAGGCATTTTTTATACTGTATAGCTTTTGAGACTATACCTCTCCATAGTAAATAAAGTAAATAATAATAGGAATATAGTTGCTCTTGAACTAAGAAATGTTTGGGTTGTAATAACTATTGATAGTTATCATTAAAAACATTACTGCTTCTTTACATTTACCAGGGCACAAAAGAACAGCAATGGGTGTTGCTCACCCTCTCTGGCCCACACGGGATGAAACAATAAAATAAAATGTATTGTGTGAACGCCATATGAAATTCACTGTAATTGTATTACATGGAAATAAATTAATAGCAGATGCCATTTGATGGCGAGAGAAGAGATGGTATTTTATGGCAGGTTTCCAGAAGATCTCCTTGGTAAATATATGCAAAACAGGTACAGTAAGATCTGCAACTAGGTAAAGGCAAATTCACCCGAAAAAAACTGTTTTACAAAACCCCCCGAGAAGGAATAAAAACACAGTATTTGCTTGTTCTTCAGCTCAGATCAAGGTACCCTGTCTGAAGTACCCATCACCCTTAGAGACTCTTCCCAGAATCACCTAGGTACATTTCAGTGTGACAGTGCAGTTTTAGGGACAACTGTATGATGAACTCCTAGCTAGGTAAGTCCTTCTATTATACACACAATAATTATATAGATGCACCTGACTGCGGTATAATGGACTCCTATCTAGGTAAGTACTTCTGTTACACACAGTAATTATACAGATATACACCTGACTACTGTATGACGGCCTCCTACCTAGGTAAGTGCTTCTGTCACACACAGTAATTATATAGATACATCTGACTGCTGTATGACGGACTCCTACCTAGGTAAGTGCTTCTGTTACACACAGTAATTATATAGATACACCTGACTGCTGTATGAAGGACTCCTACCTAGGTAAGTGCTTCTGTTACACACAGTAATTATATAGATACACCTGACTGCTGTATGATGGACTCCTACCTAGGTAAGTCCTTCTGTTACACACAGTAATTATATAGATACACCTGACTGCTGTATGATGGACTCCTACCTAGGTAAGTGCTTCTGTTACACACAGTATTTATATAGATACATACCTGACTGCTGTATGAAGGACTCCTACCTAGGTAAGTGCTTCTGTTACACACAGTAATTATATAGATACACCTGACTGCTGTATGAAGGACTCCTACCTAGGTAAGTGCTTCTGTTACACACAGTAATTATATAGCTACACCTGACTGCTGTATGATGGACTCCTACCTAGGTAAGTCCTTCTGTTACACACAGTAATTATATATACATACCTGACTGCTGTATGAAGGACTCCTACCTAGGTAAGTGCTTCTGTTACACACAGTAATTATATAGATACACCTGACTGCTGTATGATGGACTACTACCTAGGTAAGTCCTTCTGTTAAACACAGTAATTATATAGATATACCTGACTGCTGTATGATGGACTCCTACCTAGGTAAGTGCTTCTGTTACACACAGTAATTATATAGATACACCTGACTGCTGTATGAAGGACTCCTACCTAGGTAAGTGCTTCTGTTACACACAGTAATTATATAGATATACCTGACTGCTGTATGATGGACTCCTACCTAGGTAAGTCCTTCTGTTACACACAGTAATTATATAGCTACACCTGACTGCTGTATGATGGACTCCTACCTAGGTAAGTGCTTCTGTTACACACAGTATTTATATAGATACACCTGACTGCTGTATGAAGGACTCCTACCTAGGTAAGTGCTTCTGTTACACACAGTAATTATATAGATATACCTGACTGCTGTATGATGGACTCCTACCTAGGTAAGTCCTTCTGTTACACACAGTAATTATATAGATACACCTGACTGCTGTATGAAGGACTCCTACCTAGGTAAGTGCTTCTGTTACACACAGTAATTATATAGATACACCTGACTGCTGTATGATGGACTCCTACCTAGGTAAGTCCTTCTGTTACACACAGTAATTATATAGATACACCTGACTGCTGTATGATGGACTCCTACCTAGGTAAGTGCTTCTGTTACACACAGTATTTATATAGATACATACCTGACTGCTGTATGAAGGACTCCTACCTAGGTAAGTGCTTCTGTTACACACAGTAATTATATAGATACACCTGACTGCTGTATGAAGGACTCCTACCTAGGTAAGTGCTTGTCACGAGGCTTGCCTCCTGCGCACTCCGGTCCTACCTCCCAGATGGTCCGGCCGGTTGTAGGAGCTCAGTCAGGGTTCCGCCTCTCCTCCATGGCTCTGCCTTGCCATTCCTGTTCTGTTCGTCGGGCTGTTTCCAAGCGCCTCCGCACTTCCGGGTTCGGCGCCATCTTGCCTGTGACGTCATCATCAAGCGGCTATAACTTCTGTACCGTCCTTGTTTCCAGTGCACTCTCACAGTGTTCTGGCATCTAGATTTGTGTAGCAGCTTAGAGCCTTGACCTGATTCCTGTGTGCCGAATTCTACCTGTTTCTGACTACTCCTGCTCCTGATCTGAGTCTCTGTGTGCCAAACCTGGCCTGATCCTGACTACTCCTGGTCTTGACCTGACTCCTTAGTGCCATACCAGCTTGTTCCTGACTGTTCTTGGTCTGCTCCAGTTTCAGCCCTTGACTCCTGATTCCTGTGTATCGTTCAGGTCTGGTCTGCTCCTGCTCTGGGTTCTAGCCTTTGGTTCACACCTATTCCTGGGACTCCCACCTCAGTCTCTTCTCCAGGTCAGTGTATTCCTTCCTGGTTGTTTCTTCAGGTGTCTGTTTCTAGGGGAGTTTCAGCTACTAGGTGGCCTCCGCCCCCCAGCGGCGATCTCTATCCTACGCACCCCAGCCTTCACTCCCCCCTGCAGGGGAGCTAGTACTGTTAATAGGGTTGCCATCCAGGTCCGGGTCCCAGCTCAACTGGGATTAGACATCTGGCTTCGCGGCCAGCAACTTTACTTGGCTACGGCCACAGCAAGGCACCCCTATTAGCAGTCTCCGCACCCGAGCACCGAACTCCAGCAACGAGCCCCAGCACTCCCTCACCTGCAGGGAGACACCTGCGTGATATAGTACGCAGCTTAGGGGTCTGACAGAGTGAGAGTGCCAGTACTGTCTTCATGTCTTTCGATCCCACCGAGATCACCCAGGCGGTGCTGCAGCAGGGGTCTGTGTTGGAACAACACGCCTCACATATCCAGCGCCTGGACCAAAAGCTGGACTCCATTACCTCTCTGTTACAGCGGATGCAGCAGAGGATGGAGTCTCCAGGACCTATCACGACACCCGTCCCAGTTCCTTCCGCTGTGTCTGATTCCGCAGCCAGCTCAAGATCTATTAAGGTCCCGCTGCCAGACAAGTATGAAGGGGATCCCCAGCTCCTGCGGGGATTTATTCATCAATGCTCCCTTCATTTCCGCAATCAGCCGGACCTGATCTCATCCCATCAGGCAAGGATTACCTTCGTCGTGTCTCTCCTGAGGGGTAGGGCACTGGCTTGGGTGACACCCTTCATGGACCGCCAGTCGTCATTGCTTGAAGACTTTGACGAGTTTCTAGAAGCCTTTCGGGCCACTTTTGACTCCCCCGGTCGACAAGCCAAGGCAGAGGTTTCCTTGTTGGACCTGCAGCAGGGCTCCCAGTCTTTTTCTCAATATGCCATTGAGTTCCGCACTCTGGCTTATGACACAGACTGGGGTGATGGTGCCTTAAAAGCCGCCTTCCGTTGGGGTCTGTCCGATCGGTTGAAGGACGAACTGGCAATTCGAGACATCCCAGAAAGCCTTGATGGTTTAATCACCCTGTGTACTGGGATAGATACACGCTTGCAGGAGCGTCGCCAGGAGAAGGACCGTGATCGCTCTAGGCGCCCGGCAATTCGTCCCCCTATCCGCCTTGCGCCTCGCTTCCAGAATACGTCCACTCCGTCGCACTCCTCTCCGGAACCTATGGAGATAGGAAGGGTGACTCGTCTCACTGAAGAGGAGAAGACCAGGCGACGCCAGCGAGGGCTTTGTTTATACTGTGGCCAATCCGGTCATTTTGCCCGTCTGTGCCCTAACAAGCCGGGAAACGAACAGGCTTAGGGAGCAGTGAGGGGCTCTCCCTAAGTCACACTATGTTTCCTTCTGCTCCTCAACAACGCCTGTTGGTTCCTCTTCAGTTATCCTGGGGCACTTCTACAGTCCGTGCTGAGGCTCTGATTGATTCTGGGGCAGCTGGGATCTTTATGGACCTAAGCTTTGCCCAGCGTCTGGCGGTACCGCTGATTACCAAAGACCCTCCAGTCAACATTACTGTGATTGACGGCTCACCTCTGGGGTCAGGCGTGGTAACCCTTATGACGGTACCTCTTCGGGTCTTAATGGATCCCAACCAACACGAGCTTCTGTCATTTGACATTATTACGGCTCCTCAAACGCCCCTGATTCTGGGGTTTCCCTGGCTTCTGAAGCACAACCCTCTGATCGATTGGAGACAGGGACTTCTTTTGTTCCGTTCGTCCCCCTCTCCGTCTTCTTCCTCCGTCTCCATATGCGTGATTGAAGAATCAGTCCAGGACAATGCTCCGTCCTTACCGGATGTATACAAGTCCCATTCCGATGTTTTCTCCAAGGCCAAGTCGGAGGTATTGCCGCCACATCGCCCCTATGATTGCGCCATAGACCTCCTTCCTGGAGCAGTTCCCCCTAGGGGAAGAACATATCCACTATCCCTGCCTGAGACCGCAGCCATGGAGGCATACATACAGGACAATCTAGAGCGCGGGTTCATTCGTCCGTCTACCTCACCGGCGGGGGCAGGATTCTTCTTTGTGAAAAAGAAGGACGGGTTTCTACGGCCTTGCACGATTACAGAGGCTTGAATGCCATCACCCGTAAAAACTGTTACCCGCTTCCTCTAATCCCGGAACTACTAGAACGTCTACGGGGTTCCACGGTCTTCACTAAGCTTGACCTACGTGGGGCATATAATCTGGTACGTATACGGGAGAGCGACGAGTGGAAAACCGCCTTCAACACGCGCTTTGGTCACTATGAATATCTAGTGATGCCGTTCGGTCTGCGCAACTCCCCGGCGGTTTTCCAGGCCCTCGTCAACGACATCTTTCGTTACCTGCTGTTGTCTAATGTCATTGTATACCTGGATGACATCCTGGTCCATTCCCAGACCTTACCTGACCACCGAAACCATGTCACAATGGTACTGCAGAGACTGCGTACCCACCGCTTATACGCTAAGTTAGAGAAGTGTGACTTTGAAAAGCCATCCTTACCCTTTTTGGGATACATCGTTTCCGCTTTGGGGTTGGCTATGGACCCTGGGAAGGTCAGAGCCGTGTTGAATTGGCCGGTTCCCCATACCACAAAGGCCATCCAACGCTTTGTCGGATTCGCTAATTATTACCGATGTTTTATTCGGCACTTCTCTCAGGTCATGCAGCCCATCATCAGAATGACTACTAAAGGAGCTGATCCTGCCCTTTGGCCTTCTGAGGCTTTACACGCCTTCCAGGCCCTCAAAGACGCATTCACTACAGATCCTATATTGGCTTTTCCTGACCCTACTCTTCCCTTCACCCTTGAGGTCGATGCCTCTGAGAGCGCAGCTGGGGCTGTCCTATCACAACGTACTGGACCTGACAATACTCTCCAGCCCTGTTGCTATTTCTCTCGTCGGTTCTCTCCAGCGGAGAGGAACTACGATACCGGGAACAGAGAATTACTGGCCATAAAGCTGGCTCTACAGGAGTGGAGATATCTCCTGGAGGGGGCAGCACACCCAATCAGTATACTCACTGATCATAGGAACCTAGCCTATCTGGCTTCGGCTAAACGTTTGAATCCTCGCCAAGCTAGGTGGTCCTTGTTTTTCACACGGTTCGATTTTACAATATCTTACCTGCCCAGTACTAAGAACCGTAAGGCCGACGCCTTGTCCAGACTTTATGACACAGAACCGCTTTTTTCCCCTTCAATAGAACCCATTCTGCCCACAACGAGAATCCTTGGATCCTTATCCCTACAGTCTCTGGAGAAAATTCGAGAAGCACAATCCTCGGATTGTCCATCCTCTTCTCAGTTCTCGGACCATCTTTTTGTACCAGAAGAATACCGTCCGGAAGTCCTGGCCTGGGCTCATCATTCTCGATCCGCAGGCCACCCTGGGATCAGACGTACCCAGGACCTGCTTACACTGTATTTCTGGTGGCCTACCTATCTCTCGGATGTTCACGCTTGGGTGCAATCTTGCTCTGTATGTGCTCGTATGAAAACACCCAGGCACAGGCCCATCGGTTTGTTGCATCCGCTGCCAGTGCCCGCCTTACCCTGGACTCACTTGTCCATAGACTTCATGGTAGACCTCCCTCCCTCTTCTGGGAATACCACGGTCTTAGTGATCATCGACCGTTTCTCTAAACAGGGACATTTCGTCCCTCTCCCTAAACTTCCCACTGCCACAGAGTTGGCCGAGATCTTTTTCTCTGAGGTCGTGCGTCTCCATGGGGTCCCTTTACATATAGTTTCGGATAGGGGCTCTCAATTCATCTCTTGCTTCTGGAGAGCCCTTTGTTCTCGTCTGGGTATAACCTTGCATTTTTCCTCTGCTTACCATCCCCAGACCAATGGGCAGACCGAGCGTCTAAACCAGAACCTCGAACATTACCTCAGGTCCTACTGTAACCACAATCAGAATGACTGGTCTTCTTTGTTGTCCTGGGCGGAACTGTCGTATAATTCCCTCCGTCACTCCTCACTTGGTTGTTCTCCATTTTTTGCTGCATTGGGTTACAACCCGCGACTCCTTTTGTTTGCGCCTGGGGTGTCTTTGGTTCCTGCTGTTGAGACCCGGGTACGCTCTCTCTCGGATCACTGGTGAGTTCTTCGAACTGGTCTCCTAAGGGCACAGGGGGAGCAGAAGAGGTCTGCTGATAAGCGCCGTACTCCCTCACGCCTATTCTCCGTCGGGCAACGAGTTTGGCTCTCTACCAGACATATACATCTGGCTCAGCCCTCGACCAAGCTTGGCCCTCGTTATATTGGTCCGTATCGGGTTTTGCAGCGTCTGTCTCCAGTATCTTACCATTTAGCCTTGCCTCAGAGTCTACGGATTCACCCTGTATTCCATGTATCTCTTCTAAAGGCATATCTGCCTTCTCGCGGTCCGCCCTGTGCAGTTCAACCACCTGCCCCGGTCTTAGTCGACGGCCAAGAGGAATACATCATTGACGGCATACTTGATTCTCGCCGCACCCGAAGGGGATTGCAGTACCTGGTAAATTGGAAGGGCTACGGTCCAGAGGAGCGATCCTGGGTCTCCTCTCGTGACGATCATGCCTCCACTTTGGTCCAGGATTTCCACCACGCCTACCCGGCCAAACCAGCGCCTTAGGTTCCCGGAGGTACCCTTTTGGGGTGGGGCAGTGTCACGAGGCTTGCCTCCTGCGCACTCTGGTCCTACCTCCCAGATGGTCCGGCCGGTTGTAGGAGCTCAGTCAGGGTTCGGCCTCTCCTCCATGGCTCTGCCTTGCTGTTCCTGTTCTGTTCATCGGGCTGTTTCCAAGCGCCTCCGCACTTCCAGGTTCGGTGCCATCTTGCCCGTGACGTCATCATCACCTTATTCCTATAAGAGATCTAGACAACCTTCCAGACTCCATCTGTTGAACACTCCAAATACCATCACGGCTGTGTGGGGATGATGGGAGGGGGTTGTAATCCCCAGTAGCTGGAGTACCGAAGGTTCCCCCTTTAAAGTGATACACTTATTACCTTTCTAAATGCATTTTTTTTACTTAATAATGTATAAACTAGGGCAATACTATAAAATATCAGGATATAATATCCACAATGTAGGGTATTTAGACAATAAAACCATCATAAATTGAAACCATACAGTGAAAAGGTGGAACAACCAAACACTTTAATTAAAATAATCTGTTGCTCTAATTAAATAAATACATGAATGCATTTTGTAGCAGACAGCACTAAAAATATGTGGAATAAATGTGTTCTGGATCAGCAGTTGTGAAACCTTCGAGATCTTTTGCCAGACCATTGCTAAGGAACAACTGTGTGGCATTTAATTATAATAATTCATATTTTAACACATTGACCCTCTGAGTGCCTGCAATGTGTTGCGTACCCCACTGGCACTCAAGGGTCTATATGTTCAAAGGGATGACAACAAAAAATGTAGTATGATCGACAAAAATAAGTAATTGTATTCTATAAAAAATATAAGACAAAAAATTAGTAACGTCCGTTGTGACGGAACCCCGCTACCCAGACCGGGTAGCTCCGCCAACCTGTGCTCCCTTAACTTGGTACTGCACACCCCGATCTCTCCAGCCACCCAAACCACTAGTCGCAACGAAGTGTAGGGTGAAAATAAGACTCTTTATTGCAGAACACACAGAGTTTATATACACACATAACCTCATTATCAACACATTTTAGAATGCAATAGCATCCAAGTTACTGCACACAACATATGGGAAGACAATAAGGCGCCAGAGTGAGCATAATTGAGTTTACACATAACTCAATCACAGGTCGGAATACAATGCATTTCACTCCCCCTGTACCATCCCCCAGCAATAGGATCCAAGTTACTGCACATAGAACAATAAGGAGAAATTCCCTGAACAAATACACTATGTGACAGCCCTCATAGCTGGATAGTTTGTAGAGACATGGATTGGGCAGACCGGACTGGGTTTCCTGGTCACCCTGTGCCCCCAATAGGCACAGGGTGACTTAGACCCAAAATGAGACTGGGAAGCTTTGAAAGGAGTCCACAGTCTGTGGGCAGAAGGCTGGCCCTCAGACCCCTCCAGAAGCCCCAGTGATGGAGGGTTCTGTCACATACGTCATGTACATCAGAACTGCCAGGCAAAGAGGCAGGGCAAGAGTGTGGATAAACTATTCGCCAGCATCGTACAAGAGTAAAGAAAATTTGCCGTATACAATGACAAAAAAAAAATTGTGCAAACGACAGAATGTGTACGTTAAGAAAAAGTGGAGGAAAAGTCACATTTTTGTCATTACATACGATAATTTCAGTCAGGAATTGTACTTCAACGACATATTTCCGATCACAATCAACACTCTCTGAAAATATTACTGAGCCCAACAACACTGTGCTTTTAAACGTCATTACAAACAACAAAAGATTTCACTACTTCTTTGAACATACGGCCCAAAGGGTTAAAGGCTCTAGGCACAAAAGAAAAATGAATTAATTTAGGGCAATGCAAATGGAATAAACGCAAACTCTCCCAATACCTCACTGATGGGGCTTTTTATGCCTTGACTGTTAAGGAGATCTCCAAAGCATTGATACCTCTCTAACATTCAAGGGGTTAAACGACTCTAAATTACTTTAAATGAAAGGAAATATCCATTTGTACCAGGTGCTGCAGCTGGTTTGCCACTGAATGACTCCACTTTCTTTTGAACTGTGGCCCATAAATAAAAGTGGAGTTATTCAGGAGTAAATCAACTGCACCATAGGGGACACATAAAAATCCCTGTTTAATTAAATTCTGCTTTTAACCCCTTGAATGTTAGCGAAGTCTCCAATGCATTTCTTACATGTCTACAGAGAACTCTGCAATTCCTCAGAACACAGCTGAGAGCCACTATAATGGTGCATTTCCCTGTCAGTGTCATATAACTGTGCATTGCAATACTGGTATCCTACATCTAGTATATTGTAGTGCTGGCTATGGACCTATAGCTTGTTCAACCCAAATCTTGAGCCAGTCTTGTACGTATCCATTCCATTGGTCTTTCTATCTCTAAACAGTATGTGCCATAGCACATTACTAACACAATGGTTTGGGGAGTATTGGCCCCCCAAAAATTATAAACTGAGTTGTCACGTCTTAAAGGGATAGTAATGTTTCAAAATAAAATCAGCTCCAATTAATCATCATAGTATTTGGGCCACGGAGAGTGTTATTTCAATACTGTCAGAGTTGTAGTTCAACAGTAATTGAATGATAAAGTATCCCCCTCTCTCCCCTTTTATTGATGTAACAATGCTCACCTCAGAGCAGAAAGGTGGTGTCTAGATGGCTTGTACAGAGGGAAAATCTTCAATTAGTATAAGGAAAACCCTGAAAAAAATGCCATGGGGGGGCAGAGTTTTCATTGTTCTCACAGTAAGAAGATTGTCCCTTGCTGTGATCTGTCCAAGACCAGATTCCACATCTGAGGTGAGCAGTGTTACACTAGGTAAAAGGGGGTGGGAGGGGGATCCTTTATCATTCAATTACTCTTGAACTACAACTCTGACAGTAATGAAATAACACTCTCCAAGGCCCAAATACTATGAAGATTAATTGAAGTTGTTTTTATCGCTTTACATCCATGAGTCTCTTCTCCATTCTTGTTTAAATATCAGGACTGACTTTGCACAACTGTTAAACATAACAGTCCTGGGGGGAGATTCAATAAGGTGTGATAAAGAGGCGATAAAGTGGAGATAACTTGCCCAGTGATATCACTTCTCCAGTTCCTATGTTATTCTATACAGTCTATTCACTAAGCTCAACAAATCTTAGGGCATAGGCTCCATAGAATCTCCACGTTATCACTTCTTTATCACCGCTTAGTGAATCTCCCCCCTGTTCTTTTACGTATGCTTTTTACATGGGTCTGGTTGGGGGGGTAATAGTTTCTCCTTAACCCACTGAGTGCCAGAGGGGTACGCAACGTGTTACTTTGGCACTTAAAGGGTTAAAGGGAAAGTATCACATAGTAACATAGTAAATTAGGTTGAATAAAGACACAAGTCCATCAAGGTCAACCTTCTCCTCAGACCCCAGTAACTGAGAATTTTATAGCTTTCCTGCTACCAATTAAATTAGTCTTTATCAGACCTTCCTGATCAGCCTACTAATAAACAGTATAACTCTGTATTTTCCATTTTGAAAGAAATGTGTCTAATTTTCTCTGAAATGTATCCATTGTATCTGCCATAACCACCTCCCTGGGCAATGAATTCCACAACTTAACAGATCTTACTGTAAAAAACCCTTCCTCTGCTGAAGTCTAAACCTTCTTTCCTCTAATCTCAAGGGGAGTCCCCTGATCAGGTCAATTACATTGTATACATTCTAACATACTCAAACTGTATGTGCAACATCAGTTCCATTTAAACGGCTCCTGTGAGTTATTGTTACCAGAAATTCTGTGGGCTGTACTCATTAACCCTTTGAGTGCCAGATAAGCATTGTGTTGCAATGAGTGGGATACATCTCTGGCACTTTAAGGGTTACAATAGAAGTGCAATTTTGGAGAAAAGGAATTGCATCAGAATGGGACAGATGAAAAAGCCAACTGATTTAAATGGGATTTTAACATCTTAAGTGCTAAATTGTGATGGTGTAATGTTGGCTTTCAAAGGGTGTTTGTAAACAGTTTATTTTTCATAGTAAATTTCCTGTAAGTGATTAAAGGTCACGTACGTAAGTAGAAATTGTGTAACAGACTTCTTTCGGGATATGTATCAGTGAGTCACTTATTATAAAACAAGTTATAAAAGCAGTTCTGAATCGGTTGTGTATAGTTATTATACCAGCGACTGAAAGAAATGCAACATGGGTGATTTGTGACAGGTCAAAAGTGAGCTTCCAGAAAATGCACTAGTGACCATAGAGACATGTGTATCGAATATAGTGCAAGAAACAGAGACGAAATAGAGAACATATAACAAAACGTAGCACCTAAAAATTAACCCCTTTGAGTGCCAGGGGGTACAAAGCAATGTGTTGCGTACCCCTCTGGCACTCAAAGGGTTAAAGACAGATGAGACAGACATTCACAATAAACTACTGAACGGTGTCTTTCAGTGACACGTTGATACACTTCCCAATCTCAGACAAAGTTTTATTTACCAATTGTGATTTGTTACTATCATTTTCTGAAAGAATTATTTATATGGGCATCTCACAGTGGCTATTCAAATACATTTTTTCCAATAATTTCTTAATGGTTAATAAAGGTTAAGCCTTAGGATCCCTCAGATAATATATTAATTTACTTGAAACTGAATCGGTCTCTTTTTTTTTTAGGCATAACATGCTTTAAAGGGATAGCAATGTTTCACAAAAACAGCAGCTCCAATTAATCTTCATAGTATTTGAGCCATAGAGTGTTATTTCAATACTGTCAAAGTTGTAGATCAAGAGTAATTGAATGATAAAGTATCCCCCTCCCGCCCCTTTTACATAGTGTAACACTGCTCACCTCAGATGTGGAATCTGGTTGCTTAACAGCAAGGGACAATCTTCTTACTGTGAGAACAATGAAAACCCTGCCCCCAGTGACAGGTTTTTCAGCTTTTTCCCTTATGTTAATTGAAGATTGTCCCTCTCTGCAGTCCACCTGGGCACCTCCCTTCTGATCTGGCTGAGCAGTGTTACATCAGTAAAAGGGGTGGGAGGGGGATACTTTGTCATTGAATTACTCTTGAACTACAACTCTGACAGAACTGAAATAACACTCTCCAAAGTCCAAATACTATGATGATTAATTAGAGCTGCTTTTATTATGAAACATTACTATCCATTTACAGGCTTAATTAAACAGGAATTGTACTGAAGCTGTTAAACGAGCTATAGTCCTGATATCTTTGTATATTCTGTGTTACTACATATGTATATTTACATGAACGGAGGTGTTGTTTATCAATATATGTGATCACTAATATCAAAGGAATATAGTGGTCTTGAAGTTGGATACCATATCCATTAAATAACAATCTGTTCTGTGACCAAGCATTACTTAAAGGAGATTGTGGAAAAGAAAAATTATCTTCTTAAGTTACAACAGACATTAAAGTTGAATTCAACGTCTAAAGAATAAAGGAGTCAAGTCTGGGGAAGTGACTGACCTGTACTTTATGTATGATGTCAATGGGATTTTTTTAGTTTTTTTATAGTTTTTTTGGTTTTTTAATTTTTGTTTTTTATATATTTTTATTGATTTTTAAGAGGTGAAAGCGTGTATATATTAAAGGCAATGTTGTAACAAGTTTGATCTGCACACAGCTTCACTTGGAGGAATTTGGATCGGTGTGAGTGAAGCTTGCTACATTGTATAGGACCCGAAGCATTATGAGAAGGAAATCTGTCCCGGTGTGAACTCACTGCAGTAGTGGTAAACGCTGGTGTATACTAGCGATACTCCTGCAGGAGGAGTGTGATTGGAACAGAGATCCTTGTTTATTCTGATGTTTTGGAATCTGGTGGATGTGGAGAGCTGACGCACACTGTAGCATTACTTCCGTTTGGATGAGGATGGTGTGTGGATTGAAACTTAGCATATGAATATTTAAAGAAGGTTATTTTGGGGTGAATTTTAGGATTTTATTGTTTTGAGTATACATGGGATGTATTTACTTCACCATCACATATGAGAGATTTGATGAAGTATGATTAAAATCCTACAATTTTAAAAGAATTTTTTATTTCATATGTAAAGGGTATTAAGTATATATGAGAGAGATTGAAGAAATATACAATATATTGCTTATTAAAGGGATATAATAATAAGGAATGAGTTTTCACAATATGATTTTTTAATCTTTCTGATGGTAGCGCCGGAACTGTTTTTGTAAATATGTATATTTAGACCCGTAGTGTAGCAGTTCCATCCAGGTGTCCCTAATCTTATTACGTTAAACCAATAGGAGTTGGCCAACACTTCCCCATGTGCAATTCCAGTCCAGGAATTAAAAGATCTCCAGGAAACATGAAAAGAGATAAATAAATAAATAAATAAAGTGGAACTTTCAGGTAGTAATAAGTCGCCCTTCAATAAGGGCGACTAGCATCATAATACATGTATTACCTCTTTAAATTGCCACATTCTAAAGAAATCTTTAATCTTCCGAGACCAAAAGCCAGGCATCAGTGTAGACATCTTGTCTGCACGCCTGCGCTGTCAGTCCTGGTCTCCTCCAAGAAGCATTGCAGTGTGCCGCATGGGACTGATGGCGCTGGCGCACAGACTGCACTAACCTGGCCGTCAGAATCCGAAGATTAAGGTTTTCATTAGTATGTGGCACTTTATAGAGGTAATACATGTATTATGATGCTAGTCGCCATATGTTTAATTATTGAAGGGCGACTTATTACTACCTGAAAGTTCCGCTTAAGCTTGCCTTCTGTCCAATGTTAAGTCTATGGAAGAAATGCCATGGCCGGTATTTTTTTGAAGAAAAGGTGGCAACCCTACACCAGGGTGATATACTTATATACACACCACACAGTCTGATCTCCTAAACACAGGGACAACAGGGTGATACACTTATATACACACCACACAGTCTGATCTCCTAAACACAGGGACACCGGGGTGATACACTTATATACACACCACACAGTGTGATCTCCTAAACACAGGGACACCAGGGTGATACACTTATATACACACCACACACTCTGATCTCCTAAACACAGGGACACCAGGGTGATACACTTCTATACACACCACACAGTCTGATCTCCTAAACACAGGGACACCAGGGTGATACACTTATATACACACCACACAGTCTGATCTCCTACACACAGGGACACCAGGGTGATACACTTATATACACACCACACAGTCTGATCTCCTAAACACAGGGCACCAGGGTGATACACTTCTATACACACCACACAGTATGATCTCCTAAACACAGGGACACCAGGGTGATAAACTTATATACATACACCACACAGTCTGATCTCCTAAACACAGGGACACCAGGGTGATACACTTATATACACACCGCACAGTCTGATCTCCTAAACACAGGGACACCAGGGTGATACACTTATATACACACCACACAGTCTGATCTCCTAAACACAGGGACACCAGGGTGATACACTTCTATACATACACCACACAGTCTGATCTCCTAAACACAGGGACACCAGGGTGATACACTTATATACACACCACACAGTCTGATCTCCTAAACACAGGGACACCAGGGTGATACACTTATATACACACCACACAGTCTGATCTCCTAAACACAGGGACACCAGGGTGATACACTTATATACACACCACACAGTCTCATCTCCTAAACACAGGGACACCAGGGTGATACACTTATATACACACCACACAGTCTGATCTCCTAAACACAGGGACACCAGGGTGATACACTTATATACACACCACACAGTCTGATCTCCTAAACACAGGGACACCAGGGTGATACACTTATATACACACCACACAGTCTGATCTCCTAAACACAGGGACACCAGGGTGATACACTTCTATACACACCACACTGTCTGATCTCCTAAATACAGGGACACCAGGGTGATACACTTCTATACACACCACACAGTCTGATCTCCTAAACACAGGGACACCAGGGTGATACACTTATATACACACCACACAGTCTGATCTCCTAAACACAGGGACACCAGGGTGATACACTTCTATACACACCACACTGTCTGATCTCCTAAACACAGGGACACCAGGGTGATACACTTATATACACACCGCACAGTCTGATCTCCTAAACACAGGGACACCAGGGTGATACACTTCTATACACACCGCACAGTCTGATCTCCTAAACACAGGGACACCAGGGTGATACACTTCTATACACAACACACAGTCTGATCTCCTACACACAGGGACACCAGGATGATACACTTATATACACACCACACAGTCTGATCTCCTAAACACAGGGACACCAGGGTGATATACACTTATATACACACCACACAGTCTGATCTCCTAAACACAGGGACACCAGGGTGATACACTTCTATACACACCACACAGTCTGATCTCCTAAACACAGGGACACCAGGGTGATACACTTCTATACACACCACACAGTCTGATCTCCTAAACACAGGGACACCAGGGTGATACACTTCTATACACACCACACAGTCTGATCTCCTAAACACAGGGACACCAGGGTGATACACTTCTATACACACCACACAGTCTGATCTCCTAAACACAGGGACACCAGGATGATACACTTATATACACACCACACTGTCTGATCTCCTAAATACAGGGACACCAGGGTGATACACTTCTATACACACTACACAGTCTGATCTCCTAAACACAGGGACACCAGGGTGATACACTTCTATACACACCACACAGTCTGATCTCCTAAATACAGGGACACCAGGGTGATACACTTATATACACACCACACAGTCTGATCTCCTAAACACAGGGACACCAGGGTGATACACTTCTATACACACCACACTGTCTGATCTCCTAAATACAGGGACACCAGGGTGATACACTTCTATACACACCACACAGTCTGATCTCCTAAACACAGGGACACCAGGGTGATACACTTATATACACACCACACAGTCTGATCTCCTAAACACAGGGACACCAGGGTGATACACTTCTATACACACCGCACAGTCTGATCTCCTAAACACAGGGACACCAGGGTGATACACTTCTATACACAACACACAGTCTGATCTCCTACACACAGGGACACCAGGATGATACACTTATATACACACCACACAGTCTGATCTCCTAAACACAGGGACACCAGGGTGATATACACTTATATACACACCACACAGTCTGATCTCCTAAACACAGGGACACCAGGGTGATACACTTCTATACACACCACACAGTCTGATCTCCTAAACACAGGGACACCAGGGTGATATACACTTATATACACACCACACAGTCTGATCTCCTAAACACAGGGACACCAGGATGATACACTTATATACACACCACACAGTCTGATCTCCTAAACACAGGGACACCAGGGTGATATACACTTATATACACACCACACAGTCTGATCTCCTAAACACAGGGACACCAGGGTGATACACTTATATACACACCACACAGTCTGATCTCCTAAACACAGGGACACCAGGGTGATACACTTCTATACACAACACACAGTCTGATCTCCTAAACACAGGGACACCAGGGTGATACACTTATATACACACCACACAGTCTGATCTCCTAAACACAGGGACACCAGGGTGATACACTTCTATACACAACACACAGTCTGATCTCCTAAACACAGGGACACCAGGGTGATACACTTATACACATCACACAGTCTGATTTCCTAAACACATGGACACCAGGGTGATACACTTCTATACACACCACACAGTCTGATCTCCTACACACAGAGACACCAGGGTGATGCACTTCTATACACACCACACAGTCTGATCTCCTAAACACAGGGACACCAGGGTGATACACTTATATACACATCACACAGTCTGATCTCCTAAACACAGGGATACCAGGGTGATAATATACTTATATACACACCACACAGTCTGATCTCCTAAAAAGAGGGACAACAGGGTGGGAAAGAGGGACAGAAGGATTTGGGTCTCAAAGAAGCACTGTCCCTCCTAAAGAAGGATGCTTAGGAGGTATGTCTCCATAAAACTGACCCCCAATACATATCTATTGGTGCTTTCAACCTTTTATCATTACAGCTTGTCCATCCCCCATATTGCTACAACACCAGTCTCATGGTATGTGCATGTCAGACACCACAAAAGGGGAAGAAAGAGAGAACTCTGTGTATCACTTCCATAAATTAAATTGTGAGACGGGAACGTATAAGAACCAAATAACTTGTAGGAAACATGTTCTAATTCCTTGGGTGACAGAGATATCACCAATGCATTGAAGACATCTCTATCATACACGGGGTTAAAAGAACACCAGTTTGCTGTTATTACATGGACATCTGCTATGCAACCACTTTGTATTTTATTGACCCACTGAGTGCTAAAGAGGTCTGCAACACATTGCAAAACAATTCGTTGATGACACATCTAGCAGTCATGGGGTCAAATTATATGATTTAACCCTTTGAGTGCTAGAGGGGTATGCTAAAAATTATCATTTTCTTGATGCCTACTTTAGTCAGTTAAAACCTATATGTTTAGGGATTTCCTACTGAGTAAATCAAGCGTAGCCCCGCCACAGTCAGTTGTTTTATTTGAATGTTATAACAGTTCAGATTGTAAGGAAGTAAATTACAGTGTGATCACTTCCTGAAAGTTCAAAAGAAGTGAGTCAGTAGTTTCTCTCACATTCTATGGAGAACTGTTTGTCTGTTACTCAGTTCATTATTGAATGCAATTGAATAATTATAACCACTATAGGGCTCTGTTAATATAAAGAGTTTCAATTGTAATAACTATAACTATGCATCTCTCCTCTCTGTGTGAGTATCATTGTTTTACTCAGCATTATTAGGCTAGCCCTGTTTTTCTCTTAGCTAGATGGGTACTGGATCGACTGCTTACCAATCAGATGTATCAGTGACCACTTCCTCATTCTCCTCCCAGTATCACGAACAACACACTCACCAGTCAGATCCCAATAGCCCACTGCACTTCATCATTCTTCACTGTGACTACCACACCACACACTTCGCCATAACCACACAATACCCTGTATCACTGACACGAACAGACCTGTCACTTTGTCATTAGTCCGTTGTGCCCTTACACTGCATTAAAAGTCTGACATTCAGCATAACATCCCCTACCTCATTTTCAACCAAGATCCACATATTACCATGCCTACATATCTCTGCTACATTGCACCGACCCCCTTTAAACATCTCTGTCTCATTGCTTCCCTTTGACCCTTTGAGGGTCAGAGGATTTTCTTTGCAATGCATTGCATACCCTTCTGGCATTCAGTGGGTTACACTCTGATAAAACAATATGCCTTTCTTTGCACACACTATAGGGTCAGACTTCCTTACATTAGCCCCTTTCACTTGCATGACTCACACTGTACAATTTACCAATTGGGCCCTGTCATCACTTCCTCATTTATCTCTCTGTATCAAGAACTACATACACCACTTAGCACTCTGGTCTTCATCATACGCCACCCTGTCTCTCTAACACACCGCACACTTCGACATTACCATGCTGCGCTTCTTCATTGGATGCCCCCTCTCACCAACACAAACACCTTACAGACACACCAGTTTCAGATTGTTACATGTATTTCAAGACAGAACTAAGCAATACATAGATACATCACATCTTTTACCATTCACGTTAATATATACACAAATTCACTAAAATATCTTGCAAAAACAACAACAAAAAAACATGGGCAACACAGTGCTTCACTCACTAGTTACATAAAGCCCTACCCTTTGATAAAATACACTGATTTTTTAAGTTTTGTTCATGTTTAGGGACAGCCATATTATATTTAGCAACTACTTTGTGGGAGCCTTATTAGTGTACCATATGACCTCCTCAATGGTTAGCTTTATTGACTCATGTACTGTGTATACATCGTCATTTATTATTAATTTATTGAGTGCCTGTACAGTGCAGTTTTATGCCCCTGAATTTCTGTTTTCTCTTCAATGACCATCAAAACAGGACAGTGAAACAATGTATTACTATTCCTTAAGCACTGATTGCTCTTTATACTGTATGGTATATGTAATGGAAGCTGAAAGGCACCGCGTTACCCTCAGCCCTCGATCCCGGGTCTCTCCCTCTCAACGCCAGATAAGCGCCATCGGATGCACCGGTCAAAGTATGGAAGGTCACTGGAAACAATCGCCGCCTGACAGCATACGAAGACGGAACGCAGATAGCTGGCAGCAGACGGTCGACAATGCAGGACACTCAGCTCAGGTGGGCATCAGAGAGGATACTTTAAACCACAAGAGCATAAAGACACCAGGACTCCTTTTTAGTTCTTCAAGAAGACTAACTCTTTATTACAACAAACTACAGCATATTTATACAGTTTCAAACCACACTAACTTGGAGCACAGTACATGAGACTTAACACAATCACAGTTCATCTAATAGGGTACAGCAAATGGTAGGGCAGAACACAATGGGGTAGTCACAGGGATAATTCAGTCACCACACAGGGGACAAAGAACCAACAACAAATGATTCAGGGAAACATAATAGGGCAGACATGATTGAATTAACACACAGCAGGGGATCTCAATACAGTTCACAATACAGTTCTATCACGGTGCCCGTGTATTGCTGGCGACATTTTGACAGCATTGTTTCCTGATGCCTTCCTATTGGCTAGCGTGAGGTTGCTCCACCCAGTGTTAGCCTTTAAGTGCTGAGCCCTGTCACTTCTACAGGGCCCTTTCGTGGTGTTCCCGTTGCTTAGTGCTTGCTGTTTATATCGTGTGAATCCTGTGTATGACCCGGACTGCCTGACTACTCTGCCTGATTCCATTCCTGCTCTGTGTACCGACCCGGATTGGCTGACGTTCCTGTTCTGTGTACCGACCCAGACTGGCTGACGTTCCTGTTCTGTGTACCGACCCAGCCTGGCTGACGTTCCTGCTCTGTGTACCGACCCAGATTGGCTGACGTTCCTGTTCTGTGTACCGACCCGGCCTGGCTGACGTTCCTGCTCCATGTACCGACCCGGCCTGGCTGACGTTTCTGTTCTGTGTATCGACTCGGATTGCCTGAGACTCCTGCTCTGTGTATCTCAGGCCCGGTTCACTACCTCGTCCGGTTATCCGGTTGAGGGAACTTTCCGGTGCTCTGTCAAGGTCTTGCTAAGACCCGTTTGGTTGTCTCGATTGCTGCTCTAGCCGTTCAGCTACTGCGTCCCATTTACTATACTGTGCCATGTATCTCCATACCCCCGGGTAGGAGCTATTCCCGCTTGCACACTGTACGCTTGGCTTGTTACTACACTCCTACTGAGGTTGGTCTCCTGGGCGCCTCAGTTTGTCTCTACCACCTGGCAGTTGCCATCAATCCTGAGCGTCCGTTAACCCTTGCTGTCTGGTGCCTTGGGTCGCAGTTCCTGCTGGTTCGGTTTGGCGTTAAACTGTTCCTCCGGTTACAGTGATACTGTTGTCCAGTAGTCCGTGATTCCTTCAGGGCCTCGCTCACCCACTGTGGCAAAGTCGCTATTGTGTCACTCTCTAGTAGAGAATGTTTCTTGGGCCTTCCGCTATTAGGGGCCTATCAGCCTCCCGGCCTAATAGCACCTTCATATCGTTGTCTCACTGATTCACACGAACTGTAACCTGACCTGTGTCAGTAATATATATTTTGGTCTCAGATATATGTACTGGACCAGTGTGGGTTAATGTTATTCTGTAACCTGTCCTGTGTCAGTATTACGTGTTAACTATTGCTGGACCCACAAGGGTTACTTTATTGTGTCTAGTTTCAATAAAACTGTGTTTTACCAAACAGCCTGCCTCTGAGTGTACTGAAAACCGTTACAAGTTCACAATACAATGGCTTGAGTGGCTAGAATACACATTTAATGAATAATGGGCAGGGGTTGAACAATTAAGCAAAAGGACTTGAGGGACTGCAATACACATTGGAAGTAGCCTTGCCCAGACTCAAATAATTAACCCCTAACTGTCCATTCCTTTGAAAGCAAGCCAGCAGGCTATGGTTGTTAGTCTTTTGGGGCCTAGAAATGTCCACAGTTCTTTGTATAATGGGCTGATAAGCCTGATGCCCAGACAAGGGCTCCTGTGATGGAGTATGATCCGTTACAGTATATGTCTGACATCGTTTCACCATGCCTGCTTTCAAAATGCCTGACACGACGTTCTCTGGAACGGATCCATGGAGATCGGTGTCATGATCATAACAGTGTAAAAAAATATGTGAAAATGGAAAAAATTGCATAGGCGATTTGAATGTATAGATATGTTACAGAATATTTAAAGTCAAAATAAAGTGTTATTGTCCCTCTAACCATTTCAGAGCCAGAGGGGTACGCAACACATTGCTATGCAATACATTGTGTACCCTTCTGGAACTCAAAGGGTTAAATGTTGAAGCTTATCAACATGTCAGATCATTGTCTAACACTGGTTTGAAAACGTATTGCAATAGCAGAACCCTTTTGCTTGAAATTATGGGAGAATCCTAAGAGTCAGGCACTCTTGGGTGCTATAGAGGCCTAGAGAAGGGAATGATTTAGCAATATTTGATTTTAACTCCCCTAGGGTGTGCAAATGTGGGTGCTATAGAGGCCTCCAATTAATAGCAAAGCAAAGTGTAGGAAATGATTTAGCAATATTTGATTTTAACTCCCCTAGGGTGTGCAAATGTGGGTGCGTCAAATGGTCCGGTAGGAAAAGACTGGACAGCACTATGAGTGTCCCCAACCATTTCAGGGGTTCTACAGGGATATAAGTCCCCCCCACTGAGATCTTAGTAACCAAAGGGATTGTATCAATATTGTGTCAATATTAAATGTATTAGTATTCCAGCTGGAACCAGCAATTTAAAGGGATAGTAATGTTTCAAAATAAAAGCAGCTCCAATTAATCTTCATTGTATTTTGGCAATGGAGAGGTTAATTCAATACTGTCAGAGTTGTAGTTCAAAAGTAATTGAATGATAAAGTATCCCTCTCCTACCTCTTTTACCTAGTGTAACACTGCTCACCTCAGATGTGGAATCTGGTCTTAATGCCAAACAACTCCCAGCAAGGGACAATCTTCTTACTGTGAGAATAATGAAAACCCGTCCCCTTGACAAGCTTTTCAGGTTTTTCCCTTATGTTAATTGAAGATTGTCCCTCTCTGCAAGCCATCTGGACACCACCTTGCTGCTCTGAGGTGAGCAGTGTTACATCAGTAAAAGGGACGGGAGGGGGATACTTTATCATTCAATTACTCTTGAACTACAACTCTGACAGTATTGAAATAACACTCTCCATGGCCCAAATACTATGAAAAGTAAATTGAGCTGCTTTTATTTTGAAACATTACTATCCCTGTAAGGCCTTAATTATTAGGCTTAACTTTACTGGGTATCAAATATCAGGCAATTATATCTGGTCATTTATTAATAAATTTCTAGATGGGGCTGAGTTCTAGCGCTTATTATGTTTGAATGTGTGTATATCTTTATTTATATGGTGCCACAGTGCACGCAGCTCCTTACAATAGTAGTATGTTACAATAAATAAATGGGGATAAAATAAGTGTCACAGTCATAGAAACAATGGGAGAGAGGTCCCTGCCCCAAGGAGCTTACAGTCTAAATGGGTAATAGGAGGCAGAAAACAGGGTATGAGGGTGTCAAGTCCTGTGATTACAAGTGCTGAGAGAAACTTAACACAACACTGAAACATGTCAGTCTTTCACATTTCCACTAGTTGTTATAGAATCACAAGAAAAACTAATAGCCATCTCAGCCTTGTTCCACCATCTGCCATTACTTGTCCCGTGGAACCCCTATTATTTCTTCATGGAACCCTGGAGCTCCACTGAACACAGTTTGAGAACCATTAATCTAACACATAAATACATAAAAATAAACACTGACATGAGGAAAATATTAAAGGGATAGTAATACTTCTTTTTAACTTTATTGTATATGTAGGTATTAAAAAACATGAAGAACAATATGTCTTATCTCTCAAACCTTTATGGTTTGAGAGATATTCACAAGCAAAGTTTCACCTCCCGTCCCTTTTACCTAGTGTAAGCCATCTCTTCTCAGATGTGGAATGCAGTCCATAGACCAGACAGATAACAGAAGGGGACAATCCTCTTCCTATGAGAACAATGAAAGCCCTGCCCCCCTTGACACGTTTTTCAGATTTTTCCCTTATCTTAATTGAAGATTGTCCCTCTCTGCAGTCTACCTGGGCACCTCCCTTCTGATCTGGCTGAGCCGTGTTACATCAGTAAAAGGGGCGGGAGGGGGACACTTTGTCATTGAATTACTCTTGAACTACAACTCCGACAGAATTGAAATAACACTCTCCAAAGTCCAAATACTATGATGATTAATTAGAGCTGCTTTTATTATGAAACATTACTATCCCTTTAAGGTCATCTAGATACCAAAATCTATTACTTAATTATTTGTGCTGGACACTTCCGTGGCAATTAGATTGTTAATGATAAGAACTTGTGTTCTTGTATCGGACAGATGAAACTAAAATACCTGTTATTTACATTTTACGCTGCCTGAAATTTAGGTGTGGTTTGAGAGTATGGGATATTGAAGTATTAACCTTTTGAGAACCAGAGAGGTTGAAATGCACTGGATACCTTTCCATCACTCAGAGGGTTAAAGGAGAATTAACATCACCTAACAATAGACCCCCATTTAGCTTACTGCGGCCAGAAAATCCTAATGGCCCCTATGAATTTTGTATTTATGCCTTTGCTCAAGAGAAAACATCTTTACTCAGCTACGGATATCATGTCCATGGAGGCGGACATGACAATGGGTATTATGACCACAGGACCCAAAACACTGCTCACTGCACATGATAATTTTAAGCAGGTTCATGCAATCTGCCTGCTTCATTTAGAGAACTGTCATGTCCTCCTCCATGGACAAGGTATCCAGGACTGATTGAATACGTTATCCCTGTAACAAAGGCACACAGGAAAAATCTATAGGGGCCATTAGGATTTTATGTTTATCGTATGGTAAGTGCAGGTTTTGTTTTAGTAGGCATTAGTTCCCAATGAATATCTATTTTACAATCTCTGGTTATACCTCTCTTCCATTGAACTGCTGCTCAGTTCTTAGCAGCAGGAAAATTTGCCAATTTTTTTTAACCTCTTATGGAGCAGAGAGGTGTGCAATGCATTGCTTAAAGGGATAGTAATACTTCATTTTATCTTTATTTTATTTTGTAGGCATTAAAAAAACATGAAGAACGGTATAAGTCTTATCTCTCAAACCTTTATGGTTTGAGAGATATTCACAAGTAAAGTTTCCCCTCCTGCCCCTTTTACCTAGTGTAAGCCATCTCTTCTCAGATGTGGAATGCAGTCCATAGACCACACAGATAACAGAAGGGGACAGTCTTCTTCCTATGAGAACAATGAAAGCCATGCCCCCCTTGACAAGCTTTTCAGGTTTTTCCCTTATCTTAATTGAACATTGTCCCTCTCTGCAATCTACCTGGGCACCTCCGTTCTGATCTGGCTGAGCAGTGTTACATCAGTAAAAGGGGCAGAAGGGGGATTCTTTATCATTGAATTATTCTTAAACTACAACTCTGACAGAATTGAAATAACACTCTCCAAAGTCCAAATACTATGATGATTAATTAGAGCTGCTTTTATTATGAAACATTACTATCCCTTTAAGGGGTTAAGCACTAGCATACAAACAAACCAATAGGATTGGTACCAGTCTCAGCCAATGAACGTGTCAGTTCCAAATTTAACTATTCCAGAACCTGGCAGATCATTTGAAGCGGCTAAGTCAGCACTATGGTAGTTAGCTGCACGCGGTGGCAGATATGAGAAAGTATCCTATATGATGCAAGAAACATAATTTCGACACCCCCAGATTAGATTTC
Organism: Rhinophrynus dorsalis; assembly: GCA_037306005.1. Taxonomy (NCBI): domain Eukaryota; kingdom Metazoa; phylum Chordata; class Amphibia; order Anura; family Rhinophrynidae; genus Rhinophrynus; species Rhinophrynus dorsalis. The sequence continues at coordinate 31,926,050 of CM074723.1, forward strand.
TTACACTTCCTTTTATGTCATTTATGTGTCGGCCTATCTTGCTGCCCACGTTTTTATGTTATCATCGATCTGATAAAAACTGAATTTGAGCACATGGGGAAAAGATGAACCTTTTGTGTACCACATGCATTGCTTCATAATGCATATGCATCCCTCTCATCTTCATCAACTACGGAGGGAGTATTATCGTAGGGCAATGGAGGCGAATGGCTGCATGACACTGACAGGTCACATGTATACAATGCCTCAGTTAAAGAATCTATTCATTCGTACAAGAGAGAAACTTATAATGAACCCTTCGTCGTTTTTAATGTCATAAATATGTGCAATTCATATAAAGAAATAAACTTCTAATTAACCCCTCATTTGTTTTCCATGTAGTAGATATGAGCAATTCATGCAAGGAAAGAAACTTCTAATTAAATCCTTGGTTGTTTTTAAAAGGATAATAATGTTTCACAATAAAAGCAGTTCCAATTTATATTCATAGTATTTGGGCCGTGGAGAGTGTTATTTCAATACTGTCAGAGTTGTAGTATAAGAGTAATTGAATAATAAAGTATCACCCCTCCCTCCCTTTTACTGATGTAACACTGCTCACCTCAGAGCAGCAGGACTGTCTGGATGGATTGCAGAGAGGGACAATCTTCAGTGAGCATGCGGAAAAACCTGAACAAACTGTCAAGGGCGGCAGGGTTTTCCTTATGATAACAGTAGAAGATTGACCCTTGCTGTGACCTGTCTGGTCTGTCGACCAGATCCCATATCTGTGGGGAGGTGGCTTACACTAGATAAAAGGGGCAGGAGGGTGATACTTTATCATTCAATTACTGACAATATTGAAATAACACTCTCCATGGGCCTAATACTATGAAGATTAATTGGAGCTGCTTTTATTGTGAAATATTACTATCACTTTAATGAAGCAGACATTAGCAACTTCCTCATATGAAGTTAAAACATCATTTCAACACTGCTATACAGGCAAAAAGAAGTGATATGTGATTAGATTTCTCACACTTCCTTTTATGTTATCTGGGTGTCAGCATCTCTTGTCGCCTTATTTTTTTTTATCAGCACTTAAAAAGAAAAAAAACTGAGATCGGAAGGGAAAAGATTAACCCCTTGAACACAATAAGGGTGTCCAATGCATTGTGCATCTCTCACATTCTCAAGGGGTTAAATATAAAGACACTCTTCACATGCACGCATGACATTTTGCTCAGTACCACATGAGATCTGTGATTAACCCTATGACTTCTGGAGGGGTGTGCCCACATTGCTCTGCAAAGCTCTTCACTACCATCTGGTCCTCAAAATGTTAATCCAGAAGGTATTGGGGCTAAAGTGGTTGATTTAGATTGTTATGGTGTTGATTGTTACAAAAGCGGAGGATTTTCCTAAACAACAAGTGAAACACAATTTACAATAATATACAATAGTCACTGCAATATCCAACTGGTGACTGATGGGCTGAGCGGGGTCCACAAATAGATTCTAGGCAGACAAAAGCCTGCCTTAAAGGGATAGTAATATTTCCCAAAAACAGCAGCTTCAATAAATCTTCATAGTATTTGGGACACGGAGACCCTTATTTCAGTACTGTCAGAGTTGTTGTTCAAGAGTAATTGAATGATAAAGTATCCCTCTCCTGCCCCTTTTACCTAGTGTAACACTGCTCACCTCAGATGTGGAATCTGGTCTTGAGACCAGACAGCTCACAGCAAGGGACAATCTTCTTACTGTGAGAACAATGAAAACCCTGCCCCCATGACAGGTTTTTCAGGTTTTTCCTTATGTTAATTGAAGATTTTCCCTCTCTGCAATCAGTCCAGACAGTCTTGCTGCTCTGAGGGGAGCAGTGTTACATCAGTAAAAGGGGTGGGAGGGGAATGCTTTATCATTCAATTACTCTTGCACTACAACTCTGACAGTATTGAAATAACACTCTCTTTGGCCCAAATACTATGAAGATTAATTGGAGCTGCTGTTTTTGTAAAACATTACTATCCCTTTAAAGGGGAACTTTTCCCTTGATATAAATGGCAATTAATTTGTTTAATAATAGAACAGTATGTACCTATTTACTGCTATAGTCTCTACCTGAAAAGGGATATATTACTACCTTGAGAAGATTTAGATTTTGGTTAAAGGTGTGGCAACTATATTTGAATTTTCAAAATAGAGGACACTTCAGCCTATAAACCAGATTTAACTCACTGGATGCTGGAGATTAGTTTTCTCATAACAAGTAGTCAATGACTCACTGACTAATATTAATTCACTAGAGGTACTGGGCACATCAATGCAGCAGGACAGGGGACACAGCTGGCACTAACAGGCAGGCTGTTCTCTGATACAAAGTACTGATAGTGTTGCAGTGTCTCTGACAAGTCACATTCATACAGTCACAGGACTCACATGCTCCTGCAGCAGTAGAAATATAGTTGCAAGTGGTGGGGAGCATGTGAATGTTTTACACTCACCACAGAGCACATAATGGATAGAGGGGTGAAATAAACTTCATCTGCTTTCTCCTATAAGGAATCTAGGACATTTACAGCATACCTTAAAGGGATAGTAATGTTTCACAAAAAAAGCAGCTCCAATTAATCTTCATAGTATATGGAAAATGTTATTTCAATACTGTCAGAGTTGTAGTTCAAGAGTAATTGAATGATTAAGTATCCTCCTCCCTCCACTTTTACTGATGTAACACTGCTCACCTCAGACCAGCAATACTGTCCAGATGGATCGCAGAGAGGGACAATCTTCAGTGAGCATAAGGGAAAACCTTAAAAACATGTCAAGGGGGACAGGGTTTTCCTTATGATCACAGTAAGAAGATTGTCCCTTGCTGTGATCTGTCTGGTCACAGGAACAGATTCCACATCTGAGGGGAGGCGGCTTACACTAGGTAAAAGGGGCGGGAGGGGGATACTTTATCATTCAATTACTCTTGTACTACAACTCTGACAGTAATGAAATAACACTCTCCAAAGTCCAAATACTATGATGATTAATTGGAGCTGCTGCTTTTGTGAAACATTACTATCACTTTAACTACTTATGGAAAAGAGCAGTGTGCAACTCAGTGTGAAGCAATGTGTTATACATCCCTTTGATCCATAAGGTGACAGACTCATAAAGCCTATAAGAGAGGACATGTCATGGGAAATCTGCATATCTGATAATCCTACCTGCAGAGCTGATTTTCATCCCAGTTATATCACTTCAGTGACCCTGTATCTTTTGTTGGTGAGTCGGTACTTTTTATCAATGACTACTGCACTTTGTTCACTAAGAAAAAGGTAAGACGGCACCTTTATTTTAACCGTTTCAGTGCCAGAGAGGTATCCAACCTCTCTGGCACTCAAAGGGTAAATAAAATCACCCCTGCTAGCTAGAGGTATACTTCCCTTTAAGACTCCACTCATGGTTCGTATTGTCAGCATAAAGAATTCCAGTGCACATAGGAAATAAGGAGCAATGTGTGAGTCTTACCATTAGCAGCGCTCTCCGGAAGGCTTGTGTCTCAGACACTAACAAGTGCATACTGGCCACGTCGGCCCCAGCTCCATCTGCAGCTATTGAAATCATCCCAGGGTCACCCCCAAAATACGCAATGTTCTCCTGGACCCATTTCAGGGCAGCAGCTTGATCCAGTAAACCCCAATTTCCACTTGGCACGGTGTTCCCTGCAGAGATACAGGAATAAGTTTCTTGATAAAACAGACAGAAATAACTTTTGTAAATAGTATGGCAAAAATCAAACATGTGCTCTGTATATTATTTAACCCTTTGAGTGCCAGAAGGGTACGCAACGCATTGCTTTATAATACTGTGCGCATCTCTCTGGTCCTCAAGGTATTATTAAGGAGACATTTTCCGTGCGCATGTTCTATGCAGGAAGCCATATATACAACCATGCCATTGCGTTGCAATTGGATACCTCTCTGGCATTCAAAGGGTAAACTACTTGAATGCTGAATAGGTCTCTAAAACAATGCTTCATAGAAACTTAGATTTTGTCAGCAATAAGAAGGAATCATCCTATATCCAGTCTGCCCATTTCCCTATCTAATTAACCCCTTAACAACCGATAACATGCCAGGAAAGTCATCAGTAGATATGTGTTAAGAACGAATGATGGTTATGGCATTCTGGGATGGCAGCACGATTTCACACCGTGCTGCCATCCCAGAATGCATCTCTCTAAAAAAAAAAGTGCCATGGTCCTTTAGCGCCATTGTTAAGAGGTTAAATACACAGTCTTACATACATCTCATAATAGAATTACGCCCATACCTTTTGCTTCTTGAGCCCTCTGAGATGGCTCATGTGGTGAGTTTGCGGAATGAAGATATGTGTCACAACAGAGGTGGGGCTTAATCACAAGTGGGGGTGGGGCTTAATTGTTTTGTCATAAAGTGGGAGGGAAATGAGAAGAATGGGGATGGGAATAAGGAGAAGTGGGCGGGATAGTGGGATGAACAGAATGGGAAGGAGCAGAAGTGGGCAGAGTTTCCAAAGAAACTCCCCAGCACCGGAGAATCAGCCTCTGTCACTGGAGACCCGGTAATGAACTGTAAAAACCATGACAGATCCGGAGAGAAACCAGGTATGTTTATGTCTATCCTCAGCCTTTTTGAATTCAGTATCAGTAGTTGCACCTACCATCTCTGCTGGGAGGCTGTTCCATGAGTGTATCACCCTTTGTGTAAAGTAGAACTTACGCACAGAACGTCTGAATTTTCTTCCCTCTTGTTCCAGTATTCCTTTTTGTCTAAAAAAATGCTTCCCTCCTGAAGTATAATAAATCCCTTAAAGAGATAGCAATACTTAAAATGTTTAAAAAAAAAACAGATTTTGTAGTGTTTATCCCCCTGAGTAAAACAGGGGCACTCCTACTGCTGAGAGGTGTTTTATTCAAAAGTTATTAAAGCTCAGACTAGAATTGTTTAGGTGCAGTATCACAGTGACCTGAAATTGTACAGTGGCGCTGTTGCTACACCATCCTATGGAGATTTATGGCCAACTGACCAGAGCTGTCCATAGGGTGGTGTAGCAACAGCGCCACTGTACAATTTCAGGCCACTGTGATATTGCACCTAAAAAAAATCACGATTGAGCTGTCATAACTATTTAATAAAACACCTTTCAGCAGTGGGAGTATCTTTGTTTTATTCAGGGGGATAAACCCTACGATATATTTTTTTTACATTTTAAATATTACTATCCCTTTAACACATATTTAAATAATTCTAAGATATCCCCCTTTCCCTTCTTTACTCTAAACTGCACATATTACGTTCTTTGAGTCTTTCCTGATACCCTTTGTCATGAGGAAGCTTTACCTTTTCAGTGCAATGGAGACCTCACTAACATTTAAGCCGCAAGTTAAAAGCTCCAATGAACCCCTTTGGAACCAGGAAGGTGTGTAATATATGCATATTGTGGGGATATTTATTTGCCTCCAGCTTGGGCCAGAGTTGCTCCTTTAATTCCCTTGAATGCTACTGAGGACTAGCAAAGGCAATGTGTTAGATACCTCTCTGGCACTCAAAAGGTTAATTAATTAAAATAGGTACTCACTGCTCTTCTATGAAGAAAGGCTGTCACGTCATCCCGGCCCATTAACAGACAATACAACACTACTACTTCTTACACGCTGTTTCAAGATTGGGGCTAGATTGTAAAAAGGGCTTTTTTTTTGCCTTCCTCTGGATCAACTGGGGTGTTATTGGCATGGGCTGGACTTGATGGACGCATGTCTTTTTTCAGCCTCATCAACTATGTTACTATGTTACGGTAATGGGAGTCAAGGGGCCAGATTCTATTGCAGATGCAAAATGTTAACACTGTTTTATCAAGCATTTTCCTATTGAAGTCTATAGGGTAAACTGGAGATAAAAGCAGAGATAAAATTAGCACATGTAATAGAATCTAGCCCTTAGAGAGCAGTAAAAGGCAGGAATGGCTGCTCCCACAGAGCACATGTAAGACTAGATTTTTACACCACAGAAAATAAAGAGATCATTTTATACAGATGCTATTATTGAGGAACCCCAGATCATATTCAGGGTGATTACGTTTCTTTAACGTTTGGAGTGCCAGAGAGGTATCCAACTCATTGACCTCTCCGGCACTCAGTGGGTTAATACATTTCAGCACTATTCTGATACAGATAAGTGGATTACATGCAATCGGATGTGGAAACTCACCAGTACTTAAGAAGCCAAACACACCGACTCTGTAACTTGCAGTTACAACAACAGTATCACCAATGGCTGCCTGGTACGATCCATCAATAAACGTCTGTCCATTTTCACTATAATCACTTGGACTGTTATGAAAATATAGGAGGACGGCTGTATTCATGGCCTGAAGCACAGGAAGAACAGAAAAACAGGACAATTATTACAAAAACAGAAACACAAATTGCAAAAATCTGATTAGAATCACTTTATAATATCAGTCATTAAATGCTGAAACATGTCTCCAGTGTTGGTAAAACATCTCCAGTTCCAATGGGAGGTTATGAAGATTATTTATCACAGAACCAGAGTCTGTAGACGGCTTGACTGATGCAATTTCAATTATATATTAGAAACAGGAGAAATGCTTAATACTGGGGTCTGATCCATGGACTAACACTGCTTCTCCTGTGATAAGTGTTTATTTATTATAGAGATACATTAAACTGATGACATTTATAGAAAGAGAGGAGATGTAGAGAGAGGAGAGGTAGAGAGAGAGAGAGAGGTAGAGAGAGAGGAGATGAGAGAGAGAGGAGAGGTAGAGAGAGAGGAGATGTAGAGAGAGAGAGGAGGTGTAGAGAGAGAGAGGAGAGGTAGAGAGAGAGGAGATGTAGAGAGAGAGAGGAGAGGTAGAGAGAGAGGAGAGAGGTAGAGAGAGAGAGGAGAGGTAGAGAGGTAGAGAGAGAGAGGAGAGGTAGAGAGAGAGGGGAGATGTAGAGAGAGAGAGGAGAGGTAGAGAGAGAGGAGATGTAGAGAGAGAGAGTAGGTGTAGAGAGAGAGGAGAGGTAGAGAGAGAGGAGATGTAGAGAGAGGAGAGGTAGAGAGAGAGGAGATGTAGAGAGAGAGGAGATGTAGAGAGAGAGTAGGTGTAGAGACAGAGGAGATGTAGAGAGAGAGGAGATGTAGAGAGAGAGAGAGAGAGAGGAGAGGTAAGGATAGGAGAGGTAGAGAGAGAGGAGATGTAGAGAGAGAGAGTAGGTGTAGAGAGAGAGGAGAGGTAAGGATAGGAGAGGTAGAGAGAGAGGAGATGTAGAGAGAGAGAGTAGGTGTAGAGAGAGAGGAGATGTAGAGAGAGAGAGAGAGAGATGTAGAGAGAGAGGAGAGGTAGAGAGAGAGGAGATGTAGAGAGAGGAGAGGTAGAGAGAGAGGAGAGGTAGAGAGAGAGGAGATGTAGAGAGAGAGAGGAGATGTAGAGAGAGGAGAGGTAGAGAGAGGGGATGTAGAGAGAGAGAGGAGAGGTAGAGAGAGAGGAGATGTAGAGAGAGGAGAGGTAGAGAGAGGAGAGGTAGAGAGAGAGAGGAGATGTAGAGAGAGAGAGGAGATGTATAGAGAGAGGAGATGTAGAGAGAGGAGAGGTAGAGAGAGAGAGGAGATGTATAGAGAGAGGAGATGTAGAGAGAGGAGAGGTAGAGAGAGAGGAGATGTAGAGAGAGGGGATGGAGAGAGAGAGAGAGGAGATGTAGAGAGAGAGGAGATGTAGACAGAAAGAGGAGATGTAGAGAGAGAGAGAGATGTAGAGAGAGAGGAGATGTAGAGAGAGAGAGAGATGTAGAGAGAGGAGAGATAGAGAGAGAGAGGAGAGGTAGAGAGAGGAGAGATAGAGAGAGAGGAGAGGTAGAGAGAGGAGAGGTAGAGAGAGGAGAGGTAGAGAGAGGGGATGTAGAGAGAGAGAGGAGAGGTAGAGAGAGGAGAGGTAGAGAGAGAGAGAGAGGAGAGGTAGAGAGAGAGAGGAGAGGTAGAGAGAGGAGAGGTAGAGAGAGAGAGGAGAGGTAGAGAGAGGAGAGGTAGAGAGAGAGAGGAGAGGTAGAGAGAGGAGAGGTAGAGAGAGAGAGGAGAGGTAGAGAGAGAGAGGAGAGGTAGAGAGAGGAGAGGTAGAGAGAGAGGAGAGGTAGAGAGAGGGGATGTAGAGAGAGAGAGGAGAGGTAGAGAGAGAGAGGAGAGGTAGAGAGAGGAGAGGTAGAGAGAGGAGAGGTAGAGAGAGGGGATGTAGAGAGAGGGGATGTAGAGAGAGAGAGGAGAGGTAGAGAGAGGAGAGGTAGAGAGAGAGAGGAGAGGTAGAGAGAGGAGATGTAGAGAGAGAGGAGAGGTAGAGAGAGAGGAGATGTAGAGAGAGAGGAGAGGTAGAGAGAGAGAGGAGAGGTAGAGAGAGAGGAGATGTAGAGAGAGAGGAGAGGTAGAGAGAGAGGAGAGGTAGAGAGAGAGGAGATGTAGAGAGAGAGGAGAGGTAGAGAGAGAGGAGATGTAGAGAGAGAGGAGAGGTAGAGAGAGAGGAGATGTAGAGAGAGAGAGGAGAGGTAGAGAGAGAGGAGAGGCAGAGAGAGGAGAGGTAGAGAGAGAGAGAGGAGAGGTAGAGAGAGAGGAGAGAGAGAGAGAGAGAGGAGAGGTAGCGAGAGAGGAGAGGTAGAGAGAGAGAGGAGAGGTAGAGAGAGAGGGGATGTAGAGCGAGAGAGGAGAGGTAGAGAGAGAGGAGAGGTAGAGAGAGAGAGGAGAGGTAGAGAGAGAGGGGATGTAGAGAGAGAGGGGATGTAGAGCGAGAGAGGAGAGGTAGAGAGAGAGGGGAGATGTAGAGAGAGGCTGAGGGAGAGAGAGAGAGAGGTGTGGACAGAGAGTGGTGAGGTGAATGGAGGAAAAAAGGGGAGTTAGAGTAAAAGCGGAGAGGTAGAGTGAGAGAGAGGTGAGCAGAGAGATGGGTAAAGCGAGAGAGATAAGAGAAGAGAGAAAGGGGGGAGAAAGAGGGGAAGAGATACACGGATACACGGATGGATGAACAAATATTTGGATGGACGGATGGATGGATGGACAGACAGATGGACAGACAGATAGACAGCCGACTGGACGGAAGGACAGACAGACAGATAAAAACTCTAATATTTACGTTCAGCACTTATTCATAAAAATGAACTAACCCCTAGGGTGCTAAAGACAGCTCCAATGCATTGTGCTGGACACATGCCTGGCATCCAAGGGTTAATGACATTACCATTGTCTCAGTGAACAGTGACCACTCAGTGACCAGTGACCACTAGCCCTTTTTCATGAGAGAGTCCCATAGTCACGCATTTTGGAGGTGTAATACTTACAGCATTTTGGGGAAGAAACACATTAAGGTACAAGCAGTCTTCACTGACAGAGGAATACTGAGCCTTTCCGTCCCCAGGCTGTAGGCAGCTGGCCCTATAAGATATATCACATGCAGCAATGTCATACATACATTTATATACCCCTGTAATACAGGCAGTAACCATATTCAACATGAGATGTTTCCTGTGTGTAATGTACCCTGGAAACATAGAAACATAGAAACATAGAAGATTGACGGCAGAAAAAGACCACCTGGTCCATCTAGTCTGCCCTTTAGTATTCCTTTATTGTTATCTTAGGATAGATACATGTTTATACCAGGCATGTTTAAACTGTGTTACTGTGGATTTATCAACCACCTCTGCTGGAAGTTTGTTCCAAGTTTCTACTACTCTTTCAGTGAAATAATATTTTCTAATGTTTTTCTTGATTTTTCCTCCAACTATCCTCAGATTGTGCCCCCTTGTTCTTGTATTCAGATTCTTATTAATCACACTTCCCTCCTGAACCTTGTTCAGTCCTTTAACATATTTAAAGGTTTCAATCATGTCCCCCCTTTCTCTTCTTTCCTCCAGACTATACATATTTAGATCTCTGAGTCGTTCTTGATAAGTTCTATGCTTTAGACCTTCCACCATTTTTGTAGCTCTTCTTTGAACCCGCTCAATTTTAGTTATATCCCTTTGCAGATGAGGCCTCCAGAACTGTACACAGTATTCCAGATGTGGTCTCACTAGAGCTCTATACAGAGGGATCACAATCTCCCTCTTCCTGCTTGTTATACCTCTAGCTATGCAGCCAAGCATACGATTTGCTTTCCCCACTGCCTGGTTGCATTGGTTACTCATCTTGAGGCTGTCAGAGATGACCACCCCCAAATCCTTCTCTTCTGAAGTCTTTGCTACCACAGAACTGCCAATACGATAGTCAGATTGAGGGTTTCTTTTCCCCAAGTGCATTATTTTACATTTGGAAACATTGAACTGAAGTTTCCATTGTTTTGACCACTTATCTAATAGTGCCAAATCATTCTCCATATTACAGACACCTCCTGGAACATCAACCCTATTACACACTTTTGTGTCATCAGCAAACAAGCAAACCTTCCCTGCCAAGCCTTCCCTTATGTCACTTACAAACATGTTGAACAGAACAGGGCCCAGAACAGATCCTTGTGGCACTCCACTTGTAACCAGTCTCTGCTCAGAATACACTCCATTAACAACAACCCTCTGGTTTCTGTCCTTCAGCCAACTGCAGATCCACTGAACTATCCAGGGGTTAAGTCCAATTCTTGATAATTTATCTATCAGCTCTTTATGGGGAACTGTATCGAAAGCTTTACTGAAATCCAGGTAGGCGATATCCACAGCACCACCTTCATCCAGCACTTTAGTTACATAGTCAAAGAAATCAATGAGATTAGTCTGACAGGATCGGCCCTCAGTGAAGCCATGCTGGTTTGGGTCCATCAGGTTGTTTTTTGTTAGATGGTCAATTATCTTCTTCTTTAGAAGAGTCTCCATCATTTTTACCACTACAGATGTCAGGCTGACTGGCCTGTAGTTACTAGCTTCTTCTTTACTACCCTTCTTGTGAATGGGTACAACATTGGCCATTCTCCAATCATCAGGAACTTCTCCCGTAAGAAGGGACTGGTTATACAGATTAGTCAGGGGGCCAACTATGACAGATCGGAGTTCTTTAAGAACTCTAGGGTGGATTCCATCCGGACCCATCGCTTTATTTGACTTTAGCCGGACAAGTTCCTCTAGAACATCGGCCTCTGAAAACACTGGGGCTAAAATTATACAACTAGAGGCAATGCTGTGTTCAGCCATTTTCTGATTATGAGGGCCGCCGTCTGAAAAAACTGAGCAGAAGTAGTTATTCAGATGGTCAGCGACCGCCTTTTCCTCTTCTATAAACTGATTTTTTCCGTTGTTAATTTTTGTAATCCCGCAGTTTTTCTTCTTCCTGTCACTGATATATCTGAAGAAGGTTTTATTCCCCTTCTTAACAGATTTGGCCATTTCTTCCTCTTTTGAGGCTTTAGCAGCATTTATCATCTGTTTAGTCTTCTTCTGTATAGTTTTATACCCTTCTCTGTCCGCTTCACTTCCAGTCTCTTTATATCTCTTATAGGCAGACTTTTTATCTTTCACTATAGCTCTTACCTCTCTAGTAAACCATAGTGGATTTCTCTTTCTTTTCCTCTTGCTAATTTGTCTAACATGTAATCTTGTTGCCTTTAAGAGGACTTCTTTGAGTGTCTTCCACTGAGTACTCACTCTCGGTGTTTTATCCCACCCTTTTAATTCTTTCTTTACATATTCTCCCATATCCTCAAACTTCGTCTTCCTAAAGTCCAATACTTTGGTTGCAGAATGGGATTTCTCGTAGTCAGTCTGGATTCCGAACCACAAACATTGGTGGTCACTGGAACCTAGATTTTCTCCCACCTTCACCTCAGATACCAGGTCTCCATTTGTGAATACTAAGTCTAGGATATTGTCCCCTCTAGTTGGCGCCTTCACCAGCTGTTTTAGGGACATCCCCGTCAGGGCTTCTACGATGCTCCTACTTCTACATGTGGACGCACAAGGGATATTCCAATCAACATCAGGCATGTTGAAGTCTCCCATAACTACTATATCTCCCTTTACTGCCATTTGGGTAATCTCGTCCACTAGCATGTTGTCTTGCTCTTCAGATTGCCCCGGAGGCCTGTAGACTGCACCTATTCTTGTAACTGATCCCTTTTTATTCTGCAGACAGATCCAGAGAGTCTCCAACTCTTTACATGAATTCTGGATCGCTGTGGATTTTATGCTATCTTTAACATAAATGGCTACCCCACCCCCTCTTCTCTCAGCCCTATCTTTCCTATACAACGTGTATCCCGGAATGGCTATTTCCCAGTCATTACAGTCCCTGAACCATGTCTCTGTTATTACAATCAAGTCCAAGTCATCTCTACAAACTATTGATATTAGCTCGCTGAGCTTGTTGCCTAAGCTGCGAGCATTAGTACACATTACACGAAGAACATTACATTTATCACCAACAACAACTCTATCTACCGCACCATCATCTACCTCACCAACATCTGTATGTAAAGCACCAGCAACTTCCTGTGCACCAACATCTGTATCTATCACACTAACAAACTCAGAACCCTGGTTCACCAAAACTGTTCGGGGACAGAAATCAATCTTCTCAATGAAATTCCTGCCCCCTCCATCTAGTTTAAATGCCTCTCCAAGAAACACCTGAACTCTTCTCCAAGTACCTCAGTTCCTCTGTGTGACGGGTGCAGACCATCTCTCTTGAACATTTCTTTACAACTCCACCTTCTACCACTGTGACTGACAAATCCAAAACCTTCTTCTTTACACCACTGTCTTAGCAAACCATTGAACTCCAGGATACGAAGTCTCTTACTATTTTCAGAGCGGACTGGCAAAATCTCTGAAAAAGTGATAGAGTCTGTCATTCTGCTCAGCTCCAGGCTGAGACTTTGAAATTCCATTTTCACCTCTTCAACACTTTTCTGGGACAAATCGTTTGTACCGAGATGAATGATCAGATCAACTTCAGTCTCCTTTGTTGCAGCCTTGACAATATTTGAGATGCGTCTTTTATCCCTGCTTGCAGTAGCACCAGGAAGACATCTCACCTCCTTCAGTCCATCCTCATTCTGCCCTAAAGCAACACCTCTAACAATCGAGTCACCAACAAGGAGATGCTTTCTCTTCTTTTTAAGTCCATTTTCTGCTCCTGACTGCTTGTTACAATTCTCTCCTTTGGGACTCACAACATCCCGTACCTGAGTATCTGTGCTTTTATCTTCTGAAATCTCACTTTCCAATTCAGACAGGACACCAAAGGGATTACACACCGAAATACCAACAGTGTTGTGCTTCTGCTCCACAACTCTCAACCTCCCTGAACCAACTGTCTTCCACACAGCCCTTCTCTTCATGGGCCGTTGGGGCTGCGGTGGTGGATTACATGGTTGCTTGACTTCACACTCTAGCTGGGAAAGATTCCCTTCTTTTGATTGCAGATAACACACCAAAGACTGCAGCCTGGAAATTTCACCATACAATGTGGACAGATGCAAACATACTGGACAACACCCCAAACTCCAGAGAGTACTGCGGAACACAACAGCCAGACAAGTGTTACACTGCACCAAACCAGACATCTTAGAATTAAAGCAGTTACTCACCAAACTGACAAAACCAATGCCTTCACCAAACTCCTGCCGTTTTCAAACTACTGCAGTTTTTGAAACTACACACTTCTGTCTGTCTGCTGCACTTGTGTCTGGCTGCAAACTACTTACAGAGTAAACTCACAGAGTTGAAACCTCCTATAAATACACCTACTGCAGTTGATACGCTAACGAAGCGAGCCAAGCCTTTTCTTATGCTAATCTAATGAAACCAGTTACCAGCTACACCCAAATAGACACCTATGCACACTATGCAGAAACCAAAACAAGCCAAATACAAACTTAAGCACTAATGATCCAAATTAACCAAAGTAAATAAACACACAATTCAAACTAAATACTAAATGCAACACAATTCCAAGTACTACAACATAAGCAGTATTAAAGAATGATAGTAAGATTTTTTTTTATTATTTTTTTTTTTTTTTTTTTTTAAGTTTTTTGTCTACAATAGAAAAGAAGAGAGAAGTAAGAGTGAAGTAATAGTAATAGCCTGAGCTTACCTCAAGCTTGACTTAAGTACTGCAGTTTTTGAAACTACACACTTCTGTCTGTCTGCTGCACTTGTGTCTGGCTGCAAACTACTTACAGAGTGGAATGTGGTTTATCTCTTTCAGTACCAGAAGGGGGTCCAGTGCACTTCTAAACAATGTGTTGGACCCCCTCTAGTACTCAAATAGTTAACAGTTAAAGGGTTAGTAATGCTTTTTAATAATCAAAGATGTATTACGTAGCTTTCTCTTAGAAAAACACCTGTTACAAAGCGGTGAATACCTCTTTGACACTCAGAGTTAATCAGGGATACTCTGAACATTTTCAGTGCCGCAAAATTATCCATTGAATTGCACTGAGAAACACGTAAGCAGTCATCATCATATACATATGTATTTGCATGCATTTTAATATAGAATATTTCTTGTATTACACTTTGATTTGGATATATTTTATTTGGAGAGTATCTGCATTTCATCTTTGCTGATTCCTGATTTACAGATCATCGAACTGAAACGGGTTAAATCTCCGAATGTGAGCTGGGAGAATTCCCACTCTGATCAATATCAAATGGGAGTGCAATATTTTTTTTTCTCAATGACATGGTTAAACGCTAAAGCACTACTGTTCGCCTTTTCTCACATATATATATATGAGGCGAATATAGTCAAGTTGATACCTTTATTGGCTAACTAAGCAGATTTAGGATGCAAGCATTCAAGACCTCTTAGGTCTCTTCCTCAGGCATGTTATACAGATACATATGAAAATATCTCTTATATACAAGTACACATTGCATTCTTTCCATTGCAATGTGTACTTGTATATAACAGATGTTTTTATATTTATCTGTATAACATTCCTGAGGAAGAGACCTAAGAGGTCTTGAATGCTTGCATCCTAAATCTGCTTAGTTAGCCAATAAAGGTATCAACTTGACTATATTCGCCTCATGTATTTCTACGGCTAACACGGTAACAACTCTCATCTGTTATATATATACTAGTCTAAAACTAAGGTCTGTGTAATGTTAACCCTTTGAGTGCCAGAGGGGTACGCAACGCATTGCTATGCAATGCGTTGCGTACCCTTCTGGCACTCAAAGGGTTAAACGGCCGCTACCTCACTGTTCCGCGCTATTAAGTCTTGCGTCGCCTCACTCACACGATGCAATCATGCACAGTAGAGACTGGCCAAATGCGGGCAGTCTCTACTGGGCATGACTGCATCGTGACAAACATCCTAGTGAATTATTATATATATATATATATATATATATATATCCAATATAACACAAAAAGAGACAGAGGATTGCACTCACTGTTACTGTAAATCTCTACCCTGGTGCGTGTCAAATAAGGGGAAGATACATACAGTCAGAGCAGGTTAGACAGCACTCACAGGAAACGTTTGTAGACAAACAAGCAATGTATTATATTTATATATATATATTTGTAGAAAAGGATGAATTTGAAGGAATGCCTGGGTGCCGGATAGTATAATGGACAATCAAGAGGAAATCAGCACTCTCAGGGAAATTTTTCTTAGTGTCTTAGTGCAATAAATGATTTATTAAAAGATCAACGTTTCGATCGCATCAGGGATCGAAAAGTTGATCTTTTAATAACTCGTTTATTGCATTAAGAAAATTTCCCTGAGAGTGCTGATTCCCTCTTGATTATATATATACTAGTTGAACAGCCCGTTACACGGGCCACAGTGCCTCTGGCAGCCGGTCGCGGGGCAGTCACACGCAGTGGAGACTGCCCGCTCCTCGGCTGATACAGAGCCAGCCGTGGCGCGGGCAGTCTCTACTGCGCATGACTGCCGCACACGCAGCAGTGTCTACTGCGCATGTCGGCCGTTACACACAACTTGGCGAATTATTATATAGGATATATATATATATATATATATATATATATACATACATACATACATATATACATACATACACACACACACACTACAAAGTGCTGCCCATTTAGAATGAATAGACTGGTTCATCATACTTCAGTTAAAGGAAGGAGCCCTACAAGAGTTGATAGCTGTATATTATATATGTAATATCTCAGCCACCTTTCTTGAGAGTACATGACCAAGAAGTGTATTTGGCGGTGGTTTTGAATTCAAACTGGTGTTATGGCACAAGGGGCACCCGATTGTGTTGTGGTGCATTGGATACCTCTCTGGCGTTGGTGTGCCATGAGGACCGGATCTGAGAACCACTTGTTTAGAAGATACTCACACTTTTATTTCTGAAAAGTGAATGAGCGTGTTTCTGTGCAGCACAAAAGCTTTTACTCTCTTTGAATGTATCTAAGTGTCAATAACTGGTGAAATGGAATCTCAGCAGAGTTTTGTTCTCTGATCTGATAAAGCCTGCATGATTAATTACTCACATGCCCATAAAATCACCTTCCTCTATCATCTTAGCCTGTTTCCAGAGTGGTGGAATAACCTGAAAAGGGGGAATATTTATGCAAATCCTTTCAAGGTAGAGGCTTCCACTGAGGGTAGGACTTGGAAAAGGTGACAGGTCGTGTTTAAGATCTGTGCTGTACCGAAAGCTTCATTAGCCTATGGCGCAGACTCAGAAAGATGAATTTTCGGAAATATAAGTAGGGAGATCTCTTAAAATATGCATCTGATGGTATTTTGGCTAACAAAATATATATATAGGCAGTTTTAAAATACGCAAGCTGAATTTGAGGTGACAGGTCCACTTTAAATTTAAACGTTATTCCTTACCTAGAAGTTGTGGCATTCCAAGTGCCTGTCCAAATGAATGGCTGTGGAGCACGGAACCTGTTCTCTCCAACTGGAGGTGAGGCGTAAGGGATTCCAAGGAACTGCTTCACCTTCTTTGCATTAGAACCAATCAGAATGGATTGAGACTTGCCCAGTAGAGTACCATGTGATGGAATGGTCACTGATGTCTTAGGCTGCGTAGAGGCTAAAAGTCCAGATTGAGAGAAGAAAATTGATATTGGTTGACCAGCTAAAATTGTTTTTCCTATTTTTAAATGTTGATTTTAACCCTGGCAATGTTAGACGTGTTTCCAATGCTTTTTTTTTGTTTCCTCCTATATGGAATGACACATCAAATGATTTGGAGCCGATAGTGTGCGTCATTGAAAGGACTGAAGTATTTGCAGATTTGTTAGTGATTGTGTTTAACATGTTAAGGAACAGAAAGGTGAGTAACACACTGTATTACACCCTCCCAGTACTTAAAAGGTTAATGAGTCCTGATACTAATATACTAATGGCAGTGTGTATTATATATATACTAGTTGAACAGCCCGATACATGGGCCACAGTGCCTCTGGCAGCCGTTCGCGGGGCAGTCACACGCAGTGGAGACTGCCCGCGCCTCAGCTGATACAGTGCCTCTGGCAGCCGGTCGCGGGGCAGTCACACGCAGTGGAGACTGCCCGCGCCTCAGCTGATACAGTGCCTCTGGCAGCCGGTCGCAGGGCAGTCACACGCAGTGGAGACTGCCCGCGCCTCAGCTGATACAGTGCCTCTGGCAGCCGGTCGCAGGGCAGTCACACGCAGTGGAGACTGGCCGCGCCTCGGCTGATACAGAGCTGGACGCTCATTCGGAGCGCCCAGCTCTGTATCAGCCGTGGCGCGGGCAGTCTCTACTGTGCATGACTGCAGCACGCGCAGCAGTGTCTACTGTGCATGTCGGGCGTTACACACAACTTGGCGAATTATTATATAGGATGTGTTACTGGTGAGGATAAAGACATGTCCTCCCATCAGATTTTCTCACTGTCCCATAATGGTAAAACCAAATTCACGTTAATATACAATTTAAATTGTATCCTAATCTTCTTGCAGGGCATCACACACAGTCACACACTATCTTGCACACAGACTGTTTTGCATACAGACGTACACACACTGTTTTGCATACACATACAAACTGTATCACTCAAATACACAAGGCAGGCTATGTATCTGTGTGTGACACAGTATGTGTGTTTGCAAGCAAATCAGTGTGCATCTGCATACAAGATAGCGTGTGAGTCTGTGTGTGATACAGTGTGTGTCTGGGTGTAAGACAGCCTGAGTATATGTGTGTGAGACTGTGTGTGTGTTCCTATGTATGAGTAGGGATGAGTGAAAGTGTTCTCCTAAAAAAAGAAACAGGCGCAAAATATCACTTTGCGCCTACAGGGAAATGTGCCATCTTTCCACTTTTTTTAGCCTAGCTCATTGCATTGGAATCAATGGACAGACTGAAGTTTTCCCCACCACATGGCGAGATGCCCTTCTTTTCCCGCAGGCATATAAAAAGGTGTCAGGTTCCCACCGCAGGCCATTTTGTGCTTCTGAGAGGAAACCAAAGCAGCACATTACTGAGCTAGAGAAGAAAGGCTAATAAAGAACTAGTTGAAGCTAAATTTAGGGAGTCTTGTAGGCAGTAAATCTGTTCTCTATATTAGGGGAGTCTGGAGGACTCTGGGGGACAGGAAGGGAAAAAAAAGGTTGACCCCAAATACCCCAAAATTCAGAGTGACTGGCTCGTAATACACAGGGAGAGTAGATACAAGATCCTTCCTGATCTGGCTGTTATCTCTGTGCTAGGGGATTCTGGGTGTGTGAGAAGGGAGCAAAAGCGGTTTACCCAAAATATCTCACACAGTTGTGTGACTGAGTAGACACAGGCAGCTGTGATCCAATTTCCTTCCTGATGTGGTTGTTATCTCTGTGTCAGGGGAGTCAGGGGAGTGTGAGAAGGGAGCAAAGGAGAATTACCCCAATACCCCAAAATTCTGTGTGACTGACCAGGAAAAAACAGGCAGACGCGATCCACGTTTCTTCATTATCTGGCTGTTATCTCTGAGCTAGGGAAGTCTGGGCTTGTGTGAAGGAAGCAAAGGAGGTTTACCCCAAATACCCCAATTTGTGTGTGGCCGAGTAGACACAGACAGCTGTGGTTCAGGTTTCTTCCAGAATCTGGTTGTTATTTGTGTGTCAGGGGCATCTGGGGGTGTGAGAATACATTAGATGCCATTAGAATACATTAGATGCCTTTAAAAGGGGCCTGGATACTTATTTAAAAGAGCAGAACATAGAGTGCTATGTACATTAGTATTGGGATTAATATTTAGTTGGGGCTTGTTGTTTCAGGGAGAAATCTGATTGCCATTTGGAATCAAGAAGGATTTTTATCCCCCCATTCAGGCAGAATTTGAAATTGCTACATTGAGAGGTTTTTTGCCTTCTTTTGGATCAACAATGGTAAACAGGAATAGGAAAAGGGTTGAACTTGATGGACGCAAGTCTTTTTTCAACCTAAATTACTATGTTACTATGAGTAAAGAATAATTATCCCAAATATCTCAAAATTATGTGTGACTGACTGGGAACACACAGGCAGAAGTGATCCAAATATCTTCCGGAGCTCGTTGTTATCTTTGTGCTGGGGAGTCTGGGAGTGTGAGAAGAGAACAATGGAGAAACACCCAAATACACCAACATTCTGTGTGACTGACTGGGAACACACAGGAAGAGGTGATCTGGCTGTTATCTCTGTGTCAGGGTCATCTGGCAGTGATAGAAGGGAGTAAAGGAAAACTATCGTAAAACACCACCTGATCTAGCTGTTATCTCCATGCCAGGGGCATCAGGGATGTGAGAAGAGAGCAAAAGAGGTTTACCCCAAATACCCCAAAATGTTGTGTGACCAACTAGACACAGGCAGCTGTGATCCAAATTCCTTCCTGATCTGGCTGTTATTTCTGTGTCAGGGTTGTCTGGGGGTGAGAGATGGGAGTAAAGGAAAATTATCCCAAATACCCCAAAATTCTATGTGACTGACTGGGAACACACAGGCAGAAATGATCTGGCTGTTATCTCTGTGTCAGGGTTGTCTGGGGTGAGAGATGGGAGTAAAGCAAAATTATCGTAACATCTCAAATTTCTATGTGACTGACTGGGAACACACAGGCAGAAGTGATCCAAGTGTCCTCATGATCTGACTGTTATCTCTGTGTTAGGGAAGTCTGGGGGTGCGAGAAGACAGCAAAGGAGAATGACCCCCAAATACCCCAACACTCTGAGTGACAGACTGGGAACACACAGGCAGAGATGATACAAGTTCCTTCTTGACATGGCTGTTATTTCTGTGCAGGTGGAGTCGGGGGAGGATGAAAGGAGCAAAGGAGGTTTGCCTCAAAATTTAGTTTGCCTGATGTGGCTGTTATCTCTGTATCAGGGGAGTGAGAAGTGAGCAAAGGAGAATTACCCCAAATACCCCAACATTGTTTGTGACTGTGACCACACCATTACCAGCACCAATGCTATTAATAAACCATCTAAAAACAGTGGAGACTACAAGGCGTCACATTCCATAGTTGATGGTACAGTGCTGTATCTGACTGTGAGGAAAACAATCACAAGAACACCTGTCCTGAACGTTACAGCAAACTTTATGAAAATCCCTCATAGGGAAAAGTAAAAAGAAATTGTTTGAGACCTCTAAAAGCCTACAAGAATATTAACGTGATAGTGAAGAAGCAGCGGGAGATGCTGCGGACAACCGAATGATGAATGATGATGATGCAGATCTAGAAAATATCCCTCCAGCATTCACCTCTTCTTTAGATACAGATGAAGCTGAGAGTGAGAGAGATGATGACATGGCTAGAAAGTTAGCTGAAATGCAAAGGCTTAAAGGAGTAGTAAATGTTTTTTTATGAAAACACATATTTTATAGAACATTTCCTGCTCAATAAAACAAGGTCACTCCCATTGCTGTCAGATGTTTTATTCAAAATTTATAGCAGTTTAAATAATCAGGAAGTGAATTTACTGTGTTTACTTCCTGATAGTTCTAACTGACAGGAAGTGAATTTACTGTGTTTACTTCCTGATAGATCTAACTGACAGGAAGTGACAGGCAGTTTCTATCACATTCTATGGAGAACTGTATGTCTCTAACTTTTCTGACTTTCCTCTCCATTAGAATCTAATAGGAAATCTAATTAGAATTTGACCACTAGAGGGCATTGCTAATGTAAAAAACCATGGGTTTAAACTGTAATAACTCTGGAAATATAAATATCTCGGCAGTGGGAGTGCCCTTATTTTACTCAATAGGAAAATCCCTACAATATATATTTTTATATAAAAAAGTTTACTGCTTCTTTATTATTCCAGCACTGAAAAGGAGCACTGTGCCTGTCTATAAACTGGAAATTCTGACCATAGGTAAGCATCCTCTCAGTCATCATCAGCATCGTCAAGCTCCACTCAGTCACACACTGCTAGTGTTGAGTAACTAGCACAACACAGGTTATCAACATCCACAACCGTAAGTATAATGAATGTCTCCGCTGCTTTTGGAAGTGCAGCACCTGTGACACCTAGTAGTAGTACAATTTCAGCAACATCTAGCCCCATCAGTAGAAGTAGCAGCCTCTCAGGAACCCCACAGTCTATGAAGTCCACAGTATGGAGATACTTCACTCAGGATCCAAAAGCTAAGCATGTTGCAATCTGTTGTCTGTGTAAGAAGCATGTGAGCAGGGAGGGAAGCAGGCTCACACACCTAGACTCCTCCTCAATGAGATACCACCTGAAGAACAACCACAGGTCTGACTGGGAAACACACCATCAGTAGGTCAGAGGTGCCACATCTAGCAGCAGCAGAAGTACTCCTAGAAATTGTCAAGGCTCTGGGGTATATAATAGATGTGTCAGAGAGTGTGCCAAGGTTTTCTGCTCCTGCTACAGAGGAGTATGACTTTCAGTTTGTTTTTGGAGATGACAAGGGTCAGAGTTCCCACACATACCACCACCAACCCTGCCACCTCCAAAAGTGATGTCTTGGAAGCAATAAAGTTACATAGTTCTTCCACTATGTACTGCCATCCCATATTTAAGAAGTCAAAGCCTGCACAATAATAATGCAAAAGTACACCTGAGGAATAGTAACCTTTTCAAAATCTTGGATGCGCTTTTGTTTTGTTGAAAACAGGGGCTTTAAAGAACTTATGTTATGTGTTGCACCCTGCTGGGATATCCCAAGTCACAGTTATTTTTCCAGGATGGTTGTGCCAGTGTTATTTAAGAAGGAAGTTAGTGTTGTGAGCAAAGGACAAAGGCATTCAGCCTGTTAATAAAGTTTTCAAGGTATATGTTGTTGTAGGAAAAGCTTTCAGTCATAGAAAACATAAAAGAAAAAGGGCAAAGTCCTCGAGGGACATTTATTAGAAGTGTCAAAAGGGCAGACTTTTTACATATTTTCTATGGGCTGAAATTATCACAAAAAAGCAGGAAATTGTGTTTTTTCTGTGAAAATACCCACACTATTTAATTATTAATATTTAACATTTTTTATTTTTCCTTTATTTTTCATATTTATTCCTCCACATATGTTTTAAGCAAACTTAGTCAATGATATATAACATCTATTCTTTATCTTTTTTCTTATGACAAACTGTATGCAACTTTTTCATATTTACCTTTCTTTCGGAAAATGTAAGTGGTGGGTTCTTTGACCAAGAGCTGACAGTGATGGCTTTTTAGGCTATAGTCACATTTCTGAGTTTCAGGATAAAACAAGCATCTTATGGAAGATTTCTGCACTTCAATTGTGGTTGTAACACAAGATGGGACCTTAGAGCACTCTGTTGAGGAATGTATTAGAGCTGATTTTACTATTTTGAGGTGCATTACATCAAAACATATTATAGACAGACAGACAGATTGATTTAAAGCTTTCACAGAACAAACTTGTATTTTAAAGTTTGAATTAAAAAGTTTTGTGGCCAGGTGGAAATATTGCTGTTACTGTTGGCACCAACTCTCTAAGGTATCTCATTTTGAAAGATCTTAGTGCATTGGTTCCATAGAATAACATAGGAACTGGAGAGTTTATCACACTGGATAATTTATCTCCTTTTTATCACACCTTACTGCATCTCCATCCACATCTTCAGGAATTCCATGCTTGAGTGCAGATGAGTGAATCAGAGGTTCAGTCACTTTAATGAATTTGTCTGTGCATAAGCGGTGGAATCCTAAAGACATGACCCATTAGTGGTCCCTGAGAGGATTACAGCAAAAATCTGCTGAAATGCCACTCGATTATGGCACAACAGGCTTAAGACACCCTCTATGAGTGCTACCCTTTTGATGTTTTTGTATTCACATGCCAGAACAGTGAATACAATTATTTTTAAAGGGATAGTAATACTTCGTTTTAACTTTATTTTATTTTGTAGGCATTAAAAAAACATGAAGAATGATATAAGTCTTATCTCTCAAACCTTTATGGTTTATGAGATATTCACAAGCAAAGTTTCCCCCTCCCGCCCCTTTTTCCTAGTGTAAGACATCTCTTCTCAGATGTGAATCTGGTTGTATGACAGGACAGATAACAGAAGGGGACAATTTTCTTTGTATGAAAACAATGAAAGCCCTTCCCCCCTTGACAAGTTTTTCAGGTTTTTCCCTTATCTTAATTGAAGATTGTCCCTCTCTGCAGTCTACCTGGGCACCTCCCTTCTGATCTGGTTGAACAGGGAAGGGA
This sequence comes from Rhinophrynus dorsalis, assembly GCA_037306005.1. Taxonomy (NCBI): domain Eukaryota; kingdom Metazoa; phylum Chordata; class Amphibia; order Anura; family Rhinophrynidae; genus Rhinophrynus; species Rhinophrynus dorsalis. Next base: position 31,949,676 of record CM074723.1, read on the forward strand.
TACTTTGTTTGTGAATATCTCTTAAACCATAAAGGTTTCAGAGATAAGACTTATATCATTCTTCATGTTTTTTTAATGCCTACAAAATAAAATAAAGTTAAAACGAAGTATTACTATCCCTTTAAGCTTAAAGACCAACCTTTAATCATTTATATTAACTTATTCACTAATTTAATTCCCTGTCTTTTTCTTCTCCAGTAGGCAGGAACAGCACCACCTGATGGCCACAATAAAAAATTGCAATTTAATGTTAAAAAAAAAAGTTTGAGTTTAATAAAGTTTAAATAAAAAAAAACTTGCAACAGTGGGATTCATCTTGTTTTAATCATCAGAAAAACCTATAACTTAGGTTTCAATATGAAAACATGTTTTCTGCTCCATGAACAAGTGTTAAATGTGTAAAGGAAAGGAAATTACTTTACCTGATAGACAATACTTTTGAGCTGCGCTAAGAGTATCAGGAGAATCTCTGCTAATCCGCACGGTATCGAAGGCTGACAGTGATGAATCCACCATCACGGAGTAGTTGTCTAAGCGTATCCAGTCATCTGAAATGACTGTGAAAAGAGATAGTAATACATTGATTCTAGATTTGTTCATTTACTGTTGGTATGCTTAACCCCGTTAGGGCTAGAAAAGAGTGCAACCCCTTATGGGTTTAAAAAAAAAAAAAAAAAAAAAAAACATTTCACCCCATCAAATTGTCTTAAACTCATTATAGTAAAATTTTGAAAATCTGAAATTACCTCATTACAAAGACACATTTACAAACTGCCTATTAAAGTGAAACAATCACCTTATAAGAATAAAGGCGATTTTGAAAGAGCTATCAAAATAGATTTGTTTATTTTCCAATTTATGCAAATGAGTTAGTAATGGCGGGTAGGGAGTGGGAGGTTTGAGGGAGGACAGTGTGGAATCTTAGTAGTATCCAGCTCACAGGGAGTGGCAAATGGGAGGGTGAGCAGTGTGGAATGTCAGTATCTGACTTGCAGAGAATCTGGCTGGTAGGGAATGCCCACTGGGAGGGAGAGCAGTGTAGAATGTTACTATCTGGCTGGTAGGGAATATCAGGTTAGAGAGAGGCAGAGTAGGACAGAATGTTAGAATTTGGCTGGCATGGCAGGGAGAGCAGTGAGGAATGTTAGTATCTAGCTGCCAGGGAGTGGCAGGTGGGAAGGAGAGCAGTGTGGAATGTTATTATCTAGCTGCCAGGGAGTGGCAGGTGGGAAAGAGTGCAGTGTGGAATGTTGTTATCTAGCTGCCAGGGAGTGGCACGTGGGAAGGTGAGCAATGTGGAATGTTATTATCTAGCTGCCGGGGAATGGCACATGGGAAGGAGAGCAATGCGGAATGTTATTATCTAGCTGCCAGGGAGTGGCAGGTGGGAAAGAGTGCAGTGTGGAAGGTTATTATCTAGCTGCCAGGGAGTGGCAGGTGGGAAAGAGTGCAGTGTGGAATGTTGTTATCTAGCTGCCAGGGAGTGGCAGGTGGGAAGGAGAGCAGTGTGGAATGTTATTATCTAGCTGCCAGGGAGTGGCAGGTGGGAATGAGAGCATTGCAGAATGTTATTATCTAACTCACTAATAGTGACAGGAGGGAAGGAGAAGGAGTGCAAAGTGGAATGTTATTATCTGTATGGCATCGCCATACCAGCCAGGACTGTCTAATTGACAGAAAATGACAATGCTAAATACTATTTAACTATTGTTTTAAATATAAAATTAATTGCATATAGGTGATTATGAAAGCTCTTTCGAGATCACCAGAGTTGTTATAAGGTGTAACATTGCAGTAGTCCCTCTTTTAAAGGAGTAGTAAATTTGTATTATGAAAATATATATACTGTATGGCTTTTCCTGCTAAGTAAAAAAAAAGGATATTCATTAAGCATTATTAATTGTCTCCACTAGGTGTCCCTTTTTCTATTGCTGTCTATAAAGAATTTCGATGACCAAAAAGCTCTCCAAAGGCAGCAATAAAAAATAAAATTTCTGGCCTGGTTTGAGTTAGAATACAGTTCAAATGAAGCATGTCCCTGCAGAGAGGATACCTTAGCAGGAAAAGCCCTATTTTTTTCCTCTAAAAAAGTGATATTCTTTTGAATCTGGCCAACGTACAAAACTTTCTTATTATTTACCCTTGTGTTACTCTTAGGTGGTACACGCTAAACACTTAGAATTGTACACAGTTTACTAAGCTAGTAGAACAGCTATCACAAGGCAGATATAGAGTAATGGGATTTTAACCCTTTGAATGCTAGAGGGGTCACAAAAGCATTGCTTCTCAAATGCACTGGAGATCTCCCAACATTCACAGGGTTAATCCTTTGAGAGCCAGAGGGTTACGGAATGCAATGCAAAGCAATGCATTCCGTACCCCTCTGGCACTCAAAGGGTTAAACGTCTCATGTGATTTAATGGTCATTTTTATTTGTCCCTTATAGTGTCATTGGATTGCCCCATGATTTTACTGTTTCGCCTGTATTTATAAAGTCAAAAGTTCAATAAGTTGGAACAAACTAATTGTAAGACAGGGTTGAAATTAAATTTGTACAAACCCCCCCAATGATTTAAAAAGGGCCTTTAACCTGCTGAATGCCAGTGGGGTGTTCAACTCATTGATTTGCAATGTATTGAGCACCCCTCTGGCATTCAAAGTGTTAAAGGGATAGTAATGTTTCACAATAAGAGCAGCTCCAATTAATCTTCATAATATTTGGGCCATGGAGAGTGTTATTTCAATACTGTCAGAGTTGTAGTTCAAGAGTAATCCTATATAATAATTCGCTAGAATGTTTGTCAGAAACCGTCATGCACAGTAGAGACTGCCTGAATGCATAGAATGCTGGGAGCACGGAATGCTGGGAGTTCTGTGCTGGGAGCATTCTGTGCTTTCGGACAGTCTCTACAGTGCATGACGGCGTCGGCAGCAGGACGCAGAGCAGGACCGGCCTCTTAACTCTTTGAGTGCCAGGGGGGTACGCAATGCATTTCAAAGCAATGCATTGTGTGCCCCACTGGCACTCAAAGGGTTAACATCACCCAGACTTTGGCCCGTGTACACGGGCTTTTACACTAGTTGAATGATAAAGTATCCCCCTCCCACCCCTTTTACTGATGTAAGACTGCTCACCTCAGAGCAGCAAGACTGTCCAGATGGACCATAAAGAGGGACAACCTTCAGTGATCACAAGGAAAAACCTGAAAAATCTGTCAAAGGGGGGCAGGCTTTTCCTTATGATCACAGTAAGAAGATTGTCCTTTGCTGTGATCTGTCTGGTCTCAAGACCAGATTCCACATCTGAGGGGAGGTGTCTTACATTAGGTAATAGGGGCGGGAGGGGGATACTTTATCATTCAATTACTCTTGAACTACAACTCTGACAGTATTGAAATAATACTCTCCATGACCCAATACTATGAAGATTAATTAGAGCTGCTGTTTTTTTTTTAAACATTATTATCACTTTAAACGTGTTGGAGAACTCTTTAGCATTCAATGAATTGGAAGTTCAATTTAAATCAATGATAATCTTAATTTACCCCCCCCTTTCCATGCCATTTGTTTGCCCCAAAATTGCCTCACTTGCGCTTGAACAATACAGTCTGTGTTTCAGTATTTAAAGGGATAGTAATGTTTCAGATTACACATAGTGGTTTTCATTATGCAGCAAAAGTTGCAAGTCACTGTGTAATATAATGTTAAAGTCGATCCCCCCCTGACACTTTTCTATGACATGATCATTTTTGTCCTAGATCCAACAGCAGATCACGAGGGACAATCTTCACGCAGTATTAGCTAAAACCTACCCTCATTCATCAAGGAGAGCAGGTATTTTCCTTATACTGAACAAGGTCTAGCGACCAGACTTCAGAACTGAGGGGAGGTATCTTCATGTCCGGAAAAGGGGCGGGAGGGATCATTTTTAACATTATATTACACAGTAATTAGCAAGTTTTATGGCATATGAACATCACAGAGCACAACTATAACACATGCTCAAAATTCTGAGCTATGTGTAATCTGAAACATTACTATCCCTTTAAATACTCTCATAAAGCACTACATGCTCTATCATACAGAAAAAAAACATAGAGGTCTCACTAACCCCACCCTGCTATCACAATCTATAATTACCGCTTGGTCACAGTAAAATATAATTACACAGTTAAATGATAAAAGTAGCTCAAATGGCAGTAGTAAAACAACTCACTTCCTGAGGTCACAGAGTGCTAACATTAACAATGACTTCAGGAAGAGATTGGTAGAATTAAAGTGATACCTTTATTGGCTAACTGAGTAGATTTTGAATGCAAGCTTTCAAGAAAACTTAGGTCTCTTCTTCAAGCATATTCATTATAAATATATCTGAAGGACAGACCTACATTGTCTTGAAAGCTTGCACTCTAAAGCTACTCAGTTAGCTAATAAAGGTATCACTTTTTTTCTACCAGTGTCCTGCTTTTCCTACAGTTAACACGGTACCACCTTTTACCTACACTGCCTCTAAGCTCTTTCACATAGGTGACAGAACTGCAGTACCCACCACCCCGATACAGTTCAGTCACTGGGGTTCTTTGACTCCTGCATTGCAGTGGGGACCTGGATATAGGAGGAGTGTTGGAAATGGCCAGACCAGATCATGCCAGCCAGTATTAATGCTTGGCACCCAAGTGATTTGTTCATTCCTTGTAGGTTGCAATGCTCCAACATCTCTCATGTGAATGGTCTAACAGCAGCCCTATAGACCACTGTGCAGACCTTACTTACTGCATCTTTATCGTGCTCCTATGTGCATGCAGAAAAGATACAACACAATGGACTGTGATACATTCATGAACAGTAATAGCCTCCTAAGTGAAAGGCAGCAGAACCCTATATTGTACCGTTCACAACAGGAGATATGCTGTGTTGTTGTTGCCCGAGTGAAAGTGGCCTTCACAAGAGTGGCATACATTTACCAGCCACCAGCTACAATTCCATCTCCCATGTCATCACTTCCTTCTTCTGAGGTTTTGTTGCAGAGGGGATGTGACTAAGGTCTGCATACCTCAAGTGTTCCTCTTTAGGAGATATTAGGGATCCATATCTCCCAAGTGTCCCTCTTTAGGAGATATTAGGGGTCTGTACTTCCCAAGTGTCCCTCTTTAGGAGTTATTAGGGCTCCATACCTTCCCAGTATCCCTCTTTAGGAGATATAAGGGGTCCATATCTCCAAAATGTCACTCTTTAGGAGATATTAGGGATCCATACCTCCCAAGTGTGCTTCATTAGGAGATATTAGGGATGCATACCTCCCAAGTGTCCTTCTTTAGGAGATATTAGGGGTCTGTACCTCCCAAATGTCCCTCTTTATAGGAGATATTACAGATCCATACCTCCCAAGTGTCCCTCTTTAGGATATATTAGGGGTCCATGCCTCCCAAGTGTCCCCCTTTATAGGAGATATTAGTGTACATGCCTCCCAAGTGTCTCTCTTTATAGGAGATACTAGGGGTCCATGCCTCCCAAGTGTCCGTCTTTAGGCGATGTGAGGGGTCTGTACCTCCCACATGTCCCTCTTTAGGAGATATTAGGGGTTCATACCTCCCAAGGGTCCCTCTTTAGGAGGAACAGTCTCTCTTTGAGACCCAAATCCCCCCTCTTTCCAACCTTGTTGTTCTCTTTTAAGAAAATCAGACTGTGAGGTGTATCACATTAGTCTGTGTAAATAAAATACTTTGGTATTTTATTAAATCATTTAATCAGTTACACAAAGAGGTGTCAGTAGGTCATGACATAACCTAAAAATCAACCAAATATTATTGGTTGATGCCAACGTGGTTTGGCTATTTATTGGATGTTGTAATGAGCATCAAAATCTCCAGTAGCTTATGTGAAAGGTCTGCCACTGGCCTCACAGGATTCTGTACAGATCTGTATGTTTGCAGCTTTACTGTGTTCTGCATCAGAGATGAAGCTGCTGAACTTTTGAGGTGATTGTCATCCATGTGACCATGTGACCAGGTAATCCAGGTAATTTCAGCAGAAATTGTCATGGGCACACCTGACCACATTGCCCCCCCATTGCCCCTAAACCCCACATGACTCCCTCAATGCCCCCCAAATCCACATTACTCCCCCATTGCCCCCAATCTCCACATTGCTTCTCCCATTGCCCCCCAATCTCCACATTGCTCCCCCATGCTTGCCCCATGATTTTACTGTTTCGCCTGTATTTATAAAGTCAAAAGTTCAATAAGTTGGAGCAAACTAATTGTAAGATAGGGTTGAAATTAAATTTGTACAAACCCCCCCAATGATTTAATAAGGGCCTTTAACCCGCTGAATGCCAGTGGGGTGTGCAACTCATTGATTCGCAATGTATTGAGCCCCCCTCGGGCATTCAAAGTTTTAAAGGGATAGTAATGTTTCACAATAAGAGCAGCTCCAATTAATCTTCATAGTATTTGGGCCAGGAGAGTGTTATTTCAATGCTGTCAGAGTTGTAGTTCAAGAGTAATCCTATATAATAATTCTCTAGAATGTTTGTCAGAAGCCGTCATGCACAGTAGAGACTGCCTGAACGCATAGAATGCTGGGAGCACGGAATGCTGGGAGTTCTGTGCTGGGAGAATTCTGTGCTTTCGGCCAGTCTCTACAGTGCATGACTGTGTCGGCAGCAGGACACAGAGCAGGACCGCCTCTTAACCCTTTGAGTGCCAGAGGGGTATGCAACGCATTTCAAAGCAATGCTTTGCGTGCCCCTCTGGCACTCAAAGGGTTAACATCACCCAGACTTTGGCCCGTGTACACGGGCTTTTACACTAGTTGAATGATAAAGTATCCCCCTCCCACCCCTTTTACTGATGTAACACTGCTCACCTCAGAGCAGCAAGACTGTCCGGATGGATCATAAAGAGGGACAACCTTCAGTGATCACAAGGAAAAACCTGAAAAACCTGTCAAAGGAGGCAGGGTTTTCATTGTTCTCACAGAAAGAAGATTGTGCCTTGCTGTGATCTGTCTGGTCTCAAGACCAGATTCCTCATCTGAGGGGAGGTGTCTTATATTAGGTAAAAGGGGCGGGAGGGGGATACTTTATCATTCAATTACTCTTGAACTACAACTCTGGCAGTATCGATATAATACTCTCCATGGCCCAATACTATGAATATTAATTAGAGCTGCTGTTTTTTTGAAAACATTACTATCACTTTAAACGTGTTGGAAAACTCTTTAGCATTCAATGAATTGTAAGTTCAATTTAAATCAATGATAATCTTCTCCCCCCCCCCCTTTCCATGCTATTCGTTTGCTCCAAAATTACCTCACTTGCACTTAAACAATACAGTCTGTGTTTCAGTATTTAAAGGGATAGTAATGTTTCAGATTACACATAGTAGTGATCCGCGATGTTCATATGCAGCAAAACTTGCAAGTCACTGTGTAATATAATGTTGAAGTCGATCCTTCCCGACACTTTTCTCTGACATAATGATTTTTATCCTAGATCCAACAGCAGATCACGAGGGACAATCTTCACGCAGTATTAGCTAAAACCTACCCTCATTTGTCAAGGAGAGCAGGTCTTTTCCTTATAGTGAACGAGGTCTAGCGACCAGACTTCAGAATTGAGGGTACGTATCTTCATATCAGGAAAAGGGGTGGGAGCCGAGGGATCATTTTTAACATTATATTACACAGTAACTAGCAAGTTTTACAGCATATGAACATCGCAGAGCACAAATATAACACATGCTCAAAGTTCTGAGCTATGTGTAATCTGAAACATTACTATCCCTTTAAATACTCTCATAAAGCACTACATGCTCTATCACACAGGAAAAAAACATAGAGGTCTCACTAACCCCACCCTGCTATCACAATCTATAATTACCGCTTGGTCACAGCAAAATATAATTACACAGTTAAATGATAAAAGTAGCTCAAATGACAGTAGTAAAACAACTTACTTCCTGAGGTCACAGAGTGCTAACATTAACAGTGACTTTAGGAAGAGATTGGTAGAATTAAAGTGATACCTTTATTGGCTAACTGAGTAGATTTTGAATGCAAGCTTTCAAGAAAACTTAGGTCTCTTCTTCAAGCATATTCATTCTAAATATATCTGAAGGACAGGCCTATGTTGTCTTGAAATCTTGTATTCTAAAACTACTCAGTTAGCTAATAAAGGTATCACTTTTTTTCTACCAGTGTCCTGCTTTTCCTACAGTTAACACAGTACCACCTTTTACCTACACTGCCTCTAAGCTCTTTCACATAGGTGACAGAACTGCAGTACCCACCACCCCAATACAGTTCAGTCACTGGGGTTCTTTGACTGAACTTCTCCTGCTTTGCAGTGGGGACCTGGATATAGGAGGAGTGTTGGAAATGGCCAGACCAGATCATGCCAGCCAGTATTAATGCTTGGCACCCAAGTGATTTGTTCATTCCTTGTAAGTTGCAATGCACCAACATCTCTCATGTTAATGGTCTAACAGCATCTCTATAGACCACTGTGCAGACCTTACTTACTGCATCTTTATCGTGCTTCTATGTGAATGCAAAAAACATACAACACAATGGAGTATGATACATTCATGAACAGTAATAGCCTCCTAAGTGAAAGGCAGCAGAACCCTATATTGTACCGTTCACAACAGGAGACATGCTGTGTTGTTGTTGCCCGAGTGAAAGTGGCCTTGACTACAGTGGCATACATTTACCAGCCACCAGCTACAATTCCATCTCCCATGTTATCACTTCCTTCTTCTGAGGTTTTGTTGCAGAGGGGATGTGACTAAGGTCTGCATACCTCAAGTGTTCCTCTTTAGGAGATATTAGGGATCCATATCTCCCAAGTGTCCCTCTTTAGGAGATATTAGGGGTCTGTACTTCCCAAGTGTCCCTCTTTAGGAGTTATTAGGGCTCCATACCTTTCCAGTATCCCTCTTTAGGAGATATAAGGGGTCCATATCTCCAAAATGTCACTCTTTAGGAGATATTAGGGATCCATACCTCCCAAGTGTGCTTCATTAGGAGATATTAGGGATGCATACCTCCCAAGTGTCCTTCTTTAGGAGATATTAGGGGTCTGTACCTCCCAAATGTCCCTCTTTATAGGAGATATTACAGATCCATACCTCCCAAGTGTCCCTCTTTAGGATATATTAGGGGTCCATGCCTCCCAAGTGTCCCCCTTTATAGGAGATATTAGTGTACATGCCTCCCAAGTGTCTCTCTTTATAGGAGATACTAGGGGTCCATGCCTCCCAAGTGTCCGTCTTTAGGCGATGTGAGGGGTCTGTACCTCCCACATGTCCCTCTTTAGGAGATATTAGGGGTTCATACCTCCCAAGGGTCCCTCTTTAGGAGGAACAGTCTCTCTTTGAGACCCAAATCCCCCCTCTTTCCAACCTTGTTGTTCTCTTTTAAGAAAATCAGACTGTGAGGTGTATCACATTAGTCTGTGTAAATAAAATACTTTGGTATTTTATTAAATCATTTAATCAGTTACACAAAGAGGTGTCAGTAGGTCATGACATAACCTAAAAATCAACCAAATATTATTGGTTGATGCCAACATGGTTTGGCTATTTATTGGATGTTGTAATGAGCATCAAAATCTCCAGTAGCTTATGTGAAAGGTCTGCCACTGGCCTCACAGGATTCTGTACAGATCTGTATGTTTGCAGCTTTACTGTGTTCTGCATCAGAGATGAAGCTGCTGAACTTTTGAGGTGATTGTCATCCATGTGACCATGTGACCAGGTAATCCAGGTAATTTCAGCAGAAATTGTCATGGGCACACCTGACCACATTGCCCCCCCATTGCCCCTAAACCCCACATGACTCCCTCAATGCCCCCCAAATCCACATTACTCCCCCATTGCCCCCAATCTCCACATTGCTTCTCCCATTGCCCCCCAATCTCCACATTGCTCCCCCATTGCAAAGACCTCTCTACAGCTTGAGCTCCTGCACATTATCTCTTCAGTAATGCAGAGCGCTGGGAGATGATGTCATCTCTCTGCATTACTAGAAGGGGGAAGGAGCTGGTCAACAGCTACCTAGTTGCTGGCGGCAGGGGGTCGCGATCCCCACTGTTACGCCACTGCTTAAAGGGTTAAAGTAAGTGAGGCTTTTAGTCCTTTGGATGCTAGAGGGGTCACCAATGCATTTATTTGTGGTGCAGTTGGTTTGTCCCAAAATTGATCTTGTTCTTCTTAGTACAACGGCCTCAGTAAACTACAAACTCATCCTATCTCACTAGTACACATCAAGAGCTACACAGGCATGAAAAGTGTTCAAGATGTACCAGCTCACATCTCATAATTACACCCACATGCAAACACACACATATCTATAGATATAAAAAACTGTTCCTAGTTCATTATCATCCGTTCCCTGGGGTGGCAGGGGCAGGGAGGGGTGGAGATCGCCTACAACCAAAGAATCACCAAGGGACAGTGTTTTGACAGGAGTGGCCAGGGGGCTCATTCACTGCCATCAAATTGTAGCATTCGCAGATGGACCTTCCCCCACATTGCCATCCAAAGCCCCCAGCCTACTTTGGCTTCACACTAGCAATGAGGTGAAGAGGACAGGCCATCCCGTCCCATTCACATCATCTCCTCTGCCACCCTGTCCCATTTCTAACAGTAGCAATGTGGTGAAGGGAAGGGGCCACCCTCTACCATTCACTTAATTGCCTCTGCCACCCTGTCCCATTCATTGCATTTCGGCAAAGGGGAATCCCACTGGCAACACTATGCAGCATTCACTAATGTGTATATATATATATATATATATATATATATATATATAGAGAGAGAGAGAGAGAGAGAGAGAGAGAGAGAGAGAGAGAAATAAGATGAGGGCAGCACCCGTGGGTCTTTTCAAAAGTAGCATTATTTGCAGAAATGGTCAAGGAAACATGGTTGACATTTCGGTCATGAGACCTTTATTTTTTTATCGTCTTTTTAAATTACCAAATTTGTTGGTACACAGTGCCAATAAAAGGCACGGGATGAAAGTTGTTGGAGGCTTGATAAGAAGGCCTTCATCTTGCAGTGGCTCGACAATAGCTGAAGATAATGATGATATATATATATATATATGTATATATATATATATACTAGTGCAAAAGCCCATGTACACGAGCCAAAGTGCGTAAACAGCGGCGTGGTGCATGGAGACCTCAGCTCAGCACAGCTCAGGGGGATTTTCCTGCTCGTCAGTTGCATGGCTCTCTGGTAGACACAAAACGAGTAAGCTGTCGTTCCAGGCGCGGGTGCTGGACTCGTCCAAAACATTTCCTGTTAAGTGGAAGATGCAACACTGGCAGCAACCGCTATGGGGAGCCCGAGAGCAAGTCAGTCTCTACTGAGCATGACTGCATCGGACAAACATACATTTGGCCTTTTATATTATAGTATATATATATATATATATATATATATATATATATATATAGCATTTTTTTTTTTTTTTTATTTAGGATCCCTAGGTTAGTCTAGTCCAGTGGAGCAGACGCAAAATGAATGAGTATTGCAGTAAGGCAAAATATTAACCTCTCAGATGCTAGTTTCTCCAACTCATTGTGAGCAATGCATTGCTGACTAGTCTAGTATCCAAGTGATTAAAATAATCTGAAAACAGGAGTAAACTTAATTACGAAAAAATATTTGTTATATAGCTTTTTCCACTGTGTAAAACAAGGTACTCTCACTGCTGGAAAATCATTCATTCAAAAGTTAAATAACGCTCAAATGTATTCTGTATCAACTTGTTTACAATAGCTCCAGCTAGTGTTCAAAAGACAAATAGTTTTATTTAAGGCACTCTGTTGGAAAGCTTGAGTCAAGCTACAAACCTCAGAAAAAAAGTTTGACCGGTATTTTAATAAAAAATCTCCCACCGATGGGAGTACCCTTGTTTTACTCTACATGAAAAGCCATACAATATATAGGGTCAATATCTGCCAACCCTCTCTGAACCAGAGTGGCAGATTATGGTCCATACTGTCTGCTTGTCTTGCTGTGGAGGCCTTCATCCTGCAGTGGCATTGCAGTTTTAAGAATCCCTGAGGACCCTGGCAGAATTGTGAATGGAGGCCCTAAATATAAGTTAATATTTAGGATCCTTACATTTAGATGTAGTCTTCCTCTTCCTTTTTTCCTATTTGTGGGAAAATCATCTACATTTACCCAGACCTGCCTCACTCCTCATTGGCCATCTGACCAAAGGATTAAATTAGTTCCTTTCTGTAAAAATGAGACTGTTGGGAACCCAAGAAGAGGCCTCCTGAGACTCGGGGCCCCCAGAGAACAAACAACTATGCATTAAAATGTTCTTGCGTAGTAGACTGAGAATGGCTGAAGATTATTATTATTTATATAGCGACAACTTATTCAGCAGCTTTGTATAATAGGGAATAGACATACAGAGATATAAAACAGTACAAAAGGAGCATAGAAAAGGATCAAGGGGCTTCCTGCTGGAGAGACAGTCTAGTGGAAGGTAGGTGGGATCCAGAAGGAGTAAGTGCTATGGGGTGCCTCCTGCCACATGAACTGCAGGTCAGTTGGTGGGAGAGAGAAGTGCTGTTGAGTGCAGTGTTTCAGGGAAGCAGCAAGCCTATTTGGGAGAACATGACTCTCTGTGAACAGTGAGGTTATGATGGGGTTGTAGGTGGGAGAGTGATTGTTAAAGGGAACATGAGTAAGTAGAGGCTGGGGAGAGGCAGGCAGAGGTTATCTTTCCTTACTCATGACAGTTATGGACGTAGTTGCTAGTCTTTCCTGAAGAGGTGCGTTTTCAGGGAGTGTCTGAAGATATTAAGGCTTAGTGAGAGTCTGATGGGATGGGGGAGGGAATTCTAGAGTTCAGGTGCAACACGGGAGAAGTCCTGTAGGCGGGAGTGGGTGTATGTAATAAGAGCTGCAGAGAGAAGAAGGTCCTGTGCAGAGCGAAGTTGGCGAGTAGGAGTGTATTTGGAAAAAAAAAATGAAATGTAGAAGGTTGCACTGTTAGTAAGGGCTCTGTAAGTTAGTACCACTATTTTGAACTTAAGTCTAAATGCCAGTGGGAGCCAGTGTAGGGAATGGCAGAGGAGCGGTATTAGAGAAGCGATGTGGAGGTAGATTAGTCTGGTGGCAGAGTTCAGTATGGGCTGTAGTGGGGTTAGTCAGATGAGAGGAAGACCTGTTTGAAAGGTTTACCTTTAATATAAACTAGCAAAAGTGGCACTGCGTTGCCCGTGGGAATTAAGTCCTTTGAGTGCTTCAGGGTTTGGGTATGTCACACACAATAAAGGGAGAGAGAGACAGACACATGATGGAGAAGGGGAGAGAGAGAGACATGATGGAGAAGGGGAGAGAGACACACATGAAGGAGAAGGGGGGAGAGAGAGACATGATGGAGAAAGGTGGAGAGAGACACATGATGGAGAAGGGGGGAGAGAGACACATGATATATACACACACACACACACACTCATAGCTGGGAACTCTACGGATTTGCCCCCGGAGACTCCAGTTTCGTCTTTGTATTTATGGGTCTCTGGGGCAGAGGCTGATTCCCAGGATGTGGGGAGTTACTAATGAAACTCTGCCCACTTCTGCTCCTTCCCTGTCTGTTCCTCCTACTTCCCGCCCTCTTCTTCACCTTCCCCAGTCTATTCCTCTTACTTGTTCTTCATTTGATAAGCTCCACCCCACTCATGATTAAGCCCCACCCCTTTTGACACAAATCACATAATTTTTCTCCTCCAGCGGCACTTCACGACTCCCCTCTCTGGGGAGTCCACAACAAAACGTTCCCAGGTATCCACACAGTATTTCTTTGTCTCCATTAACCCCTTGGATGCTCGATACTATTTTGGAAACCTCTTTTACATCCTAGAGCCTAAAACTGAGCTCAGTATTTTGCCTACCAATAAAAAAAATGGAAAAAAAGAAATCAGAAATTCTGTGACTTACAATATCAATGTTATGGTAGACAGAGAGCCATTTATAAACACATCTATTATGCAAAAGTAACATACAAATATGTAATTTCCACTGTGTAATTATATAACTAGAGGTTACAGACATAATGCTGACTTTCCAATTACAGACTCCGGTAATGTATTCACTCTCCAGCTGCAGCTACAAGCTTATTACAGGGTTAGGTACACAGTGTTTATGGCTCACTGTTATTGGAGTACAGAAACACAGCTGTTACATTTTTTCTGCAAAAAAAAAGTTTTATGACTAAATTTGGATTTCTTTTTACATTGCATGATACAGTTTTGGTTTTAGGGTTTTGTTTTTTTTTTTTGCATTTCATAACACAGCAAGGCTTATTTCTGGAGGAAATATGTACTATGTAATAAACTTGTAATATTCTCAGAACTCTAATACGGTGGTGCACAGCCTGATGGGATTTGTAGCCCTGAACAGTTGTAGGGCCTTAGGTGACCCATTACTGCTCTTAAGCTTATAGTGTTACTTGTATATGTGTGGGGGGGCAGAGGGTGTGTACGTGTCCTGTCCTGGCCAAGATTTTTGCGCTTGCTCTTTAAATTTTCCCAGTAGAGTAATGGTTCCCTTAAAGGAGCAGTAAATTTTGTTTATGAAAACACATATTTTACACAGCATTCCTGCTGAATAAAACAAGGGCAGTTGCATCACTGTCAGATGTTTTATTCAAAAATTATAGCAGTTTAAATAATCAGGAAGTGAACTTACTGTGTTTACTTCCTGATAGTTCTAACTGACAGGAAGTGAATTTACTGTGTGTTTACTTCCTGATAGTTCTAACTGACAGGAAGTGACTGGCAGTTTCTATCACATTCTATGGAGAACTGTATGTCTCTGACTTTTCTGACTTTCCTTTCCATTAGTATCTAACAGGAAATCTACTTAGAATTTGACCACTAGAGGGCACTGCTAATGAAAAAAAACATGGGTTTAAACTGTCATAACTCTGGAAATATAAATCTCTCCGCAGTGGGAGTACCCTTATTTTACTCAATAGGAAAATCCCTACAATATATATTTTTTCATAAAACAGTTTACTGCTCCTTTAACAGATTTCCAAGGTTAGGATTGGGAAGGTACTTGACGGGACAGGAGGAGAAATTCTAGGAGTTGGAGAGGAACTTGTGTTCCCTTCAGGAAACCCCATGCTTGAGCTGCGATCAGATTCCAGGCTCCAAGGCCACAGTGTCTGCAAGTAAATGAGACAGATGGAAGTCGTTCCCTCAAAAAACCTCAGGAGACAGTGCTTGAGGTCCAACCTCTTTTTCGGAACAAGGGAAGAACTGAGATGGAATTCCAAACGGTCTCTAACAATAGAGAGGAACCAAGGCTGTGATCACTCTTGTAGGGAGACAGGATTAATGTTGCAGCTGGGAAGCTATGAGAGGTGACCTCTTCTGTCTAGAGAAGGACTGTAGCCTGAAGACACTATGAACTAAACAATCCCTCCCATTACAGACATGTC
Source organism: Rhinophrynus dorsalis (assembly GCA_037306005.1). Taxonomy (NCBI): domain Eukaryota; kingdom Metazoa; phylum Chordata; class Amphibia; order Anura; family Rhinophrynidae; genus Rhinophrynus; species Rhinophrynus dorsalis. Next base: position 31,965,153 of record CM074723.1, read on the forward strand.
TTACACAGTTATCTGTTGTGCCCTGTCAATAAAAGTATTTATGGATCTTCAACAGATATAAAGATGGTATGTTTATTACAGCCGTGACGGTAATTGTGTTTTCTACATCAGGGTGCTCAGACCTGTCCTGCAATGCATAGGAGATCTTTTTAGCATTGTTCGGGTCAGAGTTCCGGTTAAATTAAAGGGATATAGGCCAACATTTCTAAAAAGCCAAAAGGAGTTAATCAGGAGTATACTAACTGTACTATAGGGGATAGATCCAAATTCCTGTTAAATGAAATTGGGCATTTGACCCCTTGAATGCTAGAGAGGTCTCCAACGTACAGTGGCATTCAACTGGTTAAAGGGGATCTATCACCCCTGTACAAATGTGGCTTAAATGATGGCTTATATAACGAATATGACAGTTTCTTTATTATTTCCAGATTTTAAAACTATATTTGGCTGAAAAATAATGTTTAATGAATATACCCTACTCCCTGATAGACTGTGGGTACAGCTCTCTAACAGCAGTCTATCACTCTGCCTCTGTTCCTCTCCCTCTATCCAACCTCCTCCGATGACCGAGGCTTCTGTCTGTAAGCTGGAGCGATCTCATTGGCTAGATATCGATCTCTGCCAATGAGAGCGCTCCAGCTTACAGACAGAAGCCTCCTTCATCAGGGTAGAGAGCTGTACCTGCAGTGTATCCGGGAGTAGGGTGCAGGGCACTCTTTAAACGTTATTTTTCGGCAAAACAGAGTATTAAAATCTGTAAATAATAAAGCAATGGTCATATTCGCTATATAAGCCATCATTTAAGCCACACTTGTACAGGGGTGATTGATCCCCTTCAAACAAAGCTCTATTCAGTTGCACAGGGATTTAGGAATCTGTATCTGTACTTCAGAATAAATCTAGTTTGCTTTAATAAATATGGGGCCGCTGTGTCCCCTGCTGGGTAGTTGAATTGTGCCAGAATTGTTCCAGATTTGCCTTTAACCCTTTGAGTGCCAGAGCCTCTGGCACTCAAAGGGTTAAGCATTTGCACCAATAACACCTCCGAATAATAACCCCCACTTACCATACTATGGTGAGGAATTCCTAATGGCCCCTATGAATTTTGCCTTTGTTCAAGAGGTTACATCTTCAGTCAAGTCCTGGATGTCAGGTCCATGAAGGCAGACATGACAGTTACTGGCATTTTTTTTATATGGAAGCAGGCGGAGTGCATAAATCTACTTAACCCATTATGTACTAAAACAAAACTATGCAACACATTGATAAACCTTCTGAGTGCCAGAGGGGTGTGCAATGTATTGCTTCACAATGCGTTGCACACTCTTATGATACTCAAAGGTTTAAAAAGATAAGATTACCATGTGAGCAGAGTTTGGGGTCCTGTGGTCCTGCAAGCAACTGTCATGTCCGCCTCCATGGGCATAACATTCAGGACTGACTAAAGGTGTTATGTCTGGAACAAAGGCACAAGGGAGAAAATAATTTATGGGGTCATAGTGGGGGGTTATTGTTAGTAATTGTTATATATCTTTTAATGACTACAACAACATTAAAATGTATTTGAAATCACTGTTAACGCTTTGAGTGCCAGCAGGGCACACAACACATTGCTTTGCAATGTGTTACGCACCCCTCTGGCACTCAAAGGGCCAATAGAGTTTGATAAAAAGGTCAGCTTGTTTATCCAGTGAGATCAAAACGATCCTATTCTTTTCTGCATTGACCTTGTTTGACATTGACCAATCTGACACGCTTTTGAAATGTCACGGTGATGGGCGTTTAGCTGAGAATTAATTTCGGAATACCGTAGAGACAAACATTCTATTGATTCCGTCAGAACGAGCAAGAAATAAATGAGCCAGCAATTTCCAGAGAGTGAAAAACATTACAATGCAGACAGCCCGCGACTCTCTGTGGTTTATCAGTTACCGGGGAGCGGTAGAGAGGCACACATAGGTTACAGAATACAAAAAAACACTTAAAGGAATAGTAATACTTAAAATGAAAAAAATATATATGTTGTAGGGCTTATCCCCATGAGTAAAACCAGGGTACTCACACTGCTGAAAGGTGCTTTATTCAAAAGTTATTACAGCTCAAACTTGATTTTTTTTTAAGGTGAAGTATCACAGTGTCCTGAAATTGTACAGTGGCGCTGTTGCTAGACCATATTATGGAGATTTATGGTCAACTGACCAGAGCTGTCCATAGAATGTTGTAGCAACAGCGCCACTGTACAATTTCGGGCCACTGTGATACTGCACCCTAAAAAAAAAACAGTGGGAGTTCCCTTGTTTTACTCAGGGGGATAAACACTACAATATATATTTTTACATTTTAAGTAACACATTTAACCCTTTCAGTGCCAGAGGGGTACGGAATGCATTGCTTTGCAATGCTTTCTGTACCCCTCTGGCACTCAGAGGGTTAACCCTTTCAGTGCCAGAGAGGAGCTCAGCTCATTGCTTCACAATGCGTTGGACATGTCTCAGGCACTCAAACGGTTAAGAGGCAATTGTTATCAGAGAAGGGACGGGCTTAGAAGCAAAAACTGACAGAGATTCAGAGCGAGATCGTTGCCAGTCTCTTTTAAACATAAGTAAGATGGCTGAACTTTTGAATGCGATTAGAGAAATGGTTCACTTATAAGGATGGGGGAACATATATTTCTCATAAAATGGGGTGTTTTGCCATATTTACACCACATTAAGATACGGGGGTGTTAAGGAAGTTGACAGGTCCACTTTAAAATGACATATTATAGTAACCAAGGACTGTTAGGATTGTTTATCACACTTTTGGAAGAGTTCAGCATTGCACAAATGATACCCAGGGGGAGTAAACATGTTTTATATAGTGCTAGCAGCAAGGAAAATCTGCCTGTCAAGACTGAACCTTTCACACTGAGCTTATTGTACTTAAAGGGACAGTAATGGTTACTTATAAAAAAAAGCTTAATAGTGTACATATTAAAAATATAAATGCAATGACCTACTTCCAGTCTCTCAAACATGTATAGTTTGAGAGATATAATCTGTTAAAGTTCCCCCCTCCCCTTTCACGTCTATGAAAGGGGAGGGAGGGGGGGAACTTTAGTATCTTATATCTCTCAAACTATACATGTTTGAAAGACGGGAGGTAGGTCATTGTATTTATGTTTTTAATATGCACACTATTAAGCTCTGTTATAAGTAACCATTACTATCCCTTTAACCCCTTGGATGCAAGAGACGTTTTCAATGCATTGCTAAACCATACCTCCCAAGTGTCCCTCTTTAGGAGGGACAGTCCCTCTTTGAGACCCCAATCCCTCTGTCCCTCTGTTCTACTCTGGTGTCCCTCTATTTTGGAGATTTGATTGCATGGTGTGTATATAAGTGTATTACACTGCTGAACAGCAATAAAACTCACATTAATGTTTAGTTAATCTTCAGTATATGCGTTTGTAAATGAGTCTGTGTAAATAAAATACTCTGGTCTTGCTCTAAAACATTTATTCAGTTACATAAAGAGGTGTCAATAGGTCACAGAGTAACCTACAAATTCTCAGTAATGCCCTGCCCACCAGCCACGCCCCCAGAAACCCCACCTAAAACACAAGTGTCCCTGTTTGGCCATTTGAAATGTTGGGAGGTCTGGCTAAACAATGCACTGGAGACTTCTCTGGCAACCAAAGCGTTAAATATTTATATAGTACATTGCCACTGAGTGACGCATTTTACAGTGTAAACGGATATAAGCCCACAGACATGCTGTTACAGGGGATGATGGGGGCTGCAGTACCCAGCAACTGGAGAGCAGGGGTGGGCAAAAAGTGAGAAAAAGTTCCTGCAAAAAAATGGAGATTTTTCTCTTTTTTTGTTTTTGCAAAAGTTTTCTCCTTCTCTCCAATGCAAAATTTTCCTCCTTTTCACCTATTCCAGCAATTTTTTCTCCTATTCTAACACATTTTTCTTCTATTCCAACACATTTTTCTCCTATGTTTAATATGGTGCAACATTTCCCAGCACAATATTACTTCTCCTGAAGGCTGTAGTGGAGAAATAAGTAGCTGGAAGTCAAGGTTGTGAGTCCTACAGCAACATATACCTTGAAAAATGTGTTAGCATGCAGAATGCATTTGTCCTTTGTACACAACACTTACTTCCTGCTTAAGTGACACTGGGACATGTTCATCATGATGTCATGTGATTAAAAAAAATAAAGTACAACCTACAATAGGCAGATGTGTATGGTAGTGGTGGTGGGGGACTGGCGTGGTGTGATTGGTGGGACCTTGAAAAATTGCATCCACCCCAGGAGGAGACGGATCATCATCATTTATTACACACACTGCAGTAACCATTGCTGCAGTCAGTTTTTGAACTACCACTTTACTCCCACGTCCCTGTAGTGCTCCACTGTTTCCCCTCCCTCTTGTGCATTTGGTGTATATTACTTAATTACTGTGTGTGTTTTTACTCTCTATAGTACACAACTGATGGAGTGCATACCTCCCAAGTGTCCCTCTTTAGGAGGGACAGTCCCTCTTTTTGACCCAAATCCCTCTGTCCCTCTTTCCCACCCTGATGTCCCTCTTTTTAGGAAACCAGACTGTGTGGTGTGTATATTAGTGTATCACATTCTCCACAGCAATAAAACTCACATTATTAACCCCTTCGCATCCTGTGACGTACCCGGACCGTCACGCTGGTCAGGCACTTAAGGACCAGTGACGGTCCTGGTACGTCACGTACTTTTACTCACCGCGCTCCTGCAGGAGCGCGGTGAGTAATACCGTGGACTGAAATTGATCGCTCAGTCCTCTCTCAGTCCTCCCTGCGATGTGCCGCCCCACGTGATCAGTCATGTGGGACGGCACATCGAACGCGTCTATCTGGTCCTTAAAGGACCAGACACCGCGGGATCGTCGGACCCTAAGGGGTTAAACGCCAGTATATGTGTTTATAAATTAGTCTGTGTACATAAAATACTTTGGTCTTGTTAGAAGTCATTTATTCAGTTACACAAGGAGGTGTCAATAGGTCATAAAATATTTACATCCATCATCTGGATAAATACCACTGATTATGACATGCTGTTTGCTGTCCTTCAACCAATTATGTATCTAATCAACTACGTTTCAGTCCAGTTCCAAACTATGCATATTATGGATCTGCTTCCTACGTGGTGCAGAATCAATCAGATGCTCCACTCTCGTCTATCACTTGGCTAACATAATTGAAAAATTCAACCAGATTTGTTTGGCACCCCCTAAAGCAAAAGCGTTCCTTTCTGACCATTTGAAATGTTGGGAGGTATTCAACTCCTGTCACCACTGGCCATCTGAGGACTGTGGGAACTGTAGTCCAGCAGGTGCGGTAGGACCACAGATCATACACTATTGGTCTAGGGTTTAAACTGCTATTTTTTTACCCAAAATTTGGACATAAACATAGATTTTAATACAAGTTGATAATCTAGCAAGATAGTTCAGTATGTGAATTGTAACAATAATAATAATTCTTACCTTCCTGTGATATGCTCGGGACCTCAACATCTGGACAAAGGGCTGATGTAAATGTCTGTTGATAGTCTGCAAAATAAAATATAATTTTATATCTAGATATATATATATATATATATATATATATATATATATATATATATATTTTTTTTTTTTTTTTTTTTTTTTAAAGTTTATTAAAGTTCTGAAGTAACATACAGAATGCAGTCTAGAAAGTAATAGGATACATAATATAGTGAAGAAGACAATAAGAAAAGCATAGTCCACTAACAATCGTAATATCAAGGGTGGCAATAAAGAATATACGACAATCTAAATATAATAGCTGTATAAGAACAGTATTTCGAAAGGCAAGATACATAAAAAGATATCTAGCAAGGTATTAAGCTATATGGGAGATAGTCTCAGTGTAGATCGAGACCATTAACTGTTGATAATCAGGACAAACCGCCAAGCCCAATCCAATGACAACAGTATGGTCTAACCTGTAGTGACAGTCAAAAGGGTCCGAAAGTCAATACATATAGCGGTCGGGGTTAGTGAACTATACGTGAATAATGAAGCACAAATTCCAAGGTAAATAGAAATGAGCAACTGAAGGTAGAAAAGTATATATATATATATATATATATATATATATTTTAACCCCTTGAATGTTAGAGAAGTCTCCAATGCATTGCAAAGTATTCTAGAATTCAGGGGGTTAAAAAACTCTATTCAAGTGCATGGGAATTTAGGAATGTTTATTTGTCCCCTATGGTACAGTTGTTTTACTCCAGAATAACTCCAATATGAACCTTAAATACTAAAACGTTTGGAGAAATATCTTATTAAATTGATGTCAGTGTCCAAATGCCCATTGTTCTCTCTCTCTCTGTCTCTCATTTATATATACAGCATATACACTGCTGAGAGGTATTTTATTCTAAAGTTATTACAGACTGAACTTGGATTTTTTTAGATGCAGTATCTCAGTGGTCTAAAATGTTACAGTGGTGCTGTTGCTTCACCATCCTAATGCAGTTAAAGGGATAGTAATACTTAAAATGTAAAAAAAATATGTTGTAGGGTTTATCCCCCTGAGTAAAACAAGAGTACTCCCACTGCTGAAAGGTGTTTCATTCAAAAGTTATTAATTTTCAAAGTTGAAATTGTTAGGTGCAATATCACAGTGGCCTGAAATTGTACAGTGGCGCTGTTGCTACACGATCCTATGGACAGCTCTGGTCCCGGGACCACAAATCTCCATAGGATGGTGTAGCAACAGCACCACTGTACAATTTCAGACCACTGTGATATTGCACCTAAAAAATTAAACTTTGAAAATTAATAACTTTTGATTGAAACACCTGACTTGTTTTAGTCAGGGGGATAACCCCTACAACGTATTTTTTTTTACATTTTAAGTATTACTATCCCTTTAATGGTCAACGGATTTAGATACTGCATCTAAAATATTCACGTTTGAACTGCAATAACTTTTGAATAAAACACCTTTTGGCACCTTGTTTTACTCAGAAGGATAAAGCCTACAATATATTTATATGTTTTACATATACATTGTTACTATCCCTTTAATGTGATTTGCCCAAGGTGAAAACAAGCTTCTCCAAAGTGAAATGTTGGGGTTTCCAAATAAAAAGGTTTAGTGAATCCAATTTACCTGGCTTCTGGAACCAGCCAAACGGATGAGTCCCAATTCCTTCATTCAGGGAGCTGCAGTTGACAACATGGAAAGGATCACTGGATCTGTAAGGGCAGGACTGTATTCCCAAACTGCCAGCAGTTAGGCACAATAACTCCATTCCTGGAAATAAAAAGCACAGACCCTCAAAAGACCATGGATACGAATTCAAAACACAGTACCAATACTGCCAAATTTACTAGACAATGCCACTAACCCGTTGAGTGCCAGAGGGGTATGCAAAATGCATTGTGTCCCCCTCTGGCACTCAAAAGGGTTAACAACTACATTTTCAAAAGTGACGCTATGCTTTTAAAGGGGTTATTTCACCCCTAAACAAGTTTGCCTTAATATGTACTTGATATAGCGTTTATGAGTAATACTGCATACATTTTTTTTTTGGTTTACAGCGTTATTTGGGTGAAATCTACAAAATAAATACTGTCCTGTGCCCTACTTCTAGACAGACTGAGGTTACCAGCTCTGTACCCGCAGTCCGTCACTCTGCCTCTGTTCTCCTCCCTCTATCCAGCATCCTCCAATGACGGAGGCTTTCTGCCTGTAATATGGAGCACTCTCATTGGCAGAGATCACTCCGGCTTACATGCAGAAAGCCTTTGTCATTGGAGGAGGCTGGACAGAGGGAGGGGAGCAGAGGCAGAGTGACAGGCTGCGGTACAGAGCTAGTAACCTACGTCTGTCTGGAAGTAGGGTGCAGGGCAGTATTTATTTCTTAGATTTCACCCAAAAATATGTAAACGAATATGTAAACAAAAATATGGATGAAATATTACCCAAAAACGCTATATCAGTACATATTAAGACAAACTTGTTTAGGAGTGAAAGATCCCCTTTAAGCCCTACTATCTAAAAAAAACAAAAAACGCGGAGTTAAACTTGACTTTAAATTTAGAACAGAATTTTCAAACTGATATTTATTAACCCTTTAAGAACCAGAGGAGTGCCAAGTGCCGTGCCATGACAGGAGCCTTTCACTAAAGCTCTCCATAGAAAGTGATAGCATCATCCTATATTGCTGACTACAATGGAACATTGCCAGTTGAATCTCTAATCATATTTGAATGAATGAAGCATTTTTCCAGCAAAGAAAACTCCCTTACAACATAGTTTTTGTAATGAAACACTACTGACATTTTACATTTTTGTTATCCTTTGAGTTTTAGAGGTATGTGCACGATATTGCAGAGCAATATGCTGCAACTTCCTCTGACACTCAAATGGTTAAACTGCTTTGCTAGCTTGTGTTGCCCCAGAATTACTTGGCATTTATCTGTATATTTATCTTATATAATAATTCACTAAAAAGTTTGTCACAACACAGTCATGCTCAGTAGAGACTGCTGTGCGTGCTGCAGTCATGCTCAGTAGAGACTGCTGTGTGCGTGCTACAGTCATGTGCAGTAGAGACTGCTGTGTGCGTGCTGCAGTCATGAACAGTAGAGACTGCTGTGCGTGCTGGAGTCATGCTCAGTAGAGACTGCTGTGTGTGTGCTGCAGTCATGCTCAGTAGAGACTGCTGTGTGTGCTGCAGTCATGCTCAGTAGAGACTGCTGTGTGTGCTGCAGTCATGCTCAGTAGAGACTGCTGTGTGCGTGCTGTAGTCATGCTCAGTAGAGACTGCTGTGCGCACTGCAGTCATGCTCAGTAGAGACTGCTGTGTGTGCTGCAGTCATGCTCAGTAGAGACTGCTGTGTGCGTGCTGCAGTCATGCTCAGTAGAGACTGCTGTGCGCTCTGCAGTCATGCACCGTAGAGACTTCCTGCTCAGCAGTCATGCGCAGTAGTGACTGCCCGAATGCACCGCAGCTGATACGGAGCGGGGTGCTCCAAATTCAGATTGGAGTCCTCTCTGCGCACCTTCCTGGGACCAGAGAGGTGCACAGAGAACACTACGATCTGAATTTGCAGCACCCTGCTCCGTATCAGCCACAGCGCATTTGGCCAGTCAGTACTGTACATGACTGCAGCGTCGCCACTGAAAGAGAGGATCCGGCCACCAGTCGAGGTTGCTGGGTGGCACTGTGGCCCATGTACATGGGTTTTTAACTAGTATTTCTATCATTTTGTCCTGGCTTTACCCCAGTTTTGAACCCAGGAGACTTCATTACATAACCCTAATATTTCAGCCAATATTATATTTGAGTCAAATCTTAGGCAGTGGGAACGTCACCAGATTCCAGTGTATGACAGGCTTCTCTTCTACGCAGGGAATAACTTGTTATCAGATATTTAATGTGCGGCCTATAAATCATTGGAATCCACACCCCTGGAGCAGTGCAGATGTACAGTGTTGCACGTATTCTCTGTAACATCGCATGTAATAATAAATCAAAATATCTTTTATAAAAATATAATCCAACACAGAATTCACTTTGAGCTAAATGCAGAGAGGATTATGGAAAATTACAAATAAGGAATGTGTTACACACCTCTCTGCTCCTTAACCATTTGAATGCCAGAAGGGTACGCAACGCATTGGGTTCCAGAGAGAATTAAAAATAAGCAAAGTGTTACACACCCCACTTAATCCTTAACTCGTTGCATTCCAGGGAGAAATACAATTATGCAATGTGTTATCCCTCTCTCGTGCTTAAAGAAGTAAAGTGTGCGAGACATAGGTTGGGACAAAATAAAAATTGCTGCAATTCTGTAACAAATAAAATTTCTCAAAAATCCCACTGATTTTATCCCCTCCACGACTGTGTCACGTGCCAGGACCATCACCGTTTGTTTCCCTTAAAGGGAAACTAATGTCCAATAATAACGTTATGTTGTTTTGTAGATTTAAAAAAAAAAAAAAATGTGGCGCAAATCCCATCTCTCAAACCTTTATGTAAAGCTGACAGCAGGAGATTTGAGTCGGCTGACTCGAGGCGGCTCTTCAGCAGAGCTGAAATAGCGATATTTAAGAAGAACTACTTCATTGGAACGGTCTACAAAGTGTGCTTGCAAACCAGGCACACTTTGTAGAACATTCTAATGAAATAATTCTTTTCAAATAGCCCTATTTTAGCTTTGCTGCAGAGCCTCCAGCTGGTCCCAGGACAGGGCATGTCCTGCTGTCAGTAGAACACTGATGTCAGGAGAAGGGGAGGGAGGGGGTAAAGATTTGAGAGATGGGATTTGCACCCCCTTTTTTTTTTTTTTTGAATCTACAAAACAACATAAAGTTATTATTGGACATTAGGGTCCCTTTAAGTACAGCTGGCGGTCCTAGCATGTCACGTAATTTTTACTTGCAGTGCTCCTGTGGGGTCTGGTCTCTCTCAGACTCATGCTCAGTGCGCAGGTACAAATAACACGTCATGTGTGCTGGCATATCGACAGATCAAAAACTTTGTTGGACTGCTGGTCCTTAAGGGGTTACTGGGACTTAACCCATTGAATGACTGAGACCTGTTTAGCATTAAAGGGGTTAGGTCTCCCCCTTTAAATTAATTGGGATTTTTATGGCCCATAATCATTCCTCGGAACCTCTGAAGTGCGCTCACCCTAAGATCTTTGAAATATTAACCCTTAATCCTCCCAAGAACGTAGATTCTAGGTGCTATGTCAATGTTTGCTCTAACCTAGAGATGATCTGTCCTCAAGGAAAATTTAATATGCTACAGTTCTGATATATCACTTCTTATACATTATAACATTCTACAGTTCTGTGATATCACTTCTTATACATTATAACATTCTACAGTTCTGATATATCACTTCTTATACACTATAACATTGTACAGTTCTGATATCACTTCTTATACACTAACACTCTACAGGTCTGAGATATCACTTCTTATACACTATAACATTCTACAGTTCTGATACATCACTTCTTATACACTATAACATTCTATAGTTCTGATATATCACTTCTTATCTATATATATAAAAGAAGACTTTGTGCCTGGCAAAACACACCCAGGGGCGGCAGTAAAAAGGATTACTGCTGCCATTGGGTGATTCTGTGGGAGTGTGATTTTTGGCCTGCCCCCACTATCCAGCCCGCCCACCACTATCTAAGGCTGAAAAAAAAAATGGCTGCCACACACTCCTACACCACAGACACATGCACATGCCCTCCCACACACACACTAGCAGACACATACACACATATACACACACGCACGCTGAGGATGATGGGAACAATGTTCAAGCTACAGCTGGAAGGCCATGGTCCAATCTGTATTATGCAGCTTCTTCATTCCCTGTCTTTGAGCCTACACAGCTCTGCTAATTACTACAAGTGAGCTGATTTCTAAACAATCAGCAGGAGGATACTGGCTTGCTGAGAAAGTGGAAACAACGGCAGAGAGGTGATCAGGCAGTGCAGAGCAAGGCTTCAGCTGAGCTGGTAAATGGCAGAGACATGGTTGTGACTGTATTTATATATTGCACAAAGAGAGAGAAAGAGAGCAGGTTGTTTGTCAGTCTGTCTGTAAGTAGAGGTGCCAGTTCCTGCAATCATCTCCATGCTGTACATAGCTCACTGTATAGCATGTATGACAAATTATTTATATATGGTCTGGCATTGTATAGTATACAGTCTGTGTATAGGGACTGGCACTATACAGTATAGGAGGGACAGTCCCTGTTTGACACCCAAATCTCTCTGCTCCTCTATTTAGGAGATCACACGGTGTGGTGTATATACAGTAGGCTGACCAGACCTCACCTTTAACCGGGGACACATAGGAAATAAGCATATTTCAGGAGTGCACCAAAATCAAAGCAGCCCTGCAGTATGCATTTTTCATATGTGTCACTGGTTAAAGGTGAGGTCTGGTCAGCCTAATGTACAAGTGTATCAGATTGCTCCACATCAGTAAAACCCACGGTAATGTGGGTATAAACTTCTGTATATATCTGTTAAATTAGTCTGTGTAAAAAAATACTTTAATCTTCTTCTAAATCATTCACTTACAGAAAGAGTAACTTAACCATTTCAGTGCCAGAGGAGATGCAATGCATTGCTTACCCCCTGGCACTCAAAGGGTTAAAAATTCTCTACAATGGTCTGGCACTGTATAGCAGTGGTTCTCAATCTGTGCCCTCAGTGGCTATTAACAGGCCAGGATTTTAGAATTTCCTTTTAAGAGCACAGGTGAGTTAATCAATATGACTGAGCCTCTGATCAACACACTTGTGTTCTAGCAGTGAAATTCCTAAGTCCTGGCCTGTTAGTGGCCACTGAGGGCATGGGCTGAGAACCTCTGCTGTATAGTATACAGTCTGCATGTGTCTGTGTATAAGGACTGGCACTATACAGTATAGGAGGGACAGTCCCTGTTTGACACCCAAATCCCTCTGCTCCTCTATTTAGGAGATCACATTGTGTGGTGTATATACCAGTGTATCAGATTGCTCCACATCAATAAAACCCACAGTAATGTGGGTATAAACTTCTGTATATATCTGTTACATTAGTCTGTGTAAAAAAATACTTTCATCTTCTTCTAAATCATTCACTTACAGAAAGAGTAACTTAACCATTTCAATGCCAGAGGGGATGCAATGCATTGCTTACCCCCTGGCACTCAAAGGGTTAAAAATTCTCTAAAATACACCACCAGCCACGCCCCCAGTAACACCACCGAAAACACAAGTGTCCCTCTTTGGCCATATGAAATGTTGGGAGGTATGTTACTTACACTGCTCACACTGTATGTATTTATGTTCTGATTTGCAGCTGTGTGTCACTGTTTGTGTTGTCAGTGCATGTGTGTGTATATGTGTGTGTTGCATGTGTCTCTGTCTATCACTGTGTGTACCTTTCTGACACGTACACCCTACGCTATAATTCACTATCATAACATTTATTTAAAAAAAAAGAAACATTTCCTGCATAACATGACGGGCAACGCCGTCCCAAACTGCTAGTACACTATAACATTCTACAGTTCTGATATCACTTCTTATACACTATAACATTCTACAGTTCTGATATCACTTCTTATACACTATAACATTCTACAGTTCTGATATCACTTCTTATACACTATAACATGATACAGTTCTGATATATCACTTCTTATACACTATAACATTCTACAGTTCTGATATCACTTCTTATACACTATAACATTCTACAGTTCTGATATATCACTTCTTATACACTATAACATTCTATTGTTCTGAGATATCACTTCTTATACACTATAACATTCTATTGTTCTGAGATATCACTTCTTATACACTATAACATGATACAGTTCTGATATCACTTCTTATACACTATAACATTCTACTGTTCTGATATCACTTCTTATACACTATAACATTCTACAGTTCTGTGATATCACTTCTTATACACTATAACATTCTACAGTTCTGATATATCACTTCTTATACACTATAACATTCTACAGTTCTGAGATATCACTTCTTATACACTATAAAATTCTACAGTTCTGATATCACTTCTTATACACTATAACATTCTACAGTTCTGATATCACTTCTTATACACTATAACATTTTTACAGTTCTGAGATATCACTTCTTATACACTATAACATTATACAGTTCTGATATCACTTCTTTTACACTATAACATTCTACAGTTCTGATTTCACTTCTTATACATTATAACATTCTACAGTTGTGAGATATCACTTCTTATACGATATAACATTCTACAGATCTGATATTGCTACTTATACGCTATAACATTCTACAGATCCAATATTATTACTATTTATACACTATAGCATTCTATAGTTCTGATATATCACTTCTTATACACTATAACATTCTACAGTTCTGATATCACTTCTTATACGCTATAACATTCTACTGTTCTGATATCACTTCTTATACACTATAACATTCTACAGTTCTGTGATATCACTTCTTATACACTATAACATTCTACAGTTCTGATATATCACTTCTTATACACTATAACATTCTACAGTTCTGAGATATCACTTCTTATACACTATAAAATTCTCCAGTTCTGATATCACTTCTTATACACTATAACATTCTACAGTTCTGATATCACTTCTTATACACTATAACATTTTTACAGTTCTGAGATATCACTTCTTATACACTATAACATTATACAGTTCTGATATCACTTCTTTTACACTATAACATTCTACAGTTCTGATTTCACTTCTTATACATTATAACATTCTACAGTTGTGAGATATCACTTCTTATACGATATAACATTCTACAGATCTGATATTGCTACTTATACGCTATAACATTCTACAGATCCAATATTATTACTATTTATACACTATAGCATTCTATAGTTCTGATATATCACTTCTTATACACTATAACATTCTACAGTTCTGATATCACTTCTTATACGCTATAACATTCTATTGTTCTGATATCACTTCTTATACACTATAACATGATACAGTTCTGATACCACGTCTTATACACTATAAAATTCTACAGTTCTGATATCACTTCTTATACACTATAACATTCTACAATTCTGATTTCACTTCTTATACACTATAACATTCTACAGTTCTGAGATATCACTTCTTATACACTATAACATTCTACAGTTCTGATATATCACTTCTTATACACTATAACATTCTACAGTTCTAAGATATCACTTCTTATACACTATAAAATTCTACAGTTCTGATATAACTTCTTATACACTATAACATTCTACAGTTCTGATATCACTTCTTATACACTATAACATTTTTACAGTTCTGAGATATCACTTCTTATACACTATAACATTATACAGTTCTGATATCACTTCTTTTACACTATAACATTCTACAGTTCTGATTTCACTTCTTATACATTATAACATTCTACAGTTGTGAGATATCACTTCTTATACGATATAACATTCTACAGATCTGATATTGCTACTTATACGCTATAACATTCTACAGATCCAATATTATTACTATTTATACACTATAGCATTCTATAGTTCTGATATATCACTTCTTATACACTATAACATTCTACAGTTCTGATATCACTTCTTATACGCTATAACATTCTATTGTTCTGATATCACTTCTTATACACTATAACATGATACAGTTCTGATACCACGTCTTATACACTATAAAATTCTACAGTTCTGATATCACTTCTTATACACTATAACATTCTACAGTTCTGATTTCACTTCTTATACACTATAACATTCTACAGTTCTGAGATATCACTTCTTATATGCTATAACATTCTACAGTTCTGTGATATCACTTCTTATACGCTATAACATTCTACAGTTCTGATATATCACTTCTTATACACTATAACATTCTACAGTTCTGAGATATCACTTCTTATACACTATAAAATTCTACAGTTCTGATATCACTTCTTATACACTATAACATTCTACAGTTCTGATATCACTTCTTATACACTATAACATTTTTACAGTTCTGAGATATCACTTCTTATACACTATAACATTATACAGTTCTGATATCACTTCTTTTACACTATAACATTCTACAGTTCTGATTTCACTTCTTATACATTATAACATTCTACAGTTGTGAGATATCACTTCTTATACGATATAACATTCTACAGATCTGATATTGCTACTTATACGCTATAACATTCTACAGTTCTGATTTCACTTCTTATACACTATAACATTCTACAGTTCTGAGATATCACTTCTTATACGCTATAACATTCTACAGATCTGATATTGCTACTTATACGCTATAACATTCTACAGATCTGATATTATTACTACTTATACACTATAACATTCTACATATCCAATATTATTACTATTTATACATTATAGCATTCTATAGTTCTGATATATCACTTCTTATACACTATAACATTCTACAGTTCTGATATCACTTCTTATACGCTATAACATTCTATTGTTCTGATATCACTTCTTATACACTATAACATGATACAGTTCTGATACCACGTCTTATACACTATAAAATTCTACAGTTCTGATATCACTTCTTATACACTATAACATTCTACAGTTCTGATTTCACTTCTTATACACTATAACATTCTACAGTTCTGAGATATCACTTCTTATACGCTATAACATTCTACAGATCTGATATTGCTACTTATACGCTATAACATTCTACAGATCCAATATTATTACTATTTATACACTATAGCATTCTATAGTTATGATATATTACTTCTTATACACTATAACATTCTACAGTTCTGATATCACTTCTTATACGCTATAACATTCTATTGTTCTGATATCACTTCTTATACACTATAACATTCTACAGTTCTGTGATATCACTTCTTATACACTATAACATTCTACAGTTCTGATATATCACTTCTTATACACTATAACATTCTACAGTTCTGTGATATCACTTCTTATACACTATAACATTCTACAGTTCTGATACCACGTCTTATACACTATAATATTCTACAGTTCTGATATCACATCTTATACACTCACAAGACAAGCAGGACTTCTCCCTCTGCCTTTGTGGTACGAATGTCACTAATTTAGACATTACATAAGCAGTACATTGGTGTAAATCATATAGTAGGAAACCCTGAGAATTTGGTCCTTTAGCCAGATACCCTGATATCTGGTTCACAACCTTGTGTCTCAGTCAAACCTGAGTGTCAGGGTCAAACCATGAGAGTTCCCAGTTATGCCCATAATATTAATTTTAGGCAAAGGATATGTCAGCCAGATGTGAAGTGACCAGTGCCACGTTTCCTTTCTGCCATTCAGAGAATGCTGAGACAAGGGCAGCACAGTACTTCTTGTCTCTAGTGTGGCTGCGCGAGCAGGGTCACATGACATCACTGGCTGTTATAATACAACTTACGCTTTCTCTGGGGCAGCACAGAATTCTATAAACTAGAGCAGTCGTTCTTAACGTTTAGTCCTTGGGTCACACAAACAACTCAGTTTTTCAAGATATTCCTACTTAATCACAGGTATTTAATTAGTGGCTCAGTCATTGTGATTAATGGGATAGTAATACTTAAACTGTAAAAAAAAAAATATATATATACTAGCAGTTTGGGACGGCGTTGCCCGTCATGTTATGCAGGAAATGTTTCTTTTTTTTTAAATAAATGTTATGATAGTGAATTATAGCGTAGGGTGTACGTGTCAGAAAGGTACACACAGTGATAGACAGAGACACATGCAACACACACATATACACACACATGCACTGACAACACAAACAGTGACACACAGCTGCAAATCAGAACATAAATACATGCAGTGTGAGCAGTGTAAGTAACACACCTCCCAACATTTCATATGGCCAAAGAGGGACACTTGTGTTTTCGGTGGTGTTACTGGGGGCGTGGCTGGTGGTGTATTTTAGAGAATTTTTAACCCTTTGAGTGCCAGGGGGTAAGCAATGCATTGCATCCCCTCTGGCATTGAATTGGTTAAGTTACTCTTTCTGTAAGTGAATGATTTAGAAGAAGATGAAAGTATTTTTTTTACACAGACTAATTTAACAGATATATACAGAAGTTTATTCCCACATTACTGTGGGTTTTATTGATGTGGAGCAATCTGATACACTGGTATATACACCACACAATGTGATCTCCTAAATAGAGGAGCAGAGGGATTTGGGTGTCAAACAGGGACTGTCCCTCCTATACTGTATAGTGCCAGTCCTTATACACAGACACATGCAGACTGTATACTATACAGCAGAGGTTCTCAGCCCATGCCCTCAGTGGCCACTAACAGGCCAGGACTTAGGAATTTCACTGCTAGAACACAAGTGTGTTGATCAGAGGCTCAGTCATATTGATTAACTCACCTGTGCTCTTAAAAGGAAATTCTAAAATCCTGGCCTGTTAATAGCCACTGAGGGCACAGATTGAGAACCACTGCTATACAGTGCCAGACCATTGTAGAGAATTTTTAACCCTTTGAGTGCCAGGGGGTAAGCAATGCATTGCATCTCCTCTGGCACTGAAATGGTTAAGTTACTCTTTCTGTAAGTGAATGATTTAGAAGAAGATGAAAGTATTTTTTACACAGACTAATTTAACAGATATATACAGAAGTTTATACCCACATTACCGTGGGTTTTACTGATGTGGAGCAATCTGATACACTTGTACATTAGGCTGACCAGACCTCACCTTTAACCAGTGACACATATGAAAAATGCATACTGCAGGGCTGCTTTGATTTTGGTGCACTCCTGAAATATGCTTATTTCCTATGTGTCCCCGGTTAAAGGTGAGGTCTGGTCAGCCTACTGTATATACACCACACCGTGTGATCTCCTAAATAGAGGAGCAGAGGGATTTGGGTGTCAAACAGGGACTGTCCCTCCTATACTGTATAGTGCCAGTCCTTATACACAGACTGTATACTATACAATGCCAGACCATATATAAATAGTTTGTCATACATGCTATACAGTGAGCTATGTACAGCATGGAGATGATTGCAGTTACTGGCACCTCTACTTACAGACAGACTGACAAACAACCTGCTCTCTTTCTCTCTCTTTGTGCAATATATAAATACAGTCACATCCATGTCTCTGCCATTTACCAGCTCAGCTGAAGCCTTGCTCTGCACTGCCTGATCACCTCTCTGCCGTTGTTTCCACTTTCTCAGCAAGCCAGTATCCTCCTGCTGATTGTTTAGAAATCAGCTCACTTGTAGTAATTAGCAGAGCTGTGTAGGCTCAAAGACAGGGAATGAAGAAGCTGCATAATACAGATTGGACCATGGCCTTCCAGCTGTAGCTTGAACATTGTTCCCATCATCCTCAGCGTGCGTGTGTGTATATGTGTGTATGTGTCTGCTAGTGAGTGTGTGGGAGGGCATGTGCATGTGTCTGTGGTGTAGGAGTGTGTGGCAGCCATTTTTTTTTTCAGCCTTAGATAGTGGTGGGCGGGCTGGATAGTGGGGGCAGGCCAAAAATCACACTCCCACAGAATCACCCAATGGCAGCAGTAATCCTTTTTACTGCCGCCCCTGGGTGTGTTTTGCCAGGCACAAAGTCTTCTTTTATATATATAGATATATTGTAGAGTTTATCCCCCTGAGTAAAACAAGGGTACTCCCACTGATGACAGGTGGTTTATGACAAAATATTACAGATCAAACTTGATTTTTGTAGGTGCAGTATCACAGTAGCCTGAAATGTTACAGTGGCGCTGTTGTTACACCATCCTATGGATAGCTCTGGCCAGTGGCCTCTGTAGCGTTGCAGGACACTGAGATACTGCACCTAGGTTTAAGCTTAGTGACTTTTGAACAAAACACGTTTCAACAGTGGAAGTACCTTTGTTTTACTCAGGGGGATAAACCCTACAACATTTGTTTGACATTATAAGTGTTACTTTAACCATCTGAGTGCCAGAGAGGAATTGGACACATTGCAATGCATTGGATACCTCTTTCACTCAAAGGGTTAAGCTGTCGATGCTTAATTAGGGACATCTTGAAAACCTTATCTGTTGGTGCTTCCCAAAAAATGGAACTTAGAATAACTGAACTGGACAAAGAACTGCCCATTGACTGCTGTGGCAGATAGTGAAGCCTGTGTTAGTCTACAAGAAAATGGAAATTAATCACAAAGCCTGATGCTACAAGGAAGTGGAACTGCAGCTTCTTTTTGGCATCAGGAAGTAGGGCTCAGTCACCCCCCCCCCCCCCATAGTGATTAGAATGCTGTGCAGTGGCCATTTTGTTGTAGCTCAGCACCAGAATCACTTTCTCTCACAGTAGTCCACAGGCAGTTCTCCCTTCAGTTTTTACAGTTTTTCAGTCCAGGATTTTGTATTGACCCAGAAGGGAGTTACCTGAGACACATATTTAAAATGTGGGACCGCCCTAGGTAATGGAAGACATGTGGCCACTCCTCCTATACACATCAAACAGAAGTATAGAAATTCTCGAGTAAGATAACTGTACCATAAAGGAACAACTAATTGGGAATTGCCCATTTTTAAAAAGGAGCTTTTAATCCCTTGAATAAGAGGAGTGGCGGTCTTGAAAGCACTTAGAAATAATTCAAGCGTTTGAAAGTCCCATTTAAATCAATACGACTTTTTGTTGCCCTCAGCATTGTTCCACTTTTTTTTACTTTGTGAATATAGCCGAAAATAATGCATTTTAGCTCAATGATGTGTTTTTTTGTCTCCTCTCCATTAGCAGCTACACAGGGTTTGATGTCACAGGAAACAGTTCTATTTGTTGCCTTTAGTCTCCAGACAAAGGTGGGTGCAATTCAGGTCAACACAGACAAATGTATTTTCCTCTGCACCCTATAAAATGAGGTTTTTATATCTAGTGGTGTTTTATAGCGAACAGTGTGCCAGAAAGCATAAAAAATACACCAAATTACTTGTGTGCTATGTTTCCTGTAGAGGGGATGTGACATAGAAGTTACAAGCCACAAACAGTACCCGGGCAATAATCTAACACATTTTATTTATCATCAGTATGTCAGTTTAAAGGGACACTATCACCTAAAATTGGTGACTTTGAAAGGGCTTTCAAAACCATCTTTATGTTGTTTTTTATATACAAAATTAAGTTGAAAGTTATTAGAATTTACAGAGTATGCTAATTAAAGCATTATGTGCAGGTACTTAATGTCTTAGCCCTACATGACCTCTCCACTCAATGACAATGCTCAGCAAAGCATTGCCCACCTCCTTTAGCACTGAACGTGTTAAGAATCAGTGAGTGGAAGAGGTAATGTAGGGCTTAGACAGGAAGTGCCTGCAATGTATTCCTTAAAGGAGTAGTAAACTTTTTTTATGAAAACACATATTTTACAGAGCATTTCCTGCTGAATAAAACAATGCCCCTCCCATCGCTGTCAGATATTTTATTCAAATATTATAGCAGTTTAAATAATCAGGAAGTGAATTTACTGTGTTTACTTCCTGATAGTTCTAACTGACAGGAAGTGACTGGCAGTTTCTATCACATTCTATGGAGAACTGAATGTCTCTGACTTTTCTGACTTTCCACTCCATTAGAATCTAACAGGAAATCTAATTAGAATTTGACCACTAGAGGGCACTGCTAATGTAAAGAAACATGGGTTTAAACTGTAATAAATATAAATCTCTCTGCAGTGGCAGTACCCTTATTTTACTCAGCAGGAAAATCCCTATAATATATATTTTTTCATAAAAAAAGTTTACTGCTCCTTTAATTAGTATAATCTAAATCTAAATAACTCCAAAACTAATTTTCTAAATAAAAAATGGCTAATGCAACATGCAGGTGATTTTGAAAGCTCTTTCAAAATCACAGATCAGTTTTTAGATGATAGGGTCCCTGTACATTCTTGTGCACACTTTGTACATTAATGGAGTGAAAAAATCTTGGTACACTTTACCAGTTAATAATCATGTTGGCAACTGTGCCACAAATGAATGCAGCCTCATGTCAAGTGCTGCAACTCCACAACGGCATTTATGAGCTGAGTCCAGCTGATCTGCATGGCAGACTATGTGCCTCAATGCAAATCACTCACCCTGAAGACCTGGACGTTATAATGCGCACTGCATTTGCAAGACCTTCTGAATGGCCAACCCATATGGGCATCAGCCAGTGATATTCTGCTGATGCTGATGTAGACTGCATATCAGTTACACCTCTATCACCACTTGTCCCCGGTGGGGGAAAAGACACATCGCACGAGCAGAGCAGTTAACACAGCAAGGTTGAACAGAGCTATATTGCAGCTCCATTCAAATCACAGGTGTCCTTTTGAAATGTCGTCCAGTAATGGGTGACCAATAAAACAGCGCATTAAAAACGTCGCCTGGTTGAAAAGGGCAACATTTTGATACCACAGTCTTAAGTGTTAGACATTAGAATATCGCCCCCATTAGAGTTGAGCAGCCTCCAGTGCTGTTTTGTTGGCCGCACTTTTCAATAGTGAACACAAATCACAAACATGAACTTATCTGAAGTCCTTGGATGCAGGAAACTAGCATCCAAAGAGTTAATTACTGGTCTCAAATCGAAAGTGGATTACTTCTATAGTACCCCTCAAAATAAAAATAGCTGTTTGTAATTTACATTTTTCACTGCCCCACATATTTGTTTTGTGAAAAAAATATAATTAGCACTGAAAACAGCAGTAAATTTTTTAATGAAATCCTCCATCTGCTGAGTAACGCAAGTGTACTATGGCACACAAGCAACGTGTTGGGCACCACTCTGGCACTCAAACAGTTAAAATGCATCATTATTTCCATTCCACATCACTGAACTTGGTTTGAGTGATAACTATAGTGCACATGTTTATATCTACTGATCTCTCTCACTCATGTAAAACCATTGTTCTGTATTTGTTGACCACTGATTATCTTCTTTCAAAAAATATTCTATAAGCATTTACTGATTACACAAAAAATGCACCACTTCTTAGTACATCAGTCTCTAGCCACAGCTGGGTTTTGCTTTTCTCTGGATTAAAGCAAAGGTTGAACTATTATCAATGCACCTTGTATAGAATGAACTATTATCAATCAAACTAGATATTGCAAATGTCTGGCATGGAAAACAGCCAATTGTGTATTAGAGTTAGCAGTGGTTCAGTCAATTCAAACGATCCACCTGTGCTCAAGCAGAGATAACGTGAAAACCAGTAGAGTACAAGTAATACCTTTATTGGCTAAGTGGCTCTAGGATGCAAGATTTTAGGGGGGAGATTCACTAAGGCGTGATAAAGGGGTGACAAATTGAAGATGATTTCTCCAGTGACATCACTTCTCCAGTTCCTATGTTATTCTATAGAGCCTATGCACTAAGATTTCTTCATCTATAGGCTCCATAGAATAACATAGGAACTGGAGAAATTATATCACTGGAGAAGTCATCTCCAATTTATCACATCTTTATCACCGCTTAGTGATTATCCCTCCAGGTCTCTTCTTTGGGTATATATAGAATGAAAATTTAGAATGAATCTAAATATGTCTGAAGAAGAGACCTAAAGTGTCTTGAAAACTAGCATCCAGGAGCGACTCAGTTACCCAATAAAGATATCACTTTAACGCTAACAGTGTCTGACTTTTTCTACTTCTAACATGTTCCAACCTACTATCTTTAGTGATTACCTGTACTGACTGTAGCGCTGATGGACCATGGATGACTTCCCCTGCTGTCATTTATATACATACAACTGGGATAGTAATGATTTTCATGGAAATATATATATTTGTAGATAGATAGATAGAAATTAGATAGATAGATAGATAGATAGATAGATAGATAGATAGATAGACAGATATATGATATTAGATAGATAGATAGATAGATAGATAGATAGAGAGATAGATAGATGATATTAGATAGATAGATAGATAGATAGATAGATAGATAGATAGATAGATAGATAATAGATAGATAGATAGATATATGATATTAGATAGACAGATAGATAGATAGATAGATAGATAGATAGATAGATAGATATATAGATGATATAAGATAGATAGATAGATAGATAGATAGATAGATGATATTAGATAGATTGATAGATAGACAGATATATGATAGATAGATAGATAGATAGATAGATAGATAGATAGATAGATAGAAGATAGATTGATAGACAGATATATGATGATAGACAGATATTACTGAATTTATTCTGCTGAACACAATATCTCCCGCTGGTGAGAGATGTTTAAATCAAAAGTTACTGTGACTCAAACTTTAATTTTGAGGGCACAGTACTTCCGTGGCCTGAGATGTTATGGTGGCGCTGTTGCTGCATATGTCTATGGACAGCTAACCATAAACCTCCAGAGTATTCTGTAGGACCAGCAGCACTGAACAATGCCAGACCATGAAGATGTGGCTCCACAAAAAAAAGTCTCTCAGCAGTGGGAGTATCTGCAATGTATATATTTTTTTCAGTATAAGCATTACTGTCCCATTAAACATCAATATGACTGAGCACCATTTAAGACACTTGCTTCTAATCTTCTGTGATCCCCCAGCGATCCTCTCACATCACGGGATGTGGTGGGGCTGTGGCGGGGCTGACCCATAATTTTCAGATGTATATTATCAGCTGACGCCCATGTGGGTCAGGCAGCTAGAAGAAGTTGCCAAAGGCATTGCCACCTCCATTGTCACCCACAGAACACCGTGCAGTCCTGGCATGCTGCATCTTTGATGTGTTCTGCACTGAATGCCCCAAGGTAGCCGTATACTGTGCTCTGGTTCTGCGCTGGAATAATCAGCTATGTGAACAGCAGTAGAGGGTCCAATGGTACAATACACTGCAATTCTTTAATCTAGCAACATTGTAGCACATGTGAATTCAACCTCAAAATGAGACTTTATTACTTGACTCTTAAAGGGATAGGCACTTAACCCTTTGAGCTCCAGAGAGGTATCAACGCATTGCAATGGTGCTCAAAGGGTTAAGTGAGAGAAGTATTTTAATTATCTGTGAGACGTCAGTAAGTAAATACCTGAACCCTGTGGTCTTTGCAAGTATCCAAATCCTTTACAGCACGGGTCAGCGTCACACTGCAGCTCACACTCAAAGAATCTGGGCACAGAAACAGGAACCATAATGAGGAATGCTTTTCATCTTTACCTCTGTACCACTGCATTAAGTTACATACATTAGAGCAGCATGTCAAAGGATTCACAGGTATATGTATTTATAAAACTTTCCATCCCTTGTTGTGCTTTAACCCCTTAACGCCCAATGACGTGCCAGGACCGTCATGGCTGCACAGTGACGATCCTGCCATGTCATGGAATTTTATTTTTGCAGTGGTGAATAGTAAACACTTCCATCCACAAAAAATGTGCTGTGGTCCTCTAAAGCTCTCTTCCCCAGGACCATGTGTTTCTTAACATGTTAAAGAGACAATCACACTTATTTCTTTATTTATTCTGCAATAATGTTATCTATATATATAGAGAGAGAGAGAGACAGAGCAAGAGAGAGACAGAGCGAGAGAGAGAAGGGGGAGAGGACTTAAAGTGAGGAGGAAGATCTTACTTTAGTGACTACGTTTCAGTCATTTGCAGACCAGGTCCATGAAAACTGTAAGTAGTGTAACTACTGTAACTGTAAGTAGTATAACTACTGTAACTGTAAGTAGTGTCACTTCTGTAACTGTAAGTAGTGTAACTTCTGTAACTGTAAGCAGTGTATTTATATAACTTTAAGTAGTGTAACTACTGTAACTGTAAATAGTGTATTTACTGTAACTGTAAGTAGTGATTGCAGTTTTGCAGTATACCTTAGTACCTTACCCATTTGAAATAGTTTTTCCAGTGATGACTATCTTGTTTCTTACTGAAAGTCCAGTTATCTTTTGGTAGGGTAAGAGGGTATAAAAGTGTTTCACTGTGTTACCCAGGATCTCTGCAAGGAAGAAAACGAAAAAACAAAAACACATTGGAAGGAATGTTTGAATCCACTAACACAGACCATTTTTTACCCTTAAAGGTTACCAGAATCTCATACACCAGCATCTATGCATATGCCCCAAGACTTCAGTACACGCCGGCGCCCACAACTCCGCCAGTGTTCAGACTCAGGGCTGCGGTTCCCAATAGGCAGAGTAGACAACTGCCTTCAGCTCCAAATTTGAGGGGTGGTGCCTCAGCTGTGCTGGTCACACCCACATTCTGAATTGTGGGTGTGGCTAGCGCAATCTTCGTGTCCCTTCACCAGTTTTATATCCCATTACAGGCTATTATTTAACCCCTGGAATGCCAGAGAGCTCTCCAACGCATTGTTTCGTAAGGGGTTAAACCTTTGAGTACCAGAGGGGTGTGCAATGCACTGCAGAGGAATGCATTGTGCACACCTCTGGCACTAAAAGGGTTAACATTTTGGTTGTTTTGTTTTTTTCTTTGCTAGCGAACGGGACTGGGGGTGGGGCCATGAGCGGAATGGGGGTGTGGCCTTGGGAGGAGCTAAGGGCAGCTAGAGTGCCTTACTTAGGGGCACCTGGGATGTAATTGCAACTCTGTTCACACTAATATGTGAGTGATCCCATAACACCACCCCTGCAGCCTGCACTGGGAAAGGAACAGATTGAACACTGATTTATTCTGTGATTTGTTAGTATATGATAAGAAGCAAGGGGCCGAGAAACTGGACATCCCAAGCATTCCAGGGGTTTAAAGTTCCATTTCCTGTAACTGGAATTTTGGGGGATTTTTATTTGTACCCTACGGTGTATTTGGATTGTTCTAGCTCTCCTTTGGACATTAGTCTCACTGAGGTCGATGTACTAAGAGGAATTGGGGTCATTCTTGTGAAAACCAACCAAATAAAGATTTATTTTGATTTAAATAGGGCTTTTAACCCTTTAAATGCTTTAAATGCTGGAAAGGTCTCCAGTGCATT
This sequence comes from Rhinophrynus dorsalis, assembly GCA_037306005.1. NCBI lineage: Eukaryota > Metazoa > Chordata > Amphibia > Anura > Rhinophrynidae > Rhinophrynus > Rhinophrynus dorsalis. The sequence continues at coordinate 31,991,706 of CM074723.1, forward strand.
GCTTCTGAATGTGGCGAAGACTTTTCAAGAGGTTAAAAGACCCATTTAAATCAGTGGGAATTTGGAGAATTTGTATTTTTCCCTTATTTACAGTTGGTTTGCCCCAAAATCCCATCCTCTTAATTTGAGTATAAGACTCACTGAGGCCAATGTACTGGGAAGAACTGATGGGATTCCGAACTAAACCAACTGCACCATTCCTCAATTTTCATTTGATTTAAATGGTTCTTTAACCCCTTGAATGCTAAAGAGATTTCCAACACATTGCTTCTCAAAGAGGTGGAGATTTCTCTAGCACTCGGGGTTAAAAGCATTATTTAAAGTGTGACTTTCACCTTAATTGAAATGTGCATATATGAAAAGTGCCTAAAAACTGCTTATATGTCGTTACCATATGCTAATGTATGCTAATTGCAGTACCAGTGTGATACCAGTGACATTTCATGTGTTAATGAAACCTTTTCAAAGATGTGCCATATGCTAATGAAAGTTTCTGTGACATTTCCTATGCTAATGAACCTCTATGCAGTACCAGGAAATTGTCACTTTCACTTTTACCAGAAATAAATGTGTGAATATTTCCTAAATTATACATCTGCTGGAATTTTGGTTAGCATGATGCAGAGGCAGTTTTGAATGAAGTTTTCAAATATATAAAGAAAATTCAAGGTAATAGGTTCACATTAAATCAATGGTAACTTCAAGAAATGTTATTTGCCCCTAAAAAAAAGTTGGTTTGCCCCAGAATGACTCCCATTTAGTGTTTCATATTATGAGCGACCCAGCGCTGAGCAGTTAAAAATTGGGCAGGGCTGCATGGCACATGTGTAATTCCAGTGCAGATCTGCATAAGCAGTCTTTAAAGGAGCAGTAAACTTTTTTTATGAAAAAATATATATTGTAGGGATTTTCCTATTGAGTAAAATAAGGGTACTCCCACTGCTGAGAGATTTATATTTCCAGAGTTATTACAGTTTAAACCCATGTTTTTTTACATTAGCAGTGCCCTCTAGTGGTCAAATTCTAATTAGTTTTCCTGTTAGATTCTAATGGAGAGGGAAGTCAGAAAAGTCAGAGACATACAGTTCTCCATAGAATGTGATAGAAACTGCCTGTCACTTCCTGTCAGTTAGATCTATCAGGACGTAAACACAGTAAAGTCACTTCCTGATTATTTTAACTGCTATAAATTTTGAATAAAATATCTGACAGCAATGGGAGTGACCTTATTTTATTCAGCAGGAAATGCTCTATAAAATATGTGTTTTCATAAATAAAAGTTTACTGCTCCTTTAACTGTTTGAGTTCCAGAGTAGTACACAATGCATTGCTTTTGCAATGTGTTGCGTACCACTCTGGTACTCAAAGGGTTAAACCATTGTGCTCCAGGTAGGTATCCAACGCTTTGGATACCTTTCTGGCACTCAAAGGGTTAACTCATTAAGAGCTAGGCCGCTCACTATTGCTGACCTTAGAGGATACACTGCAGTTCCAATTAGTACATCAAATGCATTATTACTAGAACATCACTTTACACTCTGCGTTTAATGGATAATAAAGAACAGTAACCTTTTCTGTGGTACAAAAGTTGTGGTTTTTTGTGCAACGTAATTTCACAATTATCTGGAACGAGGTCAGAGACATTGCATTTCCAGGCGTCTGGGTAAATGATACAAGTGAAATATTCCTTCGAGCTGTCTTGTAAATCTGAAAGACGACACCAAGTTTCTTCTTCTAAACAACCTGCAAAAAGAAGCAAAATTCAATGTTTCCATTTCCACTGAAAAGAAAAGCATTCCCCAAATCAACATCAAAATACTAATGATGATTTACTGAGAAATTGGGTCAATTCAGTAACCATTAATATAAATAAGATTTGACCCCATGAATGATAGATAGGTCTCCAAAGTATTTCCTTGCAATGCATTGGAGACGTCTAGTATTCAAAGGGTTAAAGGATTCATTCAATTGGTTTGCTCCAGAATTGCTCCAATTCCTCTTAGTAAATCAGCCTCTCTGCATTCATTTGTAATAATGTTCAAAATTGAAACATTTTACAGTTGGTATTAAATTTTACAGTATAATTATGAAAGCTAAGACAACTTGCCTTTAAAAGTAGGGTAATTATAACTTATTTGTCTGTGTTTTGTGAGCAGTCAGTTGTCAATGAGTTACATGGTAAAAGAGAGGAGGGTGCGTAGCTATGATGTTAATGTCTATGAACAATGTGAGAACAGAACTATTAAATAAGTTGTATGATAATTTTATTAGGCTAGTTCTATGTGATGTAGAAACTTGTAGCATTCACCCTGACAAAGAGCCCGGTGTTGTTCTACATGAAGAACCTTATGAGGTTCCACTTGAAGGACAGCCCTGAAAGATTCCTCCTGGAGCTCAACCTGATGAGGTTGCTCTTGAAGAATACTGTGAATTAGATACCGCAAGAAGAGCCCAGTGTTGTTCTACATGAAAAACCGTATGAGGTTCTGTTTGAAGGACAAGTCTGATAGATTCCTCCTGAAGATCACCCCAATCAGATTTCTCCTGAAGAAAGAAGCTGAGAAGTTGCTTGCTCATGAAGAGCCCAGTGATTTTTTTTACACGAAGAACCTTATGAGTTTCCACCTGAAGGAAATCCCTGAAAGATTCCTCTTGAAGAGCCCAAAGAACCTTATGAGGTTCCACATGAAGAACAACCCTGAAAGATTTTTCCTGAAGATCAACATGATGAGGTTTTCTCCTGGTGAAGAACACTGTAACATTTTTCCCTGATGACGAGTCCAGTGATGTTCTACATGAAGAACTTTGTGAAGTTCTACTTAAAGGACAACCCTGATAGATTTCTCCTGAAGATCAACCCAATGAAGTTCCTCTTGAAGAACACTGTGAAGTTGCTACTGCATGAAGATCCCAGTGATGTTCTACATGAAGGCCCTTATGAGTTTCCGCCTGAAAAATTCTTCTTGAAGATCAACCTGATGAGGTTCCTTCTGAAGAAGAACACTGTGAAGTTGCTTCCTCATGAAAAGCCCAGTGATGTTCTACCTGAAGAACCTAATGAGGATCTACTTAAAGGACAACCCTGAGAGATTCCTCCTGAACATCAACTGATAAAGTCCTCCCTGGAGAACCCTGTGATGTTTCTACCTTAAAGTGACAGCCAACCTCATTTAACTTTACATATTCTGCAACTGCATGATATGTAAAGTCAAATTGTCTATGCATTTTAATATCATTTTTTCATTTTCCTACATTTTTTTCTACTTTTTATATCCCTGACATTGAGCTCCCTGAAACTCTGTTTCCAAAGAGCTTTCTGTCAAGGATTGTGAAAGCAGGGATATTGGAACACTATCCCTGTACCCTGTTCAGGTGTTTCTGCATTGTTTCACTATATTTATTTACATTGTACCTTTTTTAACTATCTCTGCTTTCAAAGTCCCTGATAGAAAGCTCTCTGAAAATAGAAGCTATAGAGGTACAATTCTGCTAACTACATCAAAGCAGATTAGTGAAAATTCTCAGTGATTTAAATGGGTTTTTAATCCCTTAATCCCATAAGGACCCATGATGTGCTATGACCATTATGGGAAAACATCCGTTATGGACCCGTGATGGTCCTGGCATGTCATGGAATTCAGGGGTCCCCACGCATTAGATGGAATGAATGTGAAAAAAATCATTGAATACAAGAAAGAAAGCCAAAAAAAAAAATCTTTGTCAAAAAAACACAATTTCTGAAATATCAGGAGAATAAAAAACGTGCTGTTTTATTTTGTAAAAAAAATTGGCCCCAGAGGTTATTATGGACTTTAACCCTTTGAATGCCAGAAGGGTACACAACGCATTGCAAAAGCATTCAAAGGGTTAAGAAATGTATTATCTCATTATCTGCATGCCGTTAGGGAACCCCTGAATCCAATGGGCATAAAAAAAAAAAAAAGAAAAAGCCCTGTTATCCTTAACTGCCGGCAACGTGGCTGGTCCTTAACCCCTTCCCGACAATTGACTTACCAGGTACGTCCCGCAAAAACTGTCACTTAGTGACAGAGGACGTACCTGGTAAGTCCCGGAAGTCCGGGTCTCCGTGCAGCTGCACGCCATTCGGGGACTCTGGAATCATTTAAAAAAAAAATGTTAGCTGGGCGTTAAGGTGACAGCCGCATACAATCGCAGCTGTCACTAAGGGGTTAAGGAGTTAAATGCTAGAGGTCTTACATTACTTCACAGCACATCGGAGACCCCTCTGGCACTGAATGGCTTGAAAGTCCAATTTAAGCTCATTAAAATTTTGGGAGGTTATCTGTCCCTTCTGGTGCAGTTGCATTGCTTTCAAATTTGCACTTCATGTTCCTGAACACAACCCTTTGCTCCTTTATTTTCATTAAAGGCATAAAATTAGGGAACCCCCACTGCTGAGATGTGTTTTAATTAAATGTTATTGTAGCTCAAACCTGAATATTTTAAGTGTAGTATCACAATGACCTGAAATTTTACACTGGCGCTGTTGCTATACCATCCTATGGAAATGTATGGTCATAGACCAGAGCTGTCCATAGGATGGTGTAGCAACAGCGCCACTGTAAATTTTCAGGCCACTGAAATACTGCACCAAAACAAATTCCAAAACAAAAAAATCTCCCAGCTGTGGGAGTAACCTTTGTTTTACTCAGGAGGCTAAACCCTAAAATATATATATTTTTACATATTAAGCGTTATTATTATCCCTTTAATGCATGTTCATTTCTATACAGGGTCTCCATATTTATTAAAGCACAAATTAACCTTTTGTGTGCCAGAGGGGTATCCATTGTAGGGTGACCACGTGTCCCTGATTGCCAGGGACAGTCTCTGATTTGAAATATGTGTCCCATGTCCCTGGCAGTACCTTCAGGAACAATACAGAGTCCAGAGATGGATTAAGGCTTTATGGGGCCCTAGGCAAGGAAAAAATTTGGGGCCCCGCATCTATTGATCCAACACAAGATGTTAGTGACATCAATAGTAGGGCATCTGTCTGAGGCCCATCACCTGTGGCTAGGGCCCCTCATATTGCCATGGGCCCTAGGCACTAGCCTAGGTTGCCATAATAGATGATCCGGCATTGACAGAGTCCCTGAATTTAGATTCCAGAGCACAGAGTTCTAATCCTTAGGAGATCCGCCCATTGCCTACTGTGACAGGAAGTGACTCCTCTGCTGGGCTACAAGGAAATGACTTCCAGACAGAGCTATGAACACTAGAGAGAGAACTGAGCCTTTATCCTGACATCAAACAGGAGCTGCAGTGCAATTGTGTTGCAGTGTAATGGTAGTCTAAGGCTTTGGGTGTGATGTAGCCTGCAACAGGCATCACTTTTTGTCTTGTAGCCTGAAACAGGCATCACTTTCTGTCACAGCAGTTAATGGTTAGCTCTCCCTCTAGTGTTTAGAACTCTATGGTACGCCTGAGAAAGAGAGGTTTGCCCCCTGATGTCCAGTGATGTATAGTGAACCCTCCCACATAGCTGCACTAGAGACGAGGACACGTACTCTACTGCTCTCATCTCTGCCGTGTCCCTGAATGTCAGAATGGAAATGTGGTCACCCTAATCCATTGCAAATCAATGTGTTAGACAATCCTCTGTGATTCATAGGTCTAATGGATAAGGTACAAATAAATCGCATTAGAGGGAATGAATGTGAAAAAAAATCATTGAATACAAGAAAGAAAGCAAAAAAAAAAATCTTTGTCAAAAAACACAATTTCTGAAATTTCAGGAGAATAAAAAACGTGCCGTTTTATTTGGTAAAAAAAAAAGATTGGCCCCAGAGAGTATTATGGATTTTAACCCTTTGAATGCCAGAAGGGTACACAACACATTGCAAAAGCATCCAAAGGGTTAAGAAATGCATTATCTCAAATAGTACCAGAGTGCTTCTCATATTTAAAAACCTAAAAAGAAAACGTGCAAAAAACAGTATGTAAAATGAGTGTAAATTGCTAAATTTAGGCATCAATATCTCTCAGTAGGAAATGTTTCCAGTTTAAACGAGCTCCGTAGAGAAATATATGTGAAAAATATTGTTGCTGATGTACTCAGATGAATTAGAGTCATTTTGGGACTAATGATCTCCCCCTTACAGGACAAATAAGAATCTCCTTTGATTTCAATAGGACAGGACATTGATCATAGCTGGGAACTCTTCATATTTGCCCCTGAGACTCTGGTTTTGGCTGCGGATTACCGGGTCTCCAGGTACCGAGGCTGATACTCTGGATGTGTCTAACGAAACTCTGCCCACTTCTCCTTCCCTTCCCTTTCTGTTCCTCCCTATTCCCTCCCACTTCTCCTTCTTCCCAACCCAGTTCTTCACACTTTTTCTACATTTGTTAAGCCCTGCCTCACTTGCAATTAAGCCACACCCCTTTTTGGCATGAATCGTGTCATTTATCTCCCCCAGTGGCACCACAGGACTCCTCAACAGGGATTCCACAAGAAAAAATTCACATGTATGGCCTTTGATGCATTACTTTGCAGTGAATTTGCACCAAAATTGCTCCAAATCGTCTTAGTTCATCAGCTTCATGGAGCGTAAATAGGAATAAACTGCCTTAGTAAATAAAAAAAATCCGATTCACATTAAAAAATTAAAAAAGTAACAATATGAGTGAAAAGGTAAATGTCCCACAGGCAGATGTCATGCATTTGTAATTAAATGAAATAAATCTGTAAGACCATAACACAACTCACGTGTAAGACACCAGAGCAGCGCTTGGCTGGATGAATATCGCTGCTTAGAAATCCCATACTGCTGGCTGGACACGAATCGTTCTTGATCAGTTGTGACTGTGTTAGCGTCCATCAGAAGGAATCTGTCCATTGCAGAATCTAGGAATATAAAACAAAAAGTTACATTACAGCAAACAACCTTCTGAGCATGTACATAAATCAGTGGTTCTCAAGCATAGGCTGACCAGACCTTATCTTTAACCGGGGACGCATAGGAGAAATGCATACTGCAGGACTGCACTGATTTCAGTGAAGTACTGCAAAATGGCTATTCCCTATGGGTCCCCAGTTAAAGGTGAGATCTGGTCAGCCTACTCAAGCAGGGCGTGCTCTGGTGGCATTTTGGATAGCAGAGTAGGGTGCCACTTTTTCACTCTTAAGACTTTGGTGAATTTTCAGTTACAATTGTATATAGAAAAGGTTATACATAAGAATATCCCTTTAAATGCAGGAGAGGTATGAAAAATTTGTTCTGCGGGATGGTACAGGAATCAAGTTTCCTGCATCGCACCATTAGTTCTGTAGTTAAAAAAAAAATAATAAAGCCCCCCAAAGATGCCACAGTTAACCCTTTGAGTGCCGGCGGGGTAACACTCTGGAGCTCAAAGGGTTTAAAATGTGGGGCATCTTATTCTTCTTTTTGGTTAAAAAATCCAATGTCTGTCAATTTGCAGTAGGCATGTGAATTGGCAGACCCCCCTATTCCCTACCTCTCAGGCTGTTGCCCTAGTCTGACTGCTAATTATTTTGAACCGAGACTGTTTCAGTATACAAAAGCCAGCCTTGGTTCTAAATAATTGGCAGACTTCAATTAGTTAGGATGTGTGCTTACGCACCTCCCAGCTAATCAGCTTCAAGCGGGGGGATGAGGAACCAGTCTCTGCTCAAAATTCTTGCTATGTGACCCGGGCAACAGCCCGAGGTTTACAAAGTAGGGGGGGGGGGGCTCTGCCACTTTACATGTGTGCTGCCTCCAACAGAGACGGTGGCAGAGGCACTGGGGCCACATTGGGCATCATTATTTGAGAAACTAAAAACAAATTAGCAGACATTGGATTTTTTAAACAAAAAGAAGAAAAAGGTGCCACACACTTTAAACCCCTAGAGCACTGAAGGATTACCCCTCTGACACTCAAAGAGTAAACTGTGGCAACTTTGGGAGGGCTTTATTTTTTTTTTAATAAAATACAGAACTAAATGATGTATTTTTTTTTTTACAACACTGAAAAGAAAAGAAGAGAGGAAGAAGAGAAGACAAAAGATTGAAGAAGAAGTTGGCCAGGACCCCCCGGACATCAGGATTACGGGTACGTTTCTATTTGTCGGGACATGTTAACTGGTAGATTAACCCTATGAGTGCCTATGGGGTATGCAAAGATGTGCAATGCATTGCATACCCCACTGCCACTCATACAGTTAATCTTTTTATTTTTCAACCACAAGTGTGTTTTGGAAAACAGTTTTGTAACACATACCGGTGGTTTTCACCATGTGTCATGCACTCGGCACCTCCATTTCATGGCACAGGGTTTTCGCCATGAAAAGTGCGGTCCATAACATGTAGTGAAGCCACCACATGCAATAGGATAGCAAATTCTATTATGTTTATGTGATGTCATTGGACATTTTTTGTGCGGAGGTGGTAGCTGACAGCACAGTTAATAGAATAGCAAACTGTACTATCAAAATCACCACCGCTGGTTTAAAAAAATAACGGGGATAGTAGTATCAAGGCCTAAGTGCATAACCCCACAGATTTTCCTAGCACAAGAACAGGCAGAGCTTCATGATGAGATCTGTAGTCTCCAACAGCTGGAGTACCAGTGGTTGATGAGCCCTCAGAATCTGTAGATGCTATTCACAGACATACAGATCCACAGTGGTGGAACCAGCATACGGTACAGTATGTATTACATAGATCTCTGCAGTACCTGAGACAGCATCCGTCTGCCCCTGCACGGGTCCAGGGCTACACGCACTGCTCATCGTACTGTTGTCAGAACCTGCAAGATAATTATAATTCACTAACACGTTATTCACATTACACACGTACGTTTAACTTGTAATCATGTCTGGGAATTTACCAAATGAGTAGAACCTGAGATATTTTAACATTTTCTGTGCAAGAGGGGTAACCAACGCATTGCTCTGCAATGAGCTGGTTATGCCTCTTCCACTGAAAGGGTTAATGTTAACTCAGAAGGTGGCTCAAAGCATTCAGTTGCAATCTGTTGGGCACATTATGTGAGCTCACTGTAATAACTCTTGACCCTTTGAGTACCAGAGGGGTATGCAACACATTGCTCTGCAATGTGTTGCGTACCCCTCTGGCACTCAGAGGGTTAATTCTCCACATAGCGTAGATTCTAGTTGATATGTCATTGCATGTTCTAAAACAGTAGAGCGCCAGTCAATCCCACTTGATTCTGGGCCACAAATTCTAATGGCCACTATGAAGTAATTCTGTGTGAATGGTTAACCAAAATAAATCTTTAGTTAGTTCTGGATATCATATCAACAGAGTTGGAAATGATTCTTTGTTGTCAGACTCCAGGACACCAAACTCCTCCCACTGAATCTTTTGCACTTAAGATATTTCAGTGGGAAGAGTCTGATAGTTTGAGGTATTGTTGTAGTCCCAAATCAAACAATTATGTCTGCCTCCATGGATTTGATATACTGCACTAATTCAAATTGGATTCGAGGAATCACATAGGCAGTTTTGAATTAAAGGAGCAGTAAACTTTTTTTATGAAAATATATATATTGTAGGGATTTTCCTATTGAGTAAGAAAAGGGTACTCCCACTGCCTAGAGATTATATTTCCAGAGTTATTACAGTTTAAACCCATGTTTTTTTACATTAGCAGTGCCCTCTAGTGGTCAAATTCTAATTAGACTTTCTGTTAGATTCTAATGGAGAGGAAAGTCAGAAAAGTCAGAGACATACAGTTCTCCAGAATGTGATAGAAACTGCTGAGTCACTTCCTGTCAGTTAGAACTATCAGGAAGTAAACACAGTAAATTCACTTCCTGATTATTTGAACTGCTATAAATTTTGGGAGTGACCATGTTTTATTCGCAGGAAATGCTCTGTAAAATATGTTTTCATAAATAAAAGTTTACTGCTCCTTTAAGTTTTCAAATATGAAAAGAAAATCCAAGGTGATAGGTCCACTTTAAGGTCCAGAAGGGAGAACAGCGAGCTTTGCGAAACGATGTGTTGCACACCACTGTGGTGTTCAAAAAGGTTAAATATATTCAGTCATTTGAGCTGTATATGATATAATGTGCTTATATATTTAGGAATATTAGTCATATTCTTGGCACAAGGGAATGGAATCTGGTATAGATTTCCTCTGCTAGTGGGAGATATGTTGGCAGATGCATCAGATATATTTAACCCCTTGGATGATAGAGAAATCTCGAAACCAATGCAAAGCAATATATTGGGGGTGTCACTACCATCCAAGGGGTTAAAACTGTTGTTTTAGCTGAAATACTGAATTCTAAATAATTTGCTGTCCTTAATGTGGTGTTGGGTATGTTATTAGTAAATAATGGTGTATCAATGTATGTCAATTAATTTAAAGAAGCGGTAAAACTTTAGTCATAAAAATATCTGTATTATAGAACACCCGCAGGACAGATACTAATATTCTGCACTGCTCTGCCGCACACCTGCCACGCCCCGCCGGACAGATACTAACATTCTGCACTGCTCTGCCTCACACCTGCCACGCCCCGCAGGACAGATACTTACATTCTGCACTGCTCTGCCTCACACCTGCCACGCCCCTCAGGACAGATACTAATATTCTGCACTGCTCTGCCTCACACCTGCCACGCCCCGCAGGACAGATACTAACATTCTGCACTGCTCTGCCTCACACCTGCCATGCCCCGCAGGACAGATACTAACATTCTGCACTGCCACGCCCCGCAGGACATATATTAACATTCTGCACTGCTCTGCCTCACACCTGTCACGCCCCGCAGGACAGATACTAACACTCTGCACTGCTCTGCCTCACACCTGCCACGCCCCGCAGGGCAGATACTAACACTCTGCACTGCTCTGCCTCACAGCTGCCACGCCCCGCAGGACAGATACGAACATTCTGCACTGCTCTGCCTCACACCTGCCACGCCCCGCAGGACAGATACGAACATTCTGCACTGCTCTGCCTCACACCTGCCACGCCCTGCAGGACAGATACGAACATTCTGCACTGCTCTGCCTCACACCTGCCACACCCCGCAGGACAGATACTAGCACTCTGCACTGCTCTGCCTCACACCTGCCACGCCCCGCAGGACAGATACGAACATTCTGCACTGCTCTGCCTCACACCTGCCACGCCCCGCAGGACAGATAATAACATTCTGCACTGCTCTGCCTCACACCTGCCACACCCCGCAGGACAGATCCGAACATTCTGCACTGCTCTGCCTCACACCTGCCACGCCCCGCAGGACAGATACTAACATTCTGCACTGCTCTGCCTCCTACCTGCCACTCCCTGCCTTTCAGATACTAACATTCCACTTTCCCTCCCACCTACCACTCCCTGCCAGACAGAAACTAACATTCCACACTGCTCCCCCTCCCACCTGCCACTCCCTGCCAGACACAAACTAACATTCCACACTGCTCTCCCTCCCACCAGCCACTTCCTGCCAGACAGAAACTAACATTCCACTCTGCTCTCCCTCCCACCAGCCACTCCCTGCCAGACAGAAACTAACATTCCATGCTACTCTCCCTCCCACCTGACACTCCCTGCCAGACAGAAACTAACATTCCACGCTGCTCCCCATCCCACCTGCCACTCCCTGCCAGATAGAAACTAACATTCCGCACTGCTCTCCCTCCCACCTGACACTCCCTGCCAGATAGAAACTAACATTCCACACTGCTCTCCCTCCCACCTGACACTCCCTGCCAGACAGAAACTAACATTCCACACTGCTCTCCCTCCCACCAACCACTTCCTGCCAGACAGAAACTAACATTCCACACTGCTCTCCCTCCCACCAACCACTTCCTGCCAGACAGAAACTAACATTCCACACTGCTCTCCCTCCCACCAACCACTTCCTGCCAGACAGAAACTAACATTCCACACTGCTCTCCTTCCCACCTGACACTCCCTGACACACAGAAACTAACATTCCACACTGCTCTCCTTCCCAACTGCCATTCCCTGACAGACAGAAACTAACATTCCACACTGCTCTCCTTCCCACCTGACACTCCCTGACAGACAGAAACTAACATTCCACACTGCTCTCCCTCCCACCAGCCACTACCTTACAGCCAGGTACCAACCTTCCATTCTTTTCTCCCTCTCACGTGACTGCCAGAGACATACTAACATGCCACCCTGCTTTTCCTCCCTACCACCTGTCACTCCCTTCCAGCAAAATGCCAACATTCCACGCTACTGTTCCCATTTTAACCCTATGAATGCCAGAGAGGTCTCGGTTCAAGAGATGAATATCTTCAAGAACATAAATAACAAGCCTTTTAAACAGTATTTAAATTTTATGGGAAAAAAATGAGAAACTGAGAAAATTGAGAAAATTATATTTTGATGGCACAGTACTGCACTTTATGTTAATTGCCCCCAATATATGCTATTTAGTTCCTTTCCACAGCAAACAACTCTCACTGTGCTTTTAATCATGTCTCCTGAGTGTGGGTTCTGCCTGGGTTCTTTCATTGCACAGAGTGTGCGGTAATACTGGCCTAGTGCAGAAACTAATTAACATAAATTACCACAATGTGCCACCATACTCACTTCTCAAAAACTATTTATATTATAAACAAAAGGCTATCAAAATATATAGGCAGTTTTAAAGGAGCATTAAACTTTTTTTTAATGAAAACACATTTTGTAGATATTTTCCTGCTGAATAAAACAAGGTCACTCCCATCGCTGTCAAATGTTTTATTCAAAATTTATAGCAGTTTAAATAATCAGGAAGTGAATTTACTGTGTGATTACTTCCTGATAGTTCTAACTGACAAGAAGTGAATTTAATGTGTTTACTTCCTGATAGTTCTAACTGACAGGAAGTGAATTTACTGTGTTTACTTCCTGGTAGTTCTAACTGACATGAAGTGACAGGCAGTTTCTATCACTTTCTATGGAGAACTGTATGTCTCTGATTTTTCTGACTTTCCTCTCCATTACAATCTAACAGAAAATCTAATTAGAATTTGACCACTAGAAAAAAAACATGGGTTTAAACTGTAATAACTCTGGAAATATAAATCTCTCGGCAGTGGGAGTACCCTTATTTTACTCAGTAGGAAAATCCCTATAATATATATTTTTTCATAAAAAAAGTTTACTGCTCCTTTAAACTCTCTTTAACACTGACAAAACTTTTCTTAAAGTGGAGGTCAACTTTAAATAATATTCAGTAATAGGTTCTTTAGTTAGTGTCTGGGGAAGGCAAAATAGAATTACTTTGGTCGAACCAAAAACTCAGAATGTGTGCATGGTGAGGACTGTGCAGTAGACAGCTTCCTTCTCTGCCTACTCAGTAATCCCGCCCTGAGTGAAAGGCAGTGTTAGCTCCATTCTTATGCCTGTGGCCGATCCATAGTAAACATTACCTCTTTTCAGAAAAACTCTCTGAAATCTTATGAATCGCTGCTGGATTTCTTCCTTCACCTCATCAGATAACTGTGTGCTGTATTCCACTTTACCAATGCTCATGGATAACAAGGAATAACCTGAAAATAAAAATGTATCACAGCTCATAAATAATAAGGGATATTTTTATAAATTAGCCCAGCAATAATAAAAAATAATCAATGCATACCACAGTACATTCACTGAAGTGATAACTATAGGCAGACTATACCAAATGGAAGAGGTTAAAGCATGGTACTGTCTTAGACGTAGAAAATGCAGCAGACTAGTACAGTAAGAAATGTGGGTCTCTTTTTGTGTGACAGAAGGTCTTAACTAGATAGGGTATAGGCAACCTTTATACAATTGCTTGATATATCTATCTATGTGTGTATATTTCTCTGAATGAGAAAAGACCGTTAATGACTCTTTAGAACACTTTAAGGCCCCTTTCACACCGGTGCAGCAAACCTGTACTGGTGATGTTGCCTGTTCAGAGACTATTGACTGAAGTAAATACTTAAAGGTATAGTAACACTTCGTTTTATCTTTATTTTATTTTGTAGGCATGAAAAAAACATGAAGAACGATATGTCTTATCTCTCAAACCTTTATCTTCTCAAACAGATATTCACAAGCAAAGTTCCCCTCCCGCCCCTTTTTCCTAGTGTAAGCCATCTCTTCTCAGATGTGAATCTGGTTGTAAGACCAGACAGATAACAGAAGGGGACAATCTTCTTCCTATAAGAACAATGAAAGCCCTTCCCCCCTTGACAAGTTTTTCAGCTTTTTCCCTTATCTTAATTGAAGATTGTCCCTCTCTGCAGTCTACCTGGGCACCTCCCTTCTGATCTGGCTGAACAGGGGGGGGATACTTTGTTTGTGAATATCTCTTAAACCATAAAGGTTTGAGAGATAAGTCTTATATCGTTCTTCATGTTTTTTTAATGCCTACAAAATAAAATTAAGATAAAACAAAGTATTACTATCCCTTTAAACATCCAACAAGCTCAATCCTTACTGCTTTCTGACAGTAAAGGAGGTCTGCATGGCAGCATAGAGGAACAGTAGCAGATAATTTACACAAGTGTTGTTGGAGGTTGTAGTGCTCATTGCAACCTCCAATGAGTAGCCAACCTATGTGGTCTCCATCCTGTAAAATTGGATAGTGCTTACATGGGCCGGACAATCAACACTCCTCTCCTGCATCTGTAATGGCAGTGGAACCCAGGAGAAGGCAAGTGACAACACAGGGACTGCAACAGCAATGTAAAAAAGAGCCCTTTCAGTTTTTAGATGCTGAGATACCATTGCCCATGTATAGACAACAACAGCGTTCTTATGCAAAAAATGGTAAGTCCTTCTATTAAAGTAACCATATATATATACCTGACTGTTTTATGAAGGACTCTTAAGTAGGTTAGTTCTTCTTTAGTTACACACAGTAATTTTATAGATACACCTCACTGCTGTATGACAGGTTCCTACCTAGGTAAGTCTTTCTGTTACACACAGTAATTATACAGATACACCTGACTGCTGTATGATGGACTCCTACCTAGGTAAGTCCTTCTGTTACACACAGTAATTATACAGATACACCTGACTGCTGTATGATGGACTCCTACCTAGGTAAGTCTTTCTGTTACACACAGTAATAACATAGATATACCTGACTGCTGTATAATGGACTCCTACCTAGGTAAGTCCTTCTGTTACACACAGTAATTATACAGATACACCTGACTGCTGTATGATGGACTCCTACCTAGGTAAGTCTTTCTGTTACACACAGTAATGATATAGATACACCTGACTGCTGTATAATGGACTCCTACCTGGGTAAGTACTTATGTTACACAAAGTAATTATATAGATACACCTGACTGCTACAGTCGTGTGAAAAAGAAAGTACAGTAGGCTAACCAGATCTCACCTTTAACCGGGGACACATAGGAAATAGCCATTTTTCAGTGTTTCACTGAAATCAATGCAGTCCTGCAGTATGCATTTTTCCTATGCGTCCCTGGTTAAAGGTGAGGTTTGGTCAGCCTAAAGTACACTCTCTTTAAATTCAATGGTTTTACATGTCAGGACATAATAACAATCTTCTGTTCCTTAGCAGGTCTAAAAATTAGGTAAATACAACCTCAGATGAACAACAACACATGACATATTACACCGTGTCATGATTTATCTAGCAAAAATAAAGTTAAAATGGAGAAACCATGTGTGAAAAAGTAAGTACACCCTTACTGCTTCCATAGGAATTAAGATGCTAAGTAGCAGATAAGTGCTGATAATCAAATGCCCTTGGATTAGTTGATCAACAACAAGTGTGACCAACTCTATAAAAGCCAAAGTGTTAGCAGTTTGCTGGTCTAGAGCATTCAGGTGTGTGTTAACATAATGCCAAGGAGGAAAGACATCAGCAATGATCTTAGAGAAGCAATTGGTGCTGCCCATCAATCTGGGAAGGGTTATAAGGCCATTTCCATACAATTTAAAGTCCATCATTCTACAGTGAGAAAGATTATTCAAAAGTGGAAAACATTCAAGACAGTTGCCAATCTTCCCAGGAGTGGACATCCCAGCAAATTCACCCCAAGGTCAGACCGTGCAATGCTCAGAGAAATTGCAAAAACCCTAGAGTTACATCTCAGACTCTACAGGCCTCAGTTAGCATGTTAAAGTTCATGACAGTACAATTAGAAAAAGACTGAACAAGAATGTTTTGTTCAGAAGGGTTGCCAGGAGAAAGTTGCATCTGAATAAACCACAAGACTCCTGGAACAATGTCCTTTAGACAGAGGAGACCAAAGTGGAGATATCTGGCCATAATGCACAGTACCACTTTTGACTAAAACCAAACACAGCATATCAGCACAAACACATCATACCAACTGTCAAGCAGGGTGGTGGAGGGGTGATGATTTGGGCTTATTTTGCAGCCACAGGACCTGGGAACCTTGCAGTCATTGAGTCGACCATGAACTCCTCTGTATACCAAAGTATTCTAGAGTCAAATGTGAGGCCATCTGTCCGACAGCTAAAGCTCGGCTGAAATTGGGTCATGCAACGTGGCAATGATCCCATGTCCACCAGCAAATCTACAACAGAATGGTGAAAAAGAAAAGAACCAAGGTGTTGCAATGGCCCGGTGACAGTCCAGACCTCAACCCGATCGAAATGCTGTGGCAGGACCTTAAGAGAGCTGTTCACAAACAAATGCCAGCAAACCTCAATGAACTGAAGCAATGTTGTAAAGAAGAGTGGGCCATAATTCCTCCACAACGATGTGAGAGACTGATAAAGTCACACAGTAAGCGATTACTTCAAATTATTACTGCTAAAGGTGGTTCTACAATCTATTGAATCATAAGGTGTACTTTGTTTTTCACACATGGCTTCTCCATTTTGGCTTTATTTTTGTCAAATAAATCATGACACAGTGTAATATTTCATGTGTTGTTGTTCATCTGAGGTTGTATTTGCCTAACTTTTAGACCTGCTAAGGAACAGATGATTGTTATTATGTCCTGACATGTAAAACCACACAACTGTATATGAAGTACACGTACAGTACCTAGGTGAGTCATGTTATACATATTAACAACCACTTATACCTATAGGTATAGATAGCTTTTTGTATACTAGAGATATTTTTGAAGCATTGTAAAGCCATGGATACATTTCTAATATTTTAGTGGGAGGATAAGGCACCAGCCACAGACACATATTATATTATATACTTTGTCTGAATTGAAACTAAGCGTCTTCTAGATGAGACATAGGAAGTAGATAAATGTGCAGTTGGGAACCATACACTGACCACTGTCCAGTACAGAGATAGCAGCACCAAGCAGTGAGCTCAATAGCAAGGTGCAGTGTGAAAATAAGTGGGGACCACTGTGTTACTAATTATCAGCATGCCTGTAAATGTAGCGGACAGAATGAGAATAGTTCTTAAATGTATATATTTTACTGTTGGACTAGGACCCCACTCAGTGTAAGTAAAGTAACAACGTAGTGAAAAGGTCAGTAAATGTACTATGGTGGACACCTCTCTGGTACACAAAGGATTAGCACACTGAGGGCACTTTCATAACTCCTTTGAATGTGGAGGAGGAGGAGAGAACGTATCCAAGGACATCCTACTATATACTTAACTCTAAGGACAAATAATATATAGGAAGTGTGTGTGTCTGTAGGTTCATTTCTTGTCCTGCCCTGTGCAAATTACTGCACCAGGGATATCAGAAATTATCAGTACAGGAAAATGGCCACTGGGCTCTGAAAACATCACTGCAGGTGTTAAGGCAAAGTAATGTACATGGAGGCTGCAAACCCAGTTGCATGACTCCACCCAAAAGACACCTCTAGGCGTGTTCAGTCTGGACACAGGAGCAAATCACCGCACCAGGGAAGTCAGACATTGCTGGTACACAGAAACAGGCAATAAGACTGGAAAATTTCCTTTCAGACAGTTGGGCAAAGTAATGTACATAGGTGCCACAAATCCACATGAGTGTGTTCATGTACTCCTCCTGACTTCCTACTATCAGGGGAGGGCTGGCAACTTGTGGCCCGGGGGGCAAATACAATCAAGCGGCCCATTTATACTATCGTTTGAGCCCACTCTCAAAGCCCACCTCCTTTTGTTAATTTTAAACGTGGCATTAATATCGTGAAGTAAAGTGATACCACAAAGCTCACATTAAAGTGGGCTAAACTACTGATATTACAGAGCTTACAATTTAAGTAAAGCGACACTAGTGATACTATAGAGCTTACAGTGGAAATGGGTTATGGAACTAGTGTAGCCTCATTTGGATTGTAGCTTTGTGGTATCATTTGTATAGCATCATTTCAATTGTAAGCTCTGGGTATCACTAGTGTTGCTCCATTTATAGCAACAAGATGGAGATTAAGTGAGACAGTGGCCCACTGGCCCAGACATATGACCGGCCCAGGGGGAAATTGCCCCCCAGGCCAGCCCTCCCCTGCCTACTATGCCTAGTACAGCCTCCTGAACAGGGGAGTAAGGTGTAAGGATAATTGCTTATACAGCCAGCAGAAAAACACCACATCTGTCTTGAAATTCTTCTCACTATAGTGAAGCATTGACTAAATGCAGTTGGAGTGAATTAACTGAAGCTCCAATGACAGGACACACACATTTAGGAGTGTCAGACTTCCCTAGTCCACCTACCCACAGGTAATGGATCTCACAATCTAATCTCAGTGACATCATTCCTACCTCCCCATTCTCACTTATCCAGCCTCCTGTCCTCCTCTTATTTCACATATTGTTGTATAAATGTTGAGTTCTACTTCATATGTTTGTTTTTTTTGTTGTGGGAAATATTAACCCCTTGTGCTGGGGACCACTCTGGCATCCAAAAAATTATAGTTGGGTTCATTAACCCTTTGAGTGCCAGAGGAGTACGCAACCCATTGCATATCCCTCTGGCACTCAAAGGGTTAAAAAACAAATAAATATATATATGTGTATATATATATATATATATATATATATATATATATATATATAATTTTTTTTTTTATTTTATTTTTTTTTTAATAATGTATTAAATGGCAAATCCATTCTAGGAATGAGTAGTTCTTAGTTTGTTGAACAGACAAACCCTTTGATTGCAGAGCAATGTGTTGCATACACCTCTGGTACTCAAATGGTTAACAGGTGAGATTCCCTTCATACAGAATTCAAGAATTCAGATATATCTATGTTGATATATTTTGCATTATATATACAGCTTCTGTATATAATGATCTCTATTGAGTTCTGCTTCTACAACACCTCCTCACAGCAAATGATTAGCTTCAGTAGACCTGAATGGCTTGTAAGGGACATCAGCTCTTATCAGATTGTGAACTGAAACAATTAGCATTGAGCTACAAGAGATCATTAATCAGTATATATATATATAATTGTTGTTTGAAGAACAGTTGCCTATATAAGTTCTGCTGATAAACAAATAAACCCTTTGAGTGCCAGTGGGGTACACAATCCATTGCAAAGCAATGAGTTGAGCACCCCCTTTGGGGCACATTTTCTCCATAACACGAAATAGATAAAATCTAGAGCAAACCAACTACAACATAAAAACATTTACAAATTCAAATTGAACGATGCGTTCCGTACCCCCTGGCACTGAATGGGTTAAATAAAAAGGGAATTTGTAGTTGTTCCCCCTACAGGGAAGTTTATTTGCCTCAGATCTGCTTCAGTTCTTCTTAACACTTTGAATGCCAAAGAGGTATCCAACGCATTGCGTTGGATACCTCTCTGGCACTCAAAGGGTTAATGCGTCAGCCTTAATGAATGTATGTATCAAAGAACGGTCCACTATTGTGAGATGATTGTAACTTTTCACTACAAACACAGCAGCAACAACAGCGGCTCTGATAAAGGCCAAAATAGTAGGTTTGGTTAGGAGAGACTGGAAAAAGGATGTTCATAACAACGCGAGAGATGAGTGATGTTCATAACGAGATTGGTATTGATATGGCACAGCTCAGTGTTTCAGGTACTTTCTATCGTGGTTTCGCGACAAACAATAGATACTGTTACTTTAGGAGTGAGGATATCCCCTTGTCTAATTTCTCCTTTATGTGATGTAGATTCAGTATGAGAAGGACGATGAAGTCACAACCATATACTGGCAACTAAAGGGAACTGGGGAAGTTTTGGAGTAACCCAACTGAACCACATTGAAAAATTAAAACATTAATTAAATGGGAGTTTTATCACTTTGAATGCTACAGAGGTCCCAAAAACACTGCATTCGGGGGGTAAAATCAACTGGAATTTGGGGAACTTATATTTGTTCCCTATGGTGTCATTGATTTGATCCAGATTTGCTCAAATTCATTTAAACCCTTTGAGTGCCAGAGGAGTACAGAATGCACTGCTTTGCGAAGCATTCCGTACCCCTCTGTCACTCAAAGGGTTAAAGGGATAGTAACACTCCGTTTTAACTTTATTTGTAGGCATTAAAAAAACATGAAGAATGATATAAGTCTTATCTCTCAAACCTTTATGGTTTAAGAGATATTCACAAGCAAAGTTTCCCCTCCCGCCCCTTTTACCTAGTGTAAGCCATCTCTTCTCAGATGTGGAATCCAGTCCATAGACCACACAGATAACAGCAGGGGACAATCTTCTTCCTATGAGAACAATGAAAGCCCTGCCCCCCTTGACAAGCTTTTCAGGTGTTTCCCTTATCTTAACTGAAGATTGTCCCTCTCTGCAGTCTACCTGGGCACCTCCCTTCTGATCTGGCTGAACAGTGTTACATCAGTAAAAGGGGCAGGAGGGGGATACTTTGTCATTGAATTACTCTTGAACTACAACTCTGACAGAATTGAAATAACACTCTCCAAAGTCCAAATACTATGATGATTAATTAGAGCTGCTTTTATTATGAAACATTACTATCCCTTTAAGTACATGAGCCTCAGTGGATATGTAGGTAGGGCAGGGGTGAGGCTCTCCAGCTGCTTCCAGACTACAGCTCTTTTGGCTGTGAGGGATGATGGGAAATGTGGTCTGGCAACAGCTGGAAGGTCTCATGTTGTGGTATAGAATGTAATCTTCCTGTGTTTTACCCTTAGTATACTTTCCATGATTCTACCACCTGAACAGCTGTCTCATACAGGGCCGTATCGCACCTGATTTCCATATTAGGAGGACACTGGTAGGGTAAAGATTATCAATAAAAATAACAATATCATGCACTACCATCCAAAAAACTTCACATAAGTCCATACATAAAAATATCAAATTTTATTGGTAATTGAATGCATACCTCTGGAACAATCTCAGTCAACATTTGTAGTAGATGGAGAGACTTGTAGGCTAATGGTGCATGCAGCCAGATAAATAAAGAAACATCTCAGATGGATCCATGCGTTTTACTGTGTTTTCTCATGCATAAGCTATACCAACGCGAAATGCATGGATCCATCTGAGATGTTTCTTTTTTTCCATCTGGCTGCATGTACCTCTACTACTAATGTTGACTGAGATTGTTCCAGAGGTATGCATTCAATTACCAATAAAATTTTATGTTTTTACTTATGGACTTATGTGAAGTTTTTGGGTGGTAGTGCATGATATTGTTATTTTTATTGATGTTCACTAAAGCTTAGAGGGAGGCTCTTTTCACAGCACCCACCATTCAACTGGTCCTTTTTAACCTGCCTGGAGTGCCCACATATACATGTAAGAGTTTGGCTTGAAGACGGTAGTCATTGATATTTGGTCACTATAAGGTCCATTGGGATATGAAGAAAGAGCTGCTGAAATCGTGTTTGTTGAAGGGTAAAGATTATCCCTTTATTGGCTTATTGCTGGAAGGCATCCTAGCGCCACTCTGTTAGCCAGTGAAGCTAGTCTCCTGCCAGTCTCCTGCTTTTTCTACAGTTAACATGGTACTACCCATTACCCATTTCCCTAATAGAGTCCACTCTGCGGCTAGACCACAAAGCAATGCTTAGCAGTCTGATCTTTTGTGTCACTCCCCCTCTCCTCCTATACAGTGTAATCATCAGCAAGTTTAACCCTCTGACAAAATAGAAACATAGCATTTTATGGTATATAAGACCCAAATGACCCATCAAGTCTGCCCAATTCCCTATCTAGTTAGCTCTGAGTTCTTTTATTCTTAGACCAACCACATGTCTATCTCAGGAGATCACATTCATTTACTGTTTTAGACTCAAGACGACACAGGGAGGGAGTGCTTCAACAGAGCCGCTCATCACAATCAGCCAGATTGCACAAGGATTCTCACACAGGGAGGGAGTGCTTCAACAGACCCGCTCATCACAATCAGCCAGATTGAGCAAGGATTCTCGTAAAAAATACATTTTATTGTACAGTATTAAAAAGAAATCCATGTTTAAGAGTAACAGACACATAACTATGAACTATCTATTGACCAGAAAACTTCCTGGACACTGAGATCCAGGTAGCTCACTGTCAGGAACATAAAACTTTAAAAAATAAAAGTACAGGCAATTTGACTGTACATATTATGAACATATTATGTAAAGTACAAATAAACGGTTAAACACTTACTATTCCTTTAAAACATAAATGATGCAGAAGCTACAAAACTAAATTTTACATTGTATCACTAGACCTGCTTTCATGTTCCCTGACAGAAAGCTCACTGCAGACTGATTCTCATAGCTCATTGTCAAGGACTTACAAATGTAAAAGAAAAAAATTAGCCGATGAAGAAAAAAATAAACATCTACAGGTGGTTCGACTGTTCATTTTATAAACTTGCAGAATTTGTAAAGTCAGAATAATGGGTTACTGTTCCTTTAAAGGGATAGTAATACATACTTTTTAAAAATCTTCATTTTCTAGATATTAAAAATGTAAACTAAATGCCCAAAGTCCAATCTCTCAAACCTTTATGGTTTGAGTGATATTCACTGTCAAAGTCCCCCCCTTTCCCTGATGGCAGCGCTCTAGCTGACTGCAAGGAAATCCAGTCCTGGGACCGGTGGAGGCTCTTCAGCAGAGCCGAGATAGCGATATTGAAGCAAAAGTCCTTCACTGGAACGGTCTTCTAAGTGTGCTTGCAAACCACTGTAGAGTGATCAAATGTAAAAGGACCTGTCGTCTATCTCTCCTCTACGTTATATTCACTATTTTTTATTTACAAGACTAATTATTTAGATTTATAAATTATGCTACTTAAACCTTTGAGTGCCAGAGGGGTACTCAATGCATTGCTCTGGCACTCATAAGGTTTAGAAATGCAGTGCAGGCACATCCTGTCTTAGTCTTCGATTACTCCACTCATTGACACTTCAGCAGTGCATTCCTCATGAATCTCTAATACCGAAAGGGTTAATTGTTGGTGAGTGATGGATGTAAAGACTTCCCCGGACAGGAAACGCAGTGTATGGCAAGGGGAAGCATGTCATAGGGAGGTTTGATCTAGCAGGAAGTGGATATGAAAAGTTATTTATTAAGGTTGGCGGCAGGAAGTGGGCCGCAGTCAGCGGAAGAGAGGACAAGAGAAGTATGTTCTCAATGTTCTGTCTTACTGGGTCATCGTCTCTTTTTCTGCGGTCCTTTGTCCCTGGAGCTGTCCTCTACCTATTCCTTCTTCCTTGTCTGGTTTATTCGCCCCCCTTTTTTGTTCTTCATCTTGTACCCCACCCCGGGTTTTCCCCCTGTCTGTTTGTGCTTCTACCTCTTCCTCCCCATTCTCTCCCAGATGTTTCTCCGGTGCTCCTGTGCTCTTCGATCCGGTCCCCTTGTTCTACTGGGAGACTGTTGTTGCATATTTGCCGGACTTGACGGGTGCTTGCTTTCTTGTAGATGGATTCGGATGTACGTGCTCGAGGGGACTCCCGTGTGGGTTCGGATCCTTGCTGGTGCCCACCTGTAATGGTTTGTTTGACACACAGACACAGGAGGTTTGGATAAAACACAGTTTTATTGAACAGTTGTAATAACAATAACCTTCACGGGTCCAGTGATATATCAGCAATATAGTACAGACACAGGACAGGTTACAGTGAGGTATACTCACACAGGTCCAGTATATGCAAGTAATACAGAATACAATATACTGACACAGGTCAGGCAGTTCTCGTGTGAAACTCAAGCTAGGCAGTACTGAATGGGTTACTATTAGGCCGGGAGGACTGACAGGCCCTAATAGCACAAGGCCCTTTAAGAAGCTCAATCTTGAAGAGAGAGCACAATCTCGAATAACGCCTAAGCAGTAACGGGGACCAGAGCAACTTGTGGACTGCCGTAGCAGTAACGGAGACCAGAGCAACTTGTGGACTGCCGTAGCAGTAACGGAGACTAGAGCAGCTTGTGGACTGCCGTAGCAGTAACGGAGACCAGGCAACTTGTGAACTGCCATAGCAGTAAAGGAGACTAGAGCAACTTGTGGACTGCCGTAGCAGTAACGGAGACCAGAGCAACTTGTGGATTGCCATAGCAGTAACGGAGACCAGGCAACGGGTGGACTGCCGTAGTAGTAACGGAGACCAGACAACTTGTGGACTGCCGTAGCAGTAACAGAGGCTAGAGCAACCGGGGACTGCACGGATGGAAGGAGCACACAACAATGTTGCCTGGGCAACACCAATACAATGGAGACTAGACTGCAGAGAGTTACTGTCCGGAGACAGAGAGGATCCTGCCACAACCCCAACCGGAGGCCGGATAAGACGTAGCAGGAGGGATACGCAACCACAGGGGCTCAGCTGGGCCAGGTTGGTACACAGAGCAGGAACGTCATCCAATCCGAGTCGGTACACAGAGCAGGAACGTCAGCCGGGCCGGGTCGGTACACAGAGCAGGAATGTCAGCCAATTCGAGTTGGTACACAGAGCAGGAACATCAGCCAATCCGAGTCGGTACACAGAGCAGGAACGAGATGCAGAATAGTCAGACAGTCCGGGTCGGTACACAGAGATCACATGAAATACAGGAACAAGCGCTGGTACGGAAACACCATGAAAGGGCAACGGATAAGTGACAAGGCCCAGTATTTAAGGACAAATACTGGGCGGGGACAAGTCACTTCAACCAATGAGCGAGACCAATAGAGGAAACTGTCAGAATGTCGCCAGCATAGCACGGGCGCCGTGATACCACCCTGTCACCCAGATGATCATCGGATGCGTGTACCAGGCCTCCCATTTGTGTGTGGTGTTTCTTCTCTTCTCTCTCTAGCTGCTCTTCTCATTGTTTTCTTCTACGTGCCTGCCTGTTCTGCTTGCTTCTTGTGGGCTTCTGTCCCTCGTGTGTTTTTCTCTTTGTTCCGCTGCTCTGAGCTTGGTCTCCGTCTTTCTTTGTTTCACTCTTCTCTCCGTTTGGCTCCTTCCTCGGTTGGATCTCTGGTTGTCCCCTCTTGCTTTAACGTTTTCCCTCTTTGCTGTTCTTATTTTTCTTATCCTTTGTATTTTTGCTTTTTCTTTCTCCGGGTTTTCTTTCCTTCATTCCTTCTAGGTTGTGGATTTTCCTCTTTCTTGTTTCTTTTCTTCTCCTCCCTGCTTTTCTTTTCTTTGCTGTCTTTTTTTGGGAGGTCTGGTGGCACTGCTTTAGGCTTCCACTCGGGCGGACTATTTTTCCCTGGCTCACACCATATGTTGCTCACTTATCTGTGTGAGCACTACATGTTATGCAGTCTAGTGTCCCTGACATAGCTCTTATTTTGCGGGCTGTAGGTGCCCATTTAAGGATATAGTTTTATAGGAATGGTCTACGCTGGCTTTCATTGCGGGTTTTAGGTTTGGTCTGTCGGGTTTTGTCTTGCATTTATTGCTGTATGTGAATGCTATCACTCGTTTTCGGAAGAAGTGGGTACTCCTGGCTTAGAGCTCTTGACAACAGCCGGTGCTGGAGTGAGCGCTGACGCTTTGAGGGAGCAGTGTGTTTGGGGCCGCTCAGGTGGTATTGGGTTACTGCAGGGGTTTACCTTTCTCTTCCACACATATTTAAAGCACACATGCACACACAAAAAAAACTAACATGCACAGGGCTGAGGTTCTTGTTTGCATCTTCTGCATGGTGAAGTGGGTCAATGAGAGGATGCCTTGAAGCTTAGTTTCCTGGGGGACATGGGTTTTTTTACTTGTTTCCTGAGTGTTCCTCTCCCCCTAGATTTGTTGTTGGTTTTAGCGAAATGAGTGTACTACTCCTGCATTAGGCGCTTCTTTTCCTTTTATTTGGGGTGGTGACTGGCTCATTGGCCGGCTTTGGTCATATGGGGTTGTTGCTGGCTGGTGCCACTCCCTGCCCTGTTGCCAAGGCATTGTCTCTGGTCACTCCTGGGGGTATGAGAGTCTGGATTGTCGCTTCATGGGTGCGGATTGTGGTTTTGATCATCCGGTGCGGATGGAGTTTTTTTCCATTGAGGTGGCGATGGCTTCAGTTGGCTCTACTGTAGGGTGCTAAAGGGGAGTGGTGCAGGAGTCGGACATGGGTTGTCCCGTACCTTGTTTCACCGTGGGTCGGATGACATGCTGGGGTTTCCCGTGTCGGGTGGTCTGGGGTGGGACGGTGGATGAGGCTGTCTGGAGGGTTTTTTCCCTTATGCTTCGGAGCAACAGTGTGGGGGTAGTGGGCCTTTGCTGGCCTTAGGCACTGCTGGGCAGCTTGGCATTATGGGCTGGCATCCTTTGGGGGCCAGGCTTTTGAGGAGAACTTTAGGGTAGGGGGCCAAGCACTGTTGGCTTAGTAGAGCTCCCAGCTGGTGGGGGGGGGAGCATTCGAG
The DNA here is from genome assembly GCA_037306005.1 of Rhinophrynus dorsalis. NCBI lineage: Eukaryota > Metazoa > Chordata > Amphibia > Anura > Rhinophrynidae > Rhinophrynus > Rhinophrynus dorsalis. The sequence goes on from CM074723.1 coordinate 32,018,411, forward strand.
GTGTGACGTTCCTACACATGCACTTTTGGGGTCCTTGGGGCTGGTCTGAACTGGGTGACAGATGGTTGGTGTCTGCAGTGGGTTGCAGTAGTGTCCAGCTGGTACCAGTGTTACAGGGATGATGCAATGGGTCCTGCTAGACGTGGGGACTTGCTGCAAGGATTGCTGTGGTAACCTGACACCGCATGTGGCCTGTGTGGTGGTTTGTTTTCCTTTACCTCTAGTCTCCTCATCATTGGTGGTTGGGATTATTCCCTGTGGTCCGGTTCGAGTCAGGCAAGTTTCGAGTTCTATGTTACCTGCTGGGAGCTGCTCTGGTTGGCTCAAGCGGGGTAATTGATTTCCTGTGCCCAGGCATATTGACGGCTGTCGCCTTTTCTGGAAATTTGAGTGGTTACATTACCCACTGGAGCTGCCTTGGTTGGCGCGAGAGGGGTAATTGGTTGCCCTGTTTGGTGGTTTTTGCATGAGCCCGTGCAATTTGGCCATGCATTGGGTTTGAGTTCAGTGCTCCTTCCTGTTCTGGTGGTTTACCCCAGACTTCGGTCACTGGTGGTTACATTAACCACTGGAGCTGCCTTGGTGACACGAGCGGGGTAATTGGTTGCCCTGTTCTCTGGTGTCTTTTGCTTGAGACCATGTAATTTTGGTCATGCATGGAGTATTGGTACAGTTGTGCTTCCTGTTCTGGATGTTTACCCCGGACTTCGGTCGTGGGTGGTTACGTTACCCGCTGTAGCTGGCTAGGTCTGGAGCGAGCGGGGCCCTCTGATCCTTCTGTTCTCCACATCTGATTGTACTATTTAATACCTCGGTATGTCTAATTGTACAGCGCTGCGGATTTAGTTGGCGCTATATAAATAAAGAATAATAATAATTGGTTACTCTGTATTGGTGTTGGTTGGTGGTGAGTGTTCGCATGGAACTGGAGTTGGCACCGGACTTTGGTCACGGGTGGTTATGTTACTCGCTGGAGCTACCTCGGTCTGGCAATGTCAGGGTAACATTTTTATACTGTATGGTGGAGATGGTGATGAGGTTATCATGGGCCCATTCCGTTTGGCCATGTGGTAGTGGAGTTGTATTCCCAGTTACTGACGCCTTCCCCTGATTTCAGTCGCAGGTGGTTACATTGCCCATGGGCTCAGGTCTGGCTTTGGTGGGGTAATTGATTTCTGCTCATGTGTATGGGTCATGGTGAGCTTTTATCATGTGCCTGATTCGATTCGGACATGTGTGGTGTGTTGGGTAAGTTTGTTTGCTTCCACGGGGCCATTGGGGTATTTGGTGAGTTGCACGTCTAGTGTGGTGTTGGTGTGTTTGGGTGTAGCAGTGTTTGTCCCTGGTTGGGGACAATTTGTGGTGTTTGTTTCCAGTGGTCAGGTTAAGTTGGGGGTGGTTGGATTGGTGGGTGTTGTGTGCAGTACTCTGGAGTTTCATGGGTCCACCTTCTGTTTGCATTGGTATGTACAGTGTTTTAGGGGTTACTTGGGGTGACCTTAATTGTCTTTGAAGGTTTTTCCCTAGTAGGTTGCTGTGTGTTTGTTGGGGTGCAGGCCATGGTCTTTTGGGTGGGGGAGGCCCAACTGTCAAGGTTTTGAGTCGGCCCTTATGGCGGGTAGTCCTTACCTAGTTTATAGAGAGAGATAACTTGTGGGGTGAAGTTATTTAGTTATTGATCACACCCTCTCCTCATGACATGTAGAGTTAATACGGGAATCGTCTGTGCAACATGCCTTCATTATTATAATCTCTAAATATAAATCACTCAAATTACTTTTCTATATAAATATTGCTATTACAACATATAGATTATTTTGAAACCTCTTTCAAAATCACCAAAGTTGTTTTTATGTGATAGGGTCACGGTAACCTCCTGAGGAAGTGGTGACGGAACCAGTTACAAAATGTGCTGAGGATGTTTCTTTTCTTTTTTTTAAGTTTGCTTTTATTTTATTTTTTGTATGAAATATTGTATTGTGGGATTGCCTGTTCATCTGAGATTTTGCCAGTTGCCTGAGTGTGTGTGTGTGTGGTGGGGGGATCAATCTACCTTTTTCATTTTATTCTGGAGAAGAAGTAGGCTACAAGGTGACTGTTTAGAATGAGTATTTTGAAATGTATTCACTGTCACTTTATGCAGGGCCGGATTTCCCAATAAACAGAGTAGGCAGCTACCTCTGGGTGTAGCCAGAGCATCTCAGTATCCCTGCTCAGCAATGCACTGGGGATCTCTCTAGAAACCAAGGGAGTTAAGGCTTTTTTGTCCTTGCTTATTATAGATGAAGGTTATTTTCTGTACCAGGAAACAGTGGATAGGACTGGGGGTGTGGTTAGATGAGGATTGGGGGTGTGGCCATGGGTGGAGCTAAAGGCACTTACAGTGTCTTGCCTAGGGGAGCCTGGAATGTAAATGTAATCCATGCATGGTGTTTGCATACCGTGGTGAGGTGTATGCAAATTATGTTTGTTTTTTGTTTACTGTGGCTGATGTACTAAGAAAAAGTATGCAATTCTGGGGAAAATCATCTGCACCCCATAGAACAAATTACAATTCCCATTGATTTAAACTGGTGTTTTAACCCCTTGAATGCTAGCATTCAAGGGGTTAAAATGGCCATTTAAATCAATGGAGATTTGGGAATTTTTCTTTATTCACTGTGTATCACGGTGCCCCTGCTCCTGATCTGACGGCGACATTATTATTCTGTCTCATTTCAATGCCATCCTCTTATTGGCCTGGTATTCTTGCTCCACCCAGGGCTTGCCTTTATATACCCTGTCATGTCTATACCTAGGCGCCCTTTCGTGGTGTATCTGTTCCTGACGTTTGTTACTGAGTTGCTGTTATCGTGTATGACCTGGCCTGTCTGACGACGTTCCTGCGCTTCCTGTGTTGCTGTTCCATTGCTGATTGATTTGGCTGAGAACCCACTCCGTTACCGACTGATCTGGCTGAGGACCCACTCTGTTACCGACCGATCTGGCTGAGGACCCGCTCCGTTGCCGACTGATCTGGCTGAGGACCCGCTCCCTCTCCTACCAATCTGGCTGAGGACCCGCTCCATTGCCGAATGATCTGGCTGAGGACCCTCTCCGTTTCCGACCGATCTGGCTGAGGACCCGCTCCGTTGCCGACCGATCTGGCTGAGGACCCCCTCCGTTCCTTACCGATCTGGCTGAGGACCCACTCAGTTGCTGACCGATCTGGCTGAGGACCCGCTCCGTTGCTGACCGATCTGGCTGAGAACCCGCTCCGTTGCTGACCGATATGACTGAGGACCCGCTCCGTTGCTGACCGATCTGGCTGAGAACCCACTCCGTTGCAGACTGATCTGGCTGAGGACCCGCTCCGTTGCCGAACAATCAGGCTGAGGACCCGCTCCGTTGCCGACCGATCTGGCTGAGGACCGCCTCCGTTACTGACCGATCTGGCTGAGGACCCGCTCCGTTGCTGACCGATCTGGCTGAGGACCCGCTCCGTTGCTGACCAATCTGGCTAAGGACCCGCTCCATTGCTGACCGATCTGGCTGAGAACCCGCTCCGTTGCTGACCGATCTGGCTGAGGACCCGCTCCGTTGCTGACCGATCTGACTGAGGACCCGCTCTGTTGCTGACTGATCTGGCTGTGTAACCACTCCGTTGCTGACCTTTCTGGTTGTTGAGCCTGTTCCGTTGCTACTGACCTGGCTGTGCTTCCATGACGCTTGTGGCCATCCCTGGCTGAGCACCCGCTCTGTTGCCATCCGTGCATGGCTGTACCACTCCGTTGTCCTTGTCTGGCCAGCGTTACAAGCAGCGGATTCCCAGTTGCCTTTTCTGTTGTGCGTCGCATGGCGCTGTTCTTATCTTGTCTACCGTAGGCTTGGCATTTGCGCTATAGCTGCTTACTCTAACTGCCTTGGTGGTGTGCACACGCGAAGTACCGGTACAGTGCTATAAAGTGCTGACTGAGTTACTCAGATCTATCTGTGTCTTCCTCTGCACTATAGCTGGGCTCACTCCCTGTGGGAGTTGCAGTATATCTCTGAGCGTTTCCAGTTAACCCGTTCAGTGCCTAGACTGTCTAGACTGGGCCAGTGCTCCTTCTCTGTTGCAGTAGCTTGGGCTAAGGGCCAGCAGTTGCGTTACATCACACTCATTAGTGTGAGGAGACACTGAGCTTCATTCCTTGTCACAATAGCCTTTGGGCTTAAGAGCCAGAGGTTGCGTTACATCACACTCATTGTGTGAGGGGGACACTTGTGGCCTTTCTGTTATCTGCCCTCGATCCACCCCCAGCATTCTAGGGTTTGCCAATTGTAAGTGGTTGCCTCTGTCTTCCTGGGACCCCTGTCCCTTGGTCAGTATTGCCTTGTTGCCTACTGGGTTCAGTGCCACCCAGGCGTCTGGGTTTCATGCCAGTTACCACCTCCAGGACTACCTGTCATCTACAGTCCTGCTGTCAGCCCTGGGTCAAGTAGCCTGATTAACCCCAGTCCACTAGGGTGAGGTTGCCTGTCCTTAGGTGCCTCCAGTCCTCAGAGTCCAAGCACAGTACTATTTGATACCAGTCGTTGCCTCATCGACTTGCTATATATTTGGGTCCTGATTTCCATTGCTATATATTTACTGTTTTGTATTGTGGGCCTGTGGCCTAATTCCTTGTATGCACTTTATCCTTATAAAGTCATTTTAACCTTACCGGTCTGGTCTGAGTGTTCATCAAAAACCGTGACACTATGATGGACCTTATTTTTTTAGCATCAGAATTGCACCGCTTTTACTTAGTACATCATCCCACTGTCTATATCTGAAGTCTTCGGTAAGAGGAGGGAGTGGAATCTAGTAGACTAGGAACATCATTTCCCTGGGACAGATACAGACTTCTAGCTACGTGTGAGTCAGTGAAAATATCCCCAATTTGATCTGTTAGTCATGGTAATTGTCTCCATGATCAACTATAAACACAAGTGACTCTCCATCTACTGTATGTATATAATAAGAAAGTAACTTGTTTTACTATAGCAGGAGAGGCCCCCCTGTTTCCCCTTTTTATATGATCTCCACGCGTTTCATAGGCAGAGGTTCCAAAACCACTTCTGTCTAATCGAGAACTATTGGTGGTGGGGGGAAGGATTTAAGCGGAAGCTGCTGCATGCACTATTGCTGACCTTACAATGCAATTTTCACATTAAGTTCTTTAATCAAAACCTGTCTAACGAAAGATCTGTTTTTTTCCACTTTGAATCTGTATGACGAACGTAAGAGCCAAATTGCAAAATTAAGTAACTGCACATTTCTCCCATTTATCTTGCTATAAATATCCTTTGATGAGAAAGCCAAGACGACTGGAATGGGTCCAGTGCTGGGGAGGAAGCAGGAGCAGAAGATGAACAATTAATCAAAAACATTTAGCGAGGAGTCTTTTTCACAGGCATATAAATTGCATATTAAAGGGGAGCAACACCTACCCCTAACAACAGAAAGAAAAGAAGGTGCTTCTGGTGCAATATTGTTGATAGATAGATAAATTCACCACCCTTCACCTCTATAGGAAGAAAACTCGCAAAATACGTGGTCAGTGCTGCATATATATGCTCACTGAGAGTCATACTCAGGGGAGATCGTGTTTATGCACTGTCCCCCGCGCAGTGATATTTTCACAAAGGAGTTTTCTTTCTACGTATGGACTGCTCCTCCTCTCAACTCAACTCGAGGAAGTAGCCAGGGAGCTACGAAACGTTATGCAGAACCTGTTTTTTTAGGTTTTATATTTTATCTTTCATATTAAGCTCTTTGGAGCATTTTTATTTGTATTACTGTTTGCCTTTTTGTATTAAATATCATTGGAAACCGACTGCAGCACGGCCACCAGATTCCTTCAACACATAAGGACACCTGAGCAGAGTCAGGCTTATATTCTCTGCAAGCACTGTCAGTTATTTGTGGGTATAAGCCCCCAAGTAACATTCACTTTTGTGAGTATAATCATTTATTTATCTCTATATCAGTTATGTTGGGATAATAGGCACGACTGGGCGCCCTCCTGTTTGTGTTCTTTTCTAAACACCTACCCCTACCTTACTAGGGTCAGAAAATCCTAATGGCCACCATTAATTTTGCCCTTGGGTCTTTGTTCCAGGGATAATGTCTTGGATGTCATGTCCCTGGGGGAGACATGTTAATTGCTGGATGTGTTTTCATACTGAAGAAGGCGAAGTGCACAAGCCTACTTAACCCTTTAAAGACCAGAGAGGTATACAAACCATTGTGAAGCAATGCATTCTACATGCCCCTGGTCCTTAAAAGGCTAAGATTACCCTATGTAGTGAGTGGAGTTTGTATCTTGTGGTCCTGCTAGAGACAAACATGTCCGCCTCCATAGTCATTTCATCCAGGATTTACTGAAGATATTATCTCTACAACAAAAGTACACAAGCTAAATTCATAGTGGTTATTAAGGTTTCTGACCTTAATAAGATAATAACAGGGTTTACCTTTCATTTAAATAATTTGTGTGCTCCCCTATGAGTGCTTGTGGAGAGCATACCTGGGAACCTTATGGATCTGCCCTGAAGACTCTGGTATTTAGAGTTAATTACCGGTCTCCGGGGATAGATTGTGAGTATCCTGTGAAACTCTGCCCACTTCTCCTTCTCACCCTGTTCATCCTACTTCCCCCCCACTCATCCTCCTCCTCCTTCCCACCCTGTTTCAGCCACTTCCTACCATCTACTCCTGCTTCCCGCCCACATCTCCTCCTTCCCACCATGTTCCTCCCACTTGCTGCCCACTTCTCCTCCTTCCCATACTCTTCTGCCTGCTTCCCACCCATTTCTACTCTTTTCTACCCTGTTCTCTCACTTCCTGCCTATTTCTCCACCTTCCCACCTCTGGTTTTTAGAGTTAATTACCGTGCCTCCGGGGACAGAGGTTGATTCTCTAGTGGTGGTAGTGGTGGTAAATTCCTCCTCATCCTTCCCACCCTGTTTTGCCCACTTCCTGCCACTTTATGACACAAGGATAATAAGCCTCACCAGCGGATTAAGCCCTGACCCCTTTATGATGCAAATCGCGTCATTTACATCCCCCAGTCATCACGGCAACCAAGGTACAATTTCACTATGTGACAAAAGCAAGCAGCACACTAAAATGTTAGGTATTTTACTACTTTCCTTGGAAAATGATGTACAATGAAACCTTCAATCTGCAACAAAGTTATTGTCACATTTAAAGAAAAGGACTTTCTTTTGTTCATTTCAGCATACACAGTATATGGGCCTAAATGAATGAAAAAAAAAATATATATATTTTATGCATACTAATCAAAAATTCTTGTTCTTACCAAATCCCGACTAAGCCCTAAAATGACAAATACAGCCAAAACCAGAATTGCATTAACTGGCAAATGAATAAAGCTAATTATATCATATAATATTGATTTATTTAAAAAAGGGGTCCACATAATATAGCTCATTTTAAAAGTTATAACATCACCTATAAATTACAAAATGACAGTTTCCCTTTAGTACAAAGCCAGGGGCTGCACTGTGCACCCCAAAATGGTTCTTGTCACCTTCTCATAGGGAAGTCTGATCCCCCCAGCTGACAGGGGGCTGAAGCAGAGTCACAATCTTCATGGATTGCATGTGCACCCTCCAAAGACTTCTAGGGTCATATTTAAGAGCCCTTCAGTAGAGTCTATGGAAGCTGAGCACTCGGCCAACCAAAACTGAACTGCATAACTCTAAATTTTTGGAGCTCAGCATGTAATTTCTCACTCTTCTTCGGGTTTTCACATTAACCAACAGAGCTCACAATGCAACTCTTGGCTTTTTTTTTTTAGCAAGCCTTCTCCCAGGGAATCAGACCTGCTGATAGACCAATATCCTTATGATAGTTTCCTGTGGACAACCCAGACATCCCTCCGGTACAGTAGACATCGCTACTTACTTCCAGTGAACTCTTGTCCTCCCAAAAAAAATGAAAACATCTTCTTCTCCTTGTTAGATTTGACACCTTTACAGACTCCATCACTGCCCAGACTCGATGTTTCACTCCAGTCATTCACATTACAAAGCAAAACATTTGGAGAACTCAGCAACCCACACAGTATTGTGCCTGTATTAAACACAAATAGGAAATAATGAGTACATGAAAGTTATGTTTTGTGTAACATTCACATACTACCAGTAAAGGTATTGTGAACTCAGCATTGTAAATATTTGCCTCTTCAGGACCAGATGGGTATGTAACATATCGCTTCACAATGCATTGTGCACATCCACTGGTATTCAGGGAGTTTAAAGGCAAAATAATATGGATAAAGCCAAATTTAACCCTTTGAATGTCAGAGGGGTACACAATGCATTGCAAAGCATTGTGTACCCCTCTTGCACTCAAAGGGTTAATTAACATTCTCACGCAAAAACAAAAGTTTGAGTTAAAATGGATCTTTTACTAACTTTTTACTAACTAGCTTTTAACCTCATTCAATGTGTCTATTTAAACTGCCCATGCCTTGTGCTTTTTTGTTTTGCAAACAAGTTAAACATTTTAGAGTTCTTTGGTTTAGTAGTTGGGGAATATAATCTCAGCAGAGCATTGTTCTCTGACTTGGTCATGCAAATCCTTTCAAGATGGAAGCTCCCACTGATGGGAGGACTTAGAAAGGAGATAGGTCCTCTTTAAAGTTTTGTCAGTACAATCTCTGCATCACCCTGTGTTTTGTGGATGAAATCATATATGGCATCATCAACTACATCACTAATGATATCACAAATTATATCAGCAATTCTATTATTAATTACACTAGTTGAAGAGCCCGTTACACGGGCCAAATTGCCACTGCCAGCCGGTCGCGGGGCAGTAATGCTCAGTAGAGACTGCCCACACCACAGCTGATACAGTGCCAGCCAGTCGCGGTGCAGTCATGCTCAATAGAGACTGCCCACACCGCGGCTGATACAGCGCTAGATGCCCCTTCAGAGTGCCCCTCTCTGTATCAGCCTTGTCACGGGCAGTCTCTACTGCGCCGTTACAAACTTTCTAGCGAATTACTATATAGGATTACTCATGTAATCCCTTCAGGGTGCTGTGAACATCTCCTAGCATTGCAGCAAGCTCTGGTAAGCATTATACTGAGGTTGCAACCACAGTATAATGCTAATCACAGCTTACTGTAATGCTAGGAGCCCTTCACAGCACACCGAAGGGAAGCGTGAACGCTCTCTCTGGGGCATCTGGGAGGGAGGAGAAATACGACGTGCTGTAGAGCTGTGCTGTGCACATAATGAGGAAGTGGACAGCACAGAAGAGGGGATATCTTTATAAGTATTTCAATTTTTTTTAAAAACTTAGCTTCCCTAGAATAACTTTAATTAACAAAGCGGATGGTAACACCTTTTTATAAGGTGATCCATCCGCTTTAAATTCTGTCACTGTATTAACTTCTACCACTTCTGCTGGTAGGCTATTCCACTTATCTACTACCCTCTCAGTGAAGACATAGTACCATTTTACCATTTCTTCATCTTTCAAGTGTTTGATCAAACATTTAATTGATAAATTCATTTATCGACTAAAACACAAGTGATATTACTGTATTTATTTCACAAAACTACTCTCATGCCTAAAATCCTCACAAAGGCAAATTCTATAGGAAACAGGCAGGTACTCTGAGGAGAAGAAACCAGACAGCTTAGTACATCTGCCTCACAATGCATTAGCTACATCTTTGGTTCACTAGGGGTTAAAATTATCTGCGTGCAGCTAATTGATGTTTCTACCGTTAAAGTAGCAGTAAAGATTTTTTATGAAAACCTGTTCATTGAAAGGCTTTACCTGCTGAGTTAAACAAGGGTATTCCCACTATTGGCAGTTGTTTTATTCAAAAGTTATAACAGTTCAAATAATCAGTAAGTGATTAAGCTGTTACTATCACATTTTATGAAGAAATGCAGTCTGTGTCTCCGCTTTCTCACTGAATGCAGTAGAATAATTGTCTGAACACCAGGTGAACTACAGGTTAATTTTCTGGCCACTAGAGGGCATTGTTAATGTAAAAAAAAAGTTTCAACTGTTATAACTCTGGAAAGACCCATTTCCCACAAGTGGGAGGATTTTCAACTGTTATAACCCTGGAAAGACACATGTCCCACAAGTGGGAGGATCCTTGTTTTACTCAGAAGTAAACATCCCAAGATATATGGGTTTCTATGACAGACAGATAGATACATAGACAGATAGATAGATAGATAGATAGATAGATAGATAGATAGATAGATAGACAGACAGACACAGGACTCATATTAGGTGCAGGAAACTGAGTTTTTGTTAATATGTCAATGTTTTGAACACTGGATTGAACTTTCAATATGTCCTGAAGTGCTGGTTCTTATCCATGAAATCCTACATCCTCTGCAATATGTGTGTGATCTTCCAATATCATCTATAGATGTAAGATGGCTCTATGTGTACTTAGCCATACCTTTATTTAATATGATCTGACTGAGTATGAATCCATCACAGCAGGAATCTTGTGCACATGTCTGACGACAGTAAGTATGACTGTCACTTAAAGTTGCTCCTTCTGCTGAGAGGACTAAAGTCCTGTAAACACCAGAGAGAGTATTGCCGAAGTCTGACTTTTCAAATAGCTTCAGGCCGGTTCTAGGAAATTCTTGCCCTATGTAGATTGAACACAATAAAAATGTTATAGCTCACTCTTACAAGAGAAACATGCTCTGAATTCTGAATAAAACCCTGCGTTAACCACTCAGGAATGCAGTAAAGTCACAGTGAGCCAGATTTGCACTTCGGGTTATAGTGACATCGGCTGACCTTACACACAATCTATGATGGAACAACACAGCCCATCCTAATCTCTAATGAATGGATGACCCAAGTGCGGTTGGCTGATTCTCACATTGGCTGGCCATCAGACACACCCCTCCTGTGCTCCAATCAGCAGTGGAACGCAGGAGAGAGGTGAGTGAAGATACTTACAGACTGATACAGTTATCATCTGCGTGAAAGAGGCTCTAGAGAGAACATCAGATTCAATTATGTGCTGTTTCCTGATAAATGAAATAATACCCTAATGAACCCTTTGAGTGCCAGAGACGTATGGAACGCATTGTTTCGAGATTTGTTCTGTATCCCTCTGGCAATGGCTTCATTTTCCAGTGTCGACTAACATTCAAATATATTTGAATTTTATACCATTTTAACCCCTTCAAACAATGCGTCACAGACTTCTCTGGCATCTTGAGTTAAGTTTTTGAGTTCCAGAGGGGTACGCAACACATTGCAAAGCAATGTGATGCGTACCCCTCTGGAATTCAAAAGGTTAAAGGGACTGATTGCTAGGGTTCCTCTGAAATTTCACTTCAAACTAACAGGTTCCTCCACAGCAGGAAAACTCTACAACAGTGATTCTCAGTTACTCCTGGGGACACACCAGCAGGTCACGGTTTCAGTATATTCCTGCTTGATGACATGTGGGTAATCAGTGTGTCAGTCTTAAGTCAGAATTGTTGGTCCTGGATCTGGGAATCACTGCACTACAGTAAGAATGCCTGTACCAGACATAGGACTGTTTTGTTGAGTTCACCTCACCATCTGTGGGCAGGAGATGTACACGAGAGAACTACATGGGTTCTAAGAGGGATCAAGATCCACTTACAGTAACCCCTCAAATCTGTTCTTTTCATGAAAACAGCTTCTAGCAGAGCCGGATTTACATCCCAGGCGCCCCTAGGCAAGGCACTCTAGGCGATCTTAGCTCCACCCATGGCCACACCTCTAATCCTCAGAAGATCCCACCCCTCAGTCCCACCCACTGTTTCCTGGCACAGAGAATACCCTTGGTCTATAACAAGCAAGGGCAAAAAAAAAAAACACTTTGATTTAACCCTTTGTTTGCCAAAGGGGTACACAATACATTCGCCACAGCATAGTGCATCTCCCCCCCATGGGTTAATAGCCTCATTCAACAGGGCATTTTGAGGATGTTTCTTGTTCTGTATGATGCAGTTGATTTGTTCTAGAATGACTCAAGGGGTGAGGCAGTGACATGCAATATAATGATGAATGTGTTTAGACATGTGATGTGAGAATTTCTCTTTGGCATATGCACTAAGAATTAGATATTAAAGGGGAGAAGAAGAAACATTGTTATTAGTATATTATGTTAGCGTAACTGCAATCTAGTTAAAAACCAGACTAATGTCACTCTATTCAAGAACTTTGAAATATGTGAAATACTCTCCTATGGAGAACGCTGAAACACTGATTAGTCCAATATGATAAAGTATCATGTGATGTGGTGTACTTGTGTAGTGTCATCTGGACTGCATTTAAAGCAAAATCAACATTTCACCAGCCTCACTGAGCCAGATTTGTGTCTGTCAATGCTGTTGTGTTTCACTCCTTAACCCTTTGATGCCAGAGGGGTATGCAACGCATTATGTTTTGCGTATCCCTCTGGCACTCAAAGAGTTAAAGGGTTTACATAAAAATGCCCTCATGAATACAAAAATGCCTGATTAAATGTGTCAATAGCTTAGAACAGTGGTTCTCAATCTCTGTTTCCCTAAAGAGACCCCCCAAAACATGCAATCTAAGGCATCACTAACATGTTAACCCTTTGAGCATCAGAGAGGTATCAAACGCATTGTGTTTCAATGTGTTAGATACCTCTCTGGCACTCAAAGGGTTAAATGTAATTCGGCAGGTTAGTAATATGATATATATAGTAATTTTCAGAATCACAGCCAAAATACCAAAAACAAGCATGTTGTGCATAACTATTTCCTTAAATATTCATTTGAAACTCCAAATTCACGTTTTTCTTCAAGTCTCTACAGAAAACAAGGGTCACCCTAAGCGTATGTCTGTACTACACCACAGCTCTGTGGCCCCCTGGTGGAGAACCACTGGCTTAGAATATAACAGGGCAAGTCAATCTTAGGACTTCCAGCTATGGGGACTACAGCTTCCCAAACCAGGCCAATGGCTGATCAGGGATGATGGGAGATGTAGTCCCTAACTGACGGGAGGTGGGAAGACTGCCCCTGGCCTAGACTGAATTCTATCCCATATATATGTACACTTACCCTTCTTTTGGTACACAGCGAGACCTTTTATTCCACTCTCTTTTATTTTAAACTGACAACTGAGTTTTTCTATGGTTCTAGATGCCGAGTTTCCCAAAGCACCATCCACCTAGAAAAGACAAATACCCATTCAATGTATCACCATTCCACCATTACAGGGCAATGCCAATTAACACTGCCCCCACTTACCTTACTATGGCCAGAAATACTAATGGCCCATTCTGACTTTCATTCAAGAGATAACATATTCATTAAGTCTTGGATCTCATGTCTGTGGAAGCGGACATGACCATACCTGGGAACTTTGCTTTGTGGACTCCCCGGAGGGGAGATCAATGACATGATTCATGTCAAAAAAGGGGCAAGACTTACAAGTGGGGGCGGAGCTTCAAAAAATGGATGAATAGGCTGGGGAAGGAGGAGAAGTGGGCGGGAAGTGGGAGGAACAGACTGGGGAAGGAGGAGAAGTGGGAGGGGAGTGGGAGGAACGACTGGGAAGACACGGAAGTCGGCAGAGTTTCATTAGAAACACCCCACATCCAGAGAATCAGTCTCTGCCCCAGAGACCTGGTAATTAGAAACCAAAACCAAAGTCTCTGGGGCAAATCCGTAGAGTTCCCAGCTATGGATATGACATCTGCCATCACAGCCACAGTGCACAAACACTGTGCACTGAGCATGTAAATCCTAACCCTTTAAAGGGATTGTAATGTTTCAAAATAAAAGCAGCTCCAATTAATCTTCATAGTATTTGGACCATGGAGAGTGTTATTTCAATACTGTCAGAGTTGTAGTTCAAGAGTAATTAAATGATAAAGTTTCCCCCTCCCTCCCCTTTTACCTAGTGTAAGCCACCTCCCCTCAGATGTGGAATCTGGTCCTGGGATCAGACATCTCAAGGCAAAGGACAATCTTCTTACTATGAGAACAATGAAAGCCCTGCCGCCCCCCCCCCCCCCCCCCGTTGATAGGTTTTTCCTTTATGTTAATAGAAGGTGAGCAGTGTTACATCAGTAAAAGTGGAAGGGGATACTTTATCATTGAATTACTCTTGAACTCCAACTCTGACAGTATTGAAATAACACTCTCCATGACCCAAATACTATGATGATTAACTGGAGCTGCTCTCATTTTGAAATATTACTATCCCTTTAAGGACCAGTGGGGTGCACAATGTCTTTAGTCCTTAAAGTGTTAGTAATGTCTGAAAAAAACTTTTTTGCATTTAGAAGAGCTTAAAAAGCTGATCTAAATGCAAAAAACCGTATATCTCAAACCGCTATGGTTTAAGAGATACGGGCATTTAAAGTTTGATTTCTCCTACTGACAGATGTAAAGCTGTCAGCAGGAGATTTGTGTCGGTCGACACGGTGGCGCTTGAGAAGTGCCGGGAGCTCGTTACTTACACGGAATCCCTTCATTGGAATGGTCTAAAAAGTGTACCTAGTGCATATCCAACGCATTGCTTTAAAATGTGCTGGATACCCCTCTTGTACTTTAAGGCTTAATCTGCAGTTTTGTATTGTCATTGCCAGGTGGCCATTACCATCACTGAGTATGGAGAACCATAAAGTGAGACTCGAGCTCTACCACAGAGTGCATTATAAAGCCAAAACCTCCCATCTATGGTGGTAACTGTGGAGGAAAAGCCCTGTAACCTGTGTTTTCATATAAAATATCACTGCGCTACTAAATGTGAGATCATGTCTTTATGTTTTATCTACCATAACTGTTATTGTATAACACCGACAATGACTCCTGCCTCTCACCACCTTGTCCTGAGATCCCTTTCTCCTAGGTTAAGCTGTGCTTTATTAACCATTTCAGTGGCACTCAAAAGGTTAAATATGTAAGAAAGAGATAGCAGTATGTAGTCATATTATTGGGTTTCTCTTGTCTCTTTAGTGTTCATTTATAGGGATAGTAATGTTTCACAATAAGAGCTGCTCCAATTAATCTTCATAGTATTTGGGCCATGGAGAGTGTTATTTCAATACTGTCAGAGTTGTAGTACAAGAGTAATTGAATGATAAAATATCACCCTCCTGCCCCTTTTACCTAGTGTAAGCCACCTCCTTTCAGATGTGGAATCTGGTCTCTTGACCGGGGCAGATCTCAGCAACAGACAATCTTTTTACTGTGAGAACAATGAAAACCCTGCCCCCCTTTGACACGTTTTTCAGGTTTTTCCCTTATGCTCACTGAAGAATGTCCCTCTCTGTGATCCATCTGGACAGTCTTGCTGCTCTGAGGTGAGCAGTGTTACATCAGTAAAAGGGGCGGGAAGGGGATATTTTATCATTCAATTACTCTTGTACTACAACTCTGACAGTGTTGACATAACACTCTCCATGGCCCAAATACTATGAAGATTAATTGGAGCTGTTGTTTTTGTGAATCATTACTATCCCTTTAAAAAGTAAACTATTAGAAGTTTCCTACCTTATCTATAGCTAACTAAGTACCACTCTTTTCTCATATTTAAAAAGTATACAACCTCTTACTTAAAAAAAAAAAACAGTAACATTTCCCAGAGCTATTGATTTTTAAGCTAAAAAATAAGAAAAGAATGGTAGTGATAATTACATTAATAATAATGATAATAATATAATAATGAAAATACTTGTTTGGTGCTGTTGCAGATGACGTTGGATACATCTCCATTATATTGATCACATATCACTTGACTTCCATTGATAGACACTGCCACATAGTCACACAATTCTTCCTTTGCACAATCTAGAACCATATAAAAGAACAATATGTAGAATGTCAGACTAGAAATAATATACGCACTTAGTCTAGAACTCAGTCATTGTCAGGAGAGGGCTGGCCTGGGGGGCCAGGGGGCAATTGCCCCCCAGGCTGGTCATGAATATGGGCCAGTGGGCCACTGCCTCACTCAATTTCCCATTTGCTGCTGTAAATAGAGTAAACAGAATTTAAGGAGATACACTAGTATTGTAGCTCCATTTCAATTGTAAGCTCTGTGGTATCACTAGTGTAATTCCATTTCAATTGTAAGCTCTCTGGTATCACTAGTGTAGTTCCATTTCACTTGTAAGCTCTGTGGTATCACTAGTGTACCTCCATTTCAATTGTCATCTCTGTGATATCAATAGTGTTGCTCCATTTCAGTTGTAAGCTCTGTGGTATCACTAGTGTTGCTCCATTTCAGTTGTAAGCTCTGTGGTATCACTAGTGTAGATACATTTCAGTTATAAGCTCTGTGGTATCAGTAGTGTAGATCCATTTCAGTTGTAAGCTCTGTGGTATCACTAGTGTACCTCCATTTCAATTGTCATCTCTGTGATATCATTAGTGCACTACCATTTCAGTTATAAGCTCTGAGGTATCACTTGACTTAATCCATAACATTAATGCCAGCTATAACATTAACAAAAGGGGGTGGGCTTGGACATTGGGCTGGAGGCTGGAGCGGTAATAGAAATAGGCCACTTAATTGTACTTGCCCCCCAGGCCAAAAGTTGCCAGCCCTCCCCTGATCATTGTAGGCAAAGACCAGTGATAACACTACTATAATACAGGGTTCCTCTCTTTCCGACTATTAAGTCTACCACAAACAAGGTTTGTCACTCCATTGCAGGATGAAGCCAACAAGCCAAGCTGAGGGAATGGACCATACACTGCCCACGCTGATCCAGTGCAGGTTGGCAGATATAACCTACACCACTTAGTATTCCAGAAGTTTTCTCATCCAGGTACTGATGAGGCTGTAGCTTGCTGCTCCATACAGGTCTGGATGCCTTCAGTCTAGCAAGGCACCTAAGAGGGAACACTGGTGAAATTAATGAACCAGCAGCTCTCCAGTTAGAGTAGAAATCTAGATACAGTTACAGATGACTTAGTAGTGTCACAAATCCAGGCTATTGTTCAATACCACCAGCTTCCAGACAAGATGAATGTATTCCAACAACTTTTTCTAAATTGGCTTATTTTTTTCTTTGACTTCCAATAAACGGATGTTTACAAAATCCAAGGTTCAGTCTTTCCTACAGTATATCCCAGGAAATAAGAACTTTATAACCCTTCCTGAATCCAATCCTCAGTATAACCCCCTTCTGAAAGTAATATCTCTTGTTCTCCCTTAAATGTATATATTGTATCTGCCATCACCACTTAGGTAAAGGGCAGACTAGATGGTTGTTATGTGTTTAGCAATATGTAGTGCAAGGGCTACTATAACACTAGATTAGAGGTTAAAAATGCAATTAACTGGTGCAAGACAATCAGTGGCTCATTATTACTAGGACCTTGGATTCAAAAGAAAGTGGTGTAATTCAACTGCAACATGGGGGACAAATAGAATTTAAAGGGATAGTAATACTTGAAAATAATTTTATTTTATATGGTAGCCCTTAAAAAACATTAAAAATTATATAAGTCTTATCTCCCTTGGGAGATATTACCAAGTAAAGTTCCCTTTTCCTGGCTGTTTTAGCCAAGTCTGCCATCTAGTGGACAGATTTGGAATTTGGTCCACAGATCAGTCGGCAGCTCTTTAGCAGTGCCGAGATCACGATCTTTAAAAATAACTACTTCATTGGAACTGTCTACAAAGTGTACCTGGCTTGCAAGCACACGTTGTAGACCATTCCAATGAAGAAATTATTTTTAAAGATCGTGATCTCGGCACTGCTGAAGAGCCACGGCCGGTCCTGGGACCGGATTCCAAATCTGAAGGCTAGAGTAGTGCCGTCACTACAGGGGAAACTGTACTTGCTAATATCTCCCAAACCATAAAGGTATGGGAGATAAGACATATCTTTTTTAATGTTTTTTTAAGGGCTACTATATAAAATAAAATTATTTTCAAGTATTACTATCCCTTTAACAGAATCCCCATTGATTCAACTGATAGTTTTAACCCCTTCAATGCTAGAGAAGTCACCAACATACTGATTCTCAATTCATTGGTAACCTTCCTAGCATTCAAGGAGATAAAATGACCTTTTAATTTAAATTGAACTTGTATTTATCCCTTTGGTGCAGTTGGTTTGCAAAATATTTATAAGTTTTCTTTTCAACATACTGCTATAGTAGGGCGACCACCTTTCCTTTCTGCCACTGAGGGGCACTGCTGAGATGAGAGCGACAAAGAACATACAACATCACCAAACTCCAAGCTGATGTCACTGGTGGCAGTGTACAACCTGCCTTTACTCAGGAACACCTCGGAGTGCTAAACATTAGGAGAACTTCCCATTGTCTGCAATGAAAGTTACACACCTGTGCTGGACTACAAGAAAATGGCTTCTGCACAGTTTTCTACACACTAAAGGGAGAAATGTGACCTGATACCAAACACTAAATTCTGCTCCATTTTAGGTTACATCATGAACTAGCTCATAATATAACTGAATAAATTATTTTAAACAAGACCAAATTATTTTATTTACACGTACTATTTTATAAACAAGTATACACATATACATACGTTTAAACAAACATTAATGTGAATTGTATTGCTGTGGATCAATGTGATACAATTATATACACTCCATACAGTATGATCTCCTAAAAAAGAGGGTGAAAAATAGTGACGGGGGATTTGTGGCTTGAGAGGAACTCTCCCACCTAAAAAGGGACACTTGTAAGGTATGCAATTGGAGGTCCTCCAGCTATTCATGGCTGCATTCCCATCATCCCCATCCTGTCAACAGCCGGATATGGATGGTGTGAATTGTAGTTCTGAACAGCTGGAGGGCCTCGGGTTGCTCAGCACTGCATTGGTGTTTAGAATTCTGAGCTCCTGAGTTGCATACCTCCCAACATTTCAGATGGCCAAAGAGGGACAATTGTGTTTTAGGGGGTATGGTTGGGGGCGTGGCTAGTAGGCGGGGCATTACCGAGTATTTTTAGGTTATTTTGAGACCTACTGACACCTCTTTGTGTAACTGAATAAATGATTTAGAACAAGACCAAAGTGTTTTAATCACACAGACTAATTTATATACACATATACTGACGTATATACAAACATATATATGAGTTTTATTGCTGTGGAGCAATTTAATACACTAACATATACATCACACAGTCTGATCTTCTAAAAAAAGAGGGACACCAGCGTGGGAAAACGGGACATAGGGATTTGGTTCAAAAAGAGGGACACTTGGGAGGTATGGAGTCGTTATTCCACAACAGTGTCTTGTCATGGAACGGAACTGCCTGGGACATGGGATATATGTTAGAAATAAGGGACTTCCCTGGGCATGTCTGGAAAAGTGGTCACCCCAGGCCCTAGTCTTACTTAAACCATTTAATGACCAGAGAGGGTGTGCGATTCCTTTCTAATGCATTACGCACACCTCTGGTCCTTAAAGGGTTAAAAACATCAGGTGAGAGTTAATTCTCCTATGTTATTAGTGTTGAGCGTTCAGCTTACCCATAATACAGTCCAAAAACAGTGGTCTCTGTCCACTCGATTCTATCATCTGAGTAGATCTGGGGTTCTCATCACTGAAGATCAGCTTGTTCTCTGGAACCAACTCAAACTTTCTTAGCACTAGAACGGGATATGGATATTGATCTTTAATTTTATCACATGACAGCGCCAAACAGGGTCAATACACAGAACAGATACAAATTTAGCCAAAAAGTATTCAAGTATTCAAGTATTCATTTTCCCCCAAAAAATCACAACAAATCCACTGAATACAGGGCTGGGTTTATATGTCAGATGTTCCTATACAAGGCACCATTCTGCAGAAATGATTTGGAGTCCTTCCTAACACTGAAAACACCATGTTACTTGTTAATAGAGGGGTAAAGATGCTGGCTAAATTAGTGTACAAAATGCATTTAGGAGCACTGTATAAAAGTGTTACATAAACCAGCCACCAAAATCCAAGAGCAGGTATTTTGTGCAGAGACACTGGGAATGGAATTAGGGGAAAAAAGGTCATGGCCATCACTGCTGAAATGGCCCTCCCAATTAGGAACCCTGTATATTTGTCCATCTAATACCCTGCTTCAACAGTAATACCCCAACATGACAGTAATACCCTACCACTGACAGTAATACCCTACCACAACAGTAATACCCTACCACAAAAGTAATCCCCCAACATGACAGTAATACCCTACCACAACAGTAATACCCTACCACAACAGTAATTCCTTACCACAACAGTAATACCTTACCACAACAGTAATACCCTACCACAACAGTAATACCCTACCACAACAGTAATACCTCAACATGACAGTAATACCTTACCACAACAGTAATACCCCACCACAACAGTAATACCTCAACATGACAGTAATACCTTACCACAACAGTAATACCCTACCACAACAGTAATACCCTACCACAACAGTAATACCCTACCACAACAGTAATACCCTACCACTGACAGTAATACCCTACCACAACAGTAATACCTTACCACAACAGTAATACCCTACCACTGACAGTAATACCTTACCACAACAGTAATACCCTACCACAACAGTAATACCCTACCACTGACAGTAATACCTTACCACAACAGTAATACCTTACCACAACAGTAATACCCTACCACTGACAGTAATACCTTACCACAACAGTAATACCCCACCATGACAGTAATACCCCACCATGACAGTAATACCCCACCACTGACAGTAATACCTTACCACGACAGTAATACCTTACCACTGACAGTAATACCTTACCACGACAGTAATACCCTACCACAACAGTAATACCCAACCACAAAAGTAATACCTTACCACAACAGTAATACCTTACCACAACAGTAATACCCCACCATGACAGTAATACCCTACCACAACAGTAATACCTTACCACAACAGTAATACCTTACCACAACAGTAATACCCTATCACAACAGTAATACCCTACCACAAAAGTAATACCTTACCACAACAGTAATACCTTACCACAACAGTAATACCTTACCACAACAGTAATACCCCAACATGACAGTAATACCTTACCACAACAGTAATACCCAACCATTGACAGTAATACCCTACCACAACAGTAATACCCTACCACAAAAGTAATACCCCAACATGACAGTAATACCCTACCACAACAGTAATACCCAACCACAAAAGTAATACCTTACCACAACAGTAATACCTTACCACAACAGTAATACCTTACCACAACAGTAATACCCTACCATAACAGTAATACCTTACCACAACAGTAATACCCTACCACAACAGTAATACCCCACCACAACAGTAATACCCTACCATAACAGTAATACCTTACCACAACAGTAATACCCTACCATGACAGTAATACCTTACCATAACAGTAATACCTTACCACAACAGTAATACCCCACCATGACAGTAATACCTTACCACAACAGTTATACCTTACCACAACAGTAATACCCTACCACAACAGTAATACCCCACCACAACAGTAATACCTTACCACAACAGTAATACCCTACCATGACAGTAATACCTTACCATGACAGTAATACCTTACCACAACAGTAATACCTTACCACAACAGTAATACCCCACCATGACAGTAATACCTTACCACAACAGTAATACCTTACCACAACAGTAATACCCCACCATGACAATAATACCTTACCACAACAGTAATACCCCACCATGACAGTAATACCTTACCACAACAGTAATACCTTACCACAACAGTAATACCCTACCACAACAGTAATACCCCACCATGACAGTAATACCTTACCACAACAGTAATACCTTACCACAACAGTAATACCCTACCACAACAGTAATACCCCACCATGACAGTAATACCTTACCACAACAGTAATACCCTACCACAACAGTAATACCTTACCACAACAGTAATACCCTACCACAACAGTAATACCTTACCACAACAGTAATACCCTACCACCCTACCACAACAGTAATACCTTACCACAACAGTAATACCCCACCACAACAGTAATACCTTACCACAACAGTAATACCTTACCACAACAGTAATACCCTACCACAACAGTAATACCCCACCATGACAGTAATACCTTACCACAACAGTAATACCCTACCACAACAGTAATACCCTACCACAACAGTAATACCTTACCACAACAGTAATACCCCACCATGACAGAAATACCTTACCACAACAGTAATACTTTACCACAACAGTAATACCCCACCATGACAGAAATACCTTACCACAACAGTAATACCCCACCATGACAGAAATACCTTACCACAACAGTAACACCCCACCATGACAGAAATATCTTACCACAACAGTAATACTTTACCACAACAGTAATACCCCAATAGTAAAACCCCAGTCTGCCAATGTACCTGGACCCCACTTATGAGGCTCAACATATATGACTGGGACATATTGCCTGGGACTTTGAGACTGGACCATTGTTTCTAGGCAAGATCAGCAAGCTGTGCTGTAGGATATTTCTTCTATGTTTGTGGAAACTATGACTTAAAAGAGATTACACCCTGGGTAGTAAAGGTCCTGTGGAGCCTGCTACATAGTAATTTATCAGTTTATCCACAGCTAATCATCTCTAACCTTTAATTTTCCTTGGTCTCCCTAATGGTTATGGTGGATCCCAGAAGTCGTATTCAGGTGCCTAGAGAGAAGAGCTGCACCTCACTGGTGAGATCCATGAAGACTGAAATGTATGGTGTTAGGTGCTTCTAAGAGGACAATTTCTTGGCACTTTTTGGCTGGGCTGGTTGCCTGCCAGTTTGTTGTGTTTCAGGATATTTTGTATGTGTATGGTACCTATGAGGTACCATAATATAAGGTCCTTCCTAGCCTGCTGCATAATTTGTTAGGTTCGTTCCTAGTGAGCATCTCTGACCTTCACTTTTCATTTTTGGCCCATGTCAGATATAATTAGTAACTTTGCCCCAAAGCACCAACACGTCATGACATTGTAATCAGAAGTTTCCAAAAGTTTGTAGAGTGGAAAAATAAATGTTACATCAGCATTCCAGATTTGGTAAAAATATATCATACAATCCCTTATCAAGAAAAATCTGGTAACCTTCTCTAAACCGAGAAGCTTTACACACATTTGAAGTGGTTTGGAGGTTTTTCTTTGGCAGATTTTTCATATAAAAAGTATATTGCTCCTTTAAGACCTTTTTAGCATTCTATGAGAAAGCAGCTAAAGTATCTGCAAGCACAGCATTCCGAGGCAAAGAATTTAAATCAATACCAATCAATATCAATTTTTATCAGTCTACTATGTTGCAGTTCGTTTGCTTTGTCTGATTGGTAAAGCATCCTCAAACTACAGCCTGTTCCCGTTAATTTGCCTGCATCCTCATTTCTCAACCTGCACCCCAAGCAAGCAGCCTGCACCCCAATATATACACATAATTTGGTAATATAATTGAGTGAGCATAAAAAGTGTTCTTTATTATTGTCTCAGTATACTGTCACTGAGATAAAGTAGAGGGAGAGAGACAGAAAAAGAGAGTGAGTGGGAAAGAGAGAGAGAGAGAGATGGAGAGTGAGAAGGGATGAGAAAGCGGAAGAAAAAAGGGGAGCGAAAGAAGGTAAGATGAGTGAATTGCAGAGAAGGTGGAGGAGAAGTGGGGAGATAATTGCAGAAAGAGAAAGAAAGGTTTTTGACTAAAACAAAGGTAAGGATTATTTACAGTAAGGACAGTAAAGTGATTAAATCCTTTTCCTCGGGATGCTGTGCTTGCAGATACTTTAGCTGCTTTCAAAAAAGTAATGGATACCTTTCTAGCTCAGAACAATACTGAAATTATGAAAGTTTGCTTCACATCAGATACTATGAAGATTAATTGGAGCCTCTGTTTTTGTGAAAGATTACTATCCCTAGGCATCTGATAGTGACCGAGCTCTAGTTTATATCAATGGGAATGTTCCCCTATGGTGCAGAATTCCTCCACATCTGATTTTACATATAGACCCAAGTGCAGTATTCAGTAAAGGAAAGAGGTGCAGATCTGGAGCACACCAATTTCACCATTGGGGACAAACGAAACTCTCCATTGATTTAATATGGGTTTTTGACTCCATGAATGCTAGAGAGGTATTTAATGTATTAAACATCAGTGTGTGTGTTCAAGACCACTCAGGCATTCAAGGTGTTAAAATCTCCATTAAAATCAATGGAAATATTGTGGACTTTTAATTGTCCCCTATGCAGTTGGTTTGTTCCACAACGGCATCTCTTTAGTTTGCTGAATAAGCACTATGATGCTTCAGACATAAACATTAATTAACGTCATGGCTTTGAGCGATTTAACATGAATAATATATTGTGGAAAATGAGTTTCCGCAGAGTTAATATGTACAATATTTTTATTGAAACCGAGCCATTATTATCCACTGAATGTAAACAGGAAATAAAGACACCTACTTGTGAAGGCGTCATTCACAGTAATACGTGTAATTAAAAGCATGCACTGTGTATATGTGGCATTAGGAGGACATTAAGAAGAATCGTATTTCACATTATGACAGCCTCATATTACCAGAAACCAAATAGACTTGTAGAATGAGGGAAGTGGGGAGAGAGAGAGAAAGAGGGTGAGGGAGAAGGTGAGAGAGAGAAAGAGGGTGAGGGAGAGCGAGAGAGGGTGAAGGAGAAGGTGAGAGAGAGAAAGAGGGTGAGGGATAAGGTGAGAGAGAGAAAGAGGGTGAGGGATAAGGTGAAAAAGAGTGAGAGAGGGTGAGGGAGAGCGAGAGAGGGTGAAGGAGAAGGTGAGAGAGAGAAAGAGGGTGAGGGATAAGGTGAGAGAGAGAGAAGGTGAGGGAGAATGTGTGAGAGAGCAAGAGAGAAGGTGAGGGAGAAGGTGAGAGAAAGAGAGAGGCTGAGGGAGAAGGTGAAAAAGAGCGAGAGAGGATGAGGGAGAAAGAGAGAGAAAGGGTGAGGGAGAAGGTGACAGAGAGAGAGGGTGAGGGAGAAGGTGACAGAGAGAGGGACAGTGAGGGAGGTGAGAGAGAGAGAGGGTGAGGGAGAAGGTGAGAGAGGGAGGGTGAGGGAGAAGGTGAGAGAGAGAGTGTGTGAGGGAGAAGGTGAGAGAGAGAGTGTGTGTGAGGGAGAAGGTGAGAGAGAGTGTGAGGGAGAAGGTGAGGGATAAGGTGTGAGAGAGCAAGAGAGAAGGTGAGGGAGAAGGTGTGAGAGAGAGAAAGGGTGAGGGAGAAGGTGAGAGAAAGAGAGAGGCTGAGGGAGAAGGTGAAAAAGAGCGAGAGAGGATGAGGGAGAAAGAGAGACAAAGGGTGAGGGAGAAGGTGACAGAGAGAGAGGGTGAGGGAGAAGGTGACAGAGAGAGAGGGTGAGGGAGAAGGTGACAGAGAGAGGGACGGTGAGGGAGGTGAGAGAGAGAGAGGGTGAGGGAGAAGGTGAGAGAGAGAGTGTGTGTGAGGGAGAAGGTGAGAGAGAGAGTGTGAGGGAGAAGGTGAGACAGAGATAGAGTGAGAGGGTGAGGGAAAAGGTGAGAGAGATTGAGAGCGATAGAGAGAGAAGGAGAAGGTGAGAGAGAGAGAGAGAGTAGGAGGGCAAAGTTGAGAGAGAGAAAGATTGAGATGGTGAAGGAGAAGGTGAGATAGAGAGAGAGAGAGGGTAAGGGAAAAAGGTGAGAGAGGGAGAAGGTGACAGAGAGAGAGAGAGAGTGAGTAGTAGTAGTCCCTTAGGAACCCCTCAGTCTATGAAATCTACAGTATGGAGAGCCTTCATGTATTATCCAAAAGCTAAACATGTTGCTACCTGTTGTTAAGAAGCAGGAGGAAAGCGGGATAAGATCCAGGCACATTTCCATTGAGATCTCCCCTGAACTCAAAAACAAGTCTGATTGGAAGACACACCAGCAAGACAAGATGGCTGACAGCAGTAGAAGCACTAGACCCTCCACCAATAGTAGAGTTGTAAAAGCAATTCAATCACGTTTTCTTCTATGTGCTGCCAACACACACTTAATGAGTTCTTAGAAAGAAGCCAAAAATTGCACAAAAAAAGTATACCTGTGGAATGGCAAACTTGTCACAATGCTTGCAGTTGCATGCTGCCCCATTCTTTTGTAGAAAAGAGAGGTTTTAAATAACTCATGTCATGTGTTGCACCCCGTTGTGCCAAAATTATGCAACCGGTTAGTTGGTGTAATTGGCAAAGGGCTGGAATCATCATATGGCAAGAAAGATTACCTGACCTCAGATGTATGGACAAGTGGCCAGAGTGCATAATATATAACTGATAACAGCAGTGTTGGTAGATTTACAATTTTTTTAAAATTATCCAATATCTAATGCCTTCTGATTATCATGTAGCAGAAGTAGGAAAGACACACAAGACAGAGATGCATACAACACATCTAGTAACAGCAGCCATGTTATGGAGACATTCCTAGAATTCCCATGGTTAAAAGCCCCATTTAAGTTATTGGGTATTTTCATTTCTCCTCTATGGGGCAGTTAGTTTAGCCTATAATTGGGCCTGTTTAGCTTACTGAATTGCCCTTTAAATTATCTGATTCAATATAAGGTGGCTGATTATTTTGTATTTGTGTTTTTCATTTTATTGCAAACGATTAATACACGATATTCATAGTCTTTAATGGAATTGGATCTTATCCTAACAACGCTCCTCTTTTGTTATCACACACGTCTGCATCTGACACATCACTGGATGCACACATCTGCATTGGATCCTTATTACATACATCTGCACTTCATACAGATCAACTTCCAAACACATCTGCACTTGGGGATTATCCTTTGAGACACATATAGGTCTCTACTTGGCACATAGCATAACACATATAGGTTCATTACGTATAGAGACTTAAAGGGATAGTAATACTTCGTTTTAACTTTATTTTATTTTGTAGGCATTAAAAAAACATGGAGAACGATATAAGTCTTATCTCTCAAACCTTTATGGTTTAAGAGATATTCACAAGCAAAGTTTCCCCCTCCCGCCCCTTTTACCTAGTGTAAGCCATCTCTTCTCAGATGTGGAATCCAGTCCATAGACCAGACAGATAACAGAAGGGGATAATCTTCTTTGTATGAAAAGAATGAAAGCCCTTCCCCCCTTGACAAGTTTTTCAGGTTTTTCCCTTATCTTAATTGAAGATTGTCCCTCTCTGCAGTCTACCTGGGCACCTCCCTTCTGATGTGGCTGAACGGGGGGGGGGGATACTTTGCTTGTGAATATCTCTTAAACCATAAAGGTTTGAGAGATAAGACTTATATCGTTCTTCATGTTTTTTTAATGCCTACAAAATAAAATAAAGATAAAACGAAGTATTACTATCCCTTTAAGTCTCCAATTCTAGTCTAAGCAGCTGCACCAAAAGAAAAACAAACACATCCCCATTGATTAAAAGGTATAGTAATACTGTATTTCAGAACTGGGCCACCCTTTTGGAAGGGATTAATCTGATCTGTACATAAAAATATTTCCTCTGTAATGGCATTTAAGAGTTAAACACGATGCTCCTGAGTAGTGACTAGCTGAAGAAGAAGTAAATTATGTTTTTTGTTTGTCTTTAAGGCTCTCACTTTTTTGGGCTGATTTTGAAATCCCTCTGAGTGTTTCTTTAAGGATGAAGGGTAATCCAGAAGTGGACCCCTTGCTGTCACTGCCTAGAGAGACCAGGTGCACCTCTCTGACGAGGCCCATAAAAGCTAGAAACATTAAGACTGGGGTTAGAAGGTATTGTGTAGAGTAGAATGTACATAGCCAAGAACCCTCCGGATTTGCCCAGGAGACTCTGGTTTTGGTCTCCGGGGCAGAGTCTGATTCTCTGGGTCTGGGGAGTATCTTATGAAACTCTGCCCACATCTGCTCCTTCCTACACTGTTCTTCCCAATCCACGGCCTTTTCTCTTCTTCCCAAGTCTGTTGTAGGTATTTTTTTGTTTTGTTTTGTCTTGTCTTTTTGTCCCACCCCCCACTTGCGATTAAGCCCCATCCCTTTTTACGACGCAAATCGCGTCATTTTTCTGCCTTCAACAGCATCACAGGGCTTCCCTACGGGGGTATAACACATGTAAACAAATTTGCTTGTACAGATACACTTGCAAATCGAAGTAAAATCAATATTTCCTTTATTGCAACACAATATAAAATTGTAAATACCTTAACATGCCCATGTTATAGAGAAATGGAAGAGAGCCTTTTGGAGGTGTTCATATTTAACCCAACAGAATGTGCTAAGTTCAGCCCTTCAAAGATCAATGCGTTTCGCGCTGTATGCACTTACTCATGACCAAACTCATGAGTAAGCGCATACAGCCCGAAACGAGTTGAGCTTTGAAGGGCCGAACTTAGCACATTCTGCTGGGTTAAATATGAACACCTCCAAAAGTCTCTCTTCCATTTCTCTATAACACGGGCATGTTAAGGTATTTACAATTTTATATTGTGTTGCAATAAAGGAAATATTGATTTTACTTCGATTTGCAAGTGTGTCTGTACGAGCAAATTTGATTACATGCGTTATGTTCAGTTAAGGAGCATATGGAGAAGCTCCTGTATCGCTCAAGTTAACACTGCATAGTTTGAATCTGGACGGTTATACACTGTTTCACTGAATCATGGCTGACTTTCTCTTCTTTTGATGATTCATATATATTAGAAGTGTGAGCTGCTGAATAGTTTTTTGGTTGCCGAAGCATACGTTCTTCCCTCCGGGGGGCCAGGCAAAGAAGTGCCCAGGTATGACAATGTCCAGCTGCTCAAACTTCCCAAACCAGGACTATATCCTTATATACGGAGGTTTAAACTCTTGTGACTTGCTTTAACTGATTATTAGATCAAATATATCATACACATCTGTAGTCGTAGTCAAGGGCGGACTGACAGGATCTAGGGCCCCTGGTCCAAAAAGAGGTCTAGGCCCCCTGCAGAAATCTTCACATTGCCCCTTCATCTCCACATTTCCCCTTCCACAATGCCCTCTTCATCTCCACATTTCCCCTTCCACAATGCCCTCTTCATCTCCACATTTCCCCTTCCACAATGCCCCCTTCATTTTTACATTGCCCCTTCCACAATGCCCCCTCCATCTCCACAATGCCCCCTCCACAATGCCTCCATCTCCACATTTGCCCTTCCACAATGCCCCTATCTCCACATTTCCCCTTCCACAATGCCCCCATCTCCACATTTCCCCTTCCACAATGCCCCCATCTCCACAATGCCCCTTCATCTCCACAATGCCCCCATCTCCACATCTCCCCTTCATCTTCACATTTCCCCTTCCACAATGCCCCCATTTCCATATTGCCTCTTCCACAATGCCCCCATCTCCCCATTGCCCCTTCATCTCCACATGTCTCCTTCCACAATGCCCCCATCTCCCCATCATCTCCACATTTCCCCTTCCACAACGCCCCCATCTCCACATCACCCCTTCATCTTCACATTTCCCCTTCCACAATGCCCCCATTTCCACATTGCCCCTTCCACAATGCCCCCATCTCCACATTGCCCCTTCATCTCCGCAACGCCCCTACCTCCAGTCCCTGGTGGTCTAGCAGCGTGGCTTAACACTATGTGAAGTCCCACGCGCCTCTAGTAATGCAGAGGCTGGGAGATGATGTCATCTCCCAGAGCTCTGTATTACTAGAACGCCGCGCCGGCGGCCGTAGTTGGAGAGCAGCTGAGCAGCGCTACAGATGGGCCCCTAAGTGGCAGGCAGACACAATATATTAAAATTATAATTGCTGGAAGCGGCGGTGGGCCCCCTTCGGTCGCGGGCCCTCGGTCCGTGACCGAATGCCCGTATGGTCAGTCCGCCCCTGGGTCGTAGTCATATATAGAAGATTTCCATTCAATTAAAGTGGAATTATACCTAGGGTGCGTTCAGAGAGTTTCCTCCATCACTCTCACGTAGAATGCATGCATAACCCAAAAAAACACACTGTCCTGGTCCACTGAATTAATAAAAAAATCAAGCCTTTATTGTAGTAAGCATCAAAATAGAAAATATTCAAAAAATCTTCTGGTGTAAATTACTCCATGTGGAGAGACTTACAGTTATGGAGCTGCAAGTGGTAGATGTATCCAAGTGGCATCCCACCAATCAACGCATTTTGCGTTCACCACGCTTACTCAGGATCAGTGACCAAGTATTCTCCTACAGAGGGGACTTACCTGTTGTCTGTTATCTCCACCTTTGATATGGCACTAGAGCTAAAATATGATGCTTCTTTTGTGTTTACCATCTGTAAACTATCCATTTGTTCATTCAAATATGGAAGGACATTTTCTACTGGGTAAAACAAGGGTACTCCAACTGCTAGAGGATAGTTCATTCAAAATTGATGACACTTCAAAAGTACTTGATATTTTGTCTAGTTTTTTTAATAAAAAAACTCTATAATAAATTACCATTAGGTGGTGCTATTTCGTAAGTCTTTGTGGAAAAATTCTGTCGATCGACTGTAAAGCTCTCCAGACAATGAGATAAAGAGGCATTACTCTTGAATAAGGGATCTCTCAGCAGTGTTAGTACCATTGTTTTGCTTGCAGGAAACTCTTTACAATATATTTGTTTTCATAAAAACATGACTGTTCCTTTGAATTGGAGATTTTAACCTCCTGAATGCCGGAGCATTTAAGGGTTTAAAAGCCCCATTTAAGTCAATGAAGATTTTTAAAATGGTTTAAATGCTCACTACAGTGAAGATAGTTTGTATTTTTCACAATCAGACTTTACTACTCATCATGTTTACAGTGCCCTATGAGCAGGACTTCTCCTGTGGAAGCAGACCTCTCATGTAGCCATGGTAGGCTGTGCTGTAAGCCCTGAATATCAGCAGGGGAGAAGAATGTGTGACTGAAGAGAGTTCCCCATTGCTCCCTTGTTGGTCCCACTAGATGGATGGAACTGCAAGATTCTGAAGTCTCAACATTCAGTCTTATTAACCTCCGGTGACACTAGTGAAGGGCTTTCAAGTCTCACACAGCCCACTGCCAGTCGAGAAAGTCAGTTTTTTCTGATACCCCAAATGGCTGACAGGATGCATCTTGGGGCTACAAACATGGCCAGATTTCCTTTTAGGCAGAGTAGGCAACTGTCTAGAATGCTTAATCATGATCATGGTCATCACGATTAAGCGGTGATACGCGAAACGCGTTGATGTTGCCATTTTCCTCCGGTCACCTGAGGGTATCTGAATATACGAGTATGTGAACGTTAAATACCGTTTTATTTTAAAATATTATCAATAAATATTTTGTACGTTTTACTTTTACGGATTTGTGAAATGGTTAGTGCTATGGACTGTGCTGTCTTTAACTGTCTAGAATGCCAAGGCTTGAAGGGTGTCTCAGAGCACTGCTGGCCACACCCATATTCTTAATTGTGGGTGTGGTCAGAGCAATCAAAATCCTCTTACATTATGCTGGCTGGTTTAGTTACCCATTTACATAGCCCTTTATTGGCCATTATTAAACCCCTTGGACCTAGAAAGGTCCCCAATGAATTGTGTTAGAGATACCTCTTTAGCAGTCAAGTAGTTTACAGTATACTTGTTCTTATATGCTGCAGACATGGGGATAGTAGTGGAGCCCAGTTGTGTGCAGGGGTGTGGCCATGAGGGGAGCTAAGGGCAACTTGGGTGCTTTTGCCTAGGTGCACCTGAGATTTAAATCCCATCCTGGCTGCAGAGCTCTGGGATTTTTAATGTCTTTGCAGCAGAATCAGTATAAAATGATACTTGTCCTATAAGAGCCCTATTAGCTCCCATCCAGTTTTTATACAGAAATTAAATACATACGTGTACACTGCTCATTAGTGAGTTCAGCATCAGTTGCCGTCCATTCCAGTCTCTCTCCAGCATTGTCCACACAGAAGTACTTATTGGTCGTGAGATCCTTCTGGGAAGGAACATATTGGCCATTATTATCGCAGAGCAAACCGATGTCATTTAATTGGCAGTCTGTGAAACCTGTAAGGTAAGAACACAGGGGTTAATGTGTGTTCCAATGAACAAGAGAAATAACAATCGCATTATTTATACACAAACAGTTCCATTCTTAATGCAAGGAAAAAACAATATCATTACAAATCCATTATTACACAGTGATTACTGTACATCTATATTCTGAGCATGATGTACAAAGAACCTGGTTATAGTAATGTATCAATATGGTTCCATGCAAAACAGAGTCTGGAACTGATTTATAGTGATACTGCACCTGATGCCAACTTACTAAGCTACGTACACTTAACATCACTTACCCCAAGGGAAGGACAAACGCACAGTTCTTTTTCTCTAGGCTGCGTTTAAAGGGATAGTAATACTTAAACATTACTATCCTGCATCTTGTAGCCAGTAATAAACTGAGTTAAATGATCCCAGCAGCATCTCTCAAATCTTTCTGGTTTGAGAGATATCCGCTTTCAAAGTTCCCTCTCCCCTGACGTCAGTGTTCTAGCTGACAGCAGGGGAATCCAGTCCCGGGACCGACTGAGGCTCTTCTGCAGAGCCAGGATCACATTATGGATGAAGAAATCCTTCACTGAATGGTCTTCTACATGTGCTTGCAAACCAAGTACACATAGAAGACCATTTCAGTGAAGGATTTCTTCATCCATAGCGCGATCTCTGCTCTGCTGAAGAGCCTCCGCTTGCTCAGGGACCGGATTCCCCTGCTGTCAGCTAGAACGTTGACGGCAGGGGAAAAGGCAAAAAGCAAAACTTTGAAAGCAGATATTTGTCAAACCATAAAGGTTTCAGAGATGCCTCTGGGCTCATTTAACTGGCTACTGACTACAAGATGCAGGATAGTAATTTTTAAGTATTCCTGTCCCTTTAATGCCAGGGATTAATTATGGCACAGCGGTAATGGTGTGATGTTACTTAATTTTCTTGCAAATCCTATGGGACAGGTGTTTAGTGCTAACTGCTGATCACAGCCAGAGAGGTATCCAACGCATTCATGAAAAACTACATGTTATGGGGCTTTTCCTGCTGAGTAAAACAATGGTACTTCCACTACTATAGGTTGATTTATTCAACTATTATAACAGTTCAAATTGCCAGGAAGTGAATTAAAGCGTGATACTTCCTGAAAGTTTTAAGTGACAGGAAGTGACTTAGCATTTTCTATCACATTCTATGGAGAACTTTCTGTCAGTGACTTTCCTCTCTTAGAGACTGTAACAAAACCACTAACTAAAATTGGACCACTATAGGGCACTGTTAATGTAAAAAGCAAGAGTTTAAAATAATAAAATGTAATGCTCCTTTAACCTCTTGGTGACAAGGGCAATTTGGGCCTTTTTCATATGTCTGTTCAAACATAATTTCCCTCTAATTCATTTATTACACCCACACAAGTATATACTGATTTTTAACCCACTGAGTACCAGAAGGGTATGCATTGCAATAGATACCTCACTCAGAGGGTAAGGATAAGTAGGATTTTCTTTGGATGCCATATTTATGGGTATAACCCATCATTTAGTTTAACCCTTTGAGTGCCAGAGGGGTATGCAACGCATTGCAAAGCAATGCGTTGCATACCCCTCTGGCACTCAAAGGGTTAACAATAATATGATAATTTGGAAAAAAGCAACAGGGACTGGATACAAAGTATCAATATTTATTCATATCTCCCAAGTGTCCTTTTTTTAGGGTTTTTTAGTGGGTTACTGTACCTCTGAGATACAAATCCCTATGTCCCTATTTCCTATCCTAGCATCCCTTTATTTAGGAGAAACTCACAATTATGTTTGTTTAAGCTTCAATATATGTTTATAAATTAGTCCATGTAAATAAGATACTTTGATCTTGCTAAATCCTTTATTAAGCTACACAGAGGTGTCAATAGGTCAGGAAGTAACCTACAAATACTTTACACACTGACCCTATCCCAACAACAATCCCTAAAACAAAGATGTTCACGTCTTTGGCCATCTTATGATCACAGTGAAGAGGGGACATCTCAGCTGTGCAAGCCACACCCATATTCTGAATTGTGGGTGTGGCAAGAGCAATCTCAGTATCCTTGCACCAATTTATATACCCCTTATTGGTTATTATTTAACCTTTTGTGTCACTACTCCTCTGGCACTCAAAGGGTTAACCCCTTGGATGCTACAGAGATCTCGTTGCAATGCACTGCAGATCTTTCTTGCAACCAAGGGGTTAAAGCTTTTTTTTGCTCTTGCTTGTTATAGGCTAAGGGTATTTTCTGTGCCTGAAAACGGTGGATAGGACTGGGGGGGTGGAGTCATGAGAGGTGTGGGGTGTGACCATGGGCGGAGCTAAGGAGACCTAGAGTTCCTTGCCTAGGGACACCTGGAATGAAAATCCTGCACATTCGTACATTAATATTTGTGTGTGTTTGCTTGAATGCTATACACTAAGGACATTTTCTTTGCCAGGGAACAGTAGGTGGGACTGTGGGTGGAGTCATTTGATAAGTGAGGTGTGGCCATGCTAGAGTGCCTAGAGTGCCTCGCCTAGGGGCCCCTGAGATGTACATCCAGCCCTGTGAATTCTGTTCTGAGTAGAATGATATACAGTATCCCATACGGATCTATTTATCAGGGATATTGAATTAATTTGTGCTGTTAAATTGTACAGACTGTCAGACAGGTTTTTCCTACTGCTTTACAAAATATATTCTCAAACATACTTTACCATATGTAAACTGTCACTAAATGTAATTTACTCCCCTAGAACAAACATGTTTCACATCATTCACTTGACTTCAGTATTAGTCACAAGGCGCCTCCATTTTATTTTGTAATATACTTTAAAGAAAGTAATTACACACCATTTTCTTTGCTGTAGACATTTCTATAATCCAATATCACAGGCTAACCTATCTGACTTTTTTGAGAATAAAACTACTGTTATTGCATAGAAAAGAGTAAGTTTGATGCTAAAACCAGTGGCATAAATAATCATTGGAAACTCCTGGGTGAATATTTTTCTGGGCCATCTAACATAAGAATACTCTCCTGGAGGCATAGCTAAAGCCTGTTAGGTCTAAGAGCTAATGGGCCCCCTTGACTGCTGTGCAATACTGCTCCATCTGCACTCCTTGCAGTTACACCCCTGGCAGTGCCTCTCCCCTACCCCCGCCCCCACACAAACACATACACACACAAATGCCCACAGATTTGGGAAACAATAGCTTCTATAAATAGTAGGTGAGGTTCAGGACATAGAAACAAGCATACAGTGCCTGAAACCCCAGCCTTGTGTCACATATCCACTGGTAGTAACACGACCGTGTGTGCACTGTATGACACCCCAGCCTTGTGTCATATATCCACTAGTAGTAACAGGACCATGTGTGCACTGTATGACACCCCAGCCTTGTGTCACATATCCACTGGTAGTAACAGGGACATGTGTGCACTATATGACACCCCAGCCTTGTTTCACATATCCACTGGTAGTAACAGGACCACGTGTGCACTGTATGACACCCCAGCCTTGTGTCATATATCCACTAGTAGTAACAGGACCATGTGTGCACTGTATGACACCCCAGCCTTGTGTCACATATCCACTGGTAGTAACAGGACCATGTGTGCACTGTATGACACCCCAGCCTTGTTTCATATATCCACTAGTAGTAACAGGACCATGTGTGCACTGTATGACACCCCAGCCTTGTGTCACATATCCACTGGTAGTAACAGGGCCATGTGTGCACTGTATGACACCCCAGCCTTGTGTCATATATCCACTAGTAGTAACAGGACCATGTGTGCACTGTATGACACCCCAGCCTTGTGTCACATATCCACTGGTAGTAACAGGACCATGTGTGCACTGTATGACACCCCAGCCTTGTGTCACATATTCACTAGTAGTAATAGGACCATGTGTGCACTGTATGAAACCCCAGCCTTGTTTCATATATCCACTAGTAGTAACAGGACCATGTGTGCACTGTATGACACCCCAGCCTTGTGTCACATATCCACTGGTAGTAACAGGGCCATGTGTGCACTGGATGACACCCCAGCCTTGTGTCATATATCCACTAGTAGTAACAGGACCATGTGTGGACTGGATGACACCCCAGCCTTGTGTCACATATCCACTAGTAGTAACAGGACCATGTGTGCACTGTATGACACCCCAGCCTTGTGTCACATATCCATTGGTAGTAACAGGACCATGTGTGGACTGGATGACACCCCAGCCTTGTGTCACATATCCACTGGTAGTAATAGGACCATGTGTGCACTGTATGACACCCCAGCCTTGTGTCATATATCCACTAGTAGTAACAGGACCATGTGTGCACTGTATGACACCCCAGCCTTGTGTCACATATCCACTGGTAGTAATAGGACCATGTGTGCACTGTATGACACCCCAGCCTTGTGTCACATATCCACTGGTAGTAACAGGGCCATGTGTGCACTGGATGACACCCCAGCCTTGTGTCACATATCCACTGGTAGTAACAGGGCCATGTGTGCACTGTATGACACCCCAGCCTTGTTTCACATATCCACTAGTAGTAACAGGACCATGTGTGGACTGGATGACACCCCATCCTTGTGTCACATATCCACTAGTAGTAACAGGACCATGTGTGGACTGGATGACACCCCATCCTTGTGTCACATATCCACTAGTAGTAACAGGACCATGTGTGGACTGGATGACACCCCAGCCTTGTGTCACATATCCACTAGTAGTAACAGGACCATGTGTGGACTGGATGACACCCCAGCCTTGTTTCATATATCCACTAGTAGTAACAGGACCATGTGTGGACTGGATGACACCCCAGCCTTGTGTCATATATCCACTAGTAGTAACAGGACCATGTGTGGACTGGATGACACCCCAGCCTTGTGTCACATATCCACTAGTAGTAACAGGACCATGTGTGGACTGGATGACACCCCATCCTTGTGTCACATATCCACTAGTAGTAACAGGACCATGTGTGGACTGGATGACACCCCAGCCTTGTGTCATATATCCACTAGTAGTAACAGGACCATGTGTGGACTGGATGACACCCCATCCTTGTGTCACATATCCACTAGTAGTAACAGGACCATGTGTGGACTGGATGACACCCCAGCCTTGTGTCACATATCCATTAGTAGTAACAGGGCCATGTGTGCACTGTATGACACCCCAGCCTTGTGTCACATATCCACTAGTAGTAATAGGACCATGTGTGCACCGTCTGACACCCCATCCTTGTGTCACATATCCACTAGTAGTAACAGGACCATGTGTGCACTGTATGACACCCCAGCCTTGTGTCACATATCCACTAGTAGTAACAGGACCATGTGTGCACTGTATGACACCCCAGCCTTGTGTCACATATCCACTGGTAGTAACAGGACCATGTGTGCACTGTATGACACCCCAGCCTTGTGTCACATATCCACTGGTAGTAACAGGGCCATGTGTGCACTGTATGACACCCCATCCTTGTGTCACATATCCACTAGTAGTAATAGGACCATGTGTGCACCGTCTGACACCCCATCCTTGTGTCACATATCCACTGGTAGTAACAGGGCCATGTGTGCACCGTCTGACACCCCATCCTTGTGTCACATATCCACTGGTAGTAACAGGGCCATGTGTGCACTGGATGACACCCCAGCCTTGTGTCACATATCCATTGGTAGTAACAGGGCCATGTGTGCACTATATGACACCCCAGCCTTGTTTCACATATCCACTAGTAGTAACAGGACCATGTGTGCACTGTATGACACCCCAGCCTTGTGTCACATATCCACTAGTAATAACAGGACCGAGTGTGCACTGTATGACACCCCAGCCTTGTGTCACATATCCACTGGTAGTAACAGGGCCATGTGTGCACTGTATGACACCCCAGCCTTGTGTCACATATCCACTGGTAGTAACAGGGCCATGTGTGCACTATATGACACCCCAGCCTTGTTTCACATATCCACTAGTAATAACAGGACCGAGTGTGCACTGTATGACACCCCAGCCTTGTGTCATATATCCACTAGTAGTAACAGGACCATGTGTGCGCTGTATGACACCCCAGCCTTGTGTCATATATCCACTAGTAGTAACAGGACCATGTGTGCACTGTATGACACCCCAGCCTTGTGTCACATATCAATTGGTAGTAACAGGGCCATGTGTGCACTATATGACACCCCAGCCTTGTTTCACATATCCACTAGTAGTAATAGGACCATGTGTGCACTGTATGACACCCCAGCCTTGTTTCACATATCCACTGGTAGTAACAGGGCCATGTGTGCACTGTATGACACCCCAGCCTTGTGTCACATATCCACTGGTAGTAACAGGACCATGTGTGGACTGGATGACACCCCATCCTTGTGTCACATATCCACTAGTAGTAACAGGACCATGTGTGCACTGTATGACACCCCAGCCTTGTGTCACATATCCACTGGTAGTAACAGGACCATGTGTGCACTATATGACACCCCAGCCTTGTGTCACATATCCACTAGTAGTAACAGGACCATGTGTGGACTGGATGACACCCCAGCCTTGTGTCACATATCCACTGGTAGTAACAGGACCATGTGTGCACTATATGACACCCCAGCCTTGTGTCACATATCCACTAGTAGTAACAGGACCATGTGTGCACTGTATGACACCCCAGCCTTGTGTCACATATCCACTAGTAGTAACAGGACCATGTGTGCACTGTATGACACTCCAGTCTTGTGTCACATATCCACTAGTAGTAATAGGACCATGTGTGGACTGTATGACACCCCAGCCTTGTGTCACATATCCACTGGTAGTAACAGGACCATGTGTGCACTGTATGACACCCCAGCCTTGTGTCACATATCCACTGGTAGTAACAGGGCCATGTGTGCACTGTATGACACCCCAGCCTTGTGTCACATATCCACTAGTAGTAACAGGGCCATGTGTGCACTGTATGACACCCCAGCCTTGTGTCACATATCCACTGGTAGTAATAGGACCATGTGTGCACTGTATGACACCCCAGCCTTGTGTCACATATCCACTAGTAGTAACAGGGCCATGTGTGCACTGTATGACACCCCAGCCTTGTGTCACATATCCACTAGTAGTAACAGGACCATGTGTGCACTGTATGACACCCCAGCCTTGCGTCACATATCCACTGGTAGTAATAGGACCATGTGTGCACTGTATGACACCCCA
Organism: Rhinophrynus dorsalis; assembly: GCA_037306005.1. NCBI lineage: Eukaryota > Metazoa > Chordata > Amphibia > Anura > Rhinophrynidae > Rhinophrynus > Rhinophrynus dorsalis. Next base: position 32,057,654 of record CM074723.1, read on the forward strand.
GCCTTGTGTCACATATCCACTAGTAGTAACAGGACCATGTGTGCACTGTATGACACCCCAGCCTTGTGTCACATATCCACTGGTAGTAACAGGACCATGTGTGCACTGTATGACACCCCAGCCTTGTGTCACATATCCACTGGTAGTAACAGGGCCATGTGTGCACTATATGACACCCCAGCCTTGTGTCACATATCCACTAGTAGTAACAGGACCATGTGTGCACTGTATGACACCCCAGCCTTGTGTCATATATCCACTAGTAGTAACAGGACCATGTGTGCACTGTATGACACCCCAGCCTTGTGTCACATATCCACTGGTAGTAACAGGACCATGTGTGCACTGTATGACACCCCAGCCTTGTGTCACATATCCACTAGTAGTAACAGGACCATGTGTGCACTGTATGACACCCCAGCCTTGTGTCACATATCCACTAGTAGTAACAGGGCCATGTGTGCACTGTATGACACCCCAGCCTTGTGTCACATATCCACTAGTAGTAACAGGGCCATGTGTGCACTGTATGACACCCCAGCCTTGTGTCACATATCCACTAGTAGTAACAGGACCATGTGTGCACTATATGACACCCCAGCCTTGTGTCACATATCCAGTGGTAGTAACAGGGCCATGTGTGCACTGTATGACACCCCAGCCTTGTGTCACATATCCACTAGTAGTAACAGGACCAAGTGTGCACTGTATGACACCCCAGCCTTGTGTCACATATCCACTGGTAGTAACAGGACCATGTGTGCACCGTCTGACACCCCAGCCTTGTTTCACATATCCACTAGTAGTAGCAGGACCATGTGTGCACTGTATGACACCCCAGCCTTGTGTCACATATCCACTAGTAGTAACAGGACCATGTGTGCACTATATGACACCCCAGCCTTGTGTCACATATCCAGTGGTAGTAACAGGGCCATGTGTGCACTGTATGACACCCCAGCCTTGTGTCACATATCCACTAGTAGTAACACGACCATGTGTGCACTGTATGACACCCCAGCCTTGTGTCACATATCCACTAGTAGTAACACGACCATGTGTGCACTGTATGAAACCCCAGCCTTGTGTCACATATCCACTAGTAGTAACAGGACCATGTGTGCACTGTATGACACCCCAGCCTTGTGTCACATATCCACTGGTAGTAACAGGGCCATGTGTGCACTGTATGACACCCCAGCCTTGTGTCACATATCCACTGGTAGTAATAGGACCATGTGTGCACTGTATGACACCCCAGCCTTGTGTCATATATCCACTAGTAGTAACAGGACCATGTGTGCACTGTATGACACCCCAGCCTTGTGTCACATATCCACTGGTAGTAACAGGGCCATGTGTGCACTGTATGACACCCCAGCCTTGTGTCACATATCCACTAGTAGTAACAGGACCATGTGTGCACTGTATGACACCCCAGCCTTGTGTCACATATCCACTAGTAGTAATAGGGCCATGTGTGCACTGTATGACACCCCAGCCTTGTGTCACATATCCACTAGTAGTAACAGGACCATGTGTGCACTGTATGACACCCCAGCCTTGTGTCACATATCCACTGGTAGTAACAGGACCATGTGTGCACTGTATGACACCCCAGCCTTGTGTCACATATCCACTAGTAGTAACAGGGCCATGTGTGCACTGTATGACACCCCAGCCTTGTGTCACATATCCACTGGTAGTAATAGGACCATGTGTGCACTGTATGACACCCCAGCCTTGTGTCACATATCCACTAGTAGTAACAGGACCATGTGTGCACTGTATGACACCCCATCCTTGTGTCACATATCCACTAGTAGTAACAGGGCCATGTGTGCACTGTATGACACCACAGCCTTGTGTCACATATCCACTGGTAGTAACAGGACCATGTGTGCACTGTATGACACCCCAGCCTTGTGTCACATATCCACTAGTAGTAACAGGACCATGTGTGCACTGTATGACACCCCAGCCTTGTGTCACATATCCACTAGTAGTAATAGGACCATGTGTGCACTGTATGACACCCCAGCCTTGTGTCACATATCCACTAGTAGTAACAGGGCCATGTGTGCACTGTATGACACCCCAGCCTTGTGTCATATATCCACTAGTAGTAACAGGGCCATGTGTGCACTGTATGACACCCCAGCCTTGTGTCACATATCCACTGGTAGTAACAGGACCGAGTGTGCACTGTATGACACCCCAGCCTTGTGTCACATATCCACTAGTAGTAACAGGGCCATGTGTGCACTGTATGACACCCCAGCCTTGTGTCACATATCCACTAGTAGTAACAGGACCATGTGTGCACTGTATGACACCCCAGCCTTGTGTCACATATCCACTGGTAGTAACAGGGCCATGTGTGCACTGTATGACACCCCAGCCTTGTGTCACATATCCACTGGTAATAACACGACCGTGTGTGCACTGTATGACACCCCAGCCTTGTGTCACATATCCACTAGTAGTAACAGGACCATGTGTGCACTGTATGACACCCCAGCCTTGTGTCACATATCCACTAGTAGTAACAGGGCCATGTGTGCACTGTATGACACCCCAGCCTTGTGTCACATATCCACTAGTAGTAACAGGACCATGTGTGCACTGTATGACACCCCAGCCTTGTGTCACATATCCACTAGTAGTAACAGGGCCATGTGTGCACTGTATGACACCACAGCCTTGTGTCACATATCCACTAGTAGTAACAGGGCCATGTGTGCACTGTATGACACCCCAGCCTTGTGTCACATATCCACTAGTAGTGACAGGGCCATGTGTGCACTGTATGACACCCCAGCCTTGTGTCACATATCCACTAGTAGTAACAGGGCCATGTGTGCACTGTATGACACCCCAGCCTTGTGTCACATATCCACTAGTAGTAACAGGACCATGTGTGCACTGTATGACACCCCAGCCTTGTGTCACATATCCACTGGTAGTAACAGGACCATGTGTGCACTGTATGAAACCCCAGCCTTGTTTCATATATCCACTAGTAGTAACAGGACCATGTGTGCACTGTATGACACCCCAGCCTTGTGTCACATATCCACTGGTAGTAACAGGGCCATGTGTGCACTGTATGACACCCCAGCCTTGTGTCACATATCCACTGGTAGTAATAGGACCATGTGTGCACTGTATGACACCCCAGCCTTGTGTCACATATCCACTAGTAGTAACAGGACCATGTGTGCACTGTATGACACCCCAGCCTTGTGTCACATATCCACTAGTAGTAACAGGGACATGTGTGCACTGTATGACACCCCAGCCTTGTTTCACATATCCACTGGTAGTGACAGGACCATGTGTGCACTGTATGACACCCCAGCCTTGTGTCACATATCCACTGGTAGTAACAGGACCATGTGTGCACTGTATGACACCCCAGCCTTGTGTCACATATCCACTGGTATTACCAGGACCGAGTGTGCACTGTATGACACCCCAGCCTTGTGTCACATATCCACTGGTAGTAACAGGACCATGTGTGCACTGTATGACACCCCAGCCTTGTGTCACATATCCACTAGTAGTAACAGGGCCATGTGTGCACTGTATGACACCCCATCCTTGTGTCACATATCCACTAGTAGTAACAGGGCCATGTGTGCACTGTATGACACCCCAGCCTTGTGTCACATATCCACTGGTAGTAACAGGGCCATGTGTGCACTGTATGACACCCCAGCCTTGTGTCACATATCCACTAGTAGTAACAGGACCATGTGTGCACTGTATGACACCCCAGCCTTGTGTCACATATCCACTAGTAGTAACAGGGCCATGTGTGCACTGTATGACACCCCAGCCTTGTGTCACATATCCACTAGTAGTAACAGGACCATGTGTGCACTGTATGACACCCCAGCCTTGTGTCACATATCCACTAGTAGTAACAGGGCCATGTGTGCACTGTATGACACCACAGCCTTGTGTCACATATCCACTAGTAGTAACAGGGCCATGTGTGCACTGTATGACACCCCAGCCTTGTGTCACATATCCACTAGTAGTGACAGGGCCATGTGTGCACTGTATGACACCCCAGCCTTGTGTCACATATCCACTAGTAGTAACAGGGCCATGTGTGCACTGTATGACACCCCAGCCTTGTGTCACATATCCACTAGTAGTAACAGGACCATGTGTGCACTGTATGACACCCCAGCCTTGTGTCACATATCCACTGGTAGTAACAGGACCATGTGTGCACTGTATGAAACCCCAGCCTTGTTTCATATATCCACTAGTAGTAACAGGACCATGTGTGCACTGTATGACACCCCAGCCTTGTGTCACATATCCACTGGTAGTAACAGGGCCATGTGTGCACTGTATGACACCCCAGCCTTGTGTCACATATCCACTGGTAGTAATAGGACCATGTGTGCACTGTATGACACCCCAGCCTTGTGTCACATATCCACTAGTAGTAACAGGACCATGTGTGCACTGTATGACACCCCAGCCTTGTGTCACATATCCACTAGTAGTAACAGGGACATGTGTGCACTGTATGACACCCCAGCCTTGTTTCACATATCCACTGGTAGTGACAGGACCATGTGTGCACTGTATGACACCCCAGCCTTGTGTCACATATCCACTGGTAGTAACAGGACCATGTGTGCACTGTATGACACCCCATCCTTGTGTCACATATCCACTGGTAGTAACAGGACCATGTGTGCACTGTATGACACCCCAGCCTTGTGTCACATATCCACTAGTAGTAACAGGGCCATGTGTGCACTGTATGACACCCCATCCTTGTGTCACATATCCACTAGTAGTAACAGGGCCATGTGTGCACTGTATGACACCCCAGCCTTGTGTCACATATCCACTGGTAGTAACAGGGCCATGTGTGCACTGTATGACACCCCAGCCTTGTGTCACATATCCACTGGTAGTAACAGGGCCATGTGTGCACTGTATGACACCCCAGCCTTGTGTCACATATCCACTAGTAGTAACAGGGCCATGTGTGCACTGTATGACACCCCAGCCTTGTGTCACATATCCACTAGTAGTAACAGGACCATGTGTGCACTGTATGACACCCCAGCCTTGTGTCACATATCCACTGGTAGTAACAGGGCCATGTGTGCACTGTATGACACCCCAGCCTTGTGTCACATATCCACTGGTAGTAACAGGACCATGTGTGCACTGTATGACACCCCAGCCTTGTGTCACATATCCACTGGTAGTAACAGGGACATGTGTGCACTGTATGACACCCCAGCCTTGTGTCACATATCCACTAGTAGTAACAGGGCCATGTGTGCACTGTATGACACCCCAGCCTTGTGTCATATATCCACTAGTAGTAACAGGACCATGTGTGCACTGTATGACACCCCAGCCTTGTGTCACATATCCACTGGTATTACCAGGACCGAGTGTGCACTGTATGACACCCCAGCCTTGTGTCACATATCCACTGGTAGTAACAGGACCATGTGTGCACTGTATGACACCCCATCCTTGTGTCACATATCCACTGGTAGTAACAGGACCATGTGTGCACTGTATGACACCCCAGCCTTGTGTCACATATCCACTAGTAGTAACAGGGCCATGTGTGCACTGTATGACACCCCATCCTTGTGTCACATATCCACTAGTAGTAACAGGGCCATGTGTGCACTGTATGACACCCCAGCCTTGTGTCACATATCCACTAGTAGTAACAGGGCCATGTGTGCACTGTATGACACCCCATCCTTGTGTCACATATCCACTGGTAGTAACAGGACCATGTGTGCACTGTATGACACCCCAGCCTTGTGTCACATATCCACTAGTAGTAACAGGGCCATGTGTGCACTGTATGACACCCCATCCTTGTGTCACATATCCACTGGTAGTAACAGGGCCATGTGTGCACTGTATGACACCCCAGCCTTGTGTCACATATCCACTGGTAGTAACAGGACCATGTGTGCACTGTATGACACCCCAGCCTTGTGTCACATATCCACTGGTAGTAACAGGGCCATGTGTGCACTGTATGACACCCCAGCCTTGTGTCACATATCCACTGGTATTACCAGGACCGAGTGTGCACTGTATGACACCCCAGCCTTGTGTCACATATCCACTGGTAGTAACAGGACCATGTGTGCACTGTATGACACCCCATCCTTGTGTCACATATCCACTAGTAGTAACAGGACCATGTGTGCACTGTATGACACCCCAGCCTTGTGTCACATATCCACTAGTAGTAACAGGGCCATGTGTGCACTGTATGACACCCCATCCTTGTGTCACATATCCACTGGTAGTAACAGGGCCATGTGTGCACTGTATGACACCCCAGCCTTGTGTCACATATCCACTGGTAGTAACAGGACCATGTGTGCACTGTATGACACCCCAGCCTTGTGTCACATATCCACTAGTAGTAACAGGACCATGTGTGCACCGTCTGACACCCCATCCTTGTGTCACATATCCACTAGTAGTAACAGGACCATGTGTGCACTGTATGACACCCCAGCCTTGTGTCACATATCCACTGGTAGTAACACGACCGTGTGTGCACTGTATGACACCCCAGCCTTGTGTCATATATCCACTAGTAGTAACAGGACCATGTGTGCACTGTATGACACCCCAGCCTTGTGTCACATATCCACTAGTAGTAACAGGACCATGTGTGCACTGTATGACACCCCAGCCTTGTGTCACATATCCACTGGTAGTAACACGACCGTGTGTGCACTGTATGACACCCCAGCCTTGTGTCATATATCCACTAGTAGTAACAGGACCATGTGTGCCCTGTATGACACCCCAGCCTTGTGTCACATATCCACTGGTAGTAACAGGACCATGTGTGCACTGTATGACACCCCAGCCTTGTGTCACATATCCACTGGTAGTAACAGGACCATGTGTGCACTGTATGACACCCCAGCCTTGTGTCACATATCCACTAGTAGTAACAGGACCATGTGTGCACTGTATGACACCCCAGCCTTGTGTCACATATCCACTAGTAGTAACAGGGCCATGTGTGCACTGTATGACACCCCAGCCTTGTGTCACATATCCACTAGTAGTAACAGGACCATGTGTGCACTGTATGACACCCCAGCCTTGTGTCACATATCCACTAGTAGTAACAGGACCATGTGTGCACTATATGACACCCCAGCCTTGTGTCACATATCCACTAGTAGTAACAGGACCATGTGTGCACTATATGACACCCCAGCCTTGTGTTACATATCCACTAGTAGTAACAGGGCCATGTATGCACTGTATGACACCCCATCCTTGTGTCACATATCCACTAGTAGTAACAGGACCATGTGTGCACTATATGACACCCAAGCCTTGTGTCACATATCCACTAGTAGTAACAGGACCATGTGTGCACTATATGACACCCCAGCCTTGTGTTACATATCCACTAGTAGTAACAGGGCCATGTGTGCACTGTATGACACCCCAGCCTTGTGTCATATATCCACTAGTAGTAACAGGACCATGTGTGCACTGTATGACACCCCAGCCTTGTGTCACATATCCACTGGTAGTAACAGGACCATGTGTGCACTGTATGACACCCCAGCCTTGTGTCACATATCCACTGGTAGTAACAGGGCCATGTGTGCACTGTATGACACCCCAGCCTTGTGTCACATATCCACTAGTAATAACAGGACCGAGTGTGCACTGTATGACACCCCAGCCTTGTGTCACATATCCACTAGTAATAACAGGACCATGTGTGCACTGTATGACACCCCAGCCTTGTGTCATATATCCACTAGTAGTAACAGGACCATGTGTGCACTGTATGACACCCCAGCCTTGTGTTACATATCCACTAGTAGTAACAGGGCCATGTGTGCACTGTATGACACCCCAGCCTTGTGTCATATATCCACTAGTAGTAACAGGACCATGTGTGCACTGTATGACACCCCAGCCTTGTGTCACATATCCACTGGTAGTAACAGGGCCATGTGTGCACTGTATGACACCCCAGCCTTGTGTCACATATCCACTGGTAGTAACAGGGCCATGTGTGCACTGTATGACACTCCAGCCTTGTGTCATATATCCACTAGTAGTAACAGGACCATGTGTGCACTGTATGACACCCCAGCCTTGTGTCACATATCCACTGGTATTACCAGGACCATGCATGCAATGTCTAACACCCCAGCCTTGTGTCACATATCCACTGGAAGTAAAAGGACCATGCATACACTGTCTGACACCTCAGCCTTGTTCCAATGTCCACTTGTATCCATAGAATCACACACAGCCCTTTTCCATTATCCCACTGTCCACTGAAAGCTACAGAACCACACATATACTGTCTGACACTGCAGCCTTGTCCCACTGTTCACCCACTGGTAGTCACAGAACCACACATACACTGTGACACCCCAGCCTTGTTCCACTGTCCACTGGTAGTCACAGAAACAAACACACACACTGTCTGACACCCCAACCTTGTACCACTTTGCCACTGGTAGACACAGACTCCCACATACACTGTCTGACACCCCAACATTGTCAACACTGTCTACTGGTAGTCATGGACCAACACATACTAACACCCCAGCCTTGTACCACTTCTACTAGCAGTCAAATTCATGTGCTGCCGATCAGCAGGATGTCAGTGATGCGTTTGCATCATGAAAGGGGTGGCCTTTATTAGGGTGGGTGGGGCTTAATCACATTTGTGCCAGGAAGTGGGAAGAACAGGGAGGGAAGGAGTAGAAGTAGGCAGGAAGTGGTAGGAACAGGCTAGGAAGGAGAATAAAACTCACCACCGCCAGAGACAAAGTAATTCAGAAAACCGGAGTCTCAGAGGCACATCCAGGGCACGTCAAGAGAGTTCCCAGGGATGGACATATTGCTCTGCCAATGCTGATCAGTTACCACCCTGATTTTGTTGCATACAATGGGTCTAATTGTGAAAAATGAGAAGCAATTCTGGAACTAATCAACTACTCCGTTCCCAAAATGGCCCTTGATTTCAATGGAACTTTTAATTCCTCATCCTCAATAAAGACAAAGACAACTAAAAAACAGCAACCCGGCACCCAGAGGCCAACGAGTATGCCTGTTACAATATAAGAAACAAAAAACAAATGTATGCACACCACTAGTAATACATACTATCAGCACAAATCACTCTTCTGTCACCTAGGTTTGTCCCTGCCCCACTCCTCCTCAAAACTCTCCAATGGCTGCCTATCAGACTCCAGATATCTTACAAAATCTTACTTCTCTCTTTCAAGACACTTCTCTCCTTTACTTCTTCTTACATTTCCACTCTGATCTCCCGTTATACCCCATCCCGCCACTTACGTTCAGCCAATGACTGTCTTCTCTCAGCTCCTTTTGTGTCTACAGCCCTCTCACGTATCAAACCTTTTTCTCTCATTGCTCCGTATCTATGGAATGCTCTACCATCCAACCTGCGCCACTGCACCTCTCCGATAACCTTCAAATCTCACTTAAAAATGCACCTCATGGATAAAATCTCAACATGCTAGAAGGCACTGATGTTGTACAATGAACGCTCTTATAAATTATTTACATTACTGATGTCCTCTATTATCATGAAAACTAGCACTGTATTCAGCACTTGACCCTAATGTACTCTGTATGTCTTCCATTACCACTTTAGATTGTAAGCTTTCGGGCAGGGACCTCGCACCCAATGTTGCACTCTACAAAGCACCTGTAACCCTGTATTGTCTAAAGTCTTAAATTGTACACTTGTGGCGCTATATAAATAAACATATTCATTCATTCATTCATAAAATCCCATACTGTAAAAGCAAACTGGAGTTAATCTGGAGTAAACCAGCTGCACCATAAGGGACAAATAAAATTGTGAAGCAATGCATTGGAGACCTCAATAGCATTTAAGGGGTTAAAAAGTTTTATTCAAGCACATGGTAATTTAGTAATTGTTATTTGTTCCCTATGGTGTAGTTGGTTTTGTCCATAATAACTCCAGTTGCTTTACTCCAGAAAATCCAACGGGACCAAGTAACGTTATTCTACACACGGCTCATATTACAGACGTCATGCACAATAATTATACTGCTGCATATCCAGGAATGAAGTATATAGAAATTAAAGCAATATGTGTGACCACAGATGCTATATTGGCGAAAGAAGCTAAAAATGACACACTCGTATAAAACAGCACAAACACAATATCATATAGAGGAAAATCACTGCTTGCATGTGCATCCTCAGGATTTTTTTCCAGGGAAGAGGCAAAGCCATAATATTACCCGGAGGGGGCAAGTGGAGGGGAGGGAAAGTGCCCTTCTTGCCCCACCCCTGCGGACACCTATGACTGCTTGAACACCATTTGTCATTACCAGACCGCTCAAAGGACAGTTTCACATGATACTTAAAGGGATAGTAATATTTCAAAATAAAAGCAGCTCCGATTAATCTTCATAGCATTTGGGCCATGGACAGTGTTATTTCAGAACTGTCAGAGTTGTAGTACAAGAGTAATTGAATGATAAAGTATCCCCCTCCCGCCCCTTTTACCTAGTGTAAGCCACCTCCCCTCAGATGTGGAATATGGTCCTGGGACCAGACAGCTCACAGCAAGGGACAATCTTCTTACTGTGATCATAAGGAAAGCCCTGCCCCCCTTGACAGGTTTTTCAGGTTTTTTTCTTATGCTCACTGAAGATTATCCCTCTCTGTGATCCATCCAGACAGTCTTGCTGCTCTGAGGTCAGCAGTGTTGCATCGGTAAAAGGGGCGGGAGGGGGATACTTTATCATTCAATTACTCTTGAATCTTCAATACTACTCTGACAGTATTGAAATAACATTCTCAATGGTCCAGATACTATGAAGATTAATTGGAGATGCTTTTATTTTGAAACATTACTATCCCTTTAAGTGGAATTTTTTTAAGCATCCAAAAAAGAAGGACCTTTGAACTGAGGATGATAATACTCTTTAAGGGTGATGAAAAAGAGTCAGTATTGATTTTGGATGTGAGACAGAGTGAGAGAGAGCTAGAGATAGCGTGAGAGACAGATAGAGATAGATAGATAGATAGATAGATACCTGTCAGGTTACTAGTTTTCTACCTCACTGTTATCTTAGTTCAGAATTGTATTATATAAAGTTTGTGATTAGTACCACTTCATACCTCCCAAGTGTCCCTCTTTAGGAGGGACAGCCCTCTTTTAGACCCAAATCCCTCTGTCCCTCTTTCCCACCCTGATGTCCCTCTTTTTAGGAGGTCAGACTGTGTGGTGTGCATATAAGTGTATCACCCTGGTGTCCCTGTGTTTAGGAGATGAGACTGTGTGGTGTGTATATAAGTGTATCACCCTGGTGTCCCTGTGTTTAGGAGATCAGACTGTGTGGTGTGTATAGACGTGTATAACCCTGGTGTCCCTGTGTTTAGGAGATCAGACTGTGTGGTGTGCATATAAGTGTATCACCCTGGTGTCCCTGTGTTTAGGAGGTCAGACTGTGTGGTGTGTATATAAGTGTATCACCCTGGTGTCCCTGTGTTTAGGAGATCAGACTGTGTGGTGTGTATATAAGTGTGTCACCCTGGTGTCCCTGTGTTTAGGAGATCAGACTGTGTGGTGTGTGTATGTAAGTGTATCACCCTGGTGTCCCTGTGTTTAGGAGATCAGACTGTGTGGTGTGTATATAAGTGTATCACCCTGGTGTCCCTGTGTTTAGGAGATCAGACTGTGTGGTGGGTATATAAGTGTATCACCCTGGTGTCCCTGTGTTTAGGAGATCAGACTGTGTGGTGTGTATAGAAGTGTATCACCCTGGTGTCCCTGTGTTTAGGAGATCAGACTGTGTGGTGTGTATATAAGTGTGTCACCCTGGTGTCCCTGTGTTTAGGAGATCAGATTGTGTGGTGTGTATATAAGTGTATCACCCCGGTGTCCCTGTGTTTAGGAGATCACACTGTGTGATGTGTATATAAGTGTATCACCCCGGTGTCCTTGTGTTTAGGAGATCAGACTGTGTGGTGTGTATATAAGTGTATCACCCTGGTGTCCCTGTGTTTAGGAGATCAGACTGTGTGGTGTGTATAGAAGTGTATCACCCTGGTGTCCCTGTGTTTAGGAGATCAGATTGTGTGGTGTGTATATAAGTGTATCACCCTGGTGTTCCTGTGTTTAGGAGATCAGACTGTGTGGTATGTATAGAAGTGTATCACCCTGGTGTCCCTGTGTTTAGGAGATCAGACTGTGTGGTGTGTATATAAGTGTATCACCCTGGTGTCCCTGTGTTTAGGAGATCAGACTGTGGTGTGTATATAAGTGTATCACCCTGGTGTCCCTGTGTTTAGGAGATCAAACTGTGAGGTGTGTATATAAGTGTATCACCCTGGTGTCCCTGTGTTTAGGAGATCAGACTGTGTGGTGGGTATATAAGTGTATCACCCTGGTGTTCCTGTGTTTAGGAGATCAGACCGTGTGGTGGGTATATAAGTGTGTCACCCTGGTGTCCCTGTGTTTAGGAGATCAGACTGTGTGGTGTGCATATAAGTGTATCACGCTGGTGTCCCTGTGTTTAGGAGATGAGACTGTGTGGTGTGTATATAAGTGTATCACCCCAGGGCCGGACTGGGAATAAAAACCAGCCCTGGAAAAAATTGCTTAGCAGCCCCATAGCATAATTGCGTTTCTTCCTTGTTCATAAAAGGGGAAAACATTTATTTTAAAACACATTTGAATGCCAACACCAGAGAAAAAAAGTTTTTATATATATATATATATATATATATATATATACACACACACACACACCACCTCTTGATCTCCCCTTTTGCCTCTCTCCCCTTATACTCTTGATCCCACCCTTTTGCCTCTTGGTCCCTCCCCCCTTTGCCTCTTTCTTCCCCTCCCTGGATCCTAATTGACTCTTGATCCCCCCTTTTGCCTCTCTCCCCTTCTTGACTCTTGATCCCACCCTTTTGCCTCCCCCCCTCCTTTTGCTTCTTGGTCCCTCCCCCTTTGCCTCTTTCTTCCCCTCCCTGGATCCTCACTGACTTGATCCCCCCCTACTTTTGCCTCTCTCTCCCCTTCTTGACTCTTGATCCCACCCTGTGCTTCTTTCTCCCCCTCCCGATCCCCCTCCATTTGCCTCCTGATCCTTCCTCCTTTTGCCTTTTTTCTCCCTTTTACATCTTCTCCCTCTTGACCCCCCTCTGCCTCTTTCACCCACTCTTGATGCCCCCTCTTACCATTTGCCTTTCTCCCTCTCGAATGATCTCCCCTTTATGCCTGTTAGTTTCCCCAATTCCCCCTCTCTTTTTCACCCTCTTGACCCACCTCTCTTCCTCTTTCACCTGACCCACTCTTGATGCCCCCTCTTGCCTCTCTTGATCCTTTGCCTTTCTCCTCCTCTTGAATGATCTCCCCTTTTTGCCTGTTAGTTTCCCCAATTCCCCCTCTGTCTTTTTCTCCCTCTTGCCCCACTTCTCTCTGGCTCTTTTCACCTGACCCGCTCTTGATGCCCCCTCTTGATCCCCATTTGCCTAATTCTCCCCCCTTGATGAATTCATTATCCCCCTTTTTGCCTGTTAGGCGGCTGTGCCTCTTTCTTTGCTCCCCAATTCCCGTCCCCCTCTTGCCTTCAAACAGGAGTCTGGCTGCTCTCTAACTGTATCGCTCTGCTGCCTTCCGTCACTGCTCCCACTCAGCGAGCTCTCTGGCCTCAGTGTCCATCTGTCTCTGTAGTGCAACAGTGGGCAGAGGCGCTTAACTTAGGTGCGGGCGGCCCAGTGGTAGACGCAGTCACGCAGTGCTCTTCATGGCGCTGCATAGTCTGCGTGCTGCGTCTGACGTCATGCCACTGGGTCTAGAGTTAGACCCGTCGGCTGTTTCCTTTGCATTGTCTGATTCAGACCGTCAACTAGACACAGCCGTTGGTCCTCCTTCCTCAAATCATCTCTGTTCTCGCGGCCGCGGTCCTGTCATATTGCGGCCGCGGATAGGCATGTCACTCTCATGAAGGCAGCAGCCCCAGGGAAGCCGGCCCACCAGGAATTTTCCCGGTATCCCGGTAGGCCAGTCTGGCCCTGTATCACCCTAGTGTCCCTGTGTTTAGGAGATCAGACTTTGTGGTGTGTATATAAGTGTATCACCCTGGTGTCCCTGTGTTTAGGAGATCAGACTGTGAGGTGTGTATATAAGTGTATCACCCTGGTGTCCCTGTGTTTAGGAGATCAGACTGTGTGGTGTATATATAAGTGTATCACCCTGGTGTCCCTGTGTTTAGGAGATCAAACTGTGAGGTGTGTATATAAGTGTATCACCCTGGTGTCCCTGTGTTTAGGAGATCAGACTGTGTGGTGGGTATATAAGTGTATCACCCTGGTGTTCCTGTGTTTAGGAGATCAGACCGTGTGGTGGGTATATAAGTGTATCACCCTGGTGTCCCTGTGTTTAGGAGATCAGACTGTGTGGTGTGTATATAAGTGTATCACCCTGGTGTCCCTGTGTTTAGGAGATCAGACTGTGTGGTGTGTATATAAGTGTATCACCCTGGTGTCCCTGTGTTTAGGAGATCAGACTGTATGGTGTGTATATAAGTGTATCACCCTGGTGTCCCTGTGTTTAGGAGATCAGACTGTGCGGTGTGTATAAGTGTATCACCCTGGTGTCCCTGTGTTTAGGAGATCAGACTGTGAGGTGTGTATATAAGTGTATCACCCTGGTGTTCCTGTTTTTAGGAGATCAGACTGTATGGTGTGTATATAAGTGTATCACCCTGGTGTCCCTGTGTTTAGGAGATCAGACTGTGCGGTGTGTATAAGTGTATCACCCTGATGTCCCTGTGTTTAGGAGATCAGACTGTGTGGTGTGTATATAAGTGTATCACCCTGGTGTCCCTGTGTTTAGGAGATCAGACTGTGTGGTGTGTATATAAGTGTATCACCCTGGTGTCCCTGTGTTTAGGAGATCAGACTGTATGGTGTGTATATAAGTGTATCACCCTGGTGTCCCTGTGTTTAGGAGATCAGACTGTGCGGTGTGTATAAGTGTATCACCCTGGTGTCCCTGTGTTTAGGAGATCAGACTGTGAGGTGTGTATATAAGTGTATCACCCTGGTGTTCCTGTTTTTAGGAGATCAGACTGTATGGTGTGTATATAAGTGTATCACCCTGGTGTCCCTGTGTTTAGGAGATCAGACTGTGCGGTGTGTATAAGTGTATCACCCTGATGTCCCTGTGTTTAGGAGATCAGACTGTGCGGTGTGTATATTAGTGTATCACCCTGGTGTCCCTGTGTTTAGGAGATCAGACTGTGTGGTGGGTATATAAGTGTATCACCCTGGTGTTCCTGTGTTTAGGAGATCAGACTGTGTGGTGGGTATATAAGTGTATCACCCTGGTGTCCCTGTGTTTAGGAGATCAGACTGTGCGGGGTATATATAAGTGTATCACCCTGGTGTCCCTGTGTTTAGGAGATCAGACTGTGTGGTGTGTATAGAAGTGTATCACCCTGCTGTCCCTGTATTTAGGAGATCAGACTGTGTGGTGTGTATATAAGTGTATCACCCTGGTGTCCCTGTGTTTAGGAGATCAGACTGTGTGGTGTGTATATAAGTGTATCACCCTGGTGCCCCTGTGTTTAGGAGATCAGACTGTGTGGTGTGTATATAACTGTATCACCCTGGTGTTCCTGTGTTTAGGAGATCAGACTGCGTGGTGTGTATATAAGTGTATCACCCTGATGTCCCTGTGTTTAGGAGATCAGACTGTGTGGTATGTATATAAGTATCACCCTGGTGTCCCTGTGTTTAGGAGATCAGACTGTGTGGTGTATATATAAGTGTATCACCCTGGTGTCCCTGTGTTTAGGAGATCAAACTGTGAGGTGTGTATATTAGTGTATCACCCTGGTGTCCCTGTGTTTAGGAGATCAGACTGTGTGGTGTGTATATAAGTGTATCACCCTGGTGTCCCTGTGTTTAGGAGATCAGACTGTGTGGTGCGTATATAAGTGCATCACCCTGGTGTCCCTGTGTTTAGGAGATCAGACTGTGTGGTGTGTATAGAAGTGTATCACCCTGGTGTCCCTGAGTTTAGGAGATCAGACTGTGTGGTGTGTATATAAGTGTATTACCCTGGTGTCCCTGTGTTTAGGAGATCAGACAGTGTGGTTTGTATAGAAGTGTATCACCCTGGTGTCACTGTGTTTAGGAGATCAGACTGTGTGGTGTGTATATAAGTGTATCACCCTGGTGTCCCTGTGTTTAGGAGATCAGACTGTGTGGTGTGTATAGAAATGTATCACCCTGGTGTCACTGTGTTTAGGAGATCAGACTGTGTGGTTTGTGTATAAGTGTATGAAATTGCTCCACAGCAATAAAACTCACATTAATGCTTGTTTAAAAGTCTGTATATGTATTTATACATTAGTCTGTGTAAATAAAATACTATGGTCTTGTTATAAGCCATTTATTCAGTTACACAAGGAGGTGTCAGTAGGTCATGAAATAGCCTAAAAATGATCAGTAATGCCCCACCCACCAGCCACGCCCCCAGCAACACCCCCTAATTCCCAGGTGTCCCTCTTTGGCAATTTGAAATGTTGGGAGGTATGCCACTTGACCTGATGACGAGAGATGAGTGTTCTTAAAACTGTCTTAAAATATGAAATAAAATAAAAAGGTATCACCAATACTAAGGTACTCTTACATTTGTATTACTACAACCAGACTAACACAGCTAATAAAAATTTATTTATTTGTGAGTTTGGTGTTTTTCCCCCATATGATGAAGCTCCAGAATTGCATATCTTGAGTATATTGAATTGCACCTTAGATATGATATGATCCAAGCTATTTACTGTACCCTACATCTTAACACTGTCATTTTGATGGCTGGAAATAGCTTTATAGAATATAGGTCTTGTAACTAGTAAGTCACCTGTTTAACAGTCACTGCGTGCTGTGTGTTATCTTTCCTATGTACATTACATCTGACCATTTCCTATAGTTACACGATTCTAGGATACGCATTTTATTATTTGGTAGAGGAAGTAAAACCAGAAACAGGACATATTTCAAACCCACGCAGGAGAGATGAGCAATATTGTATCTTAAACATTTGCATACCAGAGGGGGTACACAAAGAGTTAACTGTTTGGAGGGAGGCGGGCAACGCCTTCATTAATGTAAAAATGACACCTATAAATGAAATAGGGGTACTGTAGTCAAATACAGGGGGCCTAAAGGAGCAAAGGGGGCGATCCTGCAATAACAGTCTGCACCACAGGGGAATAAAACAACCATTTATTTTGATCTGAAAGAGGCGTTTAACCCCATGAGTGCCTGAGGGGTACAGAATCAATTGCAAAACAATGCGTTCCATACCCTCTGGCACTCAAAGAGCTAACCACTTGTAAGCACAAAGGTCTCCAAACACATTGTGAAGCAACTCAACAGAGACCTCTGTCTACTAACCAAGGGGTTAAAAAACCCATTTAACCATTTAAATGCTAAGAAACGCATGATGCGCACCTGTTTGGCACTCGAAGGGTTCAATAAATTTGGATTTAAAGACTGTATATTTGCCACTCTGCGGAGTTGGCATGCCAAAGAAGAACTGCATAATAACCCTACACAACACATTGCATTGGCACTCAAAGGGTTAACTGGGTGTATAAAAAAAAAAAATATATATATATATATATATATATATATATATATATATATATATATATATATATATAAGGCCTATTGTAACAGTTGTTAGGTAATTGTCTCTGTAGTACCAATGACTAAAATCTAGTCGTAACCCTTTGAGTGCCAGAGGGGTACTCAATGCATTGCAGGGCAATGCGTCACGTACCCCTCTGGCAATCAAAGGTTTAAATATGTCCTGTGGAAGCATCCATGTATGTTTTTTGCAGGACTCTCTGCCCTTATTCGCTTAACCCTTTGAGTGCCAGAGGGATATGCAACTCATTGCTCTGCAATGTGTTGCGTACCCCTCTGGCACTCAAAGGGTTAAACTGGTTCAACAGATGCGTCAGGAGTGCAGTAATATCCATATGTTTTCATATATAAATAGAAACTGTACTTCTAAACGGGAGGTTAGGTACTATTCCAAATATATCAAATGCCTGAATTATTGTCACTCATTACATGCTGTAAAATAGAATCAATCTTTGCACAGAGTTTACATACACATTAGAAAAGCACACAGATCTGGCATCAAATGTTTCATTATTTACTGACTAGTTGAAAAGTCCGTTTACACGGGCCACAGTGCCACCGCTGCAGTCATGCGCAGTAGAGACTGCCGGCACCGCGGCTGATACGGAGTGCCCCGCTCAGTATCAGCCTTGTAGCGGGCAGTCTCTACTGTGCATGACTGCAGTGCGTGCAGCCGTCTCTACTGCGCATGATTGCTTCTGACAAACATCCTTAGCGAATTATTATATAGGATGATATTTAAATGTATATAAAATCATATTTCATTTTAGGTGTGTTAAATTAAAGCCAAAGTATTTTTATAAAATCATTCATATTGTAAAGTTTTTGCCTGTTGAGGGGAAATAAGGTACTGTTACTACTGGGGATTCTTCATTCAGACATTATAACAGCTCACAATAATGCCTCTCAAATAATTCAGTGTTTGGAGAGCTTTACAGGACAGGACAGAAATGTTCCACTTGGACTAATGAAACAGCACCACCTAATGGTCAATCCTGTAGATTTTCTTTATTAAAGTCGACTTGTCACCCAGACGTACGTTTAGTTCATGGGAAAAAAAAGAGACTGAATGTTGTGCTTTAGTAAATAACAAATTGTGAGAAGCTCTGAGGACAAACAAAACAGCACAATGGCCTGTTCTACGGCTAGTCACGGCTCAGAAGCATCACTTTTTAGCTCTCTCGTGCTAATACAGAGGAGACATTTCCAGGTACATATTAGACTAATCCTGCCTAAAAGGGCGGCCCGGTTCCAAAATGACGGGCAAGTCCTCTCTGCACGGGAACACCAGCTAACCAGGCCTAGTTGGGCTATGCCAGTGAGGTGCATCTGGATTCCCTAGGCGCTGCGAGCAAGTGGTCCATGTCTGGATTACCCAGCCCTTTTAGGGAGAGCCCCTAAGAGTTTTAAAAAATAAATACCAAAATGTGAGGGCTCTGTTTGTAATATAAGTAGTTTTTGAGAAATTAACCGTTATTTATTGGTGACCCAGTTTGGCACATTATGCTAAT
This sequence comes from Rhinophrynus dorsalis, assembly GCA_037306005.1. Classification (NCBI taxonomy): domain Eukaryota; kingdom Metazoa; phylum Chordata; class Amphibia; order Anura; family Rhinophrynidae; genus Rhinophrynus; species Rhinophrynus dorsalis. The sequence goes on from CM074723.1 coordinate 32,076,925, forward strand.
TAGTTTATGTGCCAGGCCACTACTACCGCACACTGTGCTCTGAATTAATCTAGGCAGAGACCACATGATGGGGCCACATCTGACAGCACAGAGATCGATACGTTTAAGTCTAGAAGATAATTAATTAGCACAGAGTGCAGGGAATTAGGATAAGGTGCCACTCAGTGCAACCAAACTAGTATTATAAAAAAACTAGTATAAAATATAACCAAACTTTAATTCTCTGCAACACAAACGAAACTTGTCTTACTGTAACAGACCCACTTTAAAGAAAAGAAAGGAAAAAATCATGCAAGTTTGAGCTGTTATCACTTTTGAATGAAATATCTCCCGACAGCAGGGGCCGACCTAGTTTTACTCAACATGATAAACCCACTATAGTGCATACCCCAATGTGCAGATGCATGAGTAAAAATACAATGTCCATTGTGTAAATGTAATACAATTTTTGTTTTGAGACGTGTGTGAAAGAATTTATATATATCACAAAGGTATTGAACAATGCACAATTCAGGTAATAGTGCTAATCACCCTACTAGTAATGATGCAATTGGGCTGCACGGTGAACTAACAATTCATTGGATTGGCCATAATCCTGGGTCATATGGGAATGATACAACTTCCCTGACCATAGGGAACAAATATATATTCCAATTGATTTATAATGGGCTGTTGTGTTAACCCCTTACACATTACTTTGTAATTCTGCACCAACCAACTGCACCATAAGGCACGATTAAAAATTCACCCAATTAGAACTGGTTTAAATTAACCCTTTGAATGCCAGAGGAGTATGCAACGCATTGCAGAGCAATGCATTGCGAACCCCTCTGGAGCTAAAAGAGTTAACACTTTGAGCGCCACCGAAGCAATGCAATGGAGACTTATCTATTATCCAACAGACAAAGCCCTGTTTAACCCTTTGAGTTCCAGAGAGGTATGCAACACATTGCGGAGTAATGCGTTGTGCACCTCTCTGGCACTCAAAGGGTTAAATCAAAGAGACCGTTTATTCGTTTGCTCCAGAAATGCTCCAGTCCTTCTAAGTACATCGGCCTCTTTAACCCTTTGAATGCCAGACAGCTATCCAATGCACTGCAACGTAATGAGTTGGATAGATCTCTGGCACTGAAAGGGTTTACTATGTATTGTATTTGGTATTTCATCTAAGCTTGAGACAAAAGACACATTCACATGATAGAACCCTTCATTTCATCTGTCGACTTTATCAAACATGATATTTCAAATTAATAATTATCATTAAAAATGTCACTTCTATCTCAGTAATAATAATGATTTTATTGGTCAGTACTCACAGTAGCTGTTGTTGTAGGCTCCTGTGTAAGCAGTCGTTCTGCCCAGTGGACACTTGATGCATGACACGCTACCAGACTGACCCTGGTAATGTCCTGCAGGGCAAGGTGTGCACAGTCCCTTCTCAAAGTAACTTCCCGCCGGACAAATGACTGCAAAGTAAAAGGATGAGACATATACATCAGGCTGACCCCAAAATATGGGACTATGGCTCAATACTTATTCCTGAGATGTTTGAATTATTAACCCTTAACGCTCCCAAGAAAGTAGACTCTAGGTGCTAGGTCAATGTTTGCTCTAACATAGAAATAATTCAATCAGTCCTCATGGAACCTGTAACATTCTATCACTTCTTTTACATTCACAAGACCAACAGGACTTCTCCCTCTGACTTTCTGGTAGAAATGTCACTAATTTGGAGATTAAATAAGCAGTATGTGTAAATATGGTGTAAATGATACAGTAGGAAACACTGGACTTTCTCTCTCACCCTGAGAATTTGGCCATTTAGCCTGAGGCACTGAAATCTGTCTCAAACCCTGAGAGTCCGCAGGTATGTAGATATGCCATTCAGCAGAGCAGGCAGCTGTCTTGAATGACTACGTCAAGTATATTGTGGTGTGACCAGCCCAATCATGATCCCCTTGTACCAGAATTATTCCATTCCTCCACTTCATGTTTAATGGCATGTAAGAGAATGCTGTAACTATACTCCATTTTCCTGTGCATGCTGTGCGGATGGGATCAGGAGCTTGCTGGCATTAAAGTCCTATACTGTGTCTGCCAGGCTATACTATAGGAATGTGCTATAGAGTGCTTACCCTGAAAGGCAACAACTGGAATTGGATGCTATCACCAGTCACTCCTGGGCCAGTCATATATCCGGGCTGGCTGGCCACGGCCTCATTCAGTCTCCCACTTGCTGCTGTAAATGGAGCTACACTAGTGATACCACAGAGCTTACAACTGAAATGGATCTACACAAATGACAACACAGAGCTACAATCCAAATGGAACCAGTAGCATAAACAATTTCTCTTGTAAGCTCTGTGGTATCACTAATGTAGCTTTATTTAAACTGTAAGCTCTATGGTACCACTAGTGTAGCTTTATTTAAACTGTAAGCTCTACGGTACCACTAGTGTAGCTTTATTTAAACTGTAAGCTCTACGGTACCACTAGTGTAGCTTTTTTTAAACTGTAAGTTCTATGGTACCACTGGTGTAGCTTTTTTTAAACTGTAGGCTTTACGGTACCACTAGTGTAGCTTGATTTAAACTGTAAGCTCTACGGTACCACTAGTGTAGCTTTATTTAAACTGTAAGCTCTATGGTACCACTAGTGTAGCTTTATTTAAACTGTAAGCTCTACAGTACCATTAGTTTAGCTTTATTTAAACTGTAAGCTATACGGTACCACTAGTGTAGCTTCATTTAAACTGTAAGCTCTATGGTACCACTAGTGTAGCTTTATTTAAACTGTAAGCTCTACGGTACCACTAGTGTAGCTTTATTTAAACTGTAAGCTCTACGGTACCACTAGTGTAGCTTTTTTTAAACTGTAAGTTCTATGGTACCACTGGTGTAGCTTTTTTTAAACTGTAGGCTTTACGGTACCACTAGTGTAGCTTGATTTAAACTGTAAGCTCTACGGTACCACTAGTGTAGCTTTATTTAAACTGTAAGTTCCATGGTACCACTGGTGTAGCTTTATTTAAACTGTAAGCTCTACGGTACCACTAGTGTAGCTTTATTTAAACTGTAAGTTCTATGGTACCACTAGTGTAGCTTTATTTAAACTGTAAGCTATACGGTACCACTAGTGTAGCTTCATTTAAATTGTAAGCTCTACGGTTCCACTAGTTTAGCTTTATTTAAACTGTAAGCTCTACGGTACCACTAGTGTAGCTTTATTTAAACTGTAAGCTCTACGGTACCACTAGTGTAGCTTCATTTAAATTGTAAGCTCTACGGTTCCACTAGTTTAGCTTTATTTAAACTGTAAGCTCTACGGTACCACTAGTGTAGCTTTATTTAAACTGTAAGCTCTACGGTACCACTAGTGTAGCTTCATTTAAACTGTAAGCTCTACGGTACCACTAGTGTAGCTTTATTTAAACTGTAAGCTCTACAGTACCACTAGTGTACCTTTATTTAAACTGTAAGTTCTATGGTACCACTGGTGTAGCTTTATTTAAACTGTAAGCTTTACGGTACCACTAGTGTAGCTTTATGTAAACTGTAAGTTTTACAGTACCACTAGTGTACCTTTATTTAAACTGTAAGTTCTATGGTACCACTGGTGTAGCTTTATTTAAACTGTAAGCTCTACGGTACCACTAGTGTAGCTTTATTTAAACTGTAAGTTCTATGGTACCACTGGTGTAGCTTTATTTAAACTGTAAGTTCTATGGTACCACTAGTGTAGCTTTATTTAAACTGTAAGCTATACGGTACCACTAGTGTACCTTTACTTAAACTGTAAGATCTACGGTACCACTAATGTAGCTTTATTTAAACTGTAAGCTCTACGGTACCACTAGTGTAGCTTCATTTAAACTGTAAGCTCTACGGTACCACTAGTTTAGCTTTATTTAAACTGTAAGCTCTACGGTACCACTAGTGTAGCTTTATTTAAACTCTAAGCTCTACGGTACCACTAGTGTAGCTTTAATTAAACTGTAAGCTCTATGGTACCACTAGTGTAGCTTTATTTAAACTGTAAGCTCTGTGGTATCACTTGTAGTGCTATTTCAACTGAAAGTCTGTAGTATTACTAGTAAAGCTCTATTTTAATTGTAAGCTCTGTGGTCTTACTTGTCTTATTTCACAATATTAATTTTAAAATTAACATAGGGGGGCGTGGGGGTGGGACAGTGAGCTGGAATGATAGTAGAAATGGGCCACTTGATTGTAATTGCACCCTTAGGCTACATGTGCCAGCTCTCCCCTGTTGCCAGTAGCGCTACACTGGCACATTTGTGCATTCATCTCGTTATGAGTGAATCTAGGCAGAGCCCACACCCTCTCGCTTACAGCAAAGCGAGTGCTAAGTATGATCAGAAACAGAATTAGCGCACTGTGCAGGGAATTATTACAACGTGCCACCAACACAGACAGGTTAACTTGTCAAAAACTATTTCATTTAGAGAAAATGATGTCCAGTAGAACAGATAGGCAGTAAAACAAAGTAAGATGACAGTTCCACTTTAAGAGTTAGCCATCATTTAAGCTTTTGAGTGCCAGAGAGTTATCCAGTGCATTGCAATCAAAAGGTTAAATGGATAGTAATGTTTCACAATAAAAGCAGCTCAGATTCATCTTCATAGTATTTGGGGCATGGAGAGTGTTATTTCAATACTGTCAGAGTTGTAGTTCAAGAGTAATTGAATGATAAAGTATCCCTCTCCTGCCCCTTTTATCCCTCAGGTGTGGAATCCGGTCCCTTGACCGGACAGATCACAGCAAGGGACAATCTTCTTACTGTGATCATAAGGAAAACCCTGCCCCCTTGACAGGTTTTTCCTTTATGCTCACTGAAGATTGTCCCTCTCTGTGATCCATCCGGACAGTCTTGCTGCTCTGAGGTGAGCAGTGTTACATGAGTAAAAGGGGCGGGAGGGGATACTTTATCATTCAATTACTCTTGATCTAAAACTCTGACAGTACTGAAATAACACTGTCCATGGCCCAAATACTATGAAGATTAATTGGAGATGCTTTTATTGTGAAACATTACTATCCCTTTAAGCATTTGCAGACCAGAGGGGTGGGAAACGCATGGCTCTGTAAAGTGTAGTGAGCGCCTCTTGTCTATTAAACAATAATAGTTTGTGAATGCCTGTTACACAGACTTTACACATGTAAAAAAAATAAAGTTTACATACCACATCCACCCAATTTCCCAGTGTCTGCTTTGGCATTAGTCAGTTTCTGGAATCCGTCAGCGCAGCCAAGGTTAACCCGCGGGGAAGCACTGAGATCTCCGTTATTTGGGAAGAAGACTGACTCATCTGCCAAGAACTGATTGGACTCCACAGTCAGACTGTACGTTCCAGATGTAACAATGGCTAAAAAGCGTCCAGCCAAGTTCTCACCAACAAATGCATTTTCTAAGGAAAGAAAATAAGACGATGAAGACATTAGTAGCAAAATTATGGCTTTAAGCCTTTCAGTGCCAGAGGGGCACATAACGCATTAAAGGGATAGTAATGTTTCATAATAAAAGCAGCTCTAATTAATCATCATAGTATTTGGACTTTGGAGAGTGTTATTTCAATTCTGTCAGAGTTGTAGTTCAAGAGTAATTCAATGACAAAGTATCCCCCTCCCGCCCCTTTTACTGATGTAACACTGTTCAGCCAGATCAGAAGGGAGGTACCCAGGTAGACTGCAGAGAGGGACAATCTTCAATTAAGATAAGGGAAAAACCTGAAAAACTTGTCAAGGGGGGCAGGACTTTCATTGTTCTCATAGGAAGAAGATTGTCCCCTGCTGTTATCTGTCTGGTCTATGGACTGGATTCCACATCTGAGAAGAGATGGCTTACACTAGGTAAAAGGGGCTGGAGGGGTAACTTTATCATTCAATTGCTCTTGAACCACAACTCTGACAGTATTGACATAACACTCTCTATGGCTCAAATACTATGAAGATTAATTGTAGCTGCTGTTTTTGTGAAACATTACTATCCCTATAAAAAGGGGCAAATGCTACTTTTCTAACATGGACACCAGCACAAATATATGGATAAATGTATTTAATTCAACATTGAAATAAACATTGTCCTTTGTTGTCAGAGACATGTGTAAAGAATTGTTTTGTGATTCATTGTACCCACCTCTGAGAGTTAAACAGATAATAATCTTTTTTTTACTTTAAATATTCTGCAATTCCAGGACATTTAAAGTCAAGTTGCTTATACTTTGTATTATTTTTTTCAGCTTCACTTATTTTTAACCCTTTTATGTTCCTGACAGTGAGTTACCTGGATCTCTCTTTGTAGTGAGTTTTCTGGTTATTCAAACATGAAAGCAGGAGAGTGAAACAATGTAACACTATTCCTGCAGTACTAAGTGTTCTGTAGGTTGTATGCTATCCTTCTGTATATTGTACCTTTTTTTACTTTGTATCACTATGATCACACACAAAAACAGGGTCTGGGAATAAATTTCCTACTCCTGCCGAACCTCTATTAACCAAGCTGCTTACTAAGCCATGAAATTCCCACTAAAAGTTTGCCATTTTCCACCTATTTTTTTATTTGCCTCAAGAATACTTGCTGCAGTACTACTGCTCCAGAGGGATAAATTGGAGAAATCCACAGACTGTAAAAATGATTATCAAGCAAAGTCCTATGACAGCATAAGCCTTGAAAAAATGTTTAGCAGGCTGAGGCCTTCAACAAGTTAAGCCTTAGAAAGAATTGTTAGCAGGCTAATGCCTACAGCAAGGAAAGCCTTGAAAAAATTGTTTGGACTAAGAGCATGTGAATGGAAAGGTAAGCCTTGATTTTCTTGTTATCCTGGTGGTGGAGGGCTGGTGAACTGACAACAGCACCAATGATTGACAAGCATGCTGCATATACTCTAAATTGTAGAACTTAGGGAATCCTCATTAGATAAAGAATTAGTAGTGCTGATAGACAACAGACTTCAAAGCAGTGCGTAGAGTCACTCAGCTGCTGCAGAACAAATAGGGTACTAGCCTGCATAAAAAGATGTGTAGATGCAAGGGATGCTAATATAATTCTACCTCTTTATAAGTCCTTGGTTAGGACTCATCTAGAATATGGAGTACAATTTTGGGCACCAGTTCTTAAAAACAACATTATTGAACTGGAAAAGGTGCAGAGACGTGCAAGAAAACTGATAAAGGAGTTGGAGTGTCTGAGTTATAAAGAGACTAGCCAAACTGGGATTATTACATTAGACAAGAGACGTCTAAGGGGTGATATGATTACCATTTACACGTACATTCAAGGTCAATACAAATAGCTATCCAATGAATTATTTATGCAAAGAGCTGAGCTAAGAACAAGAGGTCATCCATTAAGATTAGAGGAAAGGCGCTTTTGACTAAAACAAAGGCTGGGCTTTTTTACAGTAAGAGTGGTAAAGCTTTGAAATTCTTTGCCTTGGGATGTTGTACTTGCAGATACTGTAAATGCTTTAAAAAAACAATGGATGTCTATCTCACATAGAACAATATTGAAAATTATGACAGATAGCTTCAATGTAGATAGGTTGTTGATCCAGGGAACTATTTGACTGCCATTATGAGTCAGAGAGGATTTTTTGTTTTTACCCACTTGGGGCATAATTGTAAATGGCTTCATTGTTTTTTTTTGTTTTTTTTTTGCCTTCCTCTGGATCAACAGGGGTGTTTTGGTATGGGCTGGACTTGATGGACACATGTCTTTTTTCAGCCTCGTCAACTATGTTACTATGTAGGTATACTACTGCATAGACAATCCTTTCTGTTAAATAGATGAAGAGTAACTTATAGTTCCCAAATAGTAGCCTTTAAAACTAACAGCTAGTTTTGTACATGGGTGTTAGGCGTTGTGTATTTTTATGCACCAATGGCTGTATTCATTAAGTTAAAGAGGTGCAAATCTGGAGCAAACCAACTAGGGGATAAATAACAATTACCAAAATTCACATGGATTTAAGTGGGACTTTTAACCCATTGAATGATAGAGAGGTGTCCAGCACACTCAGGAGCAATGAGTTGGAGACCTCTTCCGCATTCGAAGGGTTAAAAGACTCCTCTTAATAACTGGGGATGTTAATGTCTCCCCCACGGTGCAGTTAGTTCAGAATTCCACCTCTTCATCTCACTGAATACCAATTCAAAGCAGTCGCCTTGTGGAGTTTAACTAGCAGTAGGACATCCAAGGGATAATTACTGATGCAGGACATGACGGATGGGGAGAGGAGAGATAAATGTAGGTGTCATCTAGGAAAAGATGGTAATGAAAGTGAAATGTATTTGATTAGTTTATCAAAATAGGAATGTTAAAGCAAGGAGAGAGGGCACCTAAGGAGCAAGTCTTATAGAAGTCCAATACAGCACAGAGAGAGAGAGAGAGCATGGAAAAGGAGGGCAATCGTCGGGCCATATGCACAAAGACATATACATGCAGAAATTCTGGTGCAAATCAAATGCACATAGAGCAAAAATAAAAAATATTCCCAGTGAGTAAATGGGGCTATCAACCCTTTGACTATCAGAGAGGTCTCCAAAGCATTGCATAGAGACCCCTCTAGCTTTCAAGGGGATTAAAGCCCAATTTAACCCATGAACTACCACCAATCCAGGGGTGGGAGACCACTAAGGACCGCAGCACTTTTTTTTTGTCACAATTCTGGGATGGAAGAGAAATGTGCAGCCACGCTGCCATCACAGAATTCCATGCCGTGCCAGGACCATCACCGGTTCTTAACGCCCAGATCGGCGTGACGGTCCTAGCACGTCATACGTCATTGAGGAGTTAAAGTAATGATAATTTACACTTCCCCACTGTGCTGAACTTTTCATTTAGTTTGTGCTTTTAGCTCCAGCTGCCTGCAAGGCGTTGGTGACATCTCTAGCACCCAAGTGGTAAAATGGACAAAACCTACCAATATCGTGTAAAGCAGGGAACGTAGAGTGTGGGATATCCTCTAGTAAAGCCGTCCAAGTCACGTTCACTCTTAACCTATCTGTGGAAGCACATTCTACGTAGACTGTAGAATCATCACAAACCGGGACTGCTCCCTTCCCACTGCTCCCAAAATAGTCCACCTGTTCAAGGTCACAAAGGAAAAAGGACACATTTATGTAAGAATGGATCATATGCACCAATGGAAAAATGTAGCCCCTTAACCTTCTGAGTGCCAGGTGGCTGTCCAATGCATTGAACTGCAATGCACTGGACTCCAGAGTGGGATCATCCAATATAGCAACATAGGATACTGCCTAGGTCCCATGGCAATATGAGGGGTGCTAGCTGCAGGTGATGGGTCACAGATAGAGGCCCTGTAGTTGCAGCTCCTGATATCTTCTCTCAGATGCCCTTTTTCTTGAAAATGACCAGAACCATTCAGTTGCTCCCACTTTCATTACAACCACAATTCCAGTACCTGCCTGTAGAACTCTGTGTCAGAGATGTGGGGCCCCAAACTGGTTGCTTGCCTAGGCCCTAAAGAGCTTCAATCCATCTCTGCTGGACTCCCCAATGAAACTTGCACAGTTAAATACTAGCGGTGTCTCTAATGCATTGCATTTTACTGGGATTTAGGCTTCTTTGATGTACGTAATGTAATGTTTTGCCAGAGAACTGCTCTACATTTGCCCTGAGATAAAAACCCCAAAAGGGCCGAAATACAAAAATGCAGGGACAGCGCTTACTCAGTGCTTACCACATAGAAAGTAACCAGTGTGAGAACATCTGTGCTCAGGAACGAAAGCATCTGCACCAGGTGTAGATATGTTTGTATTTCACTGCAGCCATAAACCATCTAGACCAGGGTTGTTGAGATTTGGTCCTCAATGGCTACAAGTAGGCCAGAATGTAAGGATATTCCAGAATAAAGGAATCCTTCCCATCTGGGGACTGAAGGGCAGGTTAGTGCTGTCCACGTACCTGCGCCGTCAGTCCCTTCCGGTAACCATATGGTGCACTGCAGTGTTACTCAATGGAGCCCAGGACTGACAGTGCAGGCGAGCAGACAAGATGTCTGCTCTGTAGCCTGGGTTCCGGTCTCCAAACAGGAAGGATTCCTTTACACTGGGCTATTTTTTTTAAAGGTAAAACATCTATTTCAAAGCTAGTCGCCATGCGTTTAATGAATGCATGGCGATTAAGTATGAACTGAAAGTTCCCCTTTAACATTTTTTTAATACCTACAATACTAAATAAACATGAAATTACTTATTACTATCCCTTTAAATTTGTGCAACACTTAGATGATCTCTTTGCGCTGTCTCGTCCCTTTCTGTTGAAGTACATCTCGTGCTTTGTCACAGATAAACAATATTTTCATGCTATGGACACAGATTTTTTCCAAAACGGTGCTTTGTACATAGATGTGAAGCAGATACAAATTAACTTTACAGACAGATATTGCCGTTTTGTTCCTGAAAAGTCTGCACAGATATCTCTGTAGACGTGTCTCTGTATGGTTAATGCATTAACTCTTTGAATGCAGGAGGGTTACGCAACACAATGAAAAGTGCACACGGCTCTGGCACTCAAAAGGTTAAACAATACCATTGTTCACTGAATGCAAATCCCCTGATACTAGATGGACCTACTTCTCATTCATTTAAAATAAAACAAAATAATTCCTCTACATTGCATCTAATTCCATTATTGTACGGTAGCTTTAACCCTTTGCGTGCCAGAGGGGTACAGAACGCATTGCTTTGCAATGCGTTCCGTACCCCTCTGGCACGCAAAGGGTTAATGTGAGCTCTATCTAAAGGAATAATAAGAGGCTCTTGATTTAACGCTTTGAGTGCAAGAGAGTTATCCAACATTGCAGCGCAATGCGTTGCATACCTCTCTGGCACTCAAAGGGTTAATGTGACATAGGGCTGGTAATACATCTGATATATACTTTTTATTTTGTTTCTTTTTTCTTTGAATTTTGATGTAATATATCGCTAATATTGAAATTGCTAATCTACATAAAAAACACAATAGTTTCAAAATTATTTTTCTTGCTATTTTGTTTGATAAATATGCAAAAATAGTCACAAATGACTATTTCTGCATTAACAACTATTTAGGAATTTGTATAGAGTTACAAAATGTGCTCCTTTTAATAAATCCCCCTTGGTATTTTATTGGTGCATGTCCTGCCCACAGGTCTATCCTTTATCTGTCACACAATAAATATAAGGATTTCTCTTCTACCTGAATATGACACAATCCTCGGGCCTTTAAATCATCCATTATAAAGGTCCTGAATGCTTGCAGTAGTCCAGAGTAATCAGCCATACACTTCTTACTAGCTGGGAGCAATAGCTGGAAATAGGCTTGTGTTTGGACAGTCTGAAAAGACTGAATTTCTATAAAGAAAGAAAGAAAAAAATAAATAAATATGACGATATACAAAAATTTTCTGTTTAATCCTTTGAGTGCCAGAGGGGTACGCAACGAATTGCTCTGCACTCAAAGGGTTAACCCTACGAGTCCCAGAAGGGCATGCAATGCAATGCTTGTGACCACTCCTACAATCCAGATTGTGGGAGTGGCCAGCTGAGTCACCCCTCACAATTTGGAGTTCAAGAAAGTTGCCCACTCTGCCTAATTACTCATCTTGCCCTAATCCAAAATTGTAAAAAATATCATGTATTCATTCATACTGTTGTAATGCTGATTGCTAGAAGGATGTGGAAAGTACAGCTTAACCCCTCTGAAACGGTATCCTTTTAAAAGGTTGAACACAAAAGACTTCATCATTTTTTTTATATGGTTGTCTTCTTGGAATTTTTATGTTTGGGCCTGTTGTATATTACATATAATGCTTGAAAAAGAACCTTTCCTTCTTCTCGGCGGCCACCAGATGTGAAAGCATGATGGGAATTGTAGTTATGGGTATGCAACCTTTCAGGACGCGACATGAGAATCTCGTGCTTTTGTGAGGTGCAAGATTCTCATGTCACCATTTTTAGTATGGAGACATGGTTACTGTGTCATGTGGTCGTACGCTCTTTTGCGTGCAACCTTATAAGTGAACCCTCAGAAACTCAAAGTGATACATTCCAGGGAAATTCAATGGCTGAAGTGTATTCCTTCATACCTTATTAACCAATTGGATGCCAGTAACATTTCTAATGCATCGTGAAGCAATGCATTTGAGATGTCTCTACCATCCAAGTGTTTGCAAACAGAGATCGTTTGCAGTAAGTTTCTCAAATTAGAATTTCCCCAACAATCATAACTTATATTTGTCTACTATCCCAATCATTCTCAAATCTGTTCAAATACCTGAGTGTTAATCCCTTAATGACCCTTGATGGTCATAGTACGTCAAGGGTCGATCTGACTGAACGACCAATGACGTACTATGACCGTCATGGAATTCTGGGCTCCTCCCGCAGCTGCACGCTGTTCGGGGAGTCCGGAAGTGGAAAAAAGAAAAAAAAATGCTCCGTGGTCCTTAACTGACCGCGCCGATTGGCTGGTCGTTAAGGGGTTAAATAAGTAGCACATATTTATTATGAGAAACACATATATTAAAGGGCTTTCCAGGTGGGTAAAACAAAGTTAATTGAAGTGCTGGTAGGTGCTACATTTCAAAATTATTACAGATCTCCATAGAATGTTAACGTTACATAGTTCCAGATTTGTGGTGCAATTAGGGCCCCTATGCACCACAAAATGGGTAATGTTGGCTCTAATAGAAAAAAAAAACTAAAAAAGCCAAGTCTAAATTCCAAAGAGAATCGGTGTCAAATTCAGATATGAACACTGTAACATATCATACTCCCAAAATATAACTGTCCAGTTGTAGCAGATAACAGTGACAATAGTGGGTGCACACAGTCGTTGATACCATTGACGTGATAGACAACACAATTTTATTATGAGAAACACATACATTGTAGGGCTTTCCTAGTGGGTAAAAAACAAAGTTAATCCCAGTGTTGGTAGATGCTACATTTCAAATTAATTACAGTTCAAAATCTTGTTCTTTTTATTAGCTACAGTGCCACCTCTATGTACATTCTATGGGAGAGGTGAGTCTCAGGCTACAGTTCTCCATAGAATGTTATACTAACAGCTTTACCACTTTGAGACAGCTTAAGCTGTAATAATTTGAAATAAAGCAATGAATAAAGCAACTGCTTGTTGTGAAGGTAACCTTCTTGAACTCAGCAGGAAAATCCTTACAATATATATTTTTCTCATAATAGAACTTTACTGATCCTTAATAGTGGAGGTATAGAGCCCACACAAGACCCTTTTAAACCCTTGGCTCTGTAGGAACAGAGTTATAGAACCGGTATGCCTTGCAGATCACGGTGATATGAAAGGCAGAGTGACATCAGAGCCTGTCTCAGTGCTCATGGCAGATTGCTCTCCTTGCTATAGAAGCTCATTACAGAGTCAATGATTTATAGGTTTCTGTAGCGAGAAGGGTAATATCGCTTGAGTGACCCAATGAAATGAGGCACGATTGTCACCCAGCCCTGCAGATCACCATAATCTGCATTGCAAACCAGAGCACAAAGGAGGAGTATTGCGCTATGTTCCCATAACTCTTGGGATGCAGACAAAATTTTAAATAGATCTTGAATGGACCCTCTGCTGTCCTTTAAACCCTCTGTGTGCCAAGGAGGGGTGCACAATGCACCCCATCTGTAACTCAAAGGGGTAAGATATGATTTAGATTGTTGTGCTATATATATATATATATATATATATATATATATATATATATATATACACATTTGTGTCTACCCTGTGACATTTCATAAGTGTATTGGCTCTTAAAACGGAGCTATATATGTAATCAATGTAATTCACAATGTAATGATTAGTAATAGCTGTAAATAAAAATAGATATATATACTTTGGCAGGCTTGAGGATGTGGTGACTGAGAGCCCCAGCGACGTGTTTTTGGATCACAGATATACATCTCACCGGTAGACAGTACATTATAATAACCATTCCGACAAACAACTTTGCATTTCTGAACTGATTCTCCATTTTCTAACATTTCCTCACAAAACACAGCTCCGTGTTTTACCGACTCTTCACTGAATGAAAACGGGCACACAGGACCTGAAATGATATCAAGTACACTATATATTGAATCTTAAACAAACCGATCAATAGCTCAACCCCTTGGGTGCCAGAGGGGTACACAGCGCATTGCAAAGCAATGCGTAGGGTACTCCTCTGGCAATCAAAAGGTTAATCCACAAATATAAATATATAAAGGGAAATTACCATTAATGTACTAAGCTTAAACCTCGTTTTTGGGCCTAAAAATGTAGGCACTAATGCCTCAAACTTATTCACAGTATTACAATATGCCTAATACAGGGCACACTATTCACATTTAGACTGGAGGAGCGCAGGTTTGCTGTCTGTTCTGTGTTTGCACTTTGGGCTTTGGCCTGATGTTTGGGGGACTGGAGAACCCTTCCATTCCTTGCTGCACACTTCAGTGATCTTAATTCTATTAATGGACACTTCATGTAAAATAATTTATCAAAAAGTATTACACATATATACACATATATAATCTTGCACACGGTGAGTTACCACTCTAAGCTGTTTGTTTTTCTTTAATGTACTGAGCTGACCTGCTGCGGCTGAGGCAGCTTGCCCCCCCCCCCCAAAAAAAAAGTGGTGTCTAGCCAGTATCTTTCTATAAGACTAACCCTTTGGGTGCCAGAGGGGCTATGCAACACATTGCATATCCCTCTGGCACACAAAGGGTTAATGTGACCAGCTCCCTATGATGCAGTTGGAAATCCCTGAACAAGCAGTGGATGGGATGTGTACAACTTACTGTTACAGGTAGGTCTTCCCATGTCAGACACAATCACTCGTGTCCCAGAAGCCTCTTCACCACCAGGAAAGACGCAGTGGCAGACATTTCCATCTTGGTCACATTGCACGGGGGAGAGGGTCTCATTTTCGCCACATGTGGGAATATATCCAGTACCGATATTCCGCGCACTCACTTCAGACTTCAAGGAGGCACAAAAACCTGGACCTAGAAGATCAGGAATTAAATATAAAACAAACGAACACTGTTATAAACATATTCTGAATGGCATTTGGTGACACATAGGAGTAACACAGTAGCAGGTAAACAGTGTAGGTAGCTTCGCCTGAGTTCTGTATGGACAGTGAGAGATTCCTGAGTTTGTAATCCTATAGGCAGGGACTGGGGTTATATAGTTGCCTGTTGTGGAGGGTTATGGGTCCAGGATGAAAAGCAGCACTGAGTCCCCCAGGGAAAGGAAGACCTCTAGGTTGAGGCAAGACTTTAAGCAAAGGGTTCAACACAGGGCATTGATGACAGTCCCCACCTAGAACTGATGGCTCAAAGGGCAGGAAAGCTTTCATGGCTCCTGTCCGTTAGTCAACGAGCTACATAGGAATGACAAGCTTTTACTGCTTTATTAATGTAATGTGTTTTATATACATATATACATTAAAGGGATAGTAATACTTCGTCTTAACTTCATTTTATTTTGTAGGCATTAAAAAAAACATGAAGAACGATATAAGTCTTATCTCTCAAACCTTTATGGTTTGAGAGATATTCACAAGTAAAGTTTCCCCTCCCGCCCCTTTTACCTAGTGTAAGCCATCTCTTCTCACATGTGGAATGCAGTCCATAGACCAGACAGATAACATAAGGGGACAATCTTCTTCCTATGAGAACAATGAAATCCCTGCCCCCCTTGACAAGCTTTTCAGGTGTTTCCCTTATCTTAATTGAAGATTGTCCCTCTCTGCAGTCTACCTGGGCACCTCCCTTCTGCTCTGGCTGAGCAGTGTTACATCAGTAAAATGGGCGGGAGGGGGACACTTTGTCATTAAATTACTCTTGAACTACAACTCTGACAGAATTGAAATAACACTTTCCAAAGTCCAAATACTATGATGATTAATTAGAGCTGCTTTTATTATTAAACATTACTATCCCTTTAAATAGTTGAACAGCCCGTTACATGAGCCACAGCGCCACTGCCCCCGGTCGCGGGGCAGTTATGCACAGTAAAGACTGCCCACGCCGCGGCTGATACAGAGCTCTGTATCAGCCGCGGCGCGAGCAGTCTCTACTGCACATGACTGCCGCAGGCGCAGCAGTCTCTACTGAGCATGACTGCATCGTTACACACGCTTTAGTGAATTATTATATAGGATAAATGCAAACTGGAGCTACTGTAGAACAAACCAGCTTCACCATGGGGAACAATACCCCCCACCCCAGCCATTGATTAAATCCCTTGAATGCTTATGAGGTCTCCAATGAGTGTGATGGAGACCTTTTTAGCATTCAAGGGGTTAAAAAACCCCATTTAAACCAAAAGACATTTTTATAATTTCTCACCTTTGTATCTAGATATAAATACCCAATTATTTTTAACATTGTAACATGCTCATGATCACAATAATATGCAATACATTGATTCCATTATCTAACACCGTCAGGAAAGGAACATGATTATATACAAAGTATCCAGTTAGTGATTAGGGTTGCCACCCAGACGGTATTTTCCCAGCAGGCCAGTAAAAAATTGGCTTCTGTCCAATGTTAAGTCTATGGAGGGAATGCCATGGCTGGTATTTTTTTGAAGAAAAGGTGGCAACCCTATTAGTGATGAGCCCCTTCTAATCAAAGCAAGGTTTAGGATTTTTTATTTATCTCTACGGTGCATTGATGTGCCCTAGAATTACACCTATTTAGTTTAATGCATATGGCCCAAGGTTGTTTACAAAGACTTACACTTAGTACTGCTTATCAAATCCTCCGAACCTCGTAGGATCACCTTTCCACTTGTAGGAGTCACACACCAGAAGCTTGTCTTGGACTTTTGCAAAGTAGAGTATTGTCCGGTCTATAGAAAATGACATGATGTGTGAAAAGAAAAAGAAAAAAGAGTATTTTGTGTGATCATTGCAGTCTTATTAAATACACACGTTTACACACGTTTCTGGGAACTTTCATAATGAGCTGACCCTGATCTTGAAAAATACTGACCCTTAATATTCCCTATATATATCAAATAGAACATTACACATAAGTAAAAGGAAGAAAATAAGTGAAATCTTGTATTTAAGTTTGACCCTTTGACTGCCAGAGAGTTATCTAATGCATTGCAATTCATTGCTTTAGATGCATCTCTTGCACTCGAAGGAATAAAGTGCACAAACACCCATACACACACATGCAATCATATCCACACTTACACACACATATACACACACACTCACACATACACCCACCCACACACATACACCCACCCACACACATACACCCCCCCACATACACACATATTTATATATATATATACACACACACACACACACACACATACATACATACATATATACACACGGAAACACACACACAAACACATACTGCTAACAGTTTGAATAAAAGATGAATAAATATGTATCAGCTGTAATAACTTTGGAATGAGGGTGCAGTAAACCCCATAAAAAAGAATACTTAAAGTGGACCTGTCACCTTCAGTAAGTTTCATGAGCTTTAAAGGGATAGTAATACATCGTTTTATCTTTATTTTATTTTGTAGGCATTAAAAAAACACAAAGAACGATGTAAGTCTTATCTCTCAAACCTTTATGGTTTGAGAGATATTCACAAGCAAAGTTTCCCCTCCTGCCCCTTTTACCTAGTGTAAGCCATCTCTTCTCAGATGTGGAATCCAGTCCATAGACCAGACAGATAACAGCAGGGGACAATCTTCTTCCTATGAGAACAATGAAAGCCCTGCCCCCCTTGACAAGTTGTTCAGTTTTTTCCCTTATCTTAATTGAAGATTGTCCCTCTCTGCAATCTACATGGGCACCTCCCTGCTGCTCTAAGCTGAGCAGTGTTACATCAGTAAAAGGGGCGGGAGGGGGATACTTTGTCATTGAATTACTCTTTAACTACAACTCTGACAGAATTGAAATAACACTCTCCAAAGTCCAAATGCTATGATGACTAATTAGAGCTGCTTTTATTATGAAACATTACTATCCCTATAAAGAGAAGTAACTCTGCCTGTATTTTGTACTAGCCATTTGTTTGCAAATGAGTCTTTATTTATTGATGGCACAGTGTGATACATTATACTAATTCATTTCTTTGCTGGGCCAATATTACCATACACAGATCTAGGAATAGATCTATGTATTTCTTTCAAGAGGGTTATATAGTGGTGTAACTATAAGGGTCGCAGGGTTCGCATCTGCAACCGGGCCTTCACTCCAGGGCCCTGGCCGCCCCCTGCAACCCCCTCGCCTGGTGCCCGCAATGCCCACAATATGCAGATCTCCCTCCGGCAGACCAGCACTTTCATAATGCAGAGCGCTGGGAGATGACATCATCACCCAGTGCTCTGCATTACTGAAGAGGACCGCGCAGGAGAAGAGGTCTGTGCAGAAGGAGGCACAGACCTGTCCTCTGCTACGCCACTGGACCACCAGGGAGGTAGGAGATGGAGGCAATGTGGTCATTGAGGGGAATTGTGGAGATTGGGGGGCAATGTGGAGATGGGAGCATTGTGGAAGGGGCAATGTGGAGATGGGAGCATTGTGGAAGGGGCAATGTGGAGATTGAGGGGCATTGTGGAAGGGGCAATGTGGAGATTGAGGGGCATTGTGTAGATGGGGGCATTGTGGAGACTGGGGGGCAATGTGGAGGTGGCCAATGTGGAGATTGAGGGGCATTGTGTAGATGGGGGCATTGTGGAGACTGGGGGGCAAGGTGGAGGTGGCCAATGTGGTTGAGGGGGGCAATGTGGTCGGGGGGGGCCCATGGCAATTCTTGCAACAGGGCCCGTGGCTTATAGTTACGCCTCTGGTTATTCTGGTTCTGGTTAAATTTCAACCTAATTTAATGTTACTCCAGGGGAATTTTATAAAAAAACGCTCTTAGTACATTTTAAAGAACTGTCCTTAAGTCATGGCATCTGGAGAGAACGTCAGGTCTGATTTATAAATGATTTAAGGAGTTTTTTTATAAATATGGCGTTATGACTCCGATGTTAATGCTTGAATGTTCAAGGACAGCATATACCTGGCATTCACATTCTGGCAAAATTCCACCTCAAAATTGTCACAAATAGCACATTTCTTGATTAATTTGATGCACAACTTTTTAAAAACGTTGTTACTCCATTTAAAAAAAAAAAAACATACTACATGGCGTACAGCGCTCCTAAACTGGCGTTATTGATTTTATAACTATTATAGACATTGCTGCAGCCATTTTAAAGGGATAGTAATACTTAAGTATTACTAATCCCTATAGTAAAGCCCTAGTAAAAAAAACATATTGCCCCTAGTGTCATCTCTCAAACCTTTATGGTTTTAGAGATGATCGCTTCTAAAGTTGCCCTCTCCCTCCCCCTTCCCCGTAGTCAGCTTTGTAGCTGACTGAAGGGAAATCCGGTTTTATATCATCAGGCGGCTCTGCAGCAGGTTTGAGAGATGACACTGGGGGCAATAAGTTTTTTTTTACTAAGGCTTTACTATAGGGATTAGTAATACTTAAGTATTACTATCCCTTTAACACTTCTTTCTGCTTAACTCTAATTTTTTAAATCCCCCCCTACGTTACAAAGCCCACACACTGGAGGTAAATTCCAATGTGTATCTATTTCTAAGATCTGTGGTCTGTAGATATAGTTAGCAAGATAATATGCTTTTAAAATGTGGACTAGTTTATTATCACCGGTGTGAGATTTGTACTACAACATGTATATATGGCTGTATCTTTATTTATATAGTACCATACAGAAGCTGAAATAGTACAATACAAAAATACAGCAGAATTCTTTTTGAAGTTCATTGTTATGTGTTGGAGACATTGCTGTTGATTAAGTGGTTAAAATTGCCTACTCTTTTATATTTTCTCCAGGGTCAAGCAGTAGTTTTATATCTGGGAACTTTCAAGGGTGTCTCACACTGAGATCATGTAAATATTAACCCTTAAAATTCCCATCAGATGGATTCTCTGTGATATGTCCCTCTTCGTTGTAATTGAGAGATGTTCCAGTCAGTCATCAAGGAATCATCAGTCATTAATATACAACAGCTTAAAGGGATAGTAATGTTTCATAATAAAAGCAGCTCTAATTAATCTTCATAGTGTTTGGACTTTGGAGAGTGTTATTTCAATACTGTCAGAGTTGTAGTTCAAGAGTAATTCAATGACAAAGTATCCCCCTACCGCCCCTTTTACTGATGTAACCCTGCACAGCCAGAGCAGAAGGGAGGTGCCCAGGTAGACTGCAGAGAGGGACAATCTTCAATTAAGATAAGGGAAAAACCTGAAAAACTTGTCAAGGGGGCAGGGCTTTCATTGTTCTCACAGTAAGAAGATTGTCCCCTGTTGTTATCTGTCTGGTCTTACAACCAGATTCCACATCTGAGGGGAGGTGGCTTACACTAGGTAAAAGGGTGGGATGGGGATACTTTATCATTCAATTACTCTTGAACCACAACTCTGACAGTATTGAAATAACACTCTCCATGGCCCAAATACTATGCAGATTAATTGGAGCTGCTGTTTTTGTGAAACATTACTATCTCTTTAAAGATATCATTGCATGAACACACACACAGGAAAAGCAGGACTGCTCCCTCTGCCAAGTGGCACCATTTTAGAGACTATATAATAGTTATCACCCTAAGAATTTGGCCCTTCTCCCTGAGACCCTGAGATTTGGGTCAAAGCCCTGAGCCTCAAGGTCAATCCTAGAGAGTTCCCAGGTATGAGTAGTTTAAAATGGCCCTGTATTCCACACATTGGAAATGTCTTGTGTAGATCCTCACCTCTGTGCATTTGGGTACAAATACATCCAGGGCACTGCTTGGGTTAATCTGTGATCCAGGAGTCATCCAGCTGGAGATAAGCGCATTTGATTGCCTAAGCTGACATGCTGTTCGGCCTACAAAAGATGTACGTTATTGACATGGCTTTCATTTCTGTAGATTACATTAATAATAAAAAACAATAATGCAAAACCTACACAAAAGCTAATGCTAAATTTACTTTGTGGAAAAGTATTACAATGCAATGACAGATATTTAAAGAGGCACTTTCCTGTTGAGTAAAATAATAGTATTCCCATTTCTGGGACATGCAGTATTTAAAAGTTAGTGAAGTTTAAACATTTTTTTTTTACATTAACCCTTTGAGTGCCAGAGGGGTATGGTCCTCTGGCACTCAAAGGGTTAACAATGCCATCTAGTGTCCAGACATTTCTTCTGCAGTTCACTTGGGGTCCAGGCAGTTAATCTATTACACACTGCTCTCCATACAATACAATTATCACTGAGTTTGATGATTGTATGATGTGAACACAATTTGAAGGACATTAAAAAAATTCTTTGTAATATAAAAAATTCTGAGACAATCTACCCATTGAAAAGGACTGTAAAACTCGCATAAGCCATGAGAAAGCTATGACTGAATATATGCAGGTTTAAAAACCACTTATGCATTTCACTAGTGAAAATAAATCTTTTGTAAGTAGAAGAATGCAAAGACTCACACTGAGGTGGGTGAGACGTCCTATTCACCAGGGATCCAGCGATGTAATTGCCATTTTCATCCACACACCAGTAGTGTCCTTTGCAGGAAAAACACAGTTACCTCAATTTGTGGGAATATTACTGTTTTACAGAGATTAGTCATTGGCCTAAGTATTGGGGAGATGCACTAAGGTGTGATAAACGTGATAAAGTGGAGATCACTATTCAGTACTTTAAATTTTCCAGTTCCTATGTTATTCTATGGGGCCTATTCACTAGGATCTTTCAAGATGGAGAAATCTTAGTGCATAGGTTCCATAAAATAACACAGGAACTGGAGAGTTTATCACACTGGAGAAGTTTATAACTTTTTTTATCAAATTTAATGCATCTCCTCGATGGTAGTTTTAATGTGGACCTGTCACCTTAATTCAAGCTTACATATTTAGAAACTTCATTAAAAACTGCTTATGTGTCATTTTAGCCCAATAAAACAATAAATATACTGATAAAGTGATATTCCTACTTGTTGCCGCATACTAATGCATGCTAATTTCAGTATCCTGTGATACCAGTGATGTTTCTTATGCCAATTAAACTTTTCATTGGTGTTTCATATGCTAATTAAGGTTTTCAGTGATGGTTCATATGCTAATGAAGGTTTTTTAATGACGTTTCAGACACTAAAGATGCTCTGAACAGTAACAGGAGACTTTCACTTTCCCCAAAAATAAATGTGTAAATATTTCCTATACTATACATTTGCTGGATGTTTGGTTAACATGATACATAGACAGTTTTGAATGAAGTTTTCAAATATGTAAAAAATTAAGGTGATTGGTAATGTTATCTCTTTTTAAAGATAAATGAAAAACTACCTATACGTTGTATTACCATTTGTAATGTAAATCATTTTGAAAAACCTTTAATCTCTGGGTGGCACAGCGTGGCATGTTATGCTGAGTAGTTTATGTTCTGGTGTATTAACAGACACTAAATCTAGGCAGAGCCCACACACGCAATGGGATCATTTCTAACGGCAAATTTGGCCTTGAACAACTAATTAACATAGAGCGCAGGGAACTGGTATAGAATTCCACTCTGTGCCACACAAATATGGATCAGTTTCTCAAATCTTTCTTTGTTAGGTAAACAAAGATCTCCATGCAAATCAGTGGAAGTTCCTCATCAACTTTTTCACAAGGGGGAAAGAACCATTGCAGTCTATTACCTGTGTATTTTCCCTCACCTCTCTCCTGAGTTCCACAGCCACTTGGAACACAGGGGAGGCAGCTCCGATGCCCCATTCACATGAACTCCAGCCAATATAACTGTCTGGAACCATGGGGAAGGTCATTCATTCTTTGGAGGTTGCAATGAAGATCACCACCTCCAATGCTTCCAGTATGAAAGGTCCTTTCTGTAAACCTCCATGCTGTCCATCCTTGCTACAACTTTACCTCTTTCCATGCTGGACTTTGATGTGTTCATTAAGTTACCTTTCACCACGGACCACAGATTCAATACAGCATCACTGCGTTAATGTCATCCTTGTAAAAGGTCCCTAATTCACAAAATGTCAAAAGTCAACTCTTTGAGTGCCAAAATGGAGTGCAGCACATTGTGCATTGCACTCCCCTCTGTCTCTCAAAGGGTTAAGAATGGTTAAAACTATACGTGTCTTAGGGTGTCAGGTCCACATTAACATCTACCCTATTTCTTTACAGAACAAAAGTGCGGAGAGTCAAATTGGAGGAGGAGGACGTGGATCTGACCCGTAGACTCTGATTTTTATACCAGATTCCTTGGTCAATGGGCACAGAGCTTGATTCTCAGGACTCAATGCATTGGAGACCTCTATAGCAAGTCTATAGAATTTTAGCTCAATCGCTTGTCAATCTTTTGGATTGTTTATTTTGTAATTATTATTTTGTAAAACACCAATTTAGAAGTAGAACTTAACAATGCTTTAATCTAAATCACACTTTACCCTTACCTGTACTTTCATAGAATTGCACTGGGTTCCAGTTCCCCAATCCATCACACTGAGGAACGTAAGGGAGATATTCCACCTGCGCTGTGTCTCCAAAAGAACGTCTGGAAGCAAATCCTCTTTGCCAGTAGAAATGTAAAGCTATTTATGGAGGCACAAGATGCAGGTTAAATCTGCGGTGGTCTACTTAGGTGATAAACGTTGAATTAAAGTAACATGATGGTAATGAGAAGTGAATACAGGTTAAGTCTACAGTGGTCGTAGGTGATGAACACTGAATTAAAGTGACATGTTGGTAATGAGTAGTGAACAGAGGTTACGTCTACAGTGGTCTACTTAGTGATATACACTGAATTAAAGTGACATGTTGGTAATGACTGAGTAGTGAACACAGGTTACATCTTCGGTGGTCTAGTTAGTGATATACAATGAATTAAAGTGACATGTTGGTAATGATTATTGAACACAAGATATGTCTACAGTGGTCTACTTTGTGATATACACTGATGAGTAGTGAACACAGTTTAAGTCTACAGTGGTCTACTTAGTGATATAGACAGAGTTAAAGTGACATGTTGGTAATGAGCAGTGAACACAGTTTAAGTCTACAGTGGTCTACTTAGTGATATAGACTGAATTAAAGTGACATGTTGGTAATGAGTAGTGAACTCAGGTTACGTCAACCGTGGTCTACTAAAGTTATATACACTGGATGAAAGCAAAATTATGGTAATGAGGAGTGACTGGACTTTCAAATTAAAGCTTCTGTTTTCTAAGATTTCTATGATTATGAAATCAAATAATTTGATATTCAGAGTGAAGCAACATTCAGAATTTGTGTTCATTTATTATCTTTAATCAATTATCTATATCAGAGTTTCTCAGCCGCAGTTCTCAAGTACACCTAATGGTGCGGGGTTTCCTAGATCTCTCATTCTGATTGGTTCACTGGTGCACAGACAGGTAACTCATTAAAACCTGCACTGTTAGGGGTCCCAAGGAAGTCTGATCTACATCATATTAGATTACCTTGTTATATCATCACAGCCATAGACCCTGGAGTTACAGTTCTGTTAAATAATGAGGCTTATGCGCTAAGCAGAAATGAGTAATTCTGGGGCAAACCATCTGAACCATAGTGCAGGTGAGCTCAAACCTGTTCTCAAGCTCCCTTCTCCCCCAATAGTGTATTTTTACAGGGTCTCCTCGATTAAACGCAAGCGAATGTCATTGACTCAGGCAGATCCTTCAGAATGATTAAACCACTGATTGATTCACGTGTTCATGTGAGGAGATCCTGAAATCCTGCGTCGTGGGGGTGGGGGTGGGGAAAGGTTCGAGAGCCCCAACTATAGGTTACAAATACAAATTACCTCTGGATTTTAAATGGGGTGTTTAAATGCTTTGAATGCTAGAGAAGTTTCTAAAGCATTGTGAAGCAATGCGTTGGAGACCTCTCTTGCATTAAAGGGACTAAAAGACTCTATAGTGGAGATGGTTCACTCCATAATCACGCCGATTCTTCATAATAAATCAGCCTCACTGACTTTTTCATTATATGTTCAAGAATTTGTTCACTGACACATTAAAGGGACAATAAAGCTTTTTTTAATGAAACATATATATGGTATGTTCTTCCTGCTTAGCAAAACAAGGGTATACCAACTACTGGGTGATTTTTCTTTCAAGAGTCATTACAGATCAAACATATCTTTTTTTTAATTAAACTGTTAACAGCGCCCACCGGTGTCTAAAAGACAATTGATTCTTTATACTGCACTCTGTGGGAAAGCCATAGTCATAAACTATGGCTCTCTATAGTAAATGATAGGAACAGCACCACCTGGTGACAAAAATATAAAACTGCAGTTTAATAAAAAAATAATAATAATAATAATGTTAGAGGTGTAATAAGGTTTGAATGAAAACTTGCCCAGCAGAGGGAATATCTTTGTTTTAATCATCATGTAATTGATAGCAACAGTACCATCTGGTGGCCACTATAGGAAATTGTAGTTTAATGTAAAAAAAAAAAAGTTATAACATTTGAATAAAGTCTCTTGGCAGTGGGAGCACCTTTGTTTTACTCAGAAAGAAAAGTCCCATAGCATAATTTTTACTTAAAAAAAAGTGTTCAGTTTCTTCAAAACAGGAGCCTCATTATTTCTCTTATGTACTACAAATCCCATCATCCTTAGCCAACAGCAGGAGACTTACAAGCCAACTATGCATATTCTACAATGCTATACTGTTGGTTCAATCAGCAAATAAGTAATAATAACTCTGCCACCCGGTGGCCACAACAGAAAGTTTCAGTTTAATGTCAAAAAGCCAAATTTGATCTGTGAAACTTTTTAATGAAAAATCTCACATAGTAGGAATATCTTTATTTTGCTCAACAGGAAAGCCTTATAACATATATGTGTTTTTAAATTGAAAAAGGTACTGGTCTTTTAATGTGGGAGCAGGGCAACTGTTTTATCTCCAACTGTTATTGGACTACAACTGCCATCACCCTAAAAAGGCCAGTGCCAGTTGAGGATGATGGGAGTTGAAGTCCAAAAGCAGAGGGTGAGAAGCGATTTGCCCCTCCATGCTTTACACGGAACCATACTGCACAGTCCATACGTACTTGATTGTGCAGCCAGTTGAAGTACATACGCATCTTGACTCAAGAACCTCTCCGAGAAAGTTATCCCTGATTTAAAGAATCCATCGGGATGGAAGAGATCGCTTTCTGTTAGTCTTATCCCATTGGCTGTTAAGAAGCTCTGTCCCAAAGGAAAATGAGAAGTATTTGAAGCTGCAATTAGCTCTTCTGCCTCATTAATGAAATCCACAGCTCTCTGTTTGGTGAGTTCACAAGTCCCAGGGCCTAAAACAAAGACAACAGGGTCACTTATGGAGAACAATACAATCTGGAGACATTTTTATTTATTTATTTATATAGCGCACACAGATTACACAGCGCTTTACACTCATATTGGTCCCTGTCCCCATTGGGGCTCACAATCTAAATTCACTTATCAGTATGTTTTTGGAGTGTGGGAGGAAACCGGAGTACCCGGAGGAAACCCATGCAAACACAGTGAGAACATACAAACTCATTGCAGATGTTGTCCTTGGTGGGATTTGAACCCAGGACCCCAGCACTGCAAAGCAACAGTGCTAACCACTGAGCCATCAGCGGAAACAAGAAGATACAATAGGAGAGATTTCTAAGCCTGTAAAAGTGGCATAAAAATCAAGGTTGGCATTTTAAAAGATTACGTCAGTTTTAGGAGCCTTAATGCCACATGGTTGTGTTTTGAGAAAAGTGAGGGTACAGCTGGTAAAAATTCCAGTGCTGAGAATTTATAAAAACATGTAGATTACTGCTACAACTTAGAGACAGAATTTTCGACAGAATTTTTTACTTGAACACAGTCCATCAAGGTCAAACTTTGCCTCATATCCCTGTGAAATGGAAATTATATGTCCTGCTGCAAAATACATCAGTCTTTATCAGAACTTCCTGTTTTACCCACTAATACACAGTATAACCCTGTATGTTTCCTCTTCATAGAAATGTATCTAATCTTCTCTTACATGTTTCCATTGTATCTGCCATAACCACATCCATGGGCAAGGAATTCCATAATTTAACAGAACTTACTGTAACAAACCCCTTCCTCTGCTGAAGCTGAAACTTCCTTTACTCTAATCTCAAGGGGTGACTCCTAGTTATTTAATCAGGACTTGGAATGAATAGCTCACAAGAGAGATCCTTATATTGACCTCTCATATATTTATGATAGACACACAGAGAAAGTGTGAGTGAGTAAGCAACACTGAGTGGGAAAAGACAGAGAGCAATAAGAGTGAGTGAGAGAGAACAAGAGTGAGAAACAGACAGAAACAGTCAGAGATCAAGACTGAATGAGAGTGAGAACGAGAGTATATGTGAAAGAGCTGTCAAGACTGGATTAGAGAGACTATATGAAAGAGTGAGTGAGGCAGAGAACAAGAGTGAGAGGCAAGTAGCAAGAGTGAGTGAGAGACAGGGCAAGACTGAGTTAGACAAAGAGCAAGTAAGAGATAGAGAATAAGACTGAAGAGTGAGATAGAGAGAAAGAGTAAGAGATAGGGTGCAGTGTATAGAGAAAGCAAATCAGAGACAGCAGGGGTGAGTGAGATAGAGACAGACAGACAGACAGATATAGAAACCGCAAGATAGTAACAGAGAGACTAAGTGAGAGGAAGCAAATGAAAACAGAGCAGATGTGAAAGACTTCATGGTGTATACTAATGTGTCCTTTACATACTCCAGGCAATACTTGGACATTTATGCTAGTAAGTGAGTTTGTGGTGCATTCTGGGATGCGTATAGCAGCAGAGCATTAGACACATTCACTATTTCTGTCTAAATCCTTGAGTGTGATTTGGTCATTACAAGTACAATTTTAATTATAGCCTTTAGTAGTGACAGAAGACCTTCAGCATTGGATCAGTGCTTCTTTCTTCACCAATAAAACCCATGAGCCATAACTATATGTTATCAGATATTTACTGGGCTTGCGGCCTATAAACTTTCTCAAGGCCTTCTGACTTGTCATTAAAGATCAACAATGTTAGAGTGTAAAGAAAAATGTCTCTAAATTATGTGGTGGCACTGCATGGGACAGGATTTACTTACAGTGCTTATCTCCCATTGGCTGGGCACAGCTTTATGTCGACAAATGTTTGCAGAGCAAGTAATACCAACATTCTATTTTAGAACCCAGTGACGGTGCAGTTGGCAACCAGGACTCACAAAAGAAATTTGGGGCCATATCTATCAACTGAAAGTGGTACAATTTTGGAGCAAATCAACTGCCCCATAGGTAGAAATAAAAATGTCCTCTGACATCTCAAAATGGTAGAAAGATCTCTCTAGAATCCAAGGGAGTAAAAGCCCCATAAAGATCAATAGGAATTTACAGAATTTTCTTTCAACCCTGTGATGTAATGATTGTAATTAATTTGTTTCAGAATTGCACCTCTTTAGCTAGATGAATCAGGGTCTTATCCTCCTATATAATAATTTGCTGAATCGTGTGTAACATCTCACTCATGCGCAGTAGAAACTGCTGCGCGTGCTGCAGTCATACGCAATAGAGACTGCTCGCGGTGCGGCTGATACAGAGCTGGATGCTCTGAAGGAACGTCCAGCTCTGTATCAGCCGCACCGCGGGCAGTCTCTATTGCGTATGACTGCCCAGCGACCGGCTGGCAGTGACATTGTGGCCTATGTAACAGGCTCGCCAACTAGTTCTTTATAAATTAATATGATTATGCTTACATTTTGGAACTTTATTCGGCTGCACTTCAGTCCCCTGAAGTCTCTGTCCATCTACATCAACACACCAGCAGTTCCTTAGCTCAAAGTGACTCAGAGGTACAGAAAAGTCCCTGTAGGATCCTGGGTAGTGGGTAACGCTGCCATTCAACAGCCTCCAAACCACATAAGGATTTAGTAGCACGTTATCTGACAGTGTAGTTATATTTCCATCCAAGACATCTGTTGGAACATCACTAAAGACAGAGTATTTTGAGAAAACAGGAAAAACGTGATGGTGCCCATTGCTGTATAGTTCCCTTACAAAGGTGGAAAAGCTTTGGGAAGATGTGTTTTTATACATCAGTAGGACATTGAGCGTTTCAGAAAGAGACATGTCTTTGTTCTGCTTTGTCCACATATCAAAGAATTCAAAGGCTTGTTCCGTTGGTCCGTTACATTGTACCGGTCTCCATTCTCCATTATCCGTGCATTGAGGGATATAAACACTCAAGGGCTGAGATATCTCCAAAGGTTCAGACAACAGCAAAGTGACTGTCTGTAGAAATGCATCGCCTGCGGTCAACTGACAATTGCTTGGACCTGAAAGTGCATGTACATATGAATTATCCTATATAATATTTCGCTAATGTGTGTTTGTCAGAAGCTGTCATGCGCAGTACAGACAGCTGCGCGTGATGCAGTCCTGCTCAGTACAGACTGCCCGCCCCGTGGCTGATAACGGAGTGGGGCACTCCAAGAGCAGAGAGGACTACAGTCTGAATTCGTATCGCCCCACTCCGTTATCAGCCGCGGCGCGGGCAGTCTCTACTGTGTATGACTGCACCACGGCCGTTGCTGCCTGGCACTGTGGCCTGTGTACACGGGCTGTTCAACTAGTTTAGATATAAATGACAATAATCACAAAGTAAAAAGGAGCAATCCTGAAAGAAATCAACTGCATCTTAGCGGAACAAACAAAATAATAAAATACGCATTGATTTTAAATATTATTTTAACACCTTGAATGCTAGTAAGTTATCCAATGAATTGCTTTGCAGTGCATTGGCATTGGAGATCTCATTAGCATTTGAGATGTAAAAAGCATCCTTTAAATAAAATGAAATTTGCATTTCTCCCCATGGTGCAGTTGGCTTGCTCCAGAATTAATCCATTTTTATAATGTGCATTCAGCCCAAAATCTCCAATTAACAAAAGTGCATTATGACAGTAGTTTTCAGAGCCCATCCACCAAAAAAAAGAAACATGAAGAATGATATAAGTCTTATCTCTCAAACCTTTATGGTTTGAGAGAGATTCTCAAGCAAAGTTTCTCCTCACTGACAGAAATGGTCAAGTCTGCCATCTAGCTGTCAGATTTGGGATCCGGTCCTCAGACGAGCCTGCAGCTCTTCAGCAAAGCCGAGATCACAAGATTTAAAAATAACTAGTTAATTGGAATGGTCTACAAAGTGTGCTTGCAAACCAGGCACACTTTGTATACCATTTCAATGAAGTAGTTCTTATATCTCGAGATCTCGGCTCTGCTGTAGAACCGCGACTGGTCTGCGGACCGGATTCCAAATCTGACAGCTAGAGTAGCGACATCAGTGAGGGGGAAACTTTGCTTGTGAATATCTCTCAAACAATAAAGGTTTGAGATATAAGACTTATATCGTTCTTCATGTTTTTTAATGCCTACAAAATAAAATAAAGATAAAACAAAGTATTACCATCCCTTTAAGAAGTACATCGTATAACAACTCTTATTGTGATGTGTGTGCCATGCTGATGTGGTAGAAAAAATGAACTACAAAAAAAGATAGTTGACCAAGGGCAGTTTTTGGCCCCACATTCAATCAGTAGAGCACTATTTGGGCAGCCTGTTGTAAAAATGGTCTCAATATATTTAAAGAGAAATTGGGGCATTTTATAGGGCAGCTAGCATAAAAAAATGTATCCCTCAGTCTTTTAATAGTTAATCCCTGCTACATCGATGTCTTAGAGTAGAAGCATTATACCCTTACAGGGACCAGTGTAAAGGTCCATCCCACACATCAAGTTGTGAAACCTCATGCAACAGCTGAAGCTGTCAGTGGCAGGATCATTCCTATTGGCTGTGCAGATGGGTGTGATGTCACAGCAGCCAAAAGTAATCATCAGCTGCCACTACAGAGTCCACAGCACCAGCATGGGATAGAGAAACCCAAGGGAGATATATATGCTGGGGGTTGTAAGTTTATGGCACTGATACTGACAGAGGTAGAGGAATCAGTAATAAACTAGTGTAAAAACTGAAATTCAACATATATTGGTTTTATTTCATCATATTAGTTGCCTTTTAACTTTTGTTCATCACTACTTAAAAACCATAATCTGAATAACATATACTGAAGAGTTTTTCCTGCTGAGTAATGCTGGGTGATGCTTCATTAAAAGTTATTACAATGCAAACTCGCATTTTTAAGAGTTTCATTGTAACATGTTGGATGGCCAGTTTATTTTACAATGTCACTATTGGTATTGTAGTCTATGTAGAGCATGTACTATAAAGTTCAATTGTTTTACCCTGCAAGTAAAGCTCAACAACAGGAGTAGGCAACCTTCAGCACTCCAGCTGTTGGGGACTACAATTGACATCATTCCCAACCTTCTCCAATTAATCTTCATAGTATTTGGTCCATGGAGAGTGTTAGTTCACTGTTGTCAACGTTGTAGTTCAAGAGTAATTGAATGATAAAGTATCCCCTCCCGCCCCTTTTACCTAGTGTAAACTGCCTCCCCTCAGATGTGGAATCTGGTCACTTGACCGGACAGTTCATAGCAAGGGACAATCTTCTTACTGTGAGTATAAGGAGAACGCTGCCCCCTTGACAGGTATTTCCTTATGCTCACTGAAGATTGTCCCTCTCTGCGATCCATCTGGACAGTCTTGCTGCTCTGAGGTGAGCAGTGTTACATCAGTAAAAGGGGTGGGAGGGGGTTATTTTATCATTCAGTTACTCTTTAACTACAACTCTGACAGTATTGAAATAACACTCTCCATGGCCCAAATACTGTTAAGATTAATTTGAGCTGCTTTTATTTTGAAACATTACTATCCCTTTAATGCATTTGCAATGAGTTGTAAACCACTCTATCATTCGAGGGGTTAAAATGGCACAATAGATAGTACACAAACATTACACTTAATACATTAGATCAGTATCTCTAAAACCAACAGGATACATTTTCAGGACTTCCCTGCTTGAGCACAGTTGGGTACTAAGTGGATGAGTCATCGCTATTGATCTACCTGTGTTTAAGCAAGGATATCCTGAAAACTTGGCCTGTTGGTGTGATCTGAGGACTCGGGTTGAGAAACACTGCATTAGAACAACTACGTAAAACATTATAAAACGGGAACTTACACTTAATACTTTCCCCAGATAGTTTTTGAGTTCCTGGAATTTTCCTCCCCTCTATGTCAGCACAGAAGCAGTTTTTTCCCGCACACTCTACTGTCATGAAATCCCCCTTTATGTCACAAGTTGGAATAAATAACTCGGAACCAGCAGGTTGACTTTTCCTCATGATCGTTTGCCTTTCACGTTCCTTTTCACACTTTGTAGGACATCTTGGGTTCTTTCCTTGTGTTCTCGATCTTGGTATTTCCCTTCCCTCTCCATCGACACACCAGCACTCGGACTGACTGCATTGAATGTCTTCATACCTACCCTCCTTTGAGCATCTTGGAACAAATATGTCAGAGTTCCTATTCTCACACTCTTTTGATTGCACAATTATTTTCACAGCTTCGGATACATCCCGGGCAATGTATTTCGGAACTGATATAACAGCTTTTAAAAATGCTGAAAATTCTTCTAGCTCTAGAATTGAAGCAAACATGTCAACTAAGTTCTGATTTTCCTGCAGGTTGACAATTCGTCCAAAACTACTTTGAATTGCCTGGTTCAAATTGAAGATTGGCTTTGATATATTGAATGATTCTTTGGTTAAATAGGAATCTTCTTCGGATGAAAACAATTTTGCAAGTTCTCTAAAGTTTCCACCACTGTACATTCCTGTTAACCCAATCTGCTGAAAAAAGTCACTAAAATTAAATTTGCTTCTTGCACCAACTGCTCCTGTGAAATTAAAGGCACCCATGTTTTTTAGGTATTTTCCTCCAAACAGGTTTTGTTGAAATCGCTTGGGGTTACTGGTGAACTTTAGAGCAACCTGTATTAGATCTTTGGAAGGGAAAAGACCACTGACCATGTCACTAATGAAATAGTCTAGCCGAAGCTTCTTGTCTTTAGTTTTTTCAGTGATTGGAAGCAGAAGTCCTGATTTCATAAATGTTTCTACGATGTAGGACGAACAAAATCTATTGCTTATTTTTGCTCCTAACTCTTCTTCTTGAGTATAAAACAAGCTATTTTTTCCAAAGTATCCTGCAGGTCCATAAAACAAACGAGACAGAGCTTGTCTTCTCTTGGAAGAGCAATCTGGATCATCTGAAGATAAATTAAACACAATTAGTCACTTAACAAGAAAGCAAAAGTTCAAGTAAATGTTAATATTAATGTTTGGCATATAAGTGTTACTGATCTCTGTTTTTATTGACTTAAAAGTCTTATTATATTCTAACCTTCCCTTATAACTGATGTCAGTCCCTTCTTCCTTGAAGGGGCTGACCAATCGATCGGCCGACAGAGCTGGGGTTCCCATGGCAACCGCTACCTGGAATTCTTAAGACAGAATCATTTACCCTGTGTGAAAATGTTTTCAACAAGTCATGAGCAGTAACTATAATAAATGCAGCTCTCAGACACTTACAAATGCCTCTCTTATAAGACTGAAGGGTAGCATTGCCATGGCAACTCCAGCAATCAGTATTCCATGCCAGCCCCTTCACAGAAGAAGGGGCTGACATCAAAAGAAAAATAATGGAAGGGATGGGGACTATAAAACAGAGTAAGTAACTCTCTGAAGACAGCAAACTAACTGCACTATAGGAGGCATGTAAAAATCCAAAAAAATCCCCATTGATTGAAATGGAGCTTTTTATCCCCTGAACGCTTAATAAGTGTCCAACTTATTGCTTTGAAGATCTCTGTATAATTCAATAAGATGTAAATGAAATAACTTCATAATGGGATGCATTTAGGCCAGAAATGGTAATTATTTTGGCTTGAGGTCTGCTAGTCCAGTTGTTTTAATTCAAATATATGAATCTCTTAGCACTGGTGACACCCTTTTTTTTATTTGGACAAACACTTAATATTTTTCTGAAAAGCGTTTGGTAGATCATCTCCCGTCCTCGGGT
This sequence comes from Rhinophrynus dorsalis, assembly GCA_037306005.1. Classification (NCBI taxonomy): domain Eukaryota; kingdom Metazoa; phylum Chordata; class Amphibia; order Anura; family Rhinophrynidae; genus Rhinophrynus; species Rhinophrynus dorsalis. The sequence continues at coordinate 32,111,072 of CM074723.1, forward strand.
ACCACCTGTCTCAAAGAAGCTAGAAGATTTCCCTGAAGCAGTGGTTATCAAGCAGGGTGCTGAGGTGCGCCCCTGACACTAACCTAGGGTGCCATGATTTCTCTATGATAAGTTTACCAAAAATGTTAAGGATGAAATGTATTTTTATTGAAATTGTTATGTAGAGTATGTTCATTTATGTAATTTTGCTTGAGAGATCTAAGAATATATATGTGTTATATATATATATATATATATATATATATATATATAGTTTTGTAGTTCAAGAACCTCATTCACAGGACTTCCAAGTGATGAAACAGGTGCAGAGTTCATTATCAACATTTCAGCCCTACCTTGGGCCGTTGTCAAGAACCGTCCTGTGAGAGCGGTTCTTGAACTACAAAACTGTATTTATCCTCTATGGGACCAAGCACCCAGGTTGTTGCTTTATTTAACTTAGGAGAGTGCACAGATTTTCCATTTTGATATATATATATATATATATATATATATATATATATATATATATATATTTATATATTTATTTATTTTTTATTCCCCCACACACACACAAGACCTGTGTGCACTTATTTCATGGTTTTCTAAACAGAAATCCGCAGTGGCACACAGTGCAATAATATGGTTAAGCAATAAGGAAACAAGGTGCCTGTCACATACCTTATTCACAAATATAATTTATACTACTAGACATCCAGGTAGAGACAGCACACTATAACAACGACTGAGTAAAAATTATGATTTAAACCTATGAGTGCCAGAGAGGTAGCCGATACCTCTCTGGCACTCAAAGGGTTCATTTATTGGGTTCATAACACAAAATGTTTTCAGTCGCCCTGAGGAAGATCAGTTATGGGGATGTTTGGTGTTCTGGACATACCAATAAATGAACTCATCATTTTAAATGAGCCCTTGCTACATATATATATATATATATATATATATATATTAGAGTGGAGATTGTAGTCGTATTAGTCCAGTGATGCAGATGTAAAATAACAAACAAAATGAATATCTTGTAATACCTTTTTCATTTGACTAACAGAATTATGCATTGACAAGCTTTCGGGAGAACCAGATAGCAGCCTCTGCTGTTGGAGTTGTCCTTGAGTCTAAATGAGACAAGCGCCCACATTGTGCTGTGCCTGTGATCATCACATCAGGTACCCAGGTTGGTGAAGCATCAGCTGCTTAGACAAGTGGAGGGTCTTCTCGGCAGTGAATGCTTCTCCAAGCTGGGTGCCTGAAGTAATGAACAGGCACAGCACAAGGTGGGTGCTTGTCTCATTTAGACACAAGGAGAAGTGCCAGGAAATGGAGAAATGCCTATTAACTCCTTAATGGCCACCAGATCTGGCACAGGTAGCCATTAAGGAACACAGCAGATTTTTATTTTTGCAGAACAGTATTCTGGGATGTCAGAGAGGCATGCTGCCATCCCAGAATTCCATGATGTGCCAGGATCGTCACCGGTCCTTAAGTGCCAGACAGGCGTGACAGTCCTGGCAGGTCATGAGTCCATAAGGGTTAAAGTGGGCCTACATATCCCAATATGCATTACTCCTCTCTATTCCCACCCTTGGCACAGAACCAGGAAAAGTATTTCACATAGCTTGTTAATCAGTTCCTTAGAGACCGTGCTACCATTCATGGGTTATGTGCACAAGCGCTCACATTGTGCAAAGGTTGGTTATTTGGGCACTAAAGGGGTTAAAGGCTTAAGAGAGCTTATATTCAGTGCTTTAGAGGCAATAAATATAAAAGATAAAGGACATCCCTTCCATATCCCCAGCAGTTAGACAACACTGTATGCTAATGAGGATCTTCTCCCCACCCCTCCTGTTGCATCTTTAATTCTTAGTGCATATGGTGATGTGTGTGTCTAAATTGCCAAGGCAATGTGCTCCCCACACATCACCAGACACACATCACCATAGCATCAAACCTTAGTGCAAATCCCCCATTGTCTAGAGCTATCCATTTTACTAAACTGCCATTTTCTATTCTGGTCACCAGGTGGCATTTTAATAAACTGCAATTTTATGTTCTGGCCACCAGGTGGGATTTTATTATACTGCAACTGCAACTTCACCAGGAAGTGCCATCTCTATCATATTCCATGAAGAGCCATGGACTACAACACAAGCTCTCTCAGAGAGTGCATTATAAAAAAAATGTCTTTTGGACATCAGTTGGCACTGAAAACTCTCTCTCTTTAAAAAAGAAAACAATACTGCTCCTTTTAAAATAAAATCATGTCATATAGGGTGAAATGCAAGAAAGTGGCGCATTTGCTGTGCGCTATTTGTGATTGCTACCGTTTTGATGCAAGAAACATAGTAATTATTTGATGCTGGATAGCACATGGTGCTAAATTAAAGGGTTAGTAATGCCCAAAATAAAGTGTATTCTATATGGTAGATTTTACAAAAAGAAAGTATTTTCAGAAAGTCCTATCTCTCAATGGTTTGAGAGATATCCTCCGCTAAAGTTCCACCCTCCCTCCCCTTCTTCTGATGTCAGGGCTCTGCAGACAGCAGGAGATCCCAGTTCAGGGATCAGCCAGCGGCTCTGCAGCAGAGCTGAAATTGCATTATTTGAAAATAATGACTTCATTGGAAAGGTCTACACAGTGTGCCTGGTTTGCAAGCACACTTTGTAGACCATTCCAATGAAGTAATTATTATCCAGTATCGCTATTGCGGCTCTGCTGAAGAGCCGCCTCATGTCGGCTGACACGGATCTCCTTCTGTCAGCTTTACAGCTCACATCAGGAGAAGGGGAACTTTAGTGGAGGATATCTCTCAAACCTTTCTGCAAAGGACTTTCTGCAAATACTTTATTTTTGCAAAATCTACCACATAGAATATATTTTAATTTGGGCATTACTATAGGCTGACCATATTTTCATGAGACAAAAATGGGATGGGGAGTGGAACAGATGGACAGTTTGACTTCGTCACTCCGAGTCTGATCGTAGTAAGCTGCAAGCAGCGAGAACGCGTTTGTTCCGTCTCTTACTAGCGGTGTTCTCTTTCTCTGGCCAAAAAGCCTGCCCCTGAAGTAAGTCGGAACTTCCTCTCTTTGTCACTCGCACTAGTGGTTTTACTGTGTTTACTGTATGCATTGATTACCATAGAGTCTTATGACTCGTCGTCCTTGCACTGTCTAAGAGACTCTATGGTAATTTACCATAGACTCAAGAGTCTTAGACAGTTATGAGTCACTCAAGTCATAAGACTCTATGGTAATCAATGTGAACAGTAAAACCACTAGTGTGACTAAAGGAAGTTCCAATTTACTTTATCTTATGAGAAATGAACAAGCCGCTCTCAGTTTTTACAAAAAATTAAAAACTATATATGTTGTATTAAAAACAGGACAAAATTGACATTTATATTAAAAAGACGGGACGCTCTGGAAATATGAACAAAATGGTACTGTCCCTTTTAAAACGGTACATATGGTCAGCCTACATTACTAACCCTTTAAGGGAAAAGGTAGCCAGACGTATGAAAATATGTATTAATTTTGTTACGGAATTAGGCTCAATCTCTAATCCTCTCTGAAAACAGTGGATATTTTAGCTGCGCCCACATTTTGAAACGCATTTGCAAAAAGATTAGCAAACATTCGGTGATTCAGAAAAAAATGTCAAATTCAGTGAAATTTTGGAGCTAATCATTTTGCCACAACTGTAAATAGTGATGACGCATGTTTCTTGCATTCCACCCACAGTATCATAATAACATAGTTGATGAGGCTGAAAAAATACGTGTCTATCAAATTCAGCCCATGCAATATCACCCTGTTAATCCAGAGGATGGCAAAAAAACCCTATTGAGGCCATTTGGGATTAAGCCCAAAGTGGGTAAAAAAATCCTACCTGACTCCAAAAGGCAGTCGGATATTTCCCTGAATCAATATGCTATCTGGTTTGAAATCAAATGTCATAATTTTCAGTGTTGTTCTGAGCTAGAAAGGTATCCATTACTTTTCTGCAAGAGACTACAGTATCTGCAAACACATCATCCTGAAGCCAAGAATTCTGCAACTTTACTGCCCTTACTGTAAAAAAAATCACTGCCTTTGTTTAAGTCGAAAGGGCTCTCCTCAAGTTTTAATGGATGACCTTTTGCTTTTTTACAAGACAACAGTACAAATTAACTGTAATATCTTCTTTCGATTACTCACTGCAGTTTGGGGAGTCTCCTATTGTCCGAGATCCATAGATTTCCCTTCCCTTGGAGTCCACACACCAACACTGGCCTCCTGTCTGGCACTGGACAGAACTAAAGTCCCCATTGTCATCACAAGAAGGTATATATATGTCTCCCTGCTGAGAGGCTGTAAACCTTTGCACTTCACATGTGGATGGACCTGTAAGAGATACATAATGTGGATATACGGTAGGTACCAACATGTCATTATCTGTATTAAATCACAGGTTATTTATTGGTAAAGGTTCAGTCTTCTTTTTTTCATCTCTTGGGTGGTAGCTCCCTGTATATTCAGGTGGTACCATTAATTAGGGAAGGTATAAATGACCTCCTTTATTCCCTACCCAAGGGTGTTGCTCACATTTGAGGTTAGGTGGTATCACTGCTTTTTAATTAAATATGTGTTCACTTGGATTTGAGACAGATAGGGACTTTCCTAAACCCCACTATTTGTTATCTATAAGTCACAGGTTTTTTATTGATAAAGATTACGATTTGATACGTAGACTTCTTTTTATCAACGTGTCGTAATGCTGTATTGGTGTTAAAAATTGTGTTTTCGAACGTTTGCTACCACCCGACACAATCTTTAGCTTCACTAAGTCCCCATCTGGCGACTAGCTGCTTAGTAGCGCTAGTCGCCATAATAATAACCTTATTTAATAGATTTCTGCTCTCTTCCATGGGTGACAGGCAGGATGGAGAGCGGACATCTTGCCATTGTGACGTCCACGCTCCTGCGCTGTCAGTCCCAGTCGGAGCCAAATGGCTCCTAGCAACGCCTCCTAGACCACTTTAATCAATAGGACTCAATGGCGTAACTATAGGGGTCACAGGGGTCGCACTTGCGACCGGGCCCCTGGAACCCCTCTGCCTGGCTCTCTCAATCACCCTCTGGCGCTCTAGTAATGCAGAGCGCTGGGAGATGACATCATGTCCCAGCGCTCTGCATTACTAAGAGGACCGCACAGGAGCTCCAGGGAGGTAGGAGATGGGGACATTGCGGAGGGGGTCAATGTGGTCGAGGGGGGCCAATGTGGTGTGGGGAGGGGTGCCCGTGGCACTTCTTACACCAGGGCCCAAGGCTTCTAGTTACGCCTCTAACAGGACTTCTCTTCCAGATCAGTGCTGTGACCCTAGAAGGTGAGACTGTTCCCGTTCTAGCAAGGGTAATGATACACTGTGCAGTTTTACACAGATGTTACATATAGTTTAATACTTACATCTGAATTTGCCTGATGTAATTAACTGGACTCCTAAAAACCTTCTCTGCAGAATACGATATGCCGCTGTGCCTGTAAACGTGCGAGTCGGAGATAGCCCTGCGAAGACCGTGTCATAGATTTCATCCAACAAAAGCTCCAAACCTAAAGTGTATCAAGAAAAGACCAATAAATATATGACTGTGTAACTGGGAACTCAGGATCCTACTAAGCTATGTCTTATAATGTATAAACTCTAGTGATCAGAATCCTCGTATCCCTCTGTCTAACAAAGCAACATTGCTGATGAGAATGTAGAAGTGGTTGGATGCAATACAATAGGACAGGAGGCAAATATAGTTGTTGATGCCTTTTATTGGCTAACTAAGCAGATTTAAATGCAAGCTTTCAAGACCTTAGGTCTCTTCTCAGGCATGTTATCATGCCTGAGAAAGACCTAATCATTATCATTCTTAGGCATGTAACATGCCTGAGAAAGAGACCTAAGGTCTTGAAAGCTTGCATTTAAATCTGCTTAGTTAGCCAATAAAAGGTATCAAAAACTATATTTGCCTCCTGTATTTATACGGCTAACACGGTACCAACTCTCATCTGTTATACAATAGTACAGTGGTTCTCAACCTGTTTTTGCTCAAGACAACCCTAACATGCAAACTGGAACTTTCGGGGCACCCCTAACATGTTTAATGTAATTTATCAAAGGGTACAGTTCATAAATATACAGTTATTATTAGGTCTCACAATCATAGTAATATAAATAAACATTTTACATAACAATTTACATATGTCTACATTTAAAAGATAATATTCACATTTTTGTCAGTCTTCATAGAAACCATGGGGCGCCCTAATTTGATGTCCGCGGCACAACAAAGTGCCATGGCACCCTGGCTGAGAATAGCTGCAATAGGAGGGTGTAGTATTATGATTCAGGGGTAGAACTACTCGCAGCGCTGCCAGTATAAGGCACCTGAGATCACCAGGAAATGGGGACCCACTGACAAGAGCCGTGCCAGGTCAAGAGGCTCCCATACTTTAACCCTTTGACTGCTAGAGGGGTACGCAAAGCATTGCTTAGCAATATGTTGCATACCCCTCTGGCACTCCAAGGGTTAAAAGCGCCATTATCCTTGGGCCATTCGGGAGAAGAGAGTGCTCAATGCATAGATACAACCTGATGCAGGAAGCAGTTTAGATGTTGCTGTTCCACCTGCCTCTCAGTTAGATCTCTGAGAATGCAATGCACTGACATAACAAGTCCACTGCAATGCATTCTGGGGCACTCTGAGAGACAGGCAGAGTGGCAACCTCATAACTGCTTTCTATGTTGGACTGGCTATAAGCCCTTAAAGGGACAGTAACAGATAGTAGCACTTAATATGTAAAAAAAATATACATTGCAGGTTGAGCCTCCTGAGTAAAACAAGGGTACTCCCAATGTTGAGAGGTGTTTTATTCAAAAAATATCGCAGCTCAAACTTGAATTGTTTTAGGTGCAGTAGCTTAATGTCCTGAAACTTTATAGTGGTGCTGTTGCTACACCATCCTATTGACAGATCTTGTCAGTTGACCATAAACCGCCACAGAATGATGTAACAACACTGTCCATCTATTCCTCAGCTCCGCTATGATTCCACACTAAATCAAGTCTTTCTTCGTCCAAGAACTGCCTAACGCTAATTTACTAAGCTATTTACAGGGACAATATCCTGTCAATGCCCCTTCAACCAAGAGGAGGGTGGGGCACAGTTTCCAACATTTCCAAAAAAAATTGTAGGGACTCTTTACAGGAAGAAAAACTCTGCCCTTTGACAACACCAAGCTCTGGCTTGTGACATCACTAAGTCCTGCCCCATGACATCACAAAGCAACCTGAAAACAGCAGGTTCCTCCCCCCTGACATCATCAAGTCCCATGCCATGACATCACCAAGTAAATGAACCTACTACACAACATTATATTTTAACATGATAGTGTGATTTTGTTTTGTTTTTTTAATTTTGATCTTCTTAAAAATTCAGATTATTTTAAATGTGTTAATGTGAACATCCTATTTTAACAATCTACTCAATACATTTAATGTGGACTTATCACTTTGATTCAGGTTTGCATATTTGAAAGCTGTATTCAAAACTGCCTATTTGTCATTTTAACCAGCAGATGTGTAATTTAGGAAATATTCACACTTTTAGTTCAGGGAAAAAGTGAAAGTATCCCGGTGCAGCACAGAGCTTCATTAGCATAAGAAACAACAACATCACTGGAAAACTTAATTGGCAAATAAAACATTCCCAGTACCACAGGATATCTCAATTTGCATATATTAGTATATGGTACAAGTATGAATATCTATTTAACTGTACATGTGCTAGTATTTTGGCTAGCATGACACATTGGTGTTTTAATTGGTGTTTAATGTATGCAAACTTGAATCAATGTAACAGGTCCACTTTAGGATTGTGATGTAGAAATCCATTATGCGATGCTTATTTAATATTGAATATTTATTAATATTCTTAATAAGCATGACATCATGGCATAATACCTTGCTACAGTACTTTTAAAGCTCCAGCAGCAGGCACATTTTTTTTTGTCAGGACAAGAGTTTACAAATCGTGACTGTCCCTACAGAATCAGAACAGCTGTCATGTATGGTATTGTGGCAGCGTTTGGGTGTTTTGGGGTGTTCCATTCCTTGGCACCTTGTTTTACTTTATGTATTAAACTAGATACAGGTGAAGTGAAATAATGACTCCCTTTTCCTGAACATGCTAGAGGGTAGATGTTAGGGTTAACCCCTTGAATGCCAGACAGGTCTCCAAACATTGTTTCAGACTTCTCCAGAACTTAACGTTTAAAGGGCTGAATTTACATCTCCGGCACCCTAAGGCAAGCACCCATAGGAAGCCTTAGCTCCTCCTAAAGCCACACCCCTACTCTTCACATGACTCCTCCTCCAATCTCATCCATTGTTCCTGGCACAGAAATTACTTGTAGCCTATAACAAACAAACACAAACAAAAAGCTTTTAATCCCTTGGTTGCCAGAGATATCTCCAGCACAATGTTTTGTGATGCTTTGGAAACCTCTCAAGCATCCATGGGGTTAAATAATTGCCAGTAAAGGGTGCAGGCACATTGTAATTCCACTGGCCACACTCACTACTCTGAATGTGGGTATGGGCAGCATAGCTGAGACATCGCTCAAAACTTGATTCTTCGGACAGTTTCCTACTCTGCCTAATGGGAAATCAGGCCCTGAACATTTAAATTAATGGGGATTTTTATTCGACAAATATGTCTTTGTGCAACGGTTTAGGAAAAGTATCATGTGATATTCAATTTGACGAGTACATCAAGAATACTCCCAATACTGTGAGATGTGTAATTAAAACATTATTCCAGTTCAAATATTTTTTTAGGAGGGCAAAGCAGTTATGTGTCCTACCAAGAATACATGTTTGCTCTTTAAAGGAGATATACACTTTTGATAAAAAAAAAATAACACATATTATAGGGCTTTTCCTGCTGAGTAAAACAAGGAGATTTTTCATTCAAAAGTTATTACGTCTCAAACTTATGTGTTTATTTTTCATTAGTTGTTTTATCCGAATTGGCTAGTATAGAACCACCTGGTGTTCAATCAGCAAATCCTTTTTGAGTCACTGACATTGGCTTCTGATAGTAAGTTATAGGAACAGTATTGCCAGGAGTCCTGAATAGAAAACTGCAGTTCATTAAAAATAAATAAGTAAATAAATGTAAAAAAAAAAAATTTGAGTATTCTTGTTTTACTCGGACAGAAAAGCTCGGTAACATATTTTTTTCATAAAGAAAGTGGCAGCTCCGTTAACCCTTTGAGCGAAAGAAGGGGCGACCAACATTCCTCTGGGGCTCAAAGGGTTAAAAATCTTTGAAGGCAACATCTCCCTGCAGTCTTGTTTCTCTGCAACATATACATTTTTTTAATATTACTTGATATTTTCTCTTTAACCCTTTGAGTGTCAGAGAGGTATGCAACCCCTCTGTCACTCAAAGGGTTAACCCTTTGAGGGCCAGAGGGGTATGCAGGGTATTGTGTTGTGTACCACTCTGGCACTCAAAGGGTTAAATGAAAACATATTTGTCTTGTGCATTACTTCTCAGTAGTGTAATAACAATGAGGGTTTTATGGAGATAATTCACCAGTTCCTGCAAGTTCCCGTCCAAGGCTATCTGCGCAGTAACAATACCCAGAGAGTTCTGGGAACGATTCTCGCAGGGACGAAAATGACTTGAAGGTTTCTGGAAACCTAAAAGAAAAAGGTGGATTATGATCATTAGTCTGCGGGGACTCATCCAACTGAGGATGTAAAGGGAAATTGAAACAACCCTTGTGAAAATTAACATTCCTTTATCAGATGGTCGGAAATTAATTAAGATTTTACAAGATTCACTTGCAGCAACTTAGCTCCAGACTGAGACAATTATCTTCAGACAGGACGTACGTTCAGACTGGTGATGCCGGGTCGATGGCCAAGTACCTTTCTTTACTTGGCATCGAATGAGACCAGCAGAGTATTACACTAGTACATGCCACCAGGAAGGTACAATTCAATTACAGAATGAGGTGACCTGGTAAATCACTCCTCGATATCTGTTCATTATTTAGATTTAGAATTACCAGACATTTCCCTCATCACCCCCACCACCGTCTCTCATATCAACAAATTGTCTCCAGCCACAGGACTGCATTTGATGGGACGAGGGCTGGTCATTGGACCATTCTTGGTACACTCTACAGTATTTCCCAACATTAGTCCTCAGAACACACCAACAGTTCATGTTTTTAGGATATGGAAAATCCAGTGACTCTGTCATTTTAATTGATTTAACTGTGCTTACTTGACCCTTTGAGTAAGAGAGGGGTATGCAAAGCAATGCGTTGCACACCCCTCTGGCACTCAAAGTGTTAAGGATTGCCTTAAAACCTTTCCTATCGGTGTGTTCCAAACACTGGAGCCGACAGTCACTACTGTGGATAATGTTGTATTTGACCACACCAGCAGGGCGGCAGTGCCCCTGTTAATTGCACCAGCACATCTAGCTCTGATTATCATGACACACTTCATAGTCATTTAGTGGACAATTATCACATTTTACTATCCATGTAAGCAGATTAATTAAAAAGTCTGGAATTGCACTGTGGAGTCCCAAAATAGTTCTTGTCAGCAGAAAACCAAACCGCTGTCTAGAACACGACCTAGAAGATATCAGGCAATATTTTACAGGTTGCACAGTCCCCACAAACAATTTATGTCAGACGTTCAGCTTTCAAGACAGATACAGAAGATCTATGAGGATCTTCATCACCAGGACAGGAAACTGAACCTCAAGACTTCAGTCTCAAAATTCAGTCTCTTCATGCAGGGCACTGTAGGTCTCTTTTCAGACTCTCTTTCAACTTCCCATTGGTCTGCTGTGGCTCAAAATACAGCCCCTGCATCATAGGCAGGTCTGCTCCCAGGGGAGTGATAGTCGCCCCTCAGGTCCCGCTGCTGGCCCATTCTTTTACTGAAATGCACAAAATACACTCACACAAACTCACACTATTCCTTAGTATCTGGCCTGCTTCATATAACCTGGACATGTCACACTGTCCTTGATGGGTTGTCATTTACAAGGGGAATGTACCTAATACACTGGCTACTCAGTGCATTTCCTGCAGCAGTTACCAAATGTATTTATAACAGCCTACTCTTTGACCACATCATTCTTCTTCTTCGTGACCATTTTGGCAAGGTCCCATCAAACAGAAATAATCGAGTCTCTTTTCCTTGATCTGTTCCCTAGCTTGCATTACACACACTCGGAAGTAGTACTCAATAAAGACAAAGTGAAATCTTGTATTTGTGGACTTTAAATACTGTTATATAGATTGTGCCTTACTGCAGAGGAGAAGGAGGCAGCATAAAGAATTTATCAAAGAAATGTATTTGTTTATTCTAATCAAAACAATCAAAAATAGTAAAAATAAAACCAACATCTCTCCCCAGCACAAAACAGGGTATGGAGGGCAAGAAAGTGAAGGGGAGTGAATTCAGAGTTTATATTAGGGAGGGACGTGTGCATCAAGGGCAAATAAAGAAGGGGGTGGAAATTAGAGGGAGAGAGGGGGGGGGGTCTTCTTTAGGGACAGAAATGAAGATCTACTGTAGGTTAATATAAGTTAATAAGAGAAGGGTATGTAGCAGGGGAGAAGAATATCTATCAGGGGAGTTGTTATGTTCCCAAAAAACCTGGTTCTTTGGTCAACCTAATGCATTATTAGTGCACAGTGTAGCCCAATCGCACCATTGCTAGTAGTGAGATTAGCAACATTATGTCCCAAGCTGCCAACACGACCTGGAGCTTTAAGCATGGGACCTCGGACTGTACCCCATTAGCCAGGACCTAGCAATACTCCTCATATGAATGTTTAAAGGGGATCTCTCACACCTATACAAGTTAGGATTAGTAGATACAGTATAAATCTATAATGATGAAAACATTAATTAGTTTTTAAGAAAATACACTCTGTGGGCTAAATCTATTGATTACATAGTACCCTGTGCCCTACTTCCACATACACTGGTCTTGCCGCAGATTGCCACACTGCCTCTGCTCCCATTGACGGAGGCTTCTGTCTGTAAGCTGGAGTGATCTCATTGGCAGAGATCGATATCTAGCCAATGAGGTTGCTCCAGCTTACAGACAGAAGCCTCGGTCATTGGAGGAGGCTGGGTAGTAGGAAGGGAGCAGAGGCTGAGCAGCAAGACCAGTGTATGTGGAAGTAGGGCGCAGGGCACTATGTAATCAATAGTTTTAGCCCACAGAGCGTATTTTTTTAAAAGCGAATTAATGTTTTGATCATTATAGCTATATACTGTATCTACTAAGATAAACTTGTATAGGTGTGAGAGATCCCCTTTAAAGGGGAAGGGAAACATAGGTTAGGGAGAGAATAGGATCTAGGTTAGAAAGGGATGGGAGAATCTAGGTAATAGAGAAGAAGACCTAGGTTAGAAAGGGATGGGGGGTCTACGTTATGGAGAGAAGGGGATCTAGGTTATATAGGGGAGTGGGGGTCTATGTTATGGAGAGAAGGGATCCAGCTTAGAAAAGGAAGGGGGTCTAGGTTGTGGAGAGAAGAGGATCTAGGTTATAAAGGGAAGTGGGGGTCTAGGTTATGGAGAGAAGGGATCCAGCTTAGAAAAGGAAGTGGAGTCTAGGTTATGGAGAGAAGTGGATCTAGGTTAGAAAAGGAAGGGGGATCTAACTTAGAAAGGGATGTGGGGTCTAGGTTATGCAGAGAAGGGGATCTACTGTAGGTTAGAAAGGGAAGTGGGGTCTAGGTTATGGAGAGAAGGGGATCTAGGTTAGATAGGGATAGCAGATCTAGGTTATGCAGAGAATGGGATCTAGGTTGGAAAGGAAAGGCGGATCTAGGATATGGGAGATGGAGATGAAGGTTAGAAAGAAAAGAAGATTCTATATTAAAAAGGGATGTGAAATGTTGATTGTGGAGCAGAGGATCTAGGTGAGAAAGCATAGGTGGGATTTATAAGATGGATAGAACAGAATCTCGTTTGGAATTTGAAGGGAATCTATGTTTTGAGTGAAGAAGATCGAGGTTAGAAAGGGAAATGGGATCTGCACCAGAAAACTAGGGGGGATCTAGGATAAAAAGGAAAGGGTTATATATATTAAGGCGAGAAGGAGATGTAGGTTAGAAAAGGAAGTGGTATATGACTTAGTAAAGGAAGTGGCTCTAGGAGAAAAAAAGGAAGGGGTATTTAGATTATCAAGAGAAGGGATCTACATTAGAAAGGAAACCTCGGTCTAGGGTATGGAGAGAAGGGGATCTAGGTAAGAACGGGAGTCTATTACAAAGGAAAAAGAGAAGAGAAGAGGATCTTATTTAGTGTAGAAGGGTCTAGGTTATGGAAAGAAGTAGGTCTGGGTTAGAAAGGAAAGGGAGATCAAAGTTAGGTAAAGAAGGGGAATACAGGTAAAGGAGAGAAGGGAGGATATAGATTATGTAGGACCAAAGGTTAGTGGGAGAATGAGGGTTTAAGTTTGAAAAGGAAGGGGGTATAGGAAGATAAGCAGATGGTCTAAATAACAATATGTTGACTTCAGTAGAGTAAAAAGCTAGCTGGGGACGTCTTGATAAATGGAGAAAATTGTTTAATTACTGAAAATGAATTGGAATTTTAAAAAAATCACCTGCTGAAGCTGGTGACAACATCAAAAACCATCTTGTCTGTTGTGTTGACGAGTTTACACTGTACAGGAGAAAATTCCCCATCTTCTGAACAATGAGGTGGAACCTTCTCCCCAACACCGTGCAGGATCCGGCGATCTCTAATCTCGCAGCTCTGTGGGCCTAGAACAGTTAAAGTGCAGTGTTAGATGTTGTAAATAATCTATATCTGTATATATATATATATATATACCACATTTTACTTGACTTACAGCAAGCACACCATAGGGACCAAATAATCATCCCCATTGGTTTAAAGGGGGCTTTTTACCCTTGACTACAATATTTTGGAGACCTTTCAAGCATTCAATGAGTGAAAAGCCCCATTTAAATTAATGGCAATTTTTATTTACTCCACTTTTGTACTTGTACATATAGAGCAAATTATACTAATTTGTACTTTTTCTTGACAAAGGGGAGCAGGGTTTTCCTTATGCTGACACAATAATGTCCCTCGTTTTGACCCATCCTGACCAGCTTTCTCATCTGAATGAAGAAGAGTGATGTTGGGAAAAGGGCCGGGAGTGGGAAACTTCACAATATAAGTACAATAAAACTACAGTGTTGAAGGTACAGAGCATTATTAAAAAGTATAAAGAATAATCGGAGATGAATTTATAGTGTGACTTTCTATCTCTTTAAATCAAGGAGAAATTTAATATATCCACTAGGGCACAGATTTATTTCCCCATAATTGCTCCAGCTCTCCTTAGTACATCAGCCTCATTGTGTCAGCTAGATAACTCACATCTCGTTGGTTTTCCTGTCTGACGCGTTCCATAGATCTCCATCCCTTCAGAGTCCACACACCAGCACTGTCCCACCTCTTGATTGCACTGTACAGGTTCAAACTCTCCAGAATATCTGCACTGCGGAATATTTGAAGTCGAGGTCCTATTTATATATCCACTCACCAAAATTTGCTGCTTTGTCAGTTGGCAAAATGATAAGCCTAAAGCAGAAATAAAAAGATACAGAGTAAAAATGTAGTTTGTGTATAAATGCTAGTAGTTTTGGAATACATTCCCAGAACTAATATCAATAACGACTATAGATAATTTGGATTCGGTGGCTATAACAATCTCTTGGTACAATGCCATGACTGGGACATAGTTATACCTGGGTACAGCCTTTACAGAAAAGACAGACAAGGAAAGAAGGGAGTAGGAGTTGCTCTTTTATGAAGAACAACATAAAGTCTACGTTAGTACTTGGGACTGAGGAAAAATTAGAGTGCATTTGGTAACTGTAGAAAATGGAGATAGGGTTGCTGTTAGGGACCAGGAACCAGACAGGACACAAAATGTAAAAATGCAAAACACCTTTACTGAAATAACATAAGCAAACAAAGCAAAATCCTGATACAGAAGCATAAACCAGAAGACAAGCCGGGATCAGGAACCAAGACAGGTACTCAACCAAGCCGGGGTCAGGAATACGGAGACCAGCGAGGTCAGGAACAAGGCCAGCAGTCAGGAACCAGAAGGGATGTCAGAGGAAGCCAGGTCATACACAGGTAATCAGCAACTCAGGATAACGCCGTTGCTCCAGAATCAGACACAAGGGCAATCAGGTAGTGAGCCAAGCTGCTTTAAATACCCTGGGAGGGTTGGCTGTTGGCTGATAGCAGTCAGGTGAGCAAACACAGAGAGGTCAGCTGATTCCGCCAGCTCAGCAAAAGAAAGGCAGCAGTAATGGATAGCAGAGCACTGGATTAGCTCAAACAGCAGAATCGAGCAGCAGAGCTCAGCCAAACCCTGACAGTTGTTTAGATAATAGTAATTTACAGGCCTCTAGGACAGGATGAAGAATTGTATAAAGCACTGATGGAATGAAAATAAAAAATGTCAATCAGTGGTGATACAATTATGCCAGATGTGGACCGGCTAGTTCCTGTTGCTTTAACAGGGAAGTGTAGGGACATCCTAGATACCTTGCACAAGACATCCTTTACACAGCTGGTGAAGGTGCCAACTCACAGGAAAACAATAGTAGATTTAATAATCACTAATGATGATATCCTATCAGGTATAACTGTGGGTGAAAGGTGAGGAACCAGTGTCACCAATAAGTGTGGTTTAGTTTATAGGGAATGTTTGTGAGTCATCACACAAAAACAATGGTCTTAGACTTTAGAAAGCCTGATTTTTCTCTTATGTGTAAACATGAAAGTCATTCCTTGGTATAGAGGAGATTTTTTATGGTGTGGCGAAACAATGGGAACCATTAAAATACAGAATTTTATATACTCTGCCTTAGGCAAGTTAAAAAAGGTATAAGATAAAGAAAACCAGGTATTGTAATTGATAATATATGTGTATACAGGAAATACAGGCAGACCCAGTCAGAGGAAGACAGAAAGGTTTAGAAGGTTAAAGGGATAGTAATGTTTCATAATAAAAGCAGCTCTAATTAATCATCATAGTATTTGGACTTTGGAGAGTGCTATTTCAATTCTGTCAGAGTTGTAGTACAAGAGTAATTCAATGACAAAGTATCCCCCTCCCACCCCTTTTACTGATGTAACACTGCTCAGCCAGATCAGAAGGGGGGTGCCCAGATAGACTGCAGAGAGGGACAATCTTCAATTAAGATAAGGGAAAAACCTGAAAAACTTGTCAAGGGGGGCAGGGCTTTCATTGTTCTCATAGGAAGAAGATTGTTCCCTGCTGTTATCTATCTGGTCTATGGACTGGATTCCACATCTGAGAAGAGATGGCTTACACTAGGTAAAAGGGGCGGGAGGGGAAACTTTGCTTGTGAATATCTCTCAAACCATAAAGGTTTGAGAGATAAGACTTATATCGTTCTTCATGTTTTTTTAATGCTTACAGAATAAAATAAAGATAAAACGAAGTATTACTATCCCTTTAAACAGAGAGAAGCTAAGAGCATTATAACGTCTGCCAAATCCTAATCAAAATACTGCATAAAAAAGTGACAATTCTTCCTTTAGGTATATAAGCGAATAGAGAAAATTAAATCGGCATAATAAGGTTGTCATAAATATGTAGATATGTGAAGCGATACCAGTGAATATCCGATTCTCTACATAATTATTTCTACTTAATATTTAAAGGGATAGTAATACTTAAAATGTAAAAAAAATATGTTGTAGGGTTTATCCCCTTGAGTAAAACAAGGGGACTCCCACTGCTGAGAGAGATTTTATTAAAAAATTATAACAGCTCAAACTTGAATTTTCTAGGTGCAATATCACAATGGCCTGAAAATTTACAGTGGCGCTGTTTCTACACCATCCTATGGAGATTTATGATCTACAGACCAGAGCAGTCCATAGGATGGTGTAGCAAAAGCACCACTGTAAATTTTCAGGCCACTGTGATATTGCCCGGAAAAAAAATCAGGTTTGACCTGTTATAATTTTTTAATAAAATACCTCGCAGCAGTGGGAGTACCCTTGTTTTATTTAGGGACATAAACCCTACAACATATATTTTTTTTACATCTTAAGTATTACTATCCCTTTAAAGAGAGCTATGTAGAAAGGGAACCCCCAACAAGTGGAAGAACTGTTAATTTTAACACACTTGCCACAAGTCCAGAGAAACACAAGAAGGGTAAGAAATGGGGGCACCCCTTGTATGAAATCTTCAGATAAATCAACACCACCACCAAAAACACTCAGTGGTGGTATACTCACAAAATGAGTGGGTGGGGAATTATATATACAGTATAATCCTCAGGATAAGCGCTAATCAGGGCCGGATTTCCCAATAGGCTGACTAGGCTTTGCTGGCCACACTCACATTCTGAATTGTGGGTGGGGCCAGAGCAACCTCGATATCCATGCAGTAGCTTAGACACCTCTTTATAGGCTATTATTTAACCCCTTGGATGCTAGTGAGATCTCCAACGCATTGCTGAGCAATGCATTGGAGATCTCTCTAGCAACCATGGGGTTAAAGCTTTTATGTCCTTGCTTGTTGTAGGCCAAATGTATATTCTGTGCCAGGAAACAGTGGAGGAGACTAGTGGCGTGGACAAGTGAGGAGTGGGATGTGGCCATGGGGGGAGCTAAGGGTGCCCAGAGTGCCTTGCCTAGGGGAGCCTGGATTGTAAATCAGCCCTGGCGCCAATAGCAACAAACTAATTAACTTCTCATCCTCATTGGTCCCAGGCTGCTCCTCATATACTCGTCTCTCACCACGGTCAAAATATGTGCAATAAAACAAAGAGAGGGGGCCCAGTGGTACATTATGTAGATTGATACTCTAACAGAATTAAACATAAATTGTTGCACTCACAAATGTGTTGGTCACAGTAAATTCCCTGACGATATAAGCTGGTGGAGATATACCCTGTCTCCACTCAGGGTTCAGAACAAACAGGAGTGAAGAAGCTGATCAAATGTGATAAATTCCACCTGATAAAAAAATATTTTAATACCAATCCTTCCTGTTTGCTCTGAACCCTGAGTGGAGACAGGGATATATCGCCACCTGCTGATATTGTCAGGGAATTTACTCTCACCAACACAACTGTCAGTGCAACCATTTATGTTTAATTCTGTTGATGTATCTGCATACTGTACCATTGTCGCCCTCACTTTGTTTTACTGCACGTATTTTGACCGTAGTGAGGGATGAGTATATGAGGAACATGTATTTTGACACAATTCTGTTTACTAAGGATGAAATGTTATTGGTGTTATCAAAATGAAAAGTGTATAAATTTGGCCTTGATGAGGTTCATCTAAGAGTAGTGTTCCCACCCAGCCGGTATTTTACCGGCAGGCAGGTAAAAAATTGGCTTCTGTCCAATTTTAAGTCTATGGTCGGAATGCCATGCGGGTATTTTTTTTAAGAAAAGGTGGCAACCCTATCTAAGAGTATTAAAGGGATGGTAATGTCCCATAAAAAAAATATCCTTATTTTGTAAATGTTTAGAAAATAAATTATTTGGCACCAATCTTATCTCTCAAACCGTTATGGTTTGAGAGATATTCGCAGCTAAAGTTCCCTCTCTCCTGCTGTCAGCTGTAAAGCTGACAGCAGGAGATTCGAGTTGTGCAACTCGAGGAGGCTCTTCAGCAGAGTCGAAATCACGTTATTTAAAAAGAACTACTTCATGGGAAAGGTCTACAAAGTGTGCTTGCAAACCAGGCACACTTTGCAAACCTTGCCAACGAAGTTATTCTTTTTAAAGAAGCAGTAAACTTTTTTTATGAAAACACATATTTTATAGTGCTTTTCCTGCTAAATAAAGCAAGGTCATTCCCATCGCTGTCAGATGTTTTATTCAAACTTTATAGCAGTTTAAATAACCACGAAGTGAATTTACTGTGTTTACTTCCTGATAGTTCTAACTGACAGGAAGTGACAGGCAGTTTCTATCACATTCTATGGAGAACTGTATGTCTCTGACTTTACTGATTTTCCTCTCCATTAGAATCTAGCAGGAAATCTAATTAGAATTTGACCACTAGAGGGCACTGCTAATGTAAAAAAACATGGGTTCAAATTGTAATAACTCTGGAAATATAAATCTCTCGGCAGTGGGAGTACCCTTATTTTACTCAAAAGGAAAATCCCTACAAAATAAAGCGATTTTGGCTCTGCTGCAGAGCTTCAAGCTGGTCCCCAGACCGGGATCTCCTGCTGTCAGCTAGTCACTGACGTCAGAAGGGGAGGGAGGGGGGAAATTTAGAAGCGAATAGGATTGGTGCCAAATAATTTATTTTTAAACGTCTATAAAACAAGCATATTTTGTATGGGACATTAGTGTCCCTTTAAAAAAGTTTAGATCTGTGCTTGCAGAACCGTTAACTGTGCTTTTTTTAACCATTGTCTTTTAACAGGAGTTGCTCCCAATGATTAGAAAATGCCAGTGTAGTGTCAATTCACAAATACCAGTAGGGAGGACTCCAGAGCCTGTGTCACCAGTAGTTGGCAAAATAATGGAAACGCTATTAAAAGAGATCATTGTAGAATATCTGAAGTCTAATGACTTGCAAGATCCGTGACAGTATGGCTCTACAATAATAAGATGATGTCAAACAAATGTAGCTGGATTCTTTTTACTATGTTATTAACCCCATCCCAACAATGGACTTACCAGGTACGTCCCGCAAACACTGTCACTTAGTGACAGAGGATGTACCTGGTAAGTCCCAGAAGTCCGGGTCTCCGTGCGGCTGCACGCTGTTTGGGGACTCCGGAATCATTTAGTAAAAAAAAAAAAAATGCTAGCCGGGGGTTAAGGTGACAGCCGCGTACGCACGTGGCTGTCACTAAGGTCCCTCTTTTGGACCCAAATCCCTCTGTCCCTCTTTCCCACCCTGATGTCCCTCTTTTTAGGAGATCATACTGTGCGGTGTTTATATGAGTGTATCATATGGATCTACAGCAATAAAACTCACATTATTGTTTGTTTAAACATCAGTATATGTGTTTATAAATTAGTCTGTGTAAATAAAATACTTTGGTCTTGTTATAAGTCATTTATTAGGTTATACAAGGAAGTGTCAGTAGGTCATGAAATAGCCTAAAAATTCTCTGTAATGCCCCGCCCACCAGTCACTCCCCCAGCAACACCCCCTACTACACAAGTGTCCCTCTTTCTCAATTTAAAATGTTGGGAGGTATGGTAAAAGATAAGGGTGGAGCAGTAGATATAGCATAGATAATAAAGCTTTTGATGCTGTCCTGCCCAGTAAGTTGATTCTTTAGATGCATAGTTTATGACTGGACTCAAGGATACTTTAATGTATAAGATATTGGTTGAAGGACAGGTAACACTGTATCATAGTCAAATGAATACACTCAGAGGAAGGGCAGGTTACTAGTGGGTGACTCAGGGATTGGTGCTTATATTCAGTTTTAGTTTTTTCTGAAGGGAACATAGTAATATAGTAAATGAGGTGCTTATTTGCATATGATACAAAGATCTGTAACTTAACACTCCAAGGGGAAAAGTCAAAAGCATAATGATTTAGGAAAATTAGAGGAATGGTATGGGATCTACAATTTAACACAGAAAGCACATGATAATACATTTCAAGCACAAAAACCTAGAGGTGAAACGCAGAGAAGTGTGCAGCATATTTCTTCACATCCCTCTGGTCAGTAAACGTATCAGTAAACTTTGTTTTAGATAACATAGGACTTTTTCTGATGAGTAAAACAAGCATACACTTAACCACAGGGAGGTGCTTCACTCAAAGTTATTATAGCTTAAACTGTTTTTCTGTTTTGTTTAACTAAGAATGTTATTAAATGTTTGCATAACCCACTGGTCTTTAACCTTTTGAGTGCCATTGCATTGCAAACCCCTCTGGCAATCAAAGGGTTAAAGGTTTAGCAAGGGGAAATATGGAGACAGGAAAATGAATCAATGCAACTTAGTGAAATTTGGAGAAAAGAAATTGTATTTGTCAATGTTTCACCAGTTTGCTTCTGTATGTGAGTTTTGTAACAAAACCATAATATTGTAAAACAATGAGGTTTACGTACACACTGCGGGGGAGCCAGTCTGCCTACTTCCTGGTACCTCTGTCCCACTGCCATCTACACACCAGCAGGTCAGACCATTTCTGCTGCACTGGATGTTCCTAAAGAAATAACAGAAATACATTTTGTGTTCACTCAGATCTATGCAAATAAATTACCAAAAGAAAAAGTAGAGTACTATTTTACTAACAGGACAATATGAAGTTATTATAGCATTTACTAAAGTTGGCTTGATCCAGAATTGCTCCATTTCTTGCACGTGTCCATCAGTATATACATATAAATACACATAGATATATGCAAGTCATGTGCAACACGCAGCCCTGTTTTTGGACTACAATTCTAATAGTTACGTTTACAAAAAAAAAAAGATCTCCGCCTAGAAATAAAACAAAGCATTTCACTGAACTGATCAAAGTAGAAAATGAGCAAAGCGATTGTCACTTGCGCTTTAGTACAGCTCCTGAGCACTGTATAGAAATAAAACTATTATTAAAGGGGATGTGTTTTCTTTGGATTAAAGGGATAGTAATATTTCAAAATAAAAGCAGCTTCAATTAATCTTCATAGTATTCGGACCATGGAGAGTGTTAATTCAGTACTGTCAGAGTTGTAGTTCTAGAGTAATTGAATGATAAAGTTTCCCCCTCCCACCCCTTTTACTTAGTGTAATCCACCTCCCCTCAGATGTGGAATCTGATCACTTGACCGGACAGATCACAGCAAGGGACAATCTTCTTACTGTGAGAACAATGAAAATCCTGCCCCCCTTGACAGGTTTTGCCCTTATGCTAATTGAACACTGTCCCTCTCTGCAAGCCATCTGAACAGCACCTTTCTGCTCTGAGGTGAGCAGTGTTACATCAATAAAAGGGGCGGGAGGGGGATATTTTATCATTCAATTACTTGTGAACTACAACTCTGACAGTATTGAAATAACACTCTCCATGGCCCAAATACTATGAAGTTTATTTGGAGCTGCTTTTATTTTGAAACATTACTATCCCTTTAACTGTCTCTTAAAGGAGAACTAACATTGCCTAATAATAACTACCATTTACCTTACTATGGCCAGAAAATCCAAATGATCTCAATGACGTTTACCACTGTGCCTCTTTGTTCAAGGGACAATATCATCAACCAGTTCTGATGTTGTATCCACAGAGGCAGACATGACAGTTGCTGGCTGACTGAATCAGTCATAGTGCATGAGTCTACTTAACACTTTAAGAACCTGACGGGTACACAATACCTTGTGAAGCAATACAATGCACACTGCCCTGGTTCTTAAAGGGTTAACCCTTTGATTGTCAGAGGGGTACGCAGTGCATTGCAGAGCAATTAATTGTGTATCCCTCTGGCACTCAATGGGTTAATATCACATAAGTATGTTAAGAGACACTTAATCCAAGGTTAAAATTTGAATATGCAAAAATGCAATTACAGATATGTATAATCTGTTCAATACTGGCATTTGTGTATATATATATAGAGAGAGATAGGTTAGAGAGATAGATAAGAGAGAGAGAGAGAGAGAAAGAGATATTTTATACACATAAATAAATAGTGTGTGTGAGTATATATATATATATATATATATATATATATATATATATATATACACACACTACTGTCAAGCGTTTTGGAACACCTCAATTACTTGGCAAAAAAATTAGAAAAACATGTAAATATTGGGGATCTCTAAACTCAAGACAAATATTATAATCTATTTAACAGGGTGGGGTAGCGTTTGTAGATGTGTAAAACATTTTTTGTGTAAAAACTAAAAAAAGTTCTTTTTTTACATTTTTTCATCATATGTTATAATTTTTCCTTATAGTAAATTACATGATACTAGTTGAAGAGCCCGTTACACGGGCCACAGTGCGCTGCCAGCCGGTTGCGGGGCAGTCATGTGCAGTAGAGACTGCCCGCGCCGCGGCTGATACAGAGCTGGACGCAGTCTCTACTGCTCATGACTTTGTCGTTACACACGTTTTAGCGAATTATTATATTGGATGATGAAAATAATGGTGTCTTTAGAAAGCCCATCTTATGGCAAGAAAAACAGTATATAATATATGTGGGTACATTAAATGGGTGAGAGGAAAATTACAGCTAAACACAAACACATCAGAAGTGTTAAAACAGCCATGGTACAGAAAGACAAAAAATGTTCCAAACCTCCAGTCCTTATGGAGTTAAACAAAATGATTCAATGCTTTCTTTGAAAAAAGAAAACATTTTTTCATCATATTTTTATAGATAGATAAAAAGAGAGATAGACAGATAGATAGATAGATAGATAGATAGATAGATAGATAGATAGATAGATAGATAGACAGACAGACAGACAGACAGACAGATGGATGAGGCTGGAGTCAAGTGAAAAGTGGGGGCATGGTCATGGATGGGGCTAAGGGCTCCTAGGATGCCTTATCAATGAGAGCCTGTGCTGTAAATGCAGCCACCTCTATACCTTGAACAGCAGTTTATATTTGATCATTGATCATTCCACCAACAAAACCCTCCTCCATTACCTGTATAATCCTTCACTTGTGCACTGGGGGATATAACCCTCTCCATTAACATGGGCCCGTTCTCTTGCCAGTTCACATGGTCGTAAAGGCTGAGAGTCTAGCTGGTACTCTGTGTAAAGGAAAACTTGTTAATTAAACCTTGATTGAGAAAATAAACATATATTGTAGAACGGTGTCTCATGGAAAATGCTCCATTCCAAAGTCATTACAGTTCAACCTCTTTTCTTTGTGTGTGTGTGTGTGTGTGTGTGTGTGTGTGTGTGTGTGTGTGTGTTTTTTTAAGATTGACAGTGCCACCTGTTGACCAGAAAGTTATTCTATTGCACTCTGTGGGAAAGACGAGCTACTGACTACAGTTTTCCATAAATGTAATATTAGCAGCTTCATTATCAGTTTGGGACAGTTTGAACTGTTATTGTTGCAGAATGCATTTTTCACAAGCATTCCTCATTTAAATGGAAATATGGTCACCTCAACCCAGGATCCTAAAAAGCCTGAAATGATTAAGTGCATAGTCTTAACGTGAAAAGCCAAGAATTATTCAGAGGGTAAAATAAATGTAAAAAAGAAATAAATATCCTATATAATAAAATGCTAGGATGTTTGTCCTGTGCAGTCATGCGCAGTAGAGACTGCCCAAATGCACGTAATGCTGGGATTATTCTGTGCGTTCGGGCAGTTGCTACAGAGCATTAATGTATCGCGTTCGCCACCAGTGAGGTGCAGAGCAGGACCAGCCTCTTAACCCTTTGAGTGCCAGAGGGGTACGCAACACACTGGTTTGCAATGCATTGTGTAAAACTCTGGCACATCACTCGGATCTTGGCCCGTGTACACGGCTTTTACGTGTACCTGATCAGGTGACCAGGGGACACCCCTTGAGATTAGAGGAAAGGAGGTTTAAAATTCAGCAGAGGAAGGGTTTTTTTACGGTAAGGTCTGTCAAATTGTGGAATTCATTGCCCAGGGAGGTAGTTATGGCAGATACAATGGATACATTTAAGAGAAGATTAGATACATTTCTTTCAAAAGGGAACATACAGAGTTATACTGTTTATTAGTAGGCTGATCAGGAAGGTCTGATAAAGACTAATTTAATTGGTAGCAGGAAAGCTATAAAATTCTCAGTTACTGGGGTATGAGGCGAAGGTTGAACTTGATGGACTTGTGTCTTTTTTCAACCTAATTTACTATGTTACTATGTTACTAGTATCTATCTATCTATCTATCTATCTATCTATCTATCTATCTATATATATTCTTGCACACTTTTTTCACATAAGTAATTTACCGCCATCTAGTGGTAGATATTAAACATGAACTGAATCAAGGAAGGAATTTTAGAAAAAGTTACAAGGATACACAGTAGCACAATGAGTTGGTCACCCCTCTGGCTTAAACCTTTTAGTGCCAGAGAAGTATCCAACCCACAGAGAGCATGCTGAACCCAGTATGTAGATGGTCTACAGACCCACAAAGAGGGTGCTGGACCCAGAATATACATGGTCCACAGACCCACAGAGGAGGGTGCTGGACACAGAATATAGACTGGGATATGTAGTAAGATGAGCTATGTCTCCCCAGCAAAAAAAAAAAAAAAAAAAACATTCCTCCGTCCTATGTTATTTACCTTTTGATTGCAAGGGAGATATCCAAAGCAGTGAAATGCATTGATAACTCTCTGGCTCTCAAAGGGTTAACCACCGCTTTTTTCCTCTACAGGACAAGGACAATTTTGGTCTTTTTAGTATGCCTTTGTTCAACCATATTTTTTTACGTTATTTATTATAACCACACAAACTATCTCTTAATATAATTAAAGGCCAGATGTATGTTTGTCTGATGCAGTCATGAGCAGTAGAGACTGCACGAACACACAGAATGCTGGGAGGTGTAGTTCTGCTGGCCCGTGTGCACAGGCTTTTACACTAGTATACAATATTTTTAAGTATAAGTAGGAATTACATTTTATACCTCATTTATATGCATAACCCACCATTTAGTTTGATAACAATATTTAAAAAAAATTAAAAAAACACAATATTTTATGTGACAATTTGTGCACAGTTAGTGCATTTTTAACAGGGACTGTTAAAATGTTCGTTCATACCTCCCAAGTGTCCCTTTTTTAGGGGGGGGGGGGTGCTGTTCCTCTGAGAAGAAAATCGCTATGTCCCTCTTTCCCTCCCTGGTGTCCCTCTTTTAGATCAGACTGTGTGGTGTGTATATAAGTATCACATTGCTCCACAGTAAAAAACTTACATTAATATTTGTTTAAACTCCACTCCTCTCTTCCTCACAATCACAACGAGGAGGAGAGAGGCAGAGAACAGTGACAGAGGCAAAGTTTACTACACATTGGGGGAGATTCACTAAGTGATGATAAAGTGGAGATTACTTCTCCAGTGATACATACCTCCCAACATTTAAAATTACCAAAGAGAGACACTTTTGTTTTAGGAGGTGTTGCTGGGGGCGCGGCTGGTGTACAGGGCATTACCAGGGAGTTTTAGGTTATTTTGTAACCTACTGACACCTCTTTGTGTAACTCAATAAATTATTTACAGCAAGTATTTTATTTACACAGACTAATTTATAAATATACATACTGAAGTTTATACAGGCATTAATGTGAGTGTTATTACTGTAGAGCAATGTGATACATTTATATTCACACCACACAGTCTGATCTCCTAAACACAGGAACACCAGGGTGATACACTTCTATACACACCACACAGTCTGATCTCCTAAACACAGGGACACCAGGTTGATACACTTCTATACACACCACACAGTCTGATCTCCTAAACACAGGGACACCAGGGTGATACACTTATATACACACCACACAGTCTGATCTCCTAAACACAGGGACACCAGGGTGATACACTTATATACACACCACAGTCTGATCTCCTAAACACAGGTACACCGGGGTGATACACTTATATACACAAAACACAGTCTGATCTCCTAAACACAGGGACACCAGGGTGATACACTTATATACACCCCACACAGTCCGATCTCCTAAACACAGGGGCACCAGGGTGATACCATTATATACACACCACACAGTCTGATCTCCTAAACACAGGGACACCAGGGTGATACACTTCTATACACACCACACAGTCTGATCTCCTAAACACAGGGACACCAGGTTGATACACTTCTATACACACCACACAGTCTGATCTCCTAAACACAGGGACACCAGGGTGATACACTTATATACACACCACACAGTCTGATCTCCTAAACACAGGGACACCAGGGTGATACACTTATATACACACCACAGTCTGATCTCCTAAACACAGGTACACCGGGGTGATACACTTATATACACAAAACACAGTCTGATCTCCTAAACACAGGGACACCAGGGTGATACACTTATATACACCCCACACAGTCCGATCTCCTAAACACAGGGGCACCAGGGTGATACCATTATATACACACCACACAGTCTGATCTCCTAAACACAGGGACACCAGGGTGATGCACTTAAATACACACCACACAGTCTTATCTCCTAAACACAGGGACACCAGGGTGATACACTTCTATACACACCACACAGTCTGATCTCCTAAACACAGGGACACCAGATGATACACTTCTATACACACCACACAGTCTGATCTCCTAAACACAGGGACACCGGGGTGATACACTTCTATACACACCACACAGTCTGATCTCCTAAACACAGGGACACCGGGGTGATACACTTCTATACACACCACACAGTCTGATCTCCTAAACACAGGGACACCGGGTGATACACTTCTATACACACTAGGGTGACCACATTTCCGTTCTGCCATTCCGGGACATGTGGTCACCCTACAAGCCTCTTCATCTCCACATTGCCCCTTGATGCCCTACCTTCAGTCCCTGGTGGTCTAGCGGTGTGGAAAGTGCTCTGTGCCTCCTCTGGCACAGAGCTGAAGCTCCCGCGCGCAGTGCTCAGTAATGCAGAGCGCTGGGAGATGATGTAATCTCCCAGCTCTCTGTATTACTAGAGCGCCTGCCGCCCTGGATGTCAGCCAGCAAACCGTGTGTCACATCATGGACGCCGCAAGGGAGCGCTGATTTATGCTACCAAGCGCTCCCTCGCTGCATCCATGATGTGACACACCGCTTGCAGGCTGACATCCAGGGCGGCTTGGCTTCATTCCGGGACACTTCATTGTCCCGGTGGGAGATGACCCGGGACGCGGGACATAGGTTGCAAATAAGGGACAGTCCCGGACATTCCGGGACCCGTGGTCACCCTAATACACACCATACAGTCTGATCTCCTAAACACAGGGACACCAGGGTGATACACTTCTATACACACCACACAGTCTGATCTCCTAAACACAGGGACACTAGGATGATACACTTCTATACACACCACACAGTCTGATCTTCTAAACACAGGGACACCAGGGTGATACACTTCTATACGCACCACACAGTCTGATCTCCTAAACACAGGGACACCAGGGTGATACACTTCTATACGCACCACACAGTCTGATCTCCTAAACACAGGGACACCAGGGTGATACACTTCTATACTCACCACAAAGTCTGATCTCCTAAACACAGGGACACCAGGGTGATACACTTCTATACTCACCACAGAGTCTGATCTCCTAAACACAGGGACACCAGGGTGATACACTTATATACACACCGCACAGTCTGATCTCCTAAACACAGGGACACCAGGGTGATACACTTATATACACACACATCACACAGTCTGATCTCCTAAACACAGGGACACCAGGGTGGTACACTTATACACATACCACACAGCCTGATCTCCTAAACACAGGGACACCAGGGTGATACACTTATATACACACACCACACAGTCTGATCTCCTAAACACAGGGACACCAGGGTGGTACACTTATACACATACCACACAGTCTGATCTCTTAAACACAGGGACACCAGGGTGATACACTTATATACACACCACACAGTCTGATCTCCTAAACACAGGGACACCAGGGTGATACACTTATATACACACCATGTAGTCTGATCTCCTAAACATAGGGACACCAGGGTGATATACTTATATACACATCACACAGTCTGATCTCCTAAACACAGGGACACCAGGGTGATACACTTATATACACACCGCACAGTCTGATCTCCTAAACACAGTGACACCAGGGTGACACACTTATATACACACCACACAGTCTGATCTCCTAAACACAGGGACACCAGGGTGATACACTTATATACACACACCACACAGTCTGATCTCCTAAACACAGGGACACCAGGGTGATACACTTATATACACACCGCACAGTCTGATCTCCTAAACACAGGGACACCAGGGTGATACACTTATATGCACACCACACAGTCTGATCTCCTAAACACAGGGACACCAAGGTGATACACTTATATACACACCACACAGTCTGATCTCCTAAACACAAGGACACCAGGGTGCTACACTTATACACACACTACACAATCTGATCTCCTAAACACAGGGATACCAGGGTGATACACCTATATACACACCACACAGTCTGATCTCCTAAACACAGGGACATCAGGGTGATACACTTCTATACACACCACACAGTCTGATCTCCTAAACACAGGGACACCAGGGTGATATACTTATATACACACCACACATTCTGATCTCCTAAAAAAGAGGACAGTGGGGTTTGGGTCTCAAAGAGGGACACTTGGGTCAGTATGGTGATATTACGTCTCCAGTTCCTATGTTATTCTATGGAGCCTATCCACTAAGATTTGTTCAACTCTGGAGATCTTAGTGCATAACTCTATAGAATAACATAGGAATTGGAGAAGAGATATCAATGGATAAGTGATCTCCACTTTATTACCTCTTTATCAATCCCCCTTTGATTAAATGGAGTTTTAACCCTTTTAATGCTTGAGAGGTCTTTGGATCATTGCTTGGAAATAGGTTAGAGATCTCTCTAGCACTGAAGGGGTTAAAAGCCCAGTTTCAATCAATGGCAATATTTATATGTCCTCTAGGGTGCAGAATTACTCGAGAGTTCTTTAATACAGATTACCCAGACTATAAGGAATGTTTCTTTCTTCCATTATCTGGCAAATTTGAGCTAATATCATCATGTTTTTAAAAGCGGAATCCTGCTTTATAAAATGTCTGTCTAAAAGAAGTGAAAACAGACTTGACCCTTTCAGGGTCAGATACATAGCTACCGCATTGTAAAACAATTATGACTGATGATTACCTAGTCTTTACATTCATATATAAAAAGCAGTACACTTTTTTTTATTAAATACATGAGATAGGGCTTTTCTTGCTGAGTAAAACAACAGTACTCCCCCTGTGAGGAGATATTTTATTCAAAAGTTATTACATTTCAAACTTTTTATTAAATTACAATTTGTATCAACAGCTCAAAAGGTAAACATGTTATAATGTTATCTTTAGGAGTCATAGACTATAGCTCTCATTAGTAAGTGATGAGCACTACCTACTGACCACAGTAGAAAATTGTAGTTTAATTCAACTGAGGTGTAACAACATTTCAATAAAAAAAAATTCTTCCACCAGTGGAAGTCATCTTGTTTTACTCAGGAGGAAAGTAATTACAATATGTAAAATATATATATATATATATATATATATATATATATATAAATATATAAGAGAAAGCCCCTGGCCACTCCTGTCAAAATCTCTGCAAGGAGTTTGCCCTCTCTCAACTTCCTCGTCAACAAAAAAAAAACATGTCCAACACACACACACACACTCTGACATACATACATATACACACAGTGACACACACACACATATATACACACATACACACACTGTGACACAAACACACACAATCTCACTCTGACTCACAGTGGCCTTATCTGGACCTGTAGTACGGCCACTGAAGGGAAGCTACAGCACTGGGAAGAACATTATGGCAAGCAAAGGATTAAGATAGGCCCTCATTGCTCAATTATTTAATGGGCTTCATCATTTGCCATGCAAGACAAAGGACAGGAAGCCACCAGGTACACACTTAACCCATTGACTACCATAGGGTTATGTATCAAATTTTACCTTGCAGGACAGACCAGCAATATAGAGGGGGAAGCGTCCTCAAAATGCTCATACTGTAAACTTCCATTTCCCTCCCACTTCTCCTTCCCCAGCCTATTCCTAACACTTTTTCACGGTTGTTTAGCCCCGACCCCACTAGTGATTAACCCCTTAAGGACCGGAGGTTATGGGACATTTCCCTCCCATAGCGACCGAATAGGGGCACTTTGACGCGCCGGTACACGTGACCTGTCACGTGTATCGGGTCGTCACTATGGTGCTTGAAAGAGATCGCTCCGATGTTGGAGCGGTCTATTTCATGCCCTATTTTTACTTACAGCGCTCCCTGTAGAGCGCTGTAAGTAAAAAGTACGTGACGTACTATGACCGTCATCGGTCCTTGAGTATACCAAGGACCGTGACGGTCCTGGTACGTCACGGGTCCTTAAGGGGTTAAGCCCTGCCCCTTTTTAAACCCAAACCACCTCATAGATCTCCCTAATTGGGCGCGATTATCTGGGTCTGCTGGGATTAGTAGGCAAGAGATTGATCTTCTGATACGTCCCGCTAATTAACCAATCGGAAGGAACCAACTGTTTTTTAAAAATGTGCGTTTGTAGCCGTTATAGTTTTTTATTGTGTTATCAGACAGTTAAGGTTGAGGAAGCAGCGGAGCGCTGCGAAACGCGTCCTTTTCACAATCTAACAGAAGCCTGTTGTTTAAATAAAGTGTTTTTACATCAAGACAAGAACTGCTACTTTTATTTTTATTTTACTTTCATTTTTTATTTTATTTTTAAATATCCTTTTATTTGGGTACATTTCTGCATCCTGCACCATCTTTATAACATCGTGGTGGGTATAAGAGACTCCAAAAGAGGTGAATCAAAGTTTGGAGAGAGATGTGAAGAGGAATCCCTCAATCTGAATCGGAGACCGACTGGTTAACCCAAGCAGGGACGGGTAAAGTACCCTGCATGCTGTTATGTTAATGACAGGCATAAGTCTGATTATTAACATATAATCAATGTGAGTTGCTACAATATCTTTAAGATATAACATATTCATACATTGGATAATACACCATTAGTGCTTCTTTCTTGTTTTTTTTTAATGTATATTTTAGTTCCATACCCTGGTTGAGTATATCTGAAGGAAGCTGCCTTGGCGATACTGCTACAAAGGGGGCGGTTATATTACAATCACTTGAGCCTTACAGTTGAGCGACACATATGTGGGTGTCTCAACCACAGTGTTTGTGAGTACATTACCTATTGGTGGTGGTTGGTGAGTTTGGACACTTGATTTGATGATATTACACTAGGAGCGCCTCCCTTTTTTCTTTCGTACATTTCACGCACGTATGCCCAACGGTCATAACACGAGAAGCAATGCCGTCCGTATTGCTAGCAATGATGAACAGCGTTGCCCATACTCTTGGGCACACAGTGCAGTTCGGGGACCCTCTGGGCCACTGCAGAGATTTTCACAGAAGTGGGCAGGGGGCTTTTTTCTCCCCCTACCCACTGGTGCAAAAATTGCAAACCCCTGATTCACTGCTTGTAGCCAATCCTTGCCCCCCTTCGGCCATCGCAGACAGTGAATCAGGAACCATTAGACAAACATAGAAACAGAATTCAACAGCAGATAAGAACCATTCGGCCCATCTTGTCTGCCCATTTTCTTACTGTAAAAACCTCAAACCTAATTTGTCCTTGGTCTTTTCTTATGTTCAGGACATCTTTATGCCTATCCCATGCTTGTTTAAATTCTATCAAGGTATTAACTTCTACCACTTCTGCTGGGAGTGTATTTCACTTATCTACTACCCTCTCAGTGAAGAAACACTTTCTTACATTAAGTCTAAACCTGTGTCCCTGTAGTTTTAGACTATGGCCTCTTGTCCTAACATTTTTACTCCTTTGAAATGTACTTCCCTCCTTCACTTTGTTGAATCCCTTCATGTATATGAATGTGTCTATCATATCCCCTCTCTCTCTCTTCTCTCCTCCAAGCTATATATGTTCAGATCCTGTAGTCTATCCTGATATTTATTTTCCTGTAAACCAGTCACCATTTTAGTAGCCCTTCTCTGAATTCTCTCTAGAGTACCTATATCCTTCACGAGATAGGGTCTCCAGTACTGTACACAATACTCTAGTTGAGGTCTAACTAGAGATCTGTAGAGTGGCATGACCACTTCCCTTTTTCTGCTACTAATGCCCCTAGCTATACAACCTAGCACCCTGTTTGCATTCCCCAACACTTTTTTACATTGCCTGCCTACCTTTAAGTCATCAAATATAATTACTTCCAAATCCCTTTCCTCTGTTGTCTCACCCAGCACAGTACCATTAATACTATATTCTTCCTTTGGATTTTTATGTCCCACGTGCATTATTTTACATTTATTAAACTGCAGCTGCCACACTATTGTCCATTCTTCTAAATTACCTAAATCATTTGGCTTATTCCCCCAGGAATGTCTACCCTGTTGCAGATCTTTGTATCATCTGCAAAAAGGTAAACCTTACCTTGAAGACCTTTTGCAATATTAGTAATAAAGATATTAAACAGAATGGGCCCAGTACAGATCCCTGAGGTACTCCACTAGTAACACGCCATTTGTCTGAATATTCTCCATTGACTACCACCCTCTTTCTCCTGTCACTCAGCCATTGCCTTATCCATTTAACTATTTTTACATTGAGACCCAGTCACTGCAATTTATTAATGAGTCTTCTATGAGGGACAGTGTCAAATGCTTTACTAAAGTCTAGATAAGCTATATCTACTGCTCCCCCCTGGTCTATTATTTTAGTTACCCAGTCAAAAAAATCTATCAGGTTAGCTTCACAAGATCTCCCTGCTGTAAACCCATGCTGTTTTGGGATCTTGCAAGCCATTTAAATTCAGATATTTAACAATTCTTTCATTTAACATGGTTTCCATTAATTTTCCCACTACTGATGTAAGACTTACTGGCCTGTAATTGCCAGACATCTCTCTCTCTCTCTCTCTCTCTCTCTCTCTCTCTCTCTCTCTCTCTCTCTCTCTATATATATATATATATATATATATATATATATATATAAAATCAATGGAGGAATGGAGTAGGGTTGCCACCCAGCTGGTATTTTACTGGCAGGCCAGTAAAAAATTGGCTTCTGTCCAATGTTAAGTCTATGGAGGGAATACCATGGCCAGTATTTTTTTGAAGAAAATGTGGCAACCCTAGAATGGAGAAGCACGAAAGCTTAAACTGATGTTACTGAAGAATCAAAACATCTCAAAATGATGTTTAAATAGATAAAATTAATTGTCAGTCTTTCAGACTAACATTACAGATTGTCCTCATGAAGATCTGTATTGCTACTGAAACATTGCCTATTATCTATTCCCAAGTCATTTTCAAGTCCTGTGTGTGCTTCTGTATCATCAGTATCTATCTATACACAGTAAAAAGACTGAGAGATATATAGAGACAGATACTGCTCTTCTAAACAAGGGAAAAATTTAGATTTTTCATGAGAAGAAAAAATACTCACCAGATATAGTAGCAGATACTAGTGAAAGGGTGCAGAGGAAGCCGCAGATAAGCAGGAGGGTCATTGCTCTGTGCGTTACAGGTGCCCTCTTCTACTGAAAAGGGCAAAGATCCTGCACGGTACCAAACCCCATGCGCTGCTTTTATACACCTCATTGTTTAGAGAAATGCACTAGAGTGTGCTCACAGAACAGCTGAATCATCCAGTGACGCAGGTATTCACCATCTAAAGTCATGAGCTGATTACTGAAGTGAAATGAAGTGCCTGCTTAGCAAAAATAATTTAATTACTTCCATGCATGTAGGAATAGAGAAGGTTAAACATACAAGCAGGGTGGTATTAGGTCCGCAAAAGACAAGGGGCTTTTACCAAAGTACCTGGGACTTGGGACAACCTATTGATGCAAAGCGCAGCCCAACTGCAACATTACTAGTAGGGAGATTAGCAACACTACATGCCCCATTCTGTCAAGAAGACTGAGGTTTTAACCCTTTGAGTGCCTGAGTGGATTGGATGTACAAACATAGACTTTAATTGGAACTAGATCTTTGAGCGCAGACATAATTCTTTTTGCAGGACTCCTGGATTTAAAGTGATAGTAATACTTAATTTTATATTTGTTTAATATTGTAGGCATTAAAAAAACATTAAGAACGATATAAGTCTTATCTCTCAAACCTTTATGGTTTGAGAGATATCCGCAAGTAAAGTTTCCCCCTGAGTGACGTCAGTGCTCTAGCTGACAGATTTGGATTCTGGTCTGCATACTGGCCGGCGGCTCTTCAGCAGAGCCGAGATTGCAAGATATAAAAATAACTAGTTCATTGGAATGGTCTACAAAGTGTGCTGGTTTGCAAGTTCGATGTTTTCTGCTGTCAGCTGAGCTCTGCAGCAGAGCTGCAATCGTATTTTTTAAACAGAATGACTGCTTTGTAATGGTCTGATAAGTGTACTTGCAAACCAGGCACACTTGGTAGACCACTGCAATGCAGTCATTCTGTTTAAAAAACGTGATTGTGGCTCTCCTGCAGAGCCTCCGTGTCAGCCAACATGGATCTCCTGCTGACAGCTTTACAGCTGACAGCAGGAGACGTCAAACTTTGAATGAAGAAATCTCTCAAACCATAGCCGTTTGAGAGATATGTTTTTTTTTGGTTTTTTTTTTTTGCATTAAACTCAGCGTTTTAATCCCTACAAAATCATAAAAACATGTTCTGGGACATTACTATCCCTTTAAACTAACATTAATGTGAATATTATTGCTGCGGAGCAATGTAATACACTTATATATATATATATACACACCACACAGTCTGATCTCCTGAACACAGGGTGGGAGAGAGGGACAGGGAGATTTGGGTCTCATAGAGGGACTATCCCTACTTACAAGAGACTATTGGGAGGTATGTTATAATTTAGCTCTTAACCCTTTGAGTGTCAGAGGGGTACGGAATGCATTGCAAAGCACTCAAAGGGTTAATGGGCTTGATTCTATTGCAGGAGATAAATGTTAACTCCTGTTTTAGCAAAAAATTTCCTGTTCAAGTCTATGGGGAAACCTGGAGATAATAGCAGAGATAAAATTAGCACCTGCAATAGTATCCAGCCCAATGCAAGCTATGTTGATGAACATGCAGCAGGCCACAATGATTGCTGCTTATCTCCCATAGACAGAAGCAGCTAAGAAACATGATATATCCAGGGATTAACCCTTTGACGTCAGAGAGGTATTCAATGCATTGCAATGAAATGTGTTGGATCAAAGTGCACAAATATCGGAGAAGCAAAAAGCTGAACAGAAAAACAAGTAGGAATAAAATAAAGTCTAAGAGCAGTGTGTTTATTAAGAAAAATCAAAAAAGAAACTACAATCATTGCAATCACATGCTTCCCATCTTGGAAGTTCTGTCAGAGTTGTAGTTCAAGAGTAATTCAATGACAAAGTGTCCCCCTCCCGCCCCTTTTACTGATGTAACACTGCTCAGCCAGATCAGAAGGGAGGTGCCTAGGCAGATTGCAGAGACGGACAATCTTCAATTAAGATAAGGGAAAAAGCTGAAAAACTTGTCATGGTGGGCAGGGCTTTCATTGTTCTCATAGGAAGAAGATTGTCCCCTTCTGTTATCTGTCTGGTCTATGGACTGGATTCCACATCTGAGAAGAGATGGCTTACACTAGGTAAAAGGGGCGGGAGGGGAAACTTTGCTTGTGAATATCTCTCAAACCATAAAGGTTTGAGAGATAAGACTTCTATCGGTCTTCATGTTTTTTTAATGCCTACAAAATAAAATAAAGATAAAACAAAGTATTACTATCCCTTTAATGTGACCTGTGGGTAACAATTCATCTCGATCGCTCTTCTCTCCCTTGGAGAAATAAGAGTTGCAGTGATGCTGGATTTTGCTTACTGGAATTAATCTTCACTCCAGCTTCTTCCTCACACTGAGCTATGATTTTTTGTTAATGTAACATACACTTTATCAAGATAGAATCTGAAATACTACAGAGAGTACAACAAAAAGGAGTAATATTTGCTGGTGTGCATGTCAATATGGAAAGGTAAGGGAGAAAGAGTATGCAGGAGAGGAAAGTACCTACAATGGTAATCTAAACAAGCAGGGTGACCACATTTCCATTCTTCCGTTCAAGGACACTGCAGAGATGAGTGGGAGGGGTTACTATATATTACAGGAATAGGCGCGCAACCTGCCCCTTCTCCGGCACACCACTAAAAACTAGAGGGAGAACTGCCCATTGATGGATGTGGCAGAAAGTGATTCCTGTGGTGGGCTACAAGAAAATGTACATCACGACCAAAGCCTTAGATTAGCATTACACTACATCAGAATTACACTACAGCTCCTGTTTGATGTCAGGATCAAGGCTCAGATCTCCCTCCAGTGTGTAGAGCTTGTCTGGAAGCCATTTTCTTGTAGCCTAGCCCACTTTGTATCACACTAGGCAATGGGCAATTCTGCTTCTAGAGTTTAGAACTCTGTACTCTGGAGTCTTCATTCCAGGACTTTGTATTGTCCCAGATGGGAGCTGCCAGGAACTTGGGACACACATTTAAAGGGATAGTAATACTTAAAAATTACTATCCTGCATCTTGTAGCCAGTAAAAAACCGAGTTAAATGAGCCCAGCGGCATCTCTCAAACCTTTATGGTCTGAGAGATATCCGCTTTCAAAGTTTTGCTTTTTGCTTTTTCCCCCTGACATCAGCGTTCTAGCTGACAGCAGGGGAATCCGGTCCCAGGACCGGCAGAGGCTCTTCAGCAGAGCCGAGATCGCACTATGGAAGAAGAAATCCTTCACTGAAATGGTCTTCTACGTACGCTTGGTTTGCAAGCACATGCAGAAGTGCATTTCAGTGAAGGATTTCTTCTTCCATTACGCAATCTCGGCTCTGCTGAAGAGCCTCCGCCGGTCCTGGGACCGGATTCCCCTGCTGTCAGCTAGAGCACTGACATCAGGGGAAAAAGCAAAAAGCAAAACTTTGAAAGTGGGTATCTCTCAAACCATAAAGGTTTGAGAGATGCTGCTGGGCTCATTTAACTCAGTTTTTTATTGGCTACAAGATGAAGGATATTAATTTTTAAGTATTACTATCCCTTTAAAATCCCGAACTGTCCTGGGCAATCAGGGACACGTGGTCACCCTATAAACAAGAGGTGTGTGGGGGGTGGTGTCAAACAGTGGCATCTTCCAAACAAATCACTCGCTTCTATGAAGCCCAGAGACTCCAGGAGCTGAAAAAAAGGCAGCAAGCTAGTCTTGCCACAAAGAAGATAGCCACTCCTTTTGGTATTGGATTCCCCTCTGGCACCGAAAGAGTTTAACCCTTTGAGTGCGAGAAGGGTAAGCAAAGCATTGCAAAGGAATGTACCGAGTACCCCTCTGACACTCAAAGGATTAAACAGGATTTTCAAGGCAGCTTTACAGGACAGAAGGATAAAATATAAACATGATCCAAATTATGAAAATTGCAGCAACATGAGATTTGTTTGCCAATATAGGGTTTTTGAATGACAAGTTTGATAATAAAATAATCTACTGTAATAAGACCAAATCTCTTTTTATGCAGGACGCTTATGATAAACACACACCACAGGGCAGTCCTGAAGTACAGTGGTCTGGTCTTCCTAGTCAATTGCCACTTGTAGAAGCACAGCTCAAAACTGCTGAGTAACAATTACTAAGTATCCAAGCTCAGGTTCCTTGTGTAAATTTGTGATGTTCATGGATTCTCAAGTGGCATCTTACAATTTCTAAGAAGCTGATTTAATCAGAAGAAAGTAAGCAGTTCTGCACCATACGAGACCAACAGCAATTCTTCAAATTTCCACCAGTTCAAATGAAGCCAATGTAGCTAATTTACAGTCTGAGCAAACAAGGAAAGAAGGACCAGCAAACATCCACACAAGGAGAGGGGCCGCTCTTATGAAAGCAATAGCATTGGCAATAATAATATTAATAAAAACACACCAATTCCTACTTACGTTGGTGAGCTTGGACCGTTTGATATCAAAACAACCAGGAATGGTCACGGGAATATCCTGCCCTTTGTTCAGGGATCTGCAATAACTCAGGTACACAGTGGAATAAAGAGAATGATGATCGGTGAAAGTAAAAACAACCTTTTATTATATAAATATAAAGGTAGTATTTATATAATAAAAGGTTTTTTGTACTTTTACTGATCATCATTATCTTTATTCCACTGTGTACCTGAGTTCTTGCAGATCCCTGGACTGGGGCAGTATATTCCCATGACCATTACTGGTTGTAAAGTCTTATCGTTGGGTAGGCTACATCAACAATTTAACATGGTTGGTGTAATTTAAATAGGCAGATTTCTGGTCTCTTGCCCCTCCAAATGAAACCCTGAAATCTATGGTATAGAAATAAGGGATGTATTTAAATATTATTCAGCAGTTGGTGAGATGGCTCAGTTTGTTAATGCGCCAGATGTAGAATCTGTTTGAACCCTCAGGGTTGCAGGTTCTAATCCCAGCGGGGTCAACACAGCCTTTCACTCTTCCGATATTCATAAAACTAGCATTACTGGCACAGCATTGCCTGCGCAGTTAATAAAACAATGACTGCCTTGTCAAATTTTCAGTGCTTAGCCCTTTCAGGTCTGAAAAGAAAGTGTTTGCGTTGAAGCAACAGTATGTGTGAGCTTACGTATTGTTACGGTTGGCAAGCAAAACCATGAGTCAGACGGTATAGTTAATAGAACCTTAATTATAAGAATAATGACAGTAATGCAATATATAAATATACACACAATGGGTCATAGAAACGGCAAGCACTTTATCAGGAATAGCAGTCTCCCAGTTTCTGCACCACACTGTCCGAGACTAGGCCTCAGCCCACTGGAGTCTCATGGTAAGGTAACGCCCAAGAGATACTGACTCAGCCTGCAGTCAGTAGCTAGGAGTCTGCTAGAGCCCCAGGTCAGTACTACAAAGGATGTCTGAATAACGGAAACAACAAACTGAGCGAACAGACAGAGCCTTCTAGTAAGCACCAGATAGGATAGTCAGACGAGCCAAAGTCATACACGGAGAGGGTAGTCAGCTAGAGCCACAGGTTTGCACCAGAAAGGATATCCACTGAAGCGATGGAATGCTGGATGCGCAGTGGATAGAGCCCCAGGTCAACACCAGAGTGGGTAGTCAGACAAGCCTAGGTCATACACGGAGAGGGTAGTCAGCCAGAGGCCCAGGTTTGCAACAGATAGGATATCCACTGGAGCGTATGTATGCTGGATGCGTAGTGGATAGAGCCCCAGGTCAACACCGGAGTGGGTAGTCAGCCAGAGCCACAGGTTTGCACCAGAAAGGATATCTGAGCCAAATCTGAACACCAAAGAGAATAGTCAAACCGCCACAGGTCAACACCAGAATGGATGGACAGACAAGCCGGATCATACACAGGAATCAGGAATACTAGATAATGAACTGCTCAGAACAACAACGAAAGGGTGACTGAGTCAGGACTCAGTCTGCCCTTTAAATCCCTCCACAGGAAGTCGGTAGGAGGAGCAACTAGAGGGAGGAAGTAGGTAGGAGGAGACTACAGGAAACAAACACACATAAAACAGAGGCCTTCAGCATGCTTGAAGACTCTTGCCTGCAGATAACGTGTGGAAAGACGCAGAGCATCGCTGAAGCGCCGGAGCTGGAAACAAGGTACTGTGACACGTATATTGCGTTTTACGTATGGCATTTTGCTTATTGCATATAGCATATTGCATTCTGGCTACTGAGTATAGCATTTTTCCTATTGCATATAGTGGTTTTCCTATTGCATATAGCGTCTTGCCTATAGCATTTGGTGTATAACTTGGCATATAGTGTCTTGCGTATAGCTTTTGGCATATATTTTTTGGCATATAGTGTCTTGCATTTAGCTTTTAGTGTATATTTTTTGGCGTGCTGAGCATAGCATTAGGCATATAGCGTTTTGCTTATAGCATTTGGCATAGAGTATTGAGTTTGGCATACTGCGTTTAGCATTTTGTGTAGCTTTTGGCTTATAGCGTTTGGTGTATTGCGCTTGGTGTATAGTATTCGGTGTATAGAGTATAGCATTTTGCATGTAGTGTTTGGCTTATTTCTTATAACTTATTGCCTATTTCGTTTGGTGTATAGCATTTTGCATATTGTATTGCTTGTAGCATATGGAGTATTGACTATAGCTCTTGGTGTACAGCGTATTGTGTATAACACTTTGCATATAGTGCTTTATATATAGCGTTTGGAGTATTGAGTATAGCATATGGCATACAGCGAATTGCACTTAGCATTTGACGTATTGCATATAAAGTTTTGCGCATATTGTTTGGCATATAGAATATGGCATTTGGGTTAAAGCATATGGCATATAGTGTTATAGTGTTAGGCATATAGTGTTTGGCATATTGTGTTTGGCGAATAGCATTTAGCGTATTGGCATGTTGCATTTGTTGTATAGGATTTGGCGTATTGGGTTTTGCTTCTGGCGAACAGCTTTTGGCATACAGCGTTTTGCGTATTGCATATAGGATTTGCTGTAGAACGTATTGGGATTTGCATATGTCGAACAGAGTTTGCTGTATGGAGTACAGCGTTTTGTGTACAGTTTGGCATAAGGCATTTTGTGTATAGCATTTGGAGCATATTGCTTTGTTTTTGGTGTGTTTTGTATAGCATTTGGCAGATAGCATTTGGCGTATTGTGTATATCGTTCTGCGTTGTATAGCATTTGGTGTATCGTGTTGTGCGTATTGGGTGTAACATTTTGAGCGCAGCATTTTTGCGTGTAGCATTGTGTGTATAGCGGTGTGCATATTGTGTGTAGCATTTAGAGAGTCGTATTTTGCGTATAGTGTTGTGGTAGAGTTGTGTGTATTGTATGTAGCGTTTAGCAAGTAGCATTTTGTGTATATCGCTGTATATAGCATTTAGCATGTGTATATATAGTGTATGTGTTCAGTGTAGTCCCTGCATCTCCTTACAGAGATTTTGACAGGAGTGGCCACGCCTGTCAAAATCCAGCCCCCATGGTTGGACCAGTAGGACAGGCAGTATAGATGAAATTTGAATAACTGCTGCTTACTGCTGCCTCTTGGTAAAAATAACATCTATAACCCAGGACATACTTGAAAACAAGAAAATCTCAGTGTATCCTCCTGGTAAAATACTTTGATATTATTATAGTCTTGAGAAAGAAATAATGTTAATTGGAGGAATTCTACCAATAAAGTTCAAAAGGAGATTATTCCATTTCCTTAGTTATGATGAAAGGTGTTCTGTGGCCGAGGAGATATTTAAAGTGTATAATAAGTCTATATCTCTAAGTAGAGAAATATTTAAGAATTTGAGCTGGTCTCTATCCATTTGAAAGGGAATACGTCCTCCTCTAGATCAGTGGGGTGGGCTGTTAGAGCTTCAGAGTTATCAAGATTTATCCACAAACTGTAGACCTCACCAAACTCCTTCAATTCCAAAATAAGTGCTTCCTATGATTATGAATATAGAAACATAACATCTTCAGAAGCAGAAGATCTCCAAATCTAAAATATTTCTGTTGGACAAGATGTTTGATCAACAGGTCTAGGGCTAAGTTAAATAGGAGAGAGGACAATGGGCACACTTTTCTTATACCCTTATATAATCCACATAAAGGGGACTTATAATTGTATGTGGTAAGTATGGCTTATTGAGATGCATATATAAGTGTAACGGATCCTACCAGTTACTTGAGCCCTTGTCTGGCCCTAAGACTGTTTAACCAAAAACTGTGCGCATTTTTCCCTGGTTATGCATTAAAAATACTTTGTATACGCTGTATGTGAATTACACACAACTGCCCTGTGGTAGACTGATGGCTTGCTTCCAAGGGAATAGGCAGTGAGGGGTTAATTATTCCAATGTGTATTGCAATCCTTCAAGCCAGTGACTATGGGTACTGTAGAAAGACCTCCTGCTGGGTGTTAATTAAGCCAATGTGAACTGCAGTCAGACCCCCTGCCATGTGGTAATTTGTTCAAGCCCTCAAGTCTTTGTCCAATCAAACCCTTTTGTATCTGAAATGTAATCATGGCTGAGTTATTGTATTTGTTAAGACCATCTGTTGCTGGCCTATGTCTACTGCAATATGATTGGATTAAGCCCTATTGTATCTGGTTTCCCCCATACGTTGCAATGTGCTTGCTGTATATAAATATCTGTGGTTTTGGTGAATAAAGTGAGTTATGTTTTGGAGTGAACCAGTCATGTATTCTTGTGTGTTCCTATGGTATTAAAGTGGCCACTCTGCCGCCCATCTGAGCCCAGGTTCCTGCATCGTTTGTCCGTCTGCTGCCAGTATCCTGCTACCCATCTTCGGATCCTGTCAGACGGCAACGTAGACTCTGCCTTGCTTCTTCCAAGTCCCAGTAGAACCTTTGATTCGACCACCGGGACATTATCTGCTTGATCGGTGCATCTGACGGTGCCAGTCTGGCGTCGAGAAGGAGAGACCCGGGAACGACGGCAGAAGGCGACGCGGTCCCTTCCTAGCTTCCATTACATTGGTGGCTAGCGGTGGGATTTCTCCTTCTTTTATCGGGTGCATCGAGTGAAACAGGGTGGACAAAGCAGTGCTGGCGGACACTCTGGGAGCATACGAGGACCGCTACAGCACCATCCGAGAACAGTGGTGGACCCGGCTGGGCAATGTTATCTATGACTTTGTTCCAGAGATGGATGCGTGCATTACAGAGGAGCTCAGAGTACAGGAGGAGTACTGGGACTTTGTTAAATACCTGGACCAGGAATATGGATCTGAGGGCCTTTTCGACTGGTGCCCATCCCGCTTGCAATGGGACATCCAAAGGCTGGTATGGAATGCCTACCACATGGACTCTACTTTTGGGTGCCCTGACTCCAGCAGATACTGGGAGATCCGGGACAAGAGAGAGGACCATTTTGGGGGATACATTCCTGCGGACTGCCAGGGAAATTTGGACATCCTGGCAGGATGTGAATGGGACCTGGAGCAACTATATGCTGGGTTCATTCGAGAGGTTCAGGAATTTCAAAAAGAGGAAGAAGAATGGGGGGGGGGTAACACATCTGAGGAGGACTTCAGCGACTTTGAGGACCAGGATTGTGTTACCCCTGTTCACTCTACACTGGCGAGTGGGAATTCGGTCCTCACCAGTGCCCGTTGTGTTTTCTCCACATCAGGGAGTGGGTCAACGGTCCTCCCTGATAACCCTTTGCCCCCTGAATAATGTTTTGCCCGAGCTGAGGAGTGGGAATGCATTCCTCCTCAGCCAAGAAGATGCCTCTGCATCAGGGGATGGGACAGGCGTCTCCCCGATAGGCATGTTGCCCCTTCCCCTGCTTTCCCAGCTGCGGTGGATGAAACGCAGGTCACCATCAGCAGCAATTGTATGCCCCAACTGATGGGTAGGAGAGAGCCCATAAGTCCCTGTGAACCCCCTGCTGTGGTGAGTGTGGAAGAGCTCACCAGCAGCCCCAAAGTGATGCCCCCTGTTGTTTTGGAAAATGCCCTGGAAGAGGAGCAGTGTGTGCTCCCCAGGGCCATGGATGATGCCGCCTTGAGGGATGGGACTGCAGTCTCCCTCAAGGCAGAGAAGGGCCTTGCGAATGATGGCCTACAAG
Source organism: Rhinophrynus dorsalis (assembly GCA_037306005.1). Classification (NCBI taxonomy): domain Eukaryota; kingdom Metazoa; phylum Chordata; class Amphibia; order Anura; family Rhinophrynidae; genus Rhinophrynus; species Rhinophrynus dorsalis. The sequence continues at coordinate 32,155,604 of CM074723.1, forward strand.
AGGAGGACCCCAGCGGGCTGGAAGAGATCAGTGCTGCTGGCCCTCCTGTGGATATGTTTTGTGAACTGGTGGGTGGAAAGGAGTGCCCCACCAGCCCCCCTGTAACCCCTGGCCTGGTGAGTAGAAGCGAGCTCACCAGGGCCTGGGAAACCCCTGCTGTGGTGGAAGAGATGCAGGTCCCCACCAGCAGCCCCAGTCCGTCCCCTGTTGTGGTTGCCCTGGAGAAGGGGAAGATTGTGTTTTCCTGGTACCTGGATAAAATTGCTAGGAGGATTGGAAGTACCTCCCTTCTAAAGAAAAGTGGTGCCTATGTGGGGGCCCAAGAAGAAAAGGAGATCAGTGGATTGCCCCTTTGCAGTGCTGATGCCTTTGATACCAGCCCTATGGACTGTAAACTGGTGGGTGGGAGCGAGCCCACCAGCCCTGATGGGACCCCTGGCCTGGTGGATGGGAGCAAACCCACCAGGCCCTGTGAACCCCTGGCTGGGGTGAGTGGGACAACAGTCCTCACTCCCAGCCCCACTGCTGTTTTCCCTGTCCCTGTGACCCTTGGCCTGGTGAGTGGGAGTAAGCCCACCAGGCCCGATGTGTCTTTGGCAGTGATGAGAGGGACATCAGTCCTCATCACCAATCCCTCTGTTACTGTCCCTTCCCTGGAGACACCCAGCTTGGTGAGTAGGACTGCGGTCCTCACCAAGAATGCTGTTTGTGCCCCTGTTACCTGTGAACTGGTGGGTGGAGTGCGCTCCCCATCAGCTCCCCTGTGACCACTGACCTGGTGAGTGGGACCACGGTCCTCACCAGGGAGGTTGTTATGCCCTCTGGATTATCTGATCTCTGCCTGGTGGGTGGGAATGTGTTTCCCTCCAGGCCACCTGAAACCTTTGATGGCCCTGCACTGGGGGAGGAAACCCTCAGCGCTTTCAAAGACCCTTTGAGCATTGCCCCAGCCCAGGAGAGTGGGAATAACATCCTCTCCTATCCCTCTGGGGCACTTGGCCAACTAAAAGGGGGAGATGTGCTCCTCTCCCCACACTTTGTTTCCCAGGCCATTGAGAGCCCAAAGATCCAGTCACCGCAAAGCGATCCCCCTTATAGACTGGCTCTGGTCCCTGAGCGACTGGCCCCAGATCCAGGAAAGTTTGACCCCAGCTCTGCCTGGAGCATGGCCCAGGAGAGGCCTCCCAACTTGGTGCTAGCCAGGACCAGGAGGCACCAGTTTCCCTGGCCCAGAACCAAGGACCAAAATTGTACTCCTGGCCCAGGACAAGGGGTTTGCTTATTATTTCCAGGCCTGGACAAGGGGCTCACATTTTCTCCTGGTCCAGGACAGGGGGCTTGTGTACTGTTTCTCTGGCCAGGACCAGGGGCTCAACAATTGGTTCTGGCCTAGGACCAGGGCTTATGGACTGATGAACTGTCCAGACAAGCGGCTCACAACAGTAAGGCTCTCCCAGAGTCCCAAACCAGCATTTACTACCGCTGGCTTGGTACAAAAAAGGGGAGAAATGTAACAGATCCTACCAGTTACTTGAGCCCTTGTCTGGCCCTAAGACTGTTTAAGCAAAAACTGTGCACATTTTTCCCTGGTTATGCATTAGAAATACTTTGTATATGCTGTATGTGAATTACACACAACTGCCCTGTGGTAGACTGATGGCTTGCTTCCAAGGGAATAGGCAGTGAGGGGTTAATTATTCCAATGTGTATTGCAATCTTTCAAGCCAGTGACTATGGATACTGTAGAAAGACCTCCTGCTGGGTGTTAATTAAGCCAATGTGAACTGCAGTCAGACCCCCTGCCGTGTGGTAATTAGTTCAAGCCCTCAAGTCTTTGTCCAATCAAACCCTTTTGTATCCGAAATGTAATCGTGGCTGAGTTATTGTATTTGTTAAGACCATCTGTTGCTGACCTATGTCTACTGCAATATGATTGGATTAAGCCCTATTGTATCTGGTTTCCCCCATACGTTGCAATGTGCTTGCTGTATATAAATATCTGTGGTTTTGGTCAATAAAGTGAGTTATGTTTTGGAGTGAACCAGAGTCATGGAGTCTTGTGTGCTCCTATGGTATTAAAGTGGCCACTCTGCCTCCCATCTGAGCCCAGGTTCCTGCATCGTTTGTCTGTCTGCTGCCAGTATCCTGCTACCCATCTTCGGATCCTGTCAGGCAGCAACATAGACTCTGCCTTGCTTCTTCCAAGTCCCAGTAGAACCTTTGATTCAACCACCGGGACGTTATCTGCTTGATCGGTGCATCTAACGCGCCAGTCCGGCGTCGAGAAGGAGAGACCCGGGAACGACGGCAGAAGGCGACGCGGTCCCTTCTCAGCTTCCGTTACAAAAAGTTTGCCATATGTTGTGAATTGAAGGCCATTCTTGAAATTCTAAAATTCAAATTAGACGATTCCAAGATCTCTTATCGAATGCCCTTTCAGAATCTAGATTGATTGAAAGATTATGGTTGTTCGAAGGTATGGCTGGATATCAGAACAGTTTCTGTAGACTTACATATAACGGTGAGGGAGTTTCTGCTCGGAGTAAAACTGATTTGTTCTGAAGCTATTAAAGATGGCAGAATTAATTTAAGCCTATTAGCCATAATGTTATTCATCAACTTGAAATTTAAGTTTAATAATAGTAAATCTTTTTTAAGGATGCTGAAAAACCCCATGAGAAGCCATCAGGTTCCCAGGAATTTTTTGTTTTTTTAAGTTGGAAATTGACTCTATTTCCTTAACTTGGATTAGGCTGTTGAGGAATTCTTGTTGGAAGACAGAGTTTGGGAGAATCTGCTGCTGCTAAGAAGGCATTGCCTTTCTGTCACGGTTATTATGACTCTCAGACACAAGTTTTAGGTAAAAAAAAATCAATTTTATTGAAATAATAAATGATAACTTAGGATGGCAATAACATACATATATATATATATATACAGAATATAGCACAGACAGAAGGCAGACTCTACCGGTCCTGTCAATATACCGGACAGGACAGTCTTTAGGCTCTACCGGCCTTGCCAATACCGGGTAAGGCAACCTGCAGATGGAATAGCATAACGGTTTTACCGGCCTTACCAAATTACCGGGCAAGGCAGCCTCAATAGATACACAATGTAGGCTCTACCGGCCCTGCCAATACCGGGTAAGGCAACCTCAGATGGAATGTGGTAAAAGGTTCTACCGGCCTTACCAATACCGGGCAGGGCAGCCCAGAGATAATAGCAGCAGTCAGATGGAACTGGCAAATTAGCAGAATCGTTAAGCAGCAAGGCTTTTGAGCAAACCAGCGTCCGCACGCTGGAAACAACACTGAATAGTATAGCCGTTAGGCTTAGCGAGCAAACCAGTGACCGCACACTGGAGTAACAAGCGAGTAGTATAGCCGCAAGGCTTAGGAGCAAACCAGCGTCCGCACGCTGGGACCAACACAAAATTGTATAGCCGATAGGCTTTGGAGCAAACCAGTGACCGCACACTGGTGTAACAAGTGAGTTTGTATAGCCGCAAGGCTTAGGAGCAAACCAGCGTCCGCACGCTGGGGCCAACACAGATTTGTAGAGCTGATAGGCTTTGGAGCAAACCAGTGACCGCACACTGGTGTAACAAGTGAGTTTGTATAGCCGCAAGGCTTAGGAGCAAACCAGCGTCCGCACGCTGGGACCAACACAGATTTGTATAGCTGATAGGCTTTGGAGCAAACCAGTGACCGCACACTGGTGTAACAAGCGAGTTTGTATAGCCGCAAGGCTTAGGAGCAAACCAGCGTCCGCACGCTGGGACCAACACAGATTTGTATAGCTGAAAGGCTTTGGAGCAAACCAGTGACCGCACACTGGTGTAACAAGTGAGTTTGTATAGCCGCAAGGCTTAGGAGCAAACCAGCGTCCGCACGCTGGGACCAACACAGAATTGTATAGCTGATAGGCTTTGGAGCAAACCAGTGACCGCACACTGGTGTAACAAGCGAGTTTGTATAGCCGCAAGGCTTAGGAGCAAACCAGCGTCCGCACGCTGGGACCAACACGGAATTGTAGCAATGTCACCAACGCGACCAGGCAGAAGGTCGCCAGGATACTGAAGACAGGTGATGAGATGACAGGAACCAGCAACGATCAGTCAGGTCAGAAAACAGCAGAGAAGTTCAGCAGGAACTGCAACACCAGAGACTAGGCCGGAACCAGGACTGGAAGTACTTCAGCATGCAGGAAACACTGGAACAGTAGAGATCAGGAACTCAGGAACACATGAGATCAGGAACTCAGGATCACTGGAACAGAGGCCCAGCTATCACTAGCATAGTGATAGCAAGAAGGTCAGAAACAACACGAAAGGGCACTCAAAGGGTGCCCAATCCAGGTTTAAATAGTCAATAAGAGGCGGGCTATCTGCAGACAGCCAATAGAAGCCCCCCTACTGGTGACAGACAAGTAACTGCAGCAAATCACGGGCACCGTGATAGTACCCCCCTTTCAAAGACCCCCTCTCCTAGAATAGGGTTTAGGTTTCTGCGGGTAATTGGCATGAAAGGCCCTAGTTAACCTAGGTGCATGAAGGTCCGTACTATCCACCCATGATCGATCCTCAGGACCATACCCTTTCCAATGTACCAGGTACTGTACCCTTCCTCTAAGCCTACGGGAATCAATAATGCTCTGAACCTCGTACTCCTCCTGGCCCTCGACCTCAACAGGTCCTGGCACCACAGGTGTGGTAGTATAGCGATTGCAAACCAGAGGCTTAAGAAGGGACACATGGAACACATTATGGATACGCATGGATGCAGGTAGGTCTAGTGCATAGGAGACAGGGTTAATTTTGCGAATAACTCTGTATGGACCAATAAACCGAGGAGCCAACTTATTAGACGGAACCTGCAGCTTGAGATTTCTGGAGGAAAGCCATACTCTATCCCCAACCTGAAAGGAAACCGCTGGAAGCCTTCTGCGATTAGCATGGCGCTGATGACGCTGAAATGACTGACCAAGTGCCCTCTGAACTTGTGCCCACGTGGAACGGAACGGAGTTGCTCGATATGCTCATCCAGAGCTGGAATCTGTTGCGTCTGAAATGAGTCTGGAAGCAAACAGGGCTGGAACCCATAATTAATCAGAAACGGAGAGCTCCCAGATGAAGAATTGACCGCACAGTTCCTGGCGAACTCTGCCCAAGGCAACAAGTCGGACCAATTATCATGATGGTCAGTAACGAAACAACGGAGAAATTGTTCCAAGCCCTGATTAGCTCGTTCAGCGGCTCCATTGGTCTGGGGATGGTAGGCAGAGGAGAAGGACAGCTGTATGCCCATCTGTTGGCAAAATGCCCTCCAAAATCTAGACACAAACTGGCTCCCCCTGTCAGACACCAGTACCCTAGGCACTCCATGCAACCGGAATACTTCTCTGGCGAACACCATTGCCAATTCCTTCGCTGAAGGAAGACCACGGAGGGGCACGAAATGAGCCATTTTAGAAAACCTGTCCACCACCATGAATATAAAGGAGTACCCCTTCGACATAGGCAACTCTCCCATAAAATCAATGGAAACATGAGACCAGGGGCGTTCGCCATTAGGCACCGGTTGAAGCAAGCCCACAGGGAGATGTCTCGGGGTCTTAGCGCGGGCGCAGGTGGCACAGGCATTCGTAAATTCGGCACAATCGTTTCTCATGGAAGGCCACCAAAATAACTGAGAAAGGGACCATAACAATTGGTCTCTACCAATATGTCCTGCAGCCTTAGAGGAATGGTAGGTTTCGAGCAGCCTAGTACGAAATGATTCAGCGACAAAACATTTGCCCACTGGGGTTTCATGGGGAGCGGACCCCTGAGAGGCCAGGATCTCCTCCCCTAGAGGAGAAGTGATACTCGTGCGTATAGTAGCCAGTATTCTATCAGGTTGGATGATAGGAGCTGGTGCTTCCACTCTGTCACTGTCGGCCTCAAATTGTCTTGACAGTGCATCAGCCCTGATATTTTTTGACCCTGGTAAATATGATACAATGAAATTAAATCGAGACAGGAACAGTGCCCACCTGGCCTGACGAGAGGACAATCTCTTGGCCTCCGAGAGATAGGTCAGATTCTTATGATCTGTTAGGATTAAGACAGGATTCTTAGTACCTTCAAGCAAATGACGCCATTCCTTAAGAGCAAGGATAATGGCCAATAATTCTCTGTCACCTATCTCATAGTGGCTTTGAGTGACAGTCAACTTTTTAGAGAAAAACCCACAAGGTCTGAGAGTTCCACCTTTCTCGTGTCGCTGCGAAAGTACTGCCCCGACCCCAATATCTGAGGCATCAACCTCTAACGTAAATGGAAGTAAAGGATTGGGGTGGGATAACACAGGAGCCGCAGCAAATGCCAGCTTCAAATTCTCAAAGGCTTTCTCAGCAGATACCGGCCAACAAGAAGGATTAGCACCCTTGTGCGTAAGATCGGACAGAGGTTTGACAATGGAAGAAAAGTTCTTAATAAACCTCCTATAATAATTAGCGAAACCCAGGAAACGCTGTATGGCTTTAAGACCCTTGGGTTTTGGCCATTGTAGGACAGCTGACAACTTTTCTTTGTCCATGGCAATGCCATCATTGCCAATTATGAACCCCAAGAATGGCACACTGGTTCTATGAAACTCACATTTTTCCATTTTACAAAATAATTTGTTCTCACGGAGTCGTAGCAATACTGCGGATACATCTTTGATGTGCTGTGCCATGTTTTGGGAGTAAATCAGTATATCGTCGAGGTACACCACAACACATGTCTGTAACATATCTCTCAGAACATCATTTATCAGTTCCTGGAAAACTGCGGGTGCATTACACAGCCCAAAAGGCATTACTAGATACTCGTAGTGCCCAGCTCGAGTATTAAAGGCAGTTTTCCACTCATCACCTGCTCGAATGCGAACCAGATTGTAAGCGGCCCGTAGGTCCAACTTGGTAAATATCGAAGCGCCCTTAAGCCTGTCAAAAAGCTCGGTGATGAGTGGTATTGGGTATGCGTTTTTTGCCATTAATTTATTCAAGCCCCGGTAGTCAATGCATGGTCTTAATTCGCCATTTTTCTTTTTTACAAAAAAGAACCCAGCCCCAGCTGGAGAGGTAGATTTACGTATGATCCCTCTAGCAAGGGCATCAGAAATGTAATCCTCCATAGCCTTATTTTCATCACAAGATAATGGATAAGTGCGTCCTTTCGGAGGTACTGCACCAGGCTGCAATTCAATGCAACAATCATAAGGTCTATGCTGGGGTAGCATACTAGCCTCTCCTTTGCTAAAAACATCGCCAAACTGTTGGTACACATCCGGCATAGCAGAGGAGGTGCACATGACCTTAATAGGCTGGATGACGCACTTGTCCATACAAAACTGGGACCAAGCAGCAATTTCACACTTTTTCCAATCGAATTGTGGGTTATGTAACTGTAACCACGGAAATCCCAATATCACCGCATGATGCGGGGAATTAATCAGTTGAAACTGCTGCTCTTCTCTGTGAAGTGCCCCAATAGTCATAGACAATGGCATAGTTTCAAATATAACCTGAGGCGGTTCTAAGGGTCTACCATCAATCGCTTCAATAGTCAAGGGGTTTTCTCTTTCAATGCGTGGAACTCCGTGCAATTCAGCAAAGGTATTATCCATAAAATACCCTGCTGCACCGGAGTCAACCAAGGCCAAAACCTCCACAGAGCGTTGTGCCCAAGACAATACCACCTGTATGGTGGGTTTCATTATGCCCGACACAGGGGACGATTGTACACCACCTAGGGCCTGTCCCCCAAGATACCCTAGGTGTGTGCGTTTCCCGGACGTACCGGACAGGAATTTAGCAAGTGCCCTTTTTTACCGCAGTATAAACATAACCCTTGTTTTTTGCGATATATTCTCTCTGCCTTGGATAGTCTAGTGAAGCCTATTTCCATAGGTTCACTTGTTTCCCGTACTGGTTCACTAGACTTCAATGCCAAGGGAGGGATGGGTGGGCAAAACATGCTACTAGGCTCATTATTTTTTGACCGTAACTTACGATCTCTGGCAATTGATCTCTCCCGTATTCTGGAGTCAATTATCATAACATACTCAATGTAATCATCTAGATCAATAGGTAGATCTTTAGCAGCGATTTCGTCTTTAATGTGGTCATTCAGGCCTTGAGAGAAGGCTGCCAATAATGCCTCGTTATTCCAACCTACCTCTGCTGCCAATGTGCGGAATTCGATGGCATAGTCGCCCACTGTACGCCTGCCCTGTTGTATCTCCATAAGGCGTTTGGCAGCAGAGGTGGTTCTACCAGGAGGCTCAAACACTCTTCGAAAGGAACGCACAAATTCACTAAAGTTCTTAGTACAAGGTTTAGCATTCTCCCACAAGGGGTTAGCCCAAGCCAATGCTCTGCCAGTGAGCAGTGATATCGTGAACCCCACTTTACTACGATCATTGGGAAATGCGTGTGCCGTCAATTCCATAAAGATTTCGAGTTGATTGATGAACCCTCTGCAGAGACTAGGGTCACCATCATATCTTAGCGGCAAGGGTGCAGAAGCCGTTAACCCTTTAACAGTACCCCCTAGGGGTCTGGTATCACTTTCCGGTGTCTGACTTGGCGAGACCACCGGGCTAGAGCTAGATTGGTCAGCAGGTACCGTGCGTTCAAGGATCGTTTGAATTGCAACTGCCAACTGATCCAAACGTTGCTCGAGCACATCCATCCTCCAATGGATATTCTGTGCGTTACCTTCACCCTTGCTGTCTGAGGTCATGGCCCTTTCGTACTGTCACGGTTATTATGACTCTCAGACACAAGTTTTAGGTAAAAAAAATCAATTTTATTGAAATAATAAATGATAACTTAGGATGGCAATAACATACATATATATATATATACAGAATATAGCACAGACAGAAGGCAGACTCTACCGGTCCTGTCAATATACCGGACAGGACAGTCTTTAGGCTCTACCGGCCTTGCCAATACCGGGTAAGGCAACCTGCAGATGGAATAGCATAACGGTTTTACCGGCCTTACCAAATTACCGGGCAAGGCAGCCTCAATAGATACACAATGTAGGCTCTACCGGCCCTGCCAATACCGGGTAAGGCAACCTCAGATGGAATGTGGCAAAAGGTTCTACCGGCCTTACCAATACCGGGCAGGGCAGCCCAGAGATAATAGCAGCAGTCAGATGGAACTGGCAAATTAGCAGAATCGTTAAGCAGCAAGGCTTTGGAGCAAACCAGCGTCCGCACGCTGGAAACAACACTGAATAGTATAGCCGTTAGGCTTAGCGAGCAAACCAGTGACCGCACACTGGAGTAACAAGCGAGTAGTATAGCCGCAAGGCTTAGGAGCAAACCAGCGTCCGCACGCTGGGACCAACACAAAATTGTATAGCCGATAGGCTTTGGAGCAAACCAGTGACCGCACACTGGTGTAACAAGTGAGTTTGTATAGCCGCAAGGCTTAGGAGCAAACCAGCGTCCGCACGCTGGGGCCAACACAGATTTGTAGAGCTGATAGGCTTTGGAGCAAACCAGTGACCGCACACTGGTGTAACAAGTGAGTTTGTATAGCCGCAAGGCTTAGGAGCAAACCAGCGTCCGCACGCTGGGACCAACACAGATTTGTATAGCTGATAGGCTTTGGAGCAAACCAGTGACCGCACACTGGTGTAACAAGCGAGTTTGTATAGCCGCAAGGCTTAGGAGCAAACCAGCGTCCGCACGCTGGGACCAACACAGATTTGTATAGCTGAAAGGCTTTGGAGCAAACCAGTGACCGCACACTGGTGTAACAAGTGAGTTTGTATAGCCGCAAGGCTTAGGAGCAAACCAGCGTCCGCACGCTGGGACCAACACAGAATTGTATAGCTGATAGGCTTTGGAGCAAACCAGTGACCGCACACTGGTGTAACAAGCGAGTTTGTATAGCCGCAAGGCTTAGGAGCAAACCAGCGTCCGCACGCTGGGACCAACACAGATTTGTATAGCTGATAGGCTTTGGAGCAAACCAGTGACCGCACACTGGTGTAACAAGCGAGTTTGTATAGCCGCAAGGCTTAGGAGCAAACCAGCGTCCGCACGCTGGGACCAACACGGAATTGTAGCAATGTCACCAACGCGACCAGGCAGAAGGTCGCCAGGATACTGAAGACAGGTGATGAGATGACAGGAACCAGCAACGATCAGTCAGGTCAGAAAACAGCAGAGAAGTTCAGCAGGAACTGCAACACCAGAGACTAGGCCGGAACCAGGACTGGAAGTACTTCAGCATGCAGGAAACACTGGAACAGTAGAGATCAGGAACTCAGGAACACATGAGATCAGGAACTCAGGATCACTGGAACAGAGGCCCAGCTATCACTAGCATAGTGATAGCAAGAAGGTCAGAAACAACACGAAAGGGCACTCAAAGGGTGCCCAATCCAGGTTTAAATAGTCAATAAGAGGCGGGCTATCTGCAGACAGCCAATAGAAGCCCCCCTACTGGTGACAGACAAGTAACTGCAGCAAATCACGGGCACCGTGATAGTACCCCCCTTTCAAAGACCCCCTCTCCTAGAATAGGGTTTAGGTTTCTGCGGGTAATTGGCATGAAAGGCCCTAGTTAACCTAGGTGCATGAAGGTCCGTACTATCCACCCATGATCGATCCTCAGGACCATACCCTTTCCAATGTACCAGGTACTGTACCCTTCCTCTAAGCCTACGGGAATCAATAATGCTCTGAACCTCGTACTCCTCCTGGCCCTCGACCTCAACAGGTCCTGGCACCACAGGTGTGGTAGTATAGCGATTGCAAACCAGAGGCTTAAGAAGGGACACATGGAACACATTATGGATACGCATGGATGCAGGTAGGTCTAGTGCATAGGAGACAGGGTTAATTTTGCGAATAACTCTGTATGGACCAATAAACCGAGGAGCCAACTTATTAGACGGAACCTGCAGCTTGAGATTTCTGGAGGAAAGCCATACTCTATCCCCAACCTGAAAGGAAACCGCTGGAAGCCTTCTGCGATTAGCATGGCGCTGATGACGCTGAAATGACTGACCAAGTGCCCTCTGAACTTGTGCCCACGTGGAACGGAACGGAGTTGCTCGATATGCTCATCCAGAGCTGGAATCTGTTGCGTCTGAAATGAGTCTGGAAGCAAACAGGGCTGGAACCCATAATTAATCAGAAACGGAGAGCTCCCAGATGAAGAATTGACCGCACAGTTCCTGGCGAACTCTGCCCAAGGCAACAAGTCGGACCAATTATCATGATGGTCAGTAACGAAACAACGGAGAAATTGTTCCAAGCCCTGATTAGCTCGTTCAGCGGCTCCATTGGTCTGGGGATGGTAGGCAGAGGAGAAGGACAGCTGTATGCCCATCTGTTGGCAAAATGCCCTCCAAAATCTAGACACAAACTGGCTCCCCCTGTCAGACACCAGTACCCTAGGCACTCCATGCAACCGGAATACTTCTCTGGCGAACACCATTGCCAATTCCTTCGCTGAAGGAAGACCACGGAGGGGCACGAAATGAGCCATTTTAGAAAACCTGTCCACCACCATGAATATAAAGGAGTACCCCTTCGACATAGGCAACTCTCCCATAAAATCAATGGAAACATGAGACCAGGGGCGTTCGCCATTAGGCACCGGTTGAAGCAAGCCCACAGGGAGATGTCTCGGGGTCTTAGCGCGGGCGCAGGTGGCACAGGCATTCGTAAATTCGGCACAATCGTTTCTCATGGAAGGCCACCAAAATAACTGAGAAAGGGACCATAACAATTGGTCTCTACCAATATGTCCTGCAGCCTTAGAGGAATGGTAGGTTTCGAGCAGCCTAGTACGAAATGATTCAGCGACAAAACATTTGCCCACTGGGGTTTCATGGGGAGCGGACCCCTGAGAGGCCAGGATCTCCTCCCCTAGAGGAGAAGTGATACTCGTGCGTATAGTAGCCAGTATTCTATCAGGTTGGATGATAGGAGCTGGTGCTTCCACTCTGTCACTGTCGGCCTCAAATTGTCTTGACAGTGCATCAGCCCTGATATTTTTTGACCCTGGTAAATATGATACAATGAAATTAAATCGAGACAGGAACAGTGCCCACCTGGCCTGACGAGAGGACAATCTCTTGGCCTCCGAGAGATAGGTCAGATTCTTATGATCTGTTAGGATTAAGACAGGATTCTTAGTACCTTCAAGCAAATGACGCCATTCCTTAAGAGCAAGGATAATGGCCAATAATTCTCTGTCACCTATCTCATAGTGGCTTTGAGTGACAGTCAACTTTTTAGAGAAAAACCCACAAGGTCTGAGAGTTCCACCTTTCTCGTGTCGCTGCGAAAGTACTGCCCCGACCCCAATATCTGAGGCATCAACCTCTAACGTAAATGGAAGTAAAGGATTGGGGTGGGATAACACAGGAGCCGCAGCAAATGCCAGCTTCAAATTCTCAAAGGCTTTCTCAGCAGATACCGGCCAACAAGAAGGATTAGCACCCTTGTGCGTAAGATCGGACAGAGGTTTGACAATGGAAGAAAAGTTCTTAATAAACCTCCTATAATAATTAGCGAAACCCAGGAAACGCTGTATGGCTTTAAGACCCTTGGGTTTTGGCCATTGTAGGACAGCTGACAACTTTTCTTTGTCCATGGCAATGCCATCATTGCCAATTATGAACCCCAAGAATGGCACACTGGTTCTATGAAACTCACATTTTTCCATTTTACAAAATAATTTGTTCTCACGGAGTCGTAGCAATACTGCGGATACATCTTTGATGTGCTGTGCCATGTTTTGGGAGTAAATCAGTATATCGTCGAGGTACACCACAACACATGTCTGTAACATATCTCTCAGAACATCATTTATCAGTTCCTGGAAAACTGCGGGTGCATTACACAGCCCAAAAGGCATTACTAGATACTCGTAGTGCCCAGCTCGAGTATTAAAGGCAGTTTTCCACTCATCACCTGCTCGAATGCGAACCAGATTGTAAGCGGCCCGTAGGTCCAACTTGGTAAATATCGAAGCGCCCTTAAGCCTGTCAAAAAGCTCGGTGATGAGTGGTATTGGGTATGCGTTTTTTGCCATTAATTTATTCAAGCCCCGGTAGTCAATGCATGGTCTTAATTCGCCATTTTTCTTTTTTACAAAAAAGAACCCAGCCCCAGCTGGAGAGGTAGATTTACGTATGATCCCTCTAGCAAGGGCATCAGAAATGTAATCCTCCATAGCCTTATTTTCATCACAAGATAATGGATAAGTGCGTCCTTTCGGAGGTACTGCACCAGGCTGCAATTCAATGCAACAATCATAAGGTCTATGCTGGGGTAGCATACTAGCCTCTCCTTTGCTAAAAACATCGCCAAACTGTTGGTACACATCCGGCATAGCAGAGGAGGTGCACATGACCTTAATAGGCTGGATGACGCACTTGTCCATACAAAACTGGGACCAAGCAGCAATTTCACACTTTTTCCAATCGAATTGTGGGTTATGTAACTGTAACCACGGAAATCCCAATATCACCGCATGATGCGGGGAATTAATCAGTTGAAACTGCTGCTCTTCTCTGTGAAGTGCCCCAATAGTCATAGACAATGGCATAGTTTCAAATATAACCTGAGGCGGTTCTAAGGGTCTACCATCAATCGCTTCAATAGTCAAGGGGTTTTCTCTTTCAATGCGTGGAACTCCGTGCAATTCAGCAAAGGTATTATCCATAAAATACCCTGCTGCACCGGAGTCAACCAAGGCCAAAACCTCCACAGAGCGTTGTGCCCAAGACAATACCACCTGTATGGTGGGTTTCATTATGCCCGACACAGGGGACGATTGTACACCACCTAGGGCCTGTCCCCCAAGATACCCTAGGTGTGTGCGTTTCCCGGACGTACCGGACAGGAATTTAGCAAGTGCCCTTTTTTACCGCAGTATAAACATAACCCTTGTTTTTTGCGATATATTCTCTCTGCCTTGGATAGTCTAGTGAAGCCTATTTCCATAGGTTCACTTGTTTCCCGTACTGGTTCACTAGACTTCAATGCCAAGGGAGGGATGGGTGGGCAAAACATGCTACTAGGCTCATTATTTTTTGACCGTAACTTACGATCTCTGGCAATTGATCTCTCCCGTATTCTGGAGTCAATTATCATAACATACTCAATGTAATCATCTAGATCAATAGGTAGATCTTTAGCAGCGATTTCGTCTTTAATGTGGTCATTCAGGCCTTGAGAGAAGGCTGCCAATAATGCCTCGTTATTCCAACCTACCTCTGCTGCCAATGTGCGGAATTCGATGGCATAGTCGCCCACTGTACGCCTGCCCTGTTGTATCTCCATAAGGCGTTTGGCAGCAGAGGTGGTTCTACCAGGAGGCTCAAACACTCTTCGAAAGGAACGCACAAATTCACTAAAGTTCTTAGTACAAGGTTTAGCATTCTCCCACAAGGGGTTAGCCCAAGCCAATGCTCTGCCAGTGAGCAGTGATATCGTGAACCCCACTTTACTACGATCATTGGGAAATGCGTGTGCCGTCAATTCCATAAAGATTTCGAGTTGATTGATGAACCCTCTGGAGAGACTAGGGTCACCATCATATCTTAGCGGCAAGGGTGCAGAAGCCGTTAACCCTTTAACAGTACCCCCTAGGGGTCTGGTATCACTTTCCGGTGTCTGACTTGGCGAGACCACCGGGCTAGAGCTAGATTGGTCAGCAGGTACCGTGCGTTCAAGGATCGTTTGAATTGCAACTGCCAACTGATCCAAACGTTGCTCGAGCACATCCATCCTCCAATGGATATTCTGTGCGTTACCTTCACCCTTGCTGTCTGAGGTCATGGCCCTTTCGTACTGTCACGGTTATTATGACTCTCAGACACAAGTTTTAGGTAAAAAAAATCAATTTTATTGAAATAATAAATGATAACTTAGGATGGCAATAACATACATATATATATATATACAGAATATAGCACAGACAGAAGGCAGACTCTACCGGTCCTGTCAATATACCGGACAGGACAGTCTTTAGGCTCTACCGGCCTTGCCAATACCGGGTAAGGCAACCTGCAGATGGAATAGCATAACGGTTTTACCGGCCTTACCAAATTACCGGGCAAGGCAGCCTCAATAGATACACAATGTAGGCTCTACCGGCCCTGCCAATACCGGGTAAGGCAACCTCAGATGGAATGTGGCAAAAGGTTCTACCGGCCTTACCAATACCGGGCAGGGCAGCCCAGAGATAATAGCAGCAGTCAGATGGAACTGGCAAATTAGCAGAATCGTTAAGCAGCAAGGCTTTTGAGCAAACCAGCGTCCGCACGCTGGAAACAACACTGAATAGTATAGCCGTTAGGCTTAGCGAGCAAACTAGTGACCGCACACTGGAGTAACAAGCGAGTAGTATAGCCGCAAGGCTTAGGAGCAAACCAGCGTCCGCACGCTGGGACCAACACAAAATTGTATAGCCGATAGGCTTTGGAGCAAACCAGTGACCGCACACTGGTGTAACAAGTGAGTTTGTATAGCCGCAAGGCTTAGGAGCAAACCAGCGTCCGCACGCTGGGGCCAACACAGATTTGTAGAGCTGATAGGCTTTGGAGCAAACCAGTGACCGCACACTGGTGTAACAAGTGAGTTTGTATAGCCGCAAGGCTTAGGAGCAAACCAGCGTCCGCACGCTGGGACCAACACAGATTTGTATAGCTGATAGGCTTTGGAGCAAACCAGTGACCGCACACTGGTGTAACAAGCGAGTTTGTATAGCCGCAAGGCTTAGGAGCAAACCAGCGTCCGCACGCTGGGACCAACACAGATTTGTATAGCTGAAAGGCTTTGGAGCAAACCAGTGACCGCACACTGGTGTAACAAGTGAGTTTGTATAGCCGCAAGGCTTAGGAGCAAACCAGCGTCCGCACGCTGGGACCAACACAGAATTGTAGCAATGTCACCAACGCGACCAGGCAGAAGGTCGCCAGGATACTGAAGACAGGTGATGAGATGACAGGAACCAGCAACGATCAGTCAGGTCAGAAAACAGCAGAGAAGTTCAGCAGGAACTGCAACACCAGAGACTAGGCCGGAACCAGGACTGGAAGTACTTCAGCATGCAGGAAACACTGGAACAGTAGAGATCAGGAACTCAGGAACACATGAGATCAGGAACTCAGGATCACTGGAACAGAGGCCCAGCTATCACTAGCATAGTGATAGCAAGAAGGTCAGAAACAACACGAAAGGGCACTCAAAGGGTGCCCAATCCAGGTTTAAATAGTCAATAAGAGGCGGGCTATCTGCAGACAGCCAATAGAAGCCCCCCTACTGGTGACAGACAAGTAACTGCAGCAAATCACGGGCACCGTGATAGTACCCCCCTTTCAAAGACCCCCTCTCCTAGAATAGGGTTTAGGTTTCTGCAGGTAATTGGCATGAAAGGCCCTAGTTAACCTAGGTGCATGAAGGTCCGTACTATCCACCCATGATCGATCCTCAGGACCATACCCTTTCCAATGTACCAGGTACTGTACCCTTCCTCTAAGCCTACGGGAATCAATAATGCTCTGAACCTCGTACTCCTCCTGGCCCTCGACCTCAACAGGTCCTGGCACCACAGGTGTGGTAGTATAGCGATTGCAAACCAGAGGCTTAAGAAGGGACACATGGAACACATTATGGATACGCATGGATGCAGGTAGGTCTAGTGCATAGGAGACAGGGTTAATTTTGCGAATAACTCTGTATGGACCAATAAACCGAGGAGCCAACTTATTAGACGGAACCTGCAGCTTGAGATTTCTGGAGGAAAGCCATACTCTATCCCCAACCTGAAAGGAAACCGCTGGAAGCCTTCTGCGATTAGCATGGCGCTGATGACGCTGAAATGACTGACCAAGTGCCCTCTGAACTTGTGCCCACGTGGAACGGAACGGAGTTGCTCGATATGCTCATCCAGAGCTGGAATCTGTTGCGTCTGAAATGAGTCTGGAAGCAAACAGGGCTGGAACCCATAATTAATCAGAAACGGAGAGCTCCCAGATGAAGAATTGACCGCACAGTTCCTGGCGAACTCTGCCCAAGGCAACAAGTCGGACCAATTATCATGATGGTCAGTAACGAAACAACGGAGAAATTGTTCCAAGCCCTGATTAGCTCGTTCAGCGGCTCCATTGGTCTGGGGATGGTAGGCAGAGGAGAAGGACAGCTGTATGCCCATCTGTTGGCAAAATGCCCTCCAAAATCTAGACACAAACTGGCTCCCCCTGTCAGACACCAGTACCCTAGGCACTCCATGCAACCGGAATACTTCTCTGGCGAACACCATTGCCAATTCCTTCGCTGAAGGAAGACCACGGAGGGGCACGAAATGAGCCATTTTAGAAAACCTGTCCACCACCATGAATATAAAGGAGTACCCCTTCGACATAGGCAACTCTCCCATAAAATCAATGGAAACATGAGACCAGGGGCGTTCGCCATTAGGCACCGGTTGAAGCAAGCCCACAGGGAGATGTCTCGGGGTCTTAGCGCGGGCGCAGGTGGCACAGGCATTCGTAAATTCGGCACAATCGTTTCTCATGGAAGGCCACCAAAATAACTGAGAAAGGGACCATAACAATTGGTCTCTACCAATATGTCCTGCAGCCTTAGAGGAATGGTAGGTTTCGAGCAGCCTAGTACGAAATGATTCAGCGACAAAACATTTGCCCACTGGGGTTTCATGGGGAGCGGACCCCTGAGAGGCCAGGATCTCCTCCCCTAGAGGAGAAGTGATACTCGTGCGTATAGTAGCCAGTATTCTATCAGGTTGGATGATAGGAGCTGGTGCTTCCACTCTGTCACTGTCGGCCTCAAATTGTCTTGACAGTGCATCAGCCCTGATATTTTTTGACCCTGGTAAATATGATACAATGAAATTAAATCGAGACAGGAACAGTGCCCACCTGGCCTGACGAGAGGACAATCTCTTGGCCTCCGAGAGATAGGTCAGATTCTTATGATCTGTTAGGATTAAGACAGGATTCTTAGTACCTTCAAGCAAATGACGCCATTCCTTAAGAGCAAGGATAATGGCCAATAATTCTCTGTCACCTATCTCATAGTGGCTTTGAGTGACAGTCAACTTTTTAGAGAAAAACCCACAAGGTCTGAGAGTTCCACCTTTCTCGTGTCGCTGCGAAAGTACTGCCCCGACCCCAATATCTGAGGCATCAACCTCTAACGTAAATGGAAGTAAAGGATTGGGGTGGGATAACACAGGAGCCGCAGCAAATGCCAGCTTCAAATTCTCAAAGGCTTTCTCAGCAGATACCGGCCAACAAGAAGGATTAGCACCCTTGTGCGTAAGATCGGACAGAGGTTTGACAATGGAAGAAAAGTTCTTAATAAACCTCCTATAATAATTAGCGAAACCCAGGAAACGCTGTATGGCTTTAAGACCCTTGGGTTTTGGCCATTGTAGGACAGCTGACAACTTTTCTTTGTCCATGGCAATGCCATCATTGCCAATTATGAACCCCAAGAATGGCACACTGGTTCTATGAAACTCACATTTTTCCATTTTACAAAATAATTTGTTCTCACGGAGTCGTAGCAATACTGCGGATACATCTTTGATGTGCTGTGCCATGTTTTGGGAGTAAATCAGTATATCGTCGAGGTACACCACAACACATGTCTGTAACATATCTCTCAGAACATCATTTATCAGTTCCTGGAAAACTGCGGGTGCATTACACAGCCCAAAAGGCATTACTAGATACTCGTAGTGCCCAGCTCGAGTATTAAAGGCAGTTTTCCACTCATCACCTGCTCGAATGCGAACCAGATTGTAAGCGGCCCGTAGGTCCAACTTGGTAAATATCGAAGCGCCCTTAAGCCTGTCAAAAAGCTCGGTGATGAGTGGTATTGGGTATGCGTTTTTTGCCATTAATTTATTCAAGCCCCGGTAGTCAATGCATGGTCTTAATTCGCCATTTTTCTTTTTTACAAAAAAGAACCCAGCCCCAGCTGGAGAGGTAGATTTACGTATGATCCCTCTAGCAAGGGCATCAGAAATGTAATCCTCCATAGCCTTATTTTCATCACAAGATAATGGATAAGTGCGTCCTTTCGGAGGTACTGCACCAGGCTGCAATTCAATGCAACAATCATAAGGTCTATGCTGGGGTAGCATACTAGCCTCTCCTTTGCTAAAAACATCGCCAAACTGTTGGTACACATCCGGCATAGCAGAGGAGGTGCACATGACCTTAATAGGCTGGATGACGCACTTGTCCATACAAAACTGGGACCAAGCAGCAATTTCACACTTTTTCCAATCGAATTGTGGGTTATGTAACTGTAACCACGGAAATCCCAATATCACCGCATGATGCGGGGAATTAATCAGTTGAAACTGCTGCTCTTCTCTGTGAAGTGCCCCAATAGTCATAGACAATGGCATAGTTTCAAATATAACCTGAGGCGGTTCTAAGGGTCTACCATCAATCGCTTCAATAGTCAAGGGGTTTTCTCTTTCAATGCGTGGAACTCCGTGCAATTCAGCAAAGGTATTATCCATAAAATACCCTGCTGCACCGGAGTCAACCAAGGCCAAAACCTCCACAGAGCGTTGTGCCCAAGACAATACCACCTGTATGGTGGGTTTCATTATGCCCGACACAGGGGACGATTGTACACCACCTAGGGCCTGTCCCCCAAGATACCCTAGGTGTGTGCGTTTCCCGGACGTACCGGACAGGAATTTAGCAAGTGCCCTTTTTTACCGCAGTATAAACATAACCCTTGTTTTTTGCGATATATTCTCTCTGCCTTGGATAGTCTAGTGAAGCCTATTTCCATAGGTTCACTTGTTTCCCGTACTGGTTCACTAGACTTCAATGCCAAGGGAGGGATGGGTGGGCAAAACATGCTACTAGGCTCATTATTTTTTGACCGTAACTTACGATCTCTGGCAATTGATCTCTCCCGTATTCTGGAGTCAATTATCATAACATACTCAATGTAATCATCTAGATCAATAGGTAGATCTTTAGCAGCGATTTCGTCTTTAATGTGGTCATTCAGGCCTTGAGAGAAGGCTGCCAATAATGCCTCGTTATTCCAACCTACCTCTGCTGCCAATGTGCGGAATTCGATGGCATAGTCGCCCACTGTACGCCTGCCCTGTTGTATCTCCATAAGGCGTTTGGCAGCAGAGGTGGTTCTACCAGGAGGCTCAAACACTCTTCGAAAGGAACGCACAAATTCACTAAAGTTCTTAGTACAAGGTTTAGCATTCTCCCACAAGGGGTTAGCCCAAGCCAATGCTCTGCCAGTGAGCAGTGATATCGTGAACCCCACTTTACTACGATCATTGGGAAATGCGTGTGCCGTCAATTCCATAAAGATTTCGAGTTGATTGATGAACCCTCTGGAGAGACTAGGGTCACCATCATATCTTAGCGGCAAGGGTGCAGAAGCCGTTAACCCTTTAACAGTACCCCCTAGGGGTCTGGTATCACTTTCCGGTGTCTGACTTGGCGAGACCACCGGGCTAGAGCTAGATTGGTCAGCAGGTACCGTGCGTTCAAGGATCGTTTGAATTGCAACTGCCAACTGATCCAAACGTTGCTCGAGCACATCCATCCTCCAATGGATATTCTGTGCGTTACCTTCACCCTTGCTGTCTGAGGTCATGGCCCTTTCGTACTGTCACGGTTATTATGACTCTCAGACACAAGTTTTAGGTAAAAAAAATCAATTTTATTGAAATAATAAATGATAACTTAGGATGGCAATAACATACATATATATATATATACAGAATATAGCACAGACAGAAGGCAGACTCTACCGGTCCTGTCAATATACCGGACAGGACAGTCTTTAGGCTCTACCGGCCTTGCCAATACCGGGTAAGGCAACCTGCAGATGGAATAGCATAACGGTTTTACCGGCCTTACCAAATTACCGGGCAAGGCAGCCTCAATAGATACACAATGTAGGCTCTACCGGCCCTGCCAATACCGGGTAAGGCAACCTCAGATGGAATGTGGCAAAAGGTTCTACCGGCCTTACCAATACCGGGCAGGGCAGCCCAGAGATAATAGCAGCAGTCAGATGGAACTGGCAAATTAGCAGAATCGTTAAGCAGCAAGGCTTTTGAGCAAACCAGCGTCCGCACGCTGGAAACAACACTGAATAGTATAGCCGTTAGGCTTAGCGAGCAAACTAGTGACCGCACACTGGAGTAACAAGCGAGTAGTATAGCCGCAAGGCTTAGGAGCAAACCAGCGTCCGCACGCTGGGACCAACACAAAATTGTATAGCCGATAGGCTTTGGAGCAAACCAGTGACCGCACACTGGTGTAACAAGTGAGTTTGTATAGCCGCAAGGCTTAGGAGCAAACCAGCGTCCGCACGCTGGGGCCAACACAGATTTGTAGAGCTGATAGGCTTTGGAGCAAACCAGTGACCGCACACTGGTGTAACAAGTGAGTTTGTATAGCCGCAAGGCTTAGGAGCAAACCAGCGTCCGCACGCTGGGACCAACACAGATTTGTATAGCTGATAGGCTTTGGAGCAAACCAGTGACCGCACACTGGTGTAACAAGCGAGTTTGTATAGCCGCAAGGCTTAGGAGCAAACCAGCGTCCGCACGCTGGGACCAACACAGATTTGTATAGCTGAAAGGCTTTGGAGCAAACCAGTGACCGCACACTGGTGTAACAAGTGAGTTTGTATAGCCGCAAGGCTTAGGAGCAAACCAGCGTCCGCACGCTGGGACCAACACAGAATTGTATAGCTGATAGGCTTTGGAGCAAACCAGTGACCGCACACTGGTGTAACAAGCGAGTTTGTATAGCCGCAAGGCTTAGGAGCAAACCAGCGTCCGCACGCTGGGACCAACACAGATTTGTATAGCTGATAGGCTTTGGAGCAAACCAGTGACCGCACACTGGTGTAACAAGCGAGTTTGTATAGCCGCAAGGCTTAGGAGCAAACCAGCGTCCGCACGCTGGGACCAACACGGAATTGTAGCAATGTCACCAACGCGACCAGGCAGAAGGTCGCCAGGATACTGAAGACAGGTGATGAGATGACAGGAACCAGCAACGATCAGTCAGGTCAGAAAACAGCAGAGAAGTTCAGCAGGAACTGCAACACCAGAGACTAGGCCGGAACCAGGACTGGAAGTACTTCAGCATGCAGGAAACACTGGAACAGTAGAGATCAGGAACTCAGGAACACATGAGATCAGGAACTCAGGATCACTGGAACAGAGGCCCAGCTATCACTAGCATAGTGATAGCAAGAAGGTCAGAAACAACACGAAAGGGCACTCAAAGGGTGCCCAATCCAGGTTTAAATAGTCAATAAGAGGCGGGCTATCTGCAGACAGCCAATAGAAGCCCCCCTACTGGTGACAGACAAGTAACTGCAGCAAATCACGGGCACCGTGATAGTACCCCCCTTTCAAAGACCCCCTCTCCTAGAATAGGGTTTAGGTTTCTGCGGGTAATTGGCATGAAAGGCCCTAGTTAACCTAGGTGCATGAAGGTCCGTACTATCCACCCATGATCGATCCTCAGGACCATACCCTTTCCAATGTACCAGGTACTGTACCCTTCCTCTAAGCCTACGGGAATCAATAATGCTCTGAACCTCGTACTCCTCCTGGCCCTCGACCTCAACAGGTCCTGGCACCACAGGTGTGGTAGTATAGCGATTGCAAACCAGAGGCTTAAGAAGGGACACATGGAACACATTATGGATACGCATGGATGCAGGTAGGTCTAGTGCATAGGAGACAGGGTTAATTTTGCGAATAACTCTGTATGGACCAATAAACCGAGGAGCCAACTTATTAGACGGAACCTGCAGCTTGAGATTTCTGGAGGAAAGCCATACTCTATCCCCAACCTGAAAGGAAACCGCTGGAAGCCTTCTGCGATTAGCATGGCGCTGATGACGCTGAAATGACTGACCAAGTGCCCTCTGAACTTGTGCCCACGTGGAACGGAACGGAGTTGCTCGATATGCTCATCCAGAGCTGGAATCTGTTGCGTCTGAAATGAGTCTGGAAGCAAACAGGGCTGGAACCCATAATTAATCAGAAACGGAGAGCTCCCAGATGAAGAATTGACCGCACAGTTCCTGGCGAACTCTGCCCAAGGCAACAAGTCGGACCAATTATCATGATGGTCAGTAACGAAACAACGGAGAAATTGTTCCAAGCCCTGATTAGCTCGTTCAGCGGCTCCATTGGTCTGGGGATGGTAGGCAGAGGAGAAGGACAGCTGTATGCCCATCTGTTGGCAAAATGCCCTCCAAAATCTAGACACAAACTGGCTCCCCCTGTCAGACACCAGTACCCTAGGCACTCCATGCAACCGGAATACTTCTCTGGCGAACACCATTGCCAATTCCTTCGCTGAAGGAAGACCACGGAGGGGCACGAAATGAGCCATTTTAGAAAACCTGTCCACCACCATGAATATAAAGGAGTACCCCTTCGACATAGGCAACTCTCCCATAAAATCAATGGAAACATGAGACCAGGGGCGTTCGCCATTAGGCACCGGTTGAAGCAAGCCCACAGGGAGATGTCTCGGGGTCTTAGCGCGGGCGCAGGTGGCACAGGCATTCGTAAATTCGGCACAATCGTTTCTCATGGAAGGCCACCAAAATAACTGAGAAAGGGACCATAACAATAGGTCTCTACCAATATGTCCTGCAGCCTTAGAGGAATGGTAGGTTTCGAGCAGCCTAGTACGAAATGATTCAGCGACAAAACATTTGCCCACTGGGGTTTCATGGGGAGCGGACCCCTGAGAGGCCAGGATCTCCTCCCCTAGAGGAGAAGTGATACTCGTGCGTATAGTAGCCAGTATTCTATCAGGTTGGATGATAGGAGCTGGTGCTTCCACTCTGTCACTGTCGGCCTCAAATTGTCTTGACAGTGCATCAGCCCTGATATTTTTTGACCCTGGTAAATATGATACAATGAAATTAAATCGAGACAGGAACAGTGCCCACCTGGCCTGACGAGAGGACAATCTCTTGGCCTCCGAGAGATAGGTCAGATTCTTATGATCTGTTAGGATTAAGACAGGATTCTTAGTACCTTCAAGCAAATGACGCCATTCCTTAAGAGCAAGGATAATGGCCAATAATTCTCTGTCACCTATCTCATAGTGGCTTTGAGTGACAGTCAACTTTTTAGAGAAAAACCCACAAGGTCTGAGAGTTCCACCTTTCTCGTGTCGCTGCGAAAGTACTGCCCCGACCCCAATATCTGAGGCATCAACCTCTAACGTAAATGGAAGTAAAGGATTGGGGTGGGATAACACAGGAGCCGCAGCAAATGCCAGCTTCAAATTCTCAAAGGCTTTCTCAGCAGATACCGGCCAACAAGAAGGATTAGCACCCTTGTGCGTAAGATCGGACAGAGGTTTGACAATGGAAGAAAAGTTCTTAATAAACCTCCTATAATAATTAGCGAAACCCAGGAAACGCTGTATGGCTTTAAGACCCTTGGGTTTTGGCCATTGTAGGACAGCTGACAACTTTTCTTTGTCCATGGCAATGCCATCATTGCCAATTATGAACCCCAAGAATGGCACACTGGTTCTATGAAACTCACATTTTTCCATTTTACAAAATAATTTGTTCTCACGGAGTCGTAGCAATACTGCGGATACATCTTTGATGTGCTGTGCCATGTTTTGGGAGTAAATCAGTATATCGTCGAGGTACACCACAACACATGTCTGTAACATATCTCTCAGAACATCATTTATCAGTTCCTGGAAAACTGCGGGTGCATTACACAGCCCAAAAGGCATTACTAGATACTCGTAGTGCCCAGCTCGAGTATTAAAGGCAGTTTTCCACTCATCACCTGCTCGAATGCGAACCAGATTGTAAGCGGCCCGTAGGTCCAACTTGGTAAATATCGAAGCGCCCTTAAGCCTGTCAAAAAGCTCGGTGATGAGTGGTATTGGGTATGCGTTTTTTGCCATTAATTTATTCAAGCCCCGGTAGTCAATGCATGGTCTTAATTCGCCATTTTTCTTTTTTACAAAAAAGAACCCAGCCCCAGCTGGAGAGGTAGATTTACGTATGATCCCTCTAGCAAGGGCATCAGAAATGTAATCCTCCATAGCCTTATTTTCATCACAAGATAATGGATAAGTGCGTCCTTTCGGAGGTACTGCACCAGGCTGCAATTCAATGCAACAATCATAAGGTCTATGCTGGGGTAGCATACTAGCCTCTCCTTTGCTAAAAACATCGCCAAACTGTTGGTACACATCCGGCATAGCAGAGGAGGTGCACATGACCTTAATAGGCTGGATGACGCACTTGTCCATACAAAACTGGGACCAAGCAGCAATTTCACACTTTTTCCAATCGAATTGTGGGTTATGTAACTGTAACCACGGAAATCCCAATATCACCGCATGATGCGGGGAATTAATCAGTTGAAACTGCTGCTCTTCTCTGTGAAGTGCCCCAATAGTCATAGACAATGGCATAGTTTCAAATATAACCTGAGGCGGTTCTAAGGGTCTACCATCAATCGCTTCAATAGTCAAGGGGTTTTCTCTTTCAATGCGTGGAACTCCGTGCAATTCAGCAAAGGTATTATCCATAAAATACCCTGCTGCACCGGAGTCAACCAAGGCCAAAACCTCCACAGAGCGTTGTGCCCAAGACAATACAACCTGTATGGTGGGTTTCATTATGCCCGACACAGGGGACGATTGTACACCACCTAGGGCCTGTCCCCCAAGATACCCTAGGTGTGTGCGTTTCCCGGACGTACCGGACAGGAATTTAGCAAGTGCCCTTTTTTACCGCAGTATAAACATAACCCTTGTTTTTTGCGATATATTCTCTCTGCCTTGGATAGTCTAGTGAAGCCTATTTCCATAGGTTCACTTGTTTCCCGTACTGGTTCACTAGACTTCAATGCCAAGGGAGGGATGGGTGGGCAAAACATGCTACTAGGCTCATTATTTTTTGACCGTAACTTACGATCTCTGGCAATTGATCTCTCCCGTATTCTGGAGTCAATTATCATAACATACTCAATGTAATCATCTAGATCAATAGGTAGATCTTTAGCAGCGATTTCGTCTTTAATGTGGTCATTCAGGCCTTGAGAGAAGGCTGCCAATAATGCCTCGTTATTCCAACCTACCTCTGCTGCCAATGTGCGGAATTCGATGGCATAGTCGCCCACTGTACGCCTGCCCTGTTGTATCTCCATAAGGCGTTTGGCAGCAGAGGTGGTTCTACCAGGAGGCTCAAACACTCTTCGAAAGGAACGCACAAATTCACTAAAGTTCTTAGTACAAGGTTTAGCATTCTCCCACAAGGGGTTAGCCCAAGCCAATGCTCTGCCAGTGAGCAGTGATATCGTGAACCCCACTTTACTACGATCATTGGGAAATGCGTGTGCCGTCAATTCCATAAAGATTTCGAGTTGATTGATGAACCCTCTGCAGAGACTAGGGTCACCATCATATCTTAGCGGCAAGGGTGCAGAAGCCGTTAACCCTTTAACAGTACCCCCTAGGGGTCTGGTATCACTTTCCGGTGTCTGACTTGGCGAGACCACCGGGCTAGAGCTAGATTGGTCAGCAGGTACCGTGCGTTCAAGGATCGTTTGAATTGCAACTGCCAACTGATCCAAACGTTGCTCGAGCACATCCATCCTCCAATGGATATTCTGTGCGTTACCTTCACCCTTGCTGTCTGAGGTCATGGCCCTTTCGTACTGTCACGGTTATTATGACTCTCAGACACAAGTTTTAGGTAAAAAAAATCAATTTTATTGAAATAATAAATGATAACTTAGGATGGCAATAACATACATATATATATATATACAGAATATAGCACAGACAGAAGGCAGACTCTACCGGTCCTGTCAATATACCGGACAGGACAGTCTTTAGGCTCTACCGGCCTTGCCAATACCGGGTAAGGCAACCTGCAGATGGAATAGCATAACGGTTTTACCGGCCTTACCAAATTACCGGGCAAGGCAGCCTCAATAGATACACAATGTAGGCTCTACCGGCCCTGCCAATACCGGGTAAGGCAACCTCAGATGGAATGTGGCAAAAGGTTCTACCGGCCTTACCAATACCGGGCAGGGCAGCCCAGAGATAATAGCAGCAGTCAGATGGAACTGGCAAATTAGCAGAATCGTTAAGCAGCAAGGCTTTTGAGCAAACCAGCGTCCGCACGCTGGAAACAACACTGAATAGTATAGCCGTTAGGCTTAGCGAGCAAACCAGTGACCGCACACTGGAGTAACAAGCGAGTAGTATAGCCGCAAGGCTTAGGAGCAAACCAGCGTCCGCACGCTGGGACCAACACAAAATTGTATAGCCGATAGGCTTTGGAGCAAACCAGTGACCGCACACTGGTGTAACAAGTGAGTTTGTATAGCCGCAAGGCTTAGGAGCAAACCAGCGTCCGCACGCTGGGGCCAACACAGATTTGTAGAGCTGATAGGCTTTGGAGCAAACCAGTGACCGCACACTGGTGTAACAAGTGAGTTTGTATAGCCGCAAGGCTTAGGAGCAAACCAGCGTCCGCACGCTGGGACCAACACAGATTTGTATAGCTGATAGGCTTTGGAGCAAACCAGTGACCGCACACTGGTGTAACAAGCGAGTTTGTATAGCCGCAAGGCTTAGGAGCAAACCAGCGTCCGCACGCTGGGACCAACACAGATTTGTATAGCTGAAAGGCTTTGGAGCAAACCAGTGACCGCACACTGGTGTAACAAGTGAGTTTGTATAGCCGCAAGGCTTAGGAGCAAACCAGCGTCCGCACGCTGGGACCAACACAGAATTGTATAGCTGATAGGCTTTGGAGCAAACCAGTGACCGCACACTGGTGTAACAAGCGAGTTTGTATAGCCGCAAGGCTTAGGAGCAAACCAGCGTCCGCACGCTGGGACCAACACAGATTTGTATAGCTGATAGGCTTTGGAGCAAACCAGTGACCGCACACTGGTGTAACAAGCGAGTTTGTATAGCCGCAAGGCTTAGGAGCAAACCAGCGTCCGCACGCTGGGACCAACACGGAATTGTAGCAATGTCACCAACGCGACCAGGCAGAAGGTCGCCAGGATACTGAAGACAGGTGATGAGATGACAGGAACCAGCAACGATCAGTCAGGTCAGAAAACAGCAGAGAAGTTCAGCAGGAACTGCAACACCAGAGACTAGGCCGGAACCAGGACTGGAAGTACTTCAGCATGCAGGAAACACTGGAACAGTAGAGATCAGGAACTCAGGAACACATGAGATCAGGAACTCAGGATCACTGGAACAGAGGCCCAGCTATCACTAGCATAGTGATAGCAAGAAGGTCAGAAACAACACGAAAGGGCACTCAAAGGGTGCCCAATCCAGGTTTAAATAGTCAATAAGAGGCGGGCTATCTGCAGACAGCCAATAGAAGCCCCCTACTGGTGACAGACAAGTAACTGCAGCAAATCACGGGCACCGTGATACTTTCATTGGGTCATTTGTGTCTTTCCTGTATGAGTCTTTATAGTATTTACAAAAGCGTCATTACTGGCTTCAGTATTGGTGGTCAAGGAACAGTCGTTAATCAGATGGAGGGGATACCACTTGAGCCTTTTGCAGCTTTGATAAGAAGGGATAACAGTTTATCGTGCTTATTTGCCTGATGATATAAGGATCCAGATTATGTAGTTTGTGCTTGTACCAATTACTGCAACCATTTTGTCAGTGATTAAGAACAGTTTTGTTTTTAGCTATCCATCTTTCAGCTTCAGAGATAGCACAACAATAATGCAGCTTTAAGTTGTGATATTTTTTAATTTTTAGTGTAGATAATGGTGTGATCTGCATACATGTGCACAGAAGATGCTTTCAAACTGTGGGCAGATCATTTATAAATAGACAAAATAGAAGAGGGCAATGAATGGAGTCTTGGGGAACCCCACGTGTTACTTTGAGCATAAGGGAGATATTGTCTGTAATTTGATGCTGCTTTCTTGGATAGGCACTAGTCTAGCCACTTTGCAGGTGCTGAACTTACACCTGGTGACAGGGAGGCATTAATTAGAGATGCAATGCAAAGTGGGGATAAAAGTGATATAGCACAGAGAAGGGAGAAGCTCCAAATACAATGTATGAAATATTACCACCACAACCAGGTGCATGCCTGATGCCTCATCTGAGCATCAGTCAGAATCAACCTCTTAAGTATGACACCCTCCCGTAGAGAACAGTTCAATCACATTGCAATGGCCGCCATGTGGCCCCTGCAATGGGGAAGCAACTTGTGTTCAATTGAAGAAATTACAGGAGGACACAGGTAATGTCACAGAAACCACCGGGCCCCTGGCTGGGCCTGAGGGCCAGCCTCCTGCCCACAGACTATGGACCTAGCACTGGAACAGGGTATGGCCTCCCCTGGGACTAATATCTGCCCTGTTTGCCCCTTGCCATGGAGGATCCTCTTGGGGCTAAGTCACCCTGTGCTTATTGGGGGTACAGGGTGACCAAGAAACCCAGAGTACACTTTTTCCCAGCCTTGTCAATTCAAAGGATACCGGACCTCCCAAAAGACTAATATGTAAATTATGTTTCAGTACCTTAACCTGTGCTCAGTGTACACCATGGTTATACTGAAACCACCCTCCACCCATTGACCGTTTTGTAAATATGTGAATTCCTACTTCACCACTGTGCCTCTTTGCATTCTGTGCCCCTCCACCAACAGCCCCATTGTATTGCAGTACCTGTGTCAGATTGGATCCCAATATGGGTGGATAACTTGTGATGTGTGTATTTAAACCCTGTATGTTTCACAATAAAGCAGTTCTTGTCTTAACCTACACTGGTGTTGTCTGGTGGGGTAAGCTTACTGTATCCAGAGTGCGTTCACCCTACACTGAGTCTTGCCTAAGTGACTGGGTGAATGTAACTATGTTCCTAGTTCCTGGCTGGTGGAGTTTCGTGAGTGTTGTCCTCGGTTAAGGAAGCACAGTTTTGGCTGAGCTACTCAGTCTGAGTACGGGTAACCGTCACATTGGTGGCAAGCGGTGGGATGCTTCCTAACTTATCAGACATTCAAACCAGCACTGGGATCTAGCTCCAGTACCAGATATGTCGGATGTTCAGAGGGAGGTTCGATGGTTCTTGGCCCTGTATGGACCCAGCCCCCCAGCAGAGGTGATCCCCACTGTACTGGCAGCAGTGACTCAGCTTCGGGTGGCGGAACTCAAAGTGCGCTCTGGAGGCTCTGCATCCTCGAAGGTACAGCAAGATGAGCTGATTAGAAGAGATTATAGCTGCCGCAAGCTGTGGAGGGAGGTTCTCTA
This sequence comes from Rhinophrynus dorsalis, assembly GCA_037306005.1. Classification (NCBI taxonomy): domain Eukaryota; kingdom Metazoa; phylum Chordata; class Amphibia; order Anura; family Rhinophrynidae; genus Rhinophrynus; species Rhinophrynus dorsalis. Next base: position 32,185,985 of record CM074723.1, read on the forward strand.
ACTGGAACAGGACTACTATGGAAAGATCCTTCCAACTGCCGAAGAAAGGTACCTGCTCCAGCTGGACTTGCGAAAGCCGTTCGTGGTGGTCCAGCCCCAAGAGGAATGGGTGGCCAAGCTGGACGTGCTGGTCCAGGCAGAGCTCAGGTTGGATGAAGGATACAGGGCTCTGCGATGGTTTGCAGCACAGTTGTGTCCAGGGCTGGAAGATAATGATCCCACAGAGGGCTGGACACTTTTGTTAAGCAAGAATGGGAACTGGAAAAGGCATATAGAAAGTTGTTCAACAGCATGGCCCAGAGATTACGGATTGTCCAGATTTCACATCTGAGGATGGTTACCCAGGAGGGGTGGATTGGACCGTGGTCTCCATACCTGGGTCCAAGGGATGCTGGGCAGATGGCCCAGATTCGATACCAGAGCTGTTCGACTTCGCTCAACAGCAGGATCCAGAGACTGAGGATTGTGGGGATTTAATCGATTGGACTTTGGAGGATGTTGAACCAGGAGAGATGGATAAGCCTGTAGTCACCACACCTGGGTCACAAGGATGCTGGGCAGTTGACCCAGATTCCTAACCCTCTGGCAGGGGAGTCCCATCAGCCTTGCTGTCCCCCAAGCCTGACCGTGACACGCCGTTGTCCAGTCTGGCCACTCCAGCAAAAGAGCTGGCCTCGGGGCAGAGTACCGCTGGTATCTGTTCACTCCTATTTTTTGCCCCTGCCCTGTGGAGTGGGATCAAGATCCTCCCCAGCAGCTCTGTTACCCCGGCAATGGAGGGTGGGACGCCTGTTTGCTCCAGTGGCTCCGTTACCCTAGATCTGGTGAGTGGGATGGAGGTCCTCACCAGTCCCCATTTTGCCCCTGCCCTGAAGAGTGGGACAGACGTCCTCCCCAGAGGCTCTTTTTGCCCCTGCCGCAGTGAGATCCAGGTCCTTACCAGCAGCTTCATTACCCCTCCCCTTGTGAGTGGGACTGCAGTCCTCAACAGCCCCCAATCAGCTGACTTAAAGTTCCCCCTGCAGAACAGAATACAGTACCAACGGAGTGAGAGACAGACCCAAAGGATTGTATGGGATATGGGACTGACTGAGGACCCGACTAACCTGCTGACAGACCTGGTAATGGTCTGGCCCTAGGTTAGTCTTATTTGGAAGGGGGGGGGAAATATCACAGGAACCACCGGGCCCCTGGAGGGGCCTGAGGGCCAGCCTCCTGCCCACAGACTATGGACTTAGCCCTGGAACATGGTTTGGCCTCCCCCTGAGACTAATCTCTGCCGTGTTTGCCTCTTGCCATGGAGGATCCTTTACCAGCTCCCCAGTCCCCTCTTGGGGCTAAATCACCCTGTGCTTATTGGGGTTACAGGGTGACCAAGAAACTCAGTGCACACTTTTTCCCAGCCTTGTCAATTCAAAGGATACCAGACCACCCAAAAGATTAATATGTAAATTATGTTTCAGTACCTTAACCTGTTTTGTGTATTGTGGCCTCTTTGTAGCACTTGTACCCAGCCCTATTCCTTTGTCCCATTGTATAGTTAACTCACTCAGGTCTGGCCCATTGTATCCTGTTGTCACCTACCCATTGTTTCCTCACACAGTATGTTTACACTCCCCTTGTGCTCAGTGTACTCCATGTTTATACTGAAACCACCCCCCACACATTGACCCTTTTGTAAATATGTGTATTCCTACTTCACCATTGTGCCTTTTTGCATTCTGTGCCCCTCCACCAACAGCCCCATTGTATTGCAGTACCTGTGTCCGATTGGATCCCAATATGGGTGGATAACTTGTGATGTGTGTCTTAATGGCTTTGAGGCAGAGGTAGGCTCAAAGCCCCATGTCCACTTTCCTTCCACTGATATGGTCAAAGGAGGGATCAATCTGTTGCTCAGGTGTGGCTGGCAAGCATCCTGAGAGTATGTGATGTTTTCACTTTCAGATGAGCATAAATAATCTGCAAACACTTGGACAGCTCACTCTACGCAACCTGTCACCCAATTACTTATTTAGCCCTTTGAGTGCCAGAGGAGTATCTGACAAGTCAGATACCCCACTGGCAATCACAGTGTTAAAGTCTAAGCTTTAACACATTTCATTACGTTAGATGTCCTTTAAACAGGGCTATCTTTAAAGGGGATCTTTCACCTCTAATCCGAATGCCCCATGTGAATAAGCCTAAACTGACTATATGTTTTGTTATTTTGTTCCATATTGTATTTTTGAAGATACTTGACTTACAAAATTTGCTGTGTGACTTCAGATAGGTATCTTGCAGTACAAGCTGTACCGCAATCATTTAATTTCAACGAATGCCCTCCCCTGTGCAGGCCTATGGCTGCCCAAAGCATGTACATGTTGTTCTGCCAATATATTAAACATTTTGTGAGGGGCAGGAACTTACAAGGTGATTGATGGGCCTCACAACGAGGGGAGTGGTGCCAATCATGTTCCACGTTGTACATATGGCCATGCTCATCCTTGCTGATGCACTCTATGCGGTATTTTTATAATCTAAAGAAATTATTTTTAACTATAAAACAGGACAATTAGGACTCAACTACATACTTTTTATTGGGAGAGTTATTACTGTAGGTGAAAGATCCAATTTAAAACCAAGACTGTGGTATTGTGCATGCTTACTCTGGAGCAGGGGTAGGGCAACCTTTGGAATTCCAGGTGTTGGAGACTACTAGGCCCATCATTGCCAACCAGATGGAGTGCCAAAGGTCACTCTACCCCTGTGTTCTAGAGCATGGTTTCTTAACTGTGGTCCTCAAGTACCCACAAGAGTGAAGGTTTTCTGGATTTCCCTGCTTGACTGTAGGTGGAATAATCAAAATGAAACATCCACTAATTACACACCTGTGTATAAGCAGGGGAATCCTTAAATCTTACACTGTGAAGGGTACTTGGAGATTGCGGATGGGAAAATGCTTAGGTGTATACAAGATAAAATACTGAAAAAGTGATCTTATGTGGAATTCAAATCCAAGACTCAAGACTAAGAATAAGAAACAAGTTATAGCAATAATAGTTTTAATAAACCATTTTTACATATAATATCATACATATACAACAGTGTGATAATAAATTCACACACTCATCTGAATGTACAAGTGCCCTGTACTTCCTAGATGTGTATCACTGTCCAATGAATTGTATACTGAAGACAAAAAATATAGTCAACACCTTTGTCGCTGGATGGATTCCTGAGGAACTGAATGTTGGACATATACTCTTATGAAAAACTGATAGACTTGAGTTAATTCTCTCGTAATCAATTTAACTCTTTAAGGACCTCTTAAAAATGCTATATTTGTCACGTTATTTAAAATGTATTATACACCAATCATCCTTTTCTCCTTGGAAGGGGTCACCTTATCAACTGTCCTGCGGTTGCCAAAGGCAACTCTACACAGCGATCTGCCGAATGAGACACCCAGTTTCTAAGAATTGTAAACAAGTCCTTTATTGTAACTAGGGAAAAGGACTCATCTACAAGAATGAAATCGGTCTGTCAATTCTCAGATATTTTAATGTCATTTTTTTGTATCCAACTCCTCCGTCTCTGACAAAGGAAAAAGTAGTCAAACATGGGAGTGGTTTAATCTATAGTCATATAGGTATTTTCAAAAAAGAAAAACATTTGAACATCACTTTTTTTGTCCGATTAAGTTAACTTTTTTCTGATCCCCCTCCCCCCAAAAAAATGGTCTAAACTTGTAGAAGACAAATTAAAGTGCTATTAGCAGAAGGTGTTAATGGGTTAAGAAAAAAGTCTTTGAAAATTTGTCGTTTTGAAGACAAAAAAAAATGTCTGTTTCTTTGAACATTTCATTTCATAGACTAAATGAAAGACGTTTTTAGCATTAGAATTAACAGCAGGATTCATCAAGATCTTACCATCATTTATAATTCTTTACAACACGTTTTCAAACATGACAGATGTACTTCTGAAACTAATGTCCTTCTTTTACCACCAACTCATGATTTGGCAATTTTTTTTCATTATGATGACTTTTTGAACATCTCACCCTTAGAAACAGTGAGATGTCCTATTCGACAGCCCTTCATGCAGAGTTACAATTGGCAACTCCAAATCCAGTCAACATTCTTCCTGATCAGTCCCTTCCAAGGATAAGAGGCCAATGTCACAAAAAAGGAGGGGGTATAATAAACATTAAATAACTAGAAAAATATAGTCTTTTTAAAGGGGATGTATCACCTTATAAAAAGGTGTTACCATCTGCTTTGCTAATAAAAGTAATACTATAAAAGCTGTTTTTTTTTTTTTTATTTAACAACTTACAAAGATATTGCCTCTACAATTGAAGAAGAGCTTTGTGGAAGAATCAGCATGTCCCATTATGCTGGTAGGCAAAGCTCTTCTGCACGTCCTATTTCACCTCTCACTCCCAGCTGCCTCAGAAAGTGCGTTCACACTTCCCTTCAGTGTGCTGTGAACGGCTCCTTGCATTACAGAAGACGTGAAGAGCGAGCTGTGCTGTGCACATAATGCGGAAGTGCACAGCACAAAAGAGGCAATATCTTTTTTTAATTTGTTAAACTAAAAAATAAAAAACCACAGCTTTCATATTATAAAGTTTATTAACAAATTAGATAGTAATACCTGTTTATCAGGTGATACATCCCCTTTAAGTTTGTCACACAGATTGCTGCTATTGGATTAACTCAAACATTAAGTATGCATTTCTATGTCTGTAAACCCTTAGATACTACAGGTTGCCAATGCATTGCAAATAAATTCACTGGAGATCTCGCAAGCATCCAAGAGGATTTCATTTTTTTGTAATGTGTCTAGGAATATGGACAGTAAGGAAAAAAATACCTGTAAGTAAAATGAACTCGATCTCTGCATTTACTTCAGTTTTGATGATTTTACCAATTACATCTTTTCTCCAGCAATTTCCTGAAAATTATAAATGTTCCAGGTAACATGAACTCTTTTTCTCCATTTTAAGAAGTGTACATACATTTTGGTACACATATATATATATATATATATATATATTTTTTTTTTTTTACTCCCATTCTACTTTATTGTGCAGTAGTTCAGACATATTGGCTTTTCTCGTATTTTTGGACACTAACTTTGACGTTATATTGAAGAGGCTTCAAAATGAACATATAATGAAGCAAAATAATAAGATTATTCATTTTTTTTTTTAGTTACTAAAATACATTTGAGGAAAATTGCACTTTTTAACCCTTTGAGTGCCAAAGTGGTACGCAACGCATTGCTTTGCAATGCGTTGCGTACCCCTCTGGCACTCAAAGGGTTAAGTTATAAGCTCTAGGCAACGTGATTCAGGAAGTCTTACAGCTGCAAAACAGTTGTACAAGGAAGAGTTTTTCATTATTAAAAGAATGACGACTTTGTCTTCTCTCTCCAAACTGCTACACTTCTCAAAGGTTTTAATAAATAATACATATAAATGCATGAGATATGAACGACAGCTTAAAACGTTTTGGTTTTTCTACCAATATATAAAGAAAAGTGCAGAAATTAAGATAAACAAATATATTAGTAGGAAAACTGGATAACTTTAAATCACCATCAGCGGTCTATTTCACTTGCCTACGGAATTAAAGGAGCAGGAAACTTTCTTTTTTTTTAATGAAAACATATTGTGGGGTGTTTTCTGTTGAGTAAAATAAGGGTACTCCCAGTGCTGAGAGATGCATGTTTTCAGGGTTATTACAGTTTAAACCCACTTTTTTTACATTAGCAGTGGCCTCTAATGGTCAACTTCCAATTAGTTATCCTGTTACATTCTAATGGAGAGGAAAGCCGGTGACTTCCAGTCCTCCACAGAATGTGATAGAAACTGTTATAAGAACCATCCTTTAATATAGTATAATATTTTCAGCCACTGAGATACTTACCCTTACTGGTTACAGAAAAGGGTAATCTAGATAAGGAAGAAGGCCAAGGGAGGGAAACCTTTAGCTCACTAGCTACTGTTGGACTTCAGTCTTCATCACATGGGCAATGGGTGACCTTAGGATGATACGAGATGTAGTTCAAGAGTAACTGGAGTGTCAACATCTCCCAGTTCTGCAGAACTTGCATACTCCAGCACTGATGTTTTCTCACTATGAATATTGCAGTGAACCCTGGGATGATAAGTATAGAACATTTTATCGTTTTACATATATGAGTGTATTTCACCCCATTTCCTTACTTCTCTAAATCACTTAAGGATCAGACGGATGTACAATGCACAAGGGGGGGGGGTTCATTAACCAGTGATAAAGTGGAGATGACATTTCCAATTCCTATGTTATTCTATGGGGCCTATGCACTACGATTTATTCAACTTTAGTGAACAGGCTCCATAGAATAATATAGGAACTGGAGAAGTGATAAACTGGAGAAATTATCTCCACTTTATCACTGCTTAGTGAATCTCCCCCAATGTGTTGCACACCCCTCTAGTACTCAAGAGGTTAATTTGATTAATTTGCAAGAGGAATGGAATAGGGTTTACAGCAAGAATACTTTCTGTTAAAGGAATAGCACATTTTAATCATGATTTCCCGACGGAGTAAAGCAATGCAGTTGCTTAAGTCAAAAGTTATTACAGCTCAAAATGTTTTTTGTGTTAACAGGGTCACCTGGTATACAGATAATAATTCTGTTGCACTATTTTCGAGAAGTGTGCTATGGGCTACAGCTCTACATAGAATGTGACAGCAACAGATCCACCAATCTGTGATAGTCTGAACTGCTACTACTTTTGAATAAAACAACTACAAGGAGTGGAAGTACCCTAGACGTAATCTGTAGGAAAGGCCCTAACAATAAACGTGTTGTAATCCTTTCGCTATACATCTGCAGACACTCCTTTATCATTGACGTCATTTTGATTTTTCAATTTACAAGTTTTGCAGTTGAAAGATCTTCCCTTTGAATGATTTTGCTATTTATTACTTTGCCTTTGGTTTTTGATGGTTTCTTTACAGACTAAAATCTAAAAATGAACAAACAAAAAAAAGCATAAAAATTACAATTAAACAAACATTTTTTTTTTTTAATGAATAGCTTCGAGCAGGGTAGTCAACCTTTGGACATCCATCTGTTGGGGATCATAATAATCCCACACCAGCAGATTTACCAGAGTATCCCTATAACCCTTTGAGTGCCAAAGGGGTATGCAATGTATTGCTTTGCAATGCATTGCGTACCCCTCTGGCACTCAAGGGGTTAAAGAGCGAACACTTATCAAAAATGCACGCGACATTACCCAGACAGGTGCCCCTCCGGCACCTAGAGGGTTAAAGGGATGATTTGGCATACTAGCCAACAGCTGGGGATGATGGGAGTTGTAGTCCCCAACAGCAGGAAGGTAAAAGTTTGGCTACCCCTCGTTTAGTGGTTTCATAGTCATCAACTATGAGCAGTTCTGTACTTGTCGTATCCTCATGCCCGCTGAGGTTGTTATGTGTGCATGTGAGAAGAATATACACCGAGCTGAATTACTCTTGGCGAAAATAATAAAAATATATACAGTTCTATTAAAACACTGCAAAATAAAGTTTTTTTTGTTTGTTTGTTTGTTTTAAAAACTGAGATAAAGTATATTTAAGCCAGTATTTAGGATGGACTGCCAGCACCAGGTAAATGGATGTACAAATACCCCATAGTAGTCAATTTTGGCACATTTATGTATAATAGTGCATGCCACCATGAAAAATGATAAACGCCACGTGAAGCACTTCTAGGCCTGTTAATCCTTTGAGAGCCAGATGGATGTGCGGCACACTGCAGAGTTGTGGGTTACACACCACCCGGACATTCACAGGGTTAAGGCAGCATTGCAGGTACAAGTTAAATGTAGCGAACAATTGATATAAATAGCTTGTTCACTTACCTACAACAAATATATTTATTTTGTATTGCTGGCTGTGATAATATACATTTTTAGGATTTCTGTTTTAAAATAACCAGAAATTAGAAGTCAGTTAATCGGACCTTGCATGAAACCGTAATGATTAAAAATAAGATGCTCTTATTTCAAACCTAAGCCTAAATCTTCCCTGACCTATCACGTATAGCAGCAACAACTACTGTCAGCGACTTGGGTGGTCACAAAATGGACCACCTCAGCTGGCAGAGTGGCAAGGCTAAACAATGGAAGCCTATGAACTCAATTGCTGTACTGTCATTACCAATAGACTACAAATGGTGGGTTAATAAAACTTGACACTTGGAGGCTACGGGAGACTCTAGAGAATGAGACTCAGGATCAAACTGAGAACCATGGAAGTTGACTTTTCTAACTTCCTATGATCCAGCTAATGTGATGGAGAACACAAACCAGCCCCCTCTTCGTTTTTAGATCTGCCAAAAGGGCACCTATCATGAAAGTCACCTCTTGTAGTTTCACTTAGACAACAAGCAGGCAGCTTCTCTCTCTGTAATTATGGTCAGTAAAAGCAGCTGATTGCTTGCCCTGTGATTGACCCTCTGTAGCTGATTTATGAACAGTAACAAACAGATCTAAAGTGGTTAAAGGGGCAGTGCTTCCAATTCCTGACACACCTAAACACTAATTAGTTTTTTTTATAGCTTCACCCTTCTCTGAATGTTTCTGGATCAGTAAATTCAGCGAGTCCCTTTATCATGTTCTGGTTCTAAATATGATGATCAAAGACAAGTCTACTGAAAGAAATGTGAATGAGAGGTTTAGGTAGGACTTCAGCTGCTGAAATCAGAAGAGTTGAAGAGATTAAGAGCAAGTACTCTCCCCCCATTGTCACAGCAACACATAAAGCATGGAAAATTATTTTTAACCCCTTAAGGACCATTGACGTACCCGGACCGTCACTTAAGGACCATTGACGGTCCTGGTACGTCAAATACTTTTACTCACCGTTCTCCTGTAGGAGCGCAGTGAGTAATTCCGGGGACTGAAGTTGATCGCTCCAAGACAGGAGCAATCTCTTTCAGTCCCCCGTTCGGCGTGCAACCCCACATGATCAGACACATAGGACAGCACGTCAAAGTTTCCTATCTGGTCCTTAAAGGACCACACACCGTGGGACCACTGGTCCTTAAAGGGTTAATTTTATGTGAAGAAGAGATATGAGTACAAAAATAAAAACACAGACCTGCCTTATTTTCTCCTCTTAACGTGTTAGAACACGTATTTCAATTTTGTGCCAGGAGGTACTGCACCTTTAACTTGTTCCTGCCCTTGTCTCGTTGTTGCAAGAGGCATTGTCCCTTTAACAGTGTCTGAAGTTAAAATGTTACCTGGAAATCGAAAATGTCAAAATATCTAGGGGGAGATTCATTAATCGGTGATAAAGAGGTGATAACAGTGGAGAGGACTTCTCCAGTGATATCACTTCTCCAATTCCTGTTATTCTATAGAGCCTATTCACTAAGATTTCTTCAACTTTGAAGATATTAGTGACTATGCTCTATACAATAACATAGGAACAGGAGAAGTGATATCACTGGAAAAGTCATCCCCACTTTGTCACCTCTTTATCACACCTTAGTGAATCCCCCCCTAGAATCCTATGAAGGTGGGGGAAGTTTGCATCTATCTATTATGCTTAAAATTGTCTATCTAATATAAGAGCATCCTGTTTTTGAGCACTGCAGCAACAATCAAGCCACAAACTGCCTCTTTCACATGAAAATGGGACTTTCCACCCATTGAAGCAGGTGATCAGGGCTACAGCGAATGTTTCTGAATCCCATTCCGACACACAGTATTAACTGGGAGAAGAACCCATTAAAATGCTGTACGCGCACAGCTTAAATTAGTTTAGCAAAGTATAAAAATGAAGGGTGTGTCTCTGCAATGCTGCTCTCATTAGAATTAACCTTTTAGATGCTAGATATTTTTCCAAAGCATTGCTTAGCAATATGATGGAGATGTCTCTAACATCAAGATGTTAATAAACATGTGATTATTTAAAAAAGGCGTTTAAAGGAGATCTACCACCTACTAACAGAAAACACTTACCTCAATATGTCCAGACAATCCTAATGGCCCCTTTGAATTTTGCCTTAACCCTTTGAGTGCCAGAGGGGTATGCAATGCACTTCAAAGCAATGTGTTGCATACCCCTCTGACACTCAAAGGGTTAATGCCTGTTCAAAAGATGGCATCTTCAATGAGTCCTGGCCGTCAGGTCCGTGAAGACGGGCATGAAGTTGCAGGCGATTTTTTTATTAGACTGAAGCAGTCAGAGTGTATGAGCCTACTTAACGTGGAACTTTCACCTTAATTTTACTTTACAGATTTGAAAACTACATTAAAAACTGCCTATATGTCATGTTAGCCAAAGACCACCAAATGTACAGATAAGGAGATATTCATACTTGTTTCTATATGCTAATGTATGCTAACTGTGGTACCAGTGGGGTTTCATATGCTAATTAAGCTTTTCGGTGACAATTCACAGGCTACTGAAACCTTTCAGTGACTTGTCATATACTAATAAAGCTCTGTGCAGTACCAGGAAACGCTCACTTTCACTAAACTACCTATTGGACTTTTGGTTATCATGACAAACAGGTAGTTTCGAATAAAGTTTTCAAATACATAAAGAAAATTCAAGGTGACAGGTCCACTTTAACCCTTTCAGTGCCAGAGGGGTACGCAATGCATTGCGTACCCCCTCTGGAACTGAAAGGATTAAGATTACCATGTGCAGTGTCCTGCTGTCCTGTCAGCAACTGTCATGTCCGCCTCCAAGGAATAACAACCAGGACTGAGTGAAGATGTGACCTCTTGAACACCGCATAAAGGCAAACTTCAAAGGGGCAATAAGGATTTTTGGTCATAGTAAGGGAGTTAAACAAATAAAAGTGTTAGGGTCACAATGATCATCCACTACTTTGCTTGTGAAGAGTCTGTTCTTGGCTGTGTCCCCTTCCATGAAATGAAGGTTGTCGGCCAGTTATAGGTCACATTATAAACAGCTCTTGCTCTTCAGTTGATTTGGCTGCCCACGTGTGTCTGCTGACTAGTTATCACTCGTGACTGGTTTAAAAGGATTAATAATCCTTGTAAAGGATCAATACTAATATATATCGTCATAAAATCTGTACAAACTTTTTATTTGTATTCTAAGTAGCAAAATAGTCCAGCACTGATTGCCGCCAACTCTTCTGTCATACAGAGCATAAAGTTGCTATTTGCTGCACTTTGCCCATGTCCGTTAAAAGCTGCTTGATGCGCCGTTTCAATTGGGGCAATCTTGCGAGTGGATCCGGGGGCTCCAGCTCTCCAGTGAAATCCAGCCAGCTTTCAAGAACTAAGAAGGAAAAAAATGAATAAAAAACAGTTCTGCAAATGTTCAACATGTCTAAGTAATGCAAATATTTTTTTGGACTGAACTACTGTTTTTATAAAGGAACTAACAGGTGTGTGGCATGGCTTTGGCCTTGTGGCAAACCTTATTGGGTTTTGTTTTTTCAAACCTTTGAGTGGCAGAAAGGCATTCAATGCATTGTGTTGTAAATGAGTTCGATACCTCTGTGGCACTCAATGGATTGAATTGTATTAAAAGTCAGACCTCGTAGTGGGGCATCACAAACCCTCATAATTCCCACCCAGGTACTGATCTCCCAGACGATTCAGCTGGGAGATCAATAATGGTGATGCAGGGGAAATTCTCTCAGGTCAATGAGACAAAGCCTCCCTCAATGACGTGCAAGGGTTTCCCGATCCCGCCCACTTCTACCCAGATAGAGTGGAAGCAGGGGAGCTCTCTTGCTCCCCTGCGCTGCTGCTATTGATCTCCCAGTCGAATCAGCTTGGAGATCCATAGCTGGGGCATAAGGAGGACCTCCTCAACCAATCAGCAATTTCCAGCCACATCTACTGACAGCGAACCGAGTCACTTAAACGTTTATGTATATAGATGAGACGTTGACAAACACAAATGTGAGTTACAATTAGGGAGCAAACCAACTGTGGCATGTCGGGAAAGAAGAAAACAAATTCTCACCGATCTAAATGTGGCTTTTAACCACTTGTAAACTAAAGAGGTCTCCTCCCATGCATTGCTCTGCCATGTGTTTAATACTTTTCTAGCACTTAAAAGGATAATAATGTTTAAAAAAAAACAGCAGGTCCAATTAATCTTCATAGTATTTGGGCGATGGAGAGTGTCAGAGTTGTAGTTCAAGAGTAATTGAATGATAAAGTATCCCCCTCCCACCCCTTTTACCTAGTGTATACCGCCTCCCCTTAGATGTGGAATCTGGTCCTGGAACCTGACAGCTCACAGCAAGGGACAATCTTCTTACTGTGAGCATAAGGAAAACCCTGCCACCTTGACAGGTTATTCCTTATGCTCACTGAACATTGTCCCTCTCTGCAATCCATCCAGACAGTCTTGCTAAGCAGTATTACATCAGTAAATGGGGTGGGAGGGTGATACTTTATCATTCAATTACTCTTGAACTACAGCTACAGTATTGAAATAACACTCTCCATGGCACAAATATTCTGAAGATTAATTGGAGCTGCTTTTATTGTGAAACATTACTATCCCTTTAAGTGGTTGAAATATCCATTTAAACCAATGGGAATTTTCATTTTCCCCTATGGTGAAGCTGGTTTGCCCCAGAAGCCTGTGAAGAAGACCTTTAGGATCTTATACAGAAAGCAATAAAAGGGCAATTCTAAAGTAAACCAACAGCACCATAGTGGGTGTAATAAAACTTCCCGTTGATTCAAATAGGGCTTTTAACATCTTGAATAGTAAACAGATCTGACAACACATTGCAAAGCATGTGCGTACAGACACGTTCACAACAGAAAGGTGCCATACCATCTACTTCCTTCTCTATGAGGTCCATCCTGCTGGTCACCTCATTCTGGACATTCTCTATATGAGTCAGGAGATTTAGCTGCCATTGAAGATTGGATTCTCCTTGTTCCTCTGTTCCTCTCCTCTCGTTGCAAATTTGCTCTGTGTTTTCTTCCGCTAAATTCTAAAGCAAGTACACACATAGGTTTAATTACATTGATAGGCACATTGGTATTTACTTTATGCCTTCTGCATGTCAGGGGAATCAGCAGTGAACAGACTGGTAATATGTAGCCTAATCCTCTGGCATTCAAAGGTTACTCATTATTTGCAGCCCCTGGTATTTAATTAAAAGGGAAACAATACCTCCTAATAATAACCCTCTCACTCCCAACGGTCCTTATGAATGTTGATCTCTTGCCTTTGTTCATGAGATAACATAGTCAATCAGTCCTGGAAGACATGTCCAAGGAGGCGGAAATGACAGTTGCTGGTATTATTTTCAGACTAAAGCCTCCATAGATATGACATGCAGAATTGATCTGACAATGTGTCTTGAACTAAGAAGCAAGGAGAAAAAAGGGTAGGGGGCACTAGGATATTCTGGCATAGTAAGGTAAGTGGGGGTTATCATTAACAGGTGTTACTTCCCCTTTAACAATAGGCAAATGGCAGACATACAAGAAAATAGTTATTTTGCATAAGTCTCATTTGGATATTTTTGTTAACGAGCAAGTGCGAGTACATCCCAAGAATATAGGGCATAAATAAATTATTTCCACTGTCTTGGAGGACATATCCCATGTTAGTTAACCCTTTGAGTGCCCAGAGAAGGTTAATGTACTGCTGCTCAGGTTATGTTCCACAATGTATCCTATTAGAAATAAACTTGTTGTTGCATAGCCCCTTGAGGACCAGAGGGGCGAGCAACACAATGCGAAGCAATGCACTGGTTCTTAAGGGGTTAAACACCAAGCCATTAGGATTTTCTGCCCACAGCAAGGTAAGTGGAGGCTTTCTTCCCATTTGAACGCACAGAGGTACACAATATATCCCTTTGTGCACTGCTCTGGAAATCAAAGCCTTAAAAGGCAAACTATACGTTTATGTGATTGGCTCTTTTGTGTTAACAGAGTAATGATCACTCGCATACTGCCCTATCGCATGTGCATTCTAACTTCAGGGTGCAGCTCACCTCAGATATTTTAAAAACTATATTTATACCTAATGCACACATGCACTAGTAGGCCAGTAAGACCTAATCCTGTGTTTGCCAGTATTGTACAGGTCAACAATAGATGTCTGTTAAAGGGGATCTATCACCCCTACACAAGTTGGGCTGAATAGCTTGTTTATGTAGCGACTAGCTGGGGTAAGGTTTTCATTTTTCTAATAACATTGCTATTTTGCCAGATTTAATCCAGTAAACACTGCCCTGCGCCCTACTTCCGGACAGACTGCGATTGCCTGCTCTGTACTGCAGTCTGCCACTCTGCCTCTGCTCTCCTCCCTCTACCCAGTCTCCTCCAATGACAGAGGATTTCTGCATGTAAGATGGAGCGCTCTCATTGGACAGAGATCACTCCAGTTTACAGGCAGAAAGCCTCCGTCATTGGAAGAGGCTGGATAGAGGGAGGGGAGCAGAGGCAGAGTAACAGACTGTAGTACAGAGCTGGTAACCTCAGTCTGTCCAGAAGTAGGGCGCAGGGCAATATTTACTGGATTAAATTCCACTAGATAGCGATGTTATTAAAAAAAATGAAAACCTTATCTGAGCTAGTCGCTACATAAACAAAATATTTAGACCAACATGTGTAGGGGTGATAGATCACCTTTAAATATCAGTATTGTCAATGACTTGATCAATAAATAAACCAATATTTTTGAATAGCTGACGGGCTACAATTCACCATCTTTATCAATAAAAAAAAAATGTGTCCCTCATACATGGCTTTCTGATCACGTGGCCCACAACTCAATGCCTCTGCCCTTATCAGTAGGCCTTCTCCCCTGGGATCAGACCCACAAATGAAGCAGAGGCTGCATTGTAGCAATCTGCAGACCAAAATGGAAGTCTGAAAAACCCCCCATAGTGCACCCTTGTTAGTCTAGAGAGATGAGACTGATCTGTAAGACTCCCAGCTCAGTTTCTTGTCCTGCCCAATGCTTCAGCTTCAAAACCACACAGCAGATCTATGGATTCTGAGTGCTCAAGCTGCAAAGTTACTCGCTGAGCGCCAAATACTTCCAGGTTGTGTTCCACATAAGTCTTCTGGCCCCCCCATTGGGCTACAAAGAGCAGCCCCTGGCTTTTTACGAAGTCTGCTCCCAAAAGATTTAGTAAAACAGAAAAGCTTTCAATAGACATGTGTATCTAAAAATATATTTTGGGTAGTATAAGTAATTCCTGATATTTTATTTCCA
The DNA here is from genome assembly GCA_037306005.1 of Rhinophrynus dorsalis. Lineage (NCBI taxonomy): Eukaryota > Metazoa > Chordata > Amphibia > Anura > Rhinophrynidae > Rhinophrynus > Rhinophrynus dorsalis. The sequence continues at coordinate 32,201,221 of CM074723.1, forward strand.
CATTTTAGCTATGTATTTATTTCTCATCTCTTTACAAAACAATACACTTTATTAGTCTGAATGAGACTATACACCACCCCTGGGCGTTTAGAATAACAAACATTCTCAATATGGAAAAATGTCAGTTTTCAGCTACAGCAATATGCCTTAATGTTGCCTGAGCGCTCCCATCTGTTAGAAATTTTAAGAGCCATTTGTAAAGGTTGAATAGATACAGTACAAGCAGCAGGAATTATCTTCTCTCCTGAGCAGTAGTGGTACAGTTGTAGTCACATCCATTAGTAAAAACACTGTTTTTGTAATACATTGTGTAAGTTAAAATAGGAGGTGGAATTCTGGACCAAACCAGCTACACTATATGAGGCAAATTAAAATGGCCATTGATTTAAAAGAGGCTTTTAATCCCCTGAATGTCCAACACATTGCATTGCATTCAAGGGTTTAAAAGCCCTATTTAAACCAATGGAAGCTAGGCAATTTTTGTCTCCAATGGTGCAGCTGGTCTGCTCTAAAGCACCTCCTTAATATGTTAAAGCGGAACTTTCACCCAAATAAAAATAGATTTAATCCAATGGCTCTCAGTCTACTATTTTTAACGGCTATATTTATTTTAACAAAATCGACATATTTAGAAAGTTATTTAATGTAAAAGAAATACCTGGTGACGTCCTTCCGCTGCACACTACAGTACACTTTGCACCGCTCTGCTCTCCAGCCCATCCTCTTGCCGGCCAGAGCCCAGTAATAAGCCTGCATTGCATGGGTAGGACATGCGCATATGGGCTCTGGCCGGCAAGGGGATGGGCTGGAGAGCAGAGCGGTGCAAAGTGTACCGTAGTGTGCAGCGGAAGGACGTCACCAGGTATTTCTTTTACATTAAATAACTTTCTAAATATGCCTATTTTGTTAAAATAAATATAGCCGTTAAAAATAGTAGACTGAGAGCCATCGGATTAAATCTATTTTTATTTGGGTGAAAGTTCTGCTTTAAAATACACATAATGCTCACTGTGAACATCATCTAGTAGATCAGTTTATCTTATGTAACACAGGAACCATGGGGGTAAAGTTCCCTCCTTCAGATGGCAGGGCACTTCAAAGAAGGCAGGGCCTTTGAGGCGGAGACTCCCTTCTTCCCTTCCAACTTTACCCCCGCCCTTCAGTTTCAAGTGACCTGCCTCAGGAAAAAAGCAAGATGGATGGCATTGTTCTCTTTTAGACATTTTTTTTAGCTATGGAGCTGTAGGATCCCCCATTAGGTGGGCTCTAATTAACTGGCTTCCCTGGACTTGGATTGCCCAATTCAGGTGTATCTGTGGACCATTTCCTTGTGGAGGTTGACTTCATTACTAGTCTATGCCTCATTACTGAATTTCTCTGAGGTTTTGTATTGATATAATGAGAGTCTGAAGACAGAAGACTGGTAAGTTAACCCTTTGATTGTTGTAATCCTTACTCTGTCCCTACCTGGCACACACTAAAAAGTGGCGTTTTTGCCTGCCTAGAACTCATTACTTCTCCTATCTCATGCTTACTATGCCTTCAAATGTGGCTGCCTCAGTAGTACGGGTTTATAATCCTTTCTGTACTGCATTATTCTGTTTATAGACTCTCTTCCATTATTTATATATATATTTTTTTTACAGACAGCCTTATTCTATTCTCAGTTTTTTTAATCATTATTTATGTATATATTTATATGTATTTTAGATTTATTTCTGCTCTTGATTCATTTTTACATTTTTAGAATGTAGCCCCTTTAAAAACGGGACCCTGCGCAGTGGCCATCTTGTTCATTAGGTGTATATGACGAATCTTTATAGGGACATACCTCTGCACCCGTTTCACCTAAAATGGTCAGAGTGAGCTCAAAATGAATCCCTGTACTTGCTCTTTCGCATGGCCGGCACGTGGACAGTTTTCATACCACTTAATGTTGTTATTTTAAAATGTCTGGAGAACAACCATTTGCTTGCTTTATACAATGGAAAACTACACTAACCAGAATCCCCTTTTCCCAGGCTTTCTACATATAACGGGGGGGGGATGGGGGTGCCTTGGCATCCATCTTACTACTCCCAATGCATTGGCTACGCAGAGGCTGGGCTCTCTTCTCCACCTCTCCAGTTTAACCCTTTGTAGTCCAATGGGGGGGGGGAGATGGGGGTGCCTTGGCATCCATCTTACTACTCCCAATGCATTGGCTACGCAGAGGCTGGGCTCTCTTCTCCACCTCTCCAGTTTAACCCTTTGTAGTCCAATAAGTACCTTTTTGGACTTTTCTGTGTATTTTATCATATTTTTTTAATACTTTGTCCTACTTTAGAGGGATTTTCTCTGAACATATCAGATACCTGGGGATACATCGGGAAATCCAAACCAAAGGATTCAGGGGTCCCTTTAACCCCTTTAGCACACTGTTCCTCAAACCAAACTGAACTTCCACTGAAATATTCAGGAACTCTATGTACCTCTTGCATTATGGCCCCTACTATTCCATCAGGGCCCTCGACTGAAGAAAAAGAGGCACTTTGATTTAAGACGGTCTTCAGTTGCTCACATCCTTCCTGCTATTCAAGGGGTCCTCTGCTCTTGGTGCCCCATGTACACTATTAGACAGGCTGACCATGTCTTTGGAGCCAATCTCTGCTGGAGATTCCTCTGTGGAGAAGGTTGACATTGATGGGGATTCCTATGAGAAAGACCCTTGCCCCTTGGCTGAGGGGCTTATCAAAGCTATTTTAGAGACTTTGCAGATGTCTGTGCCTTCTGATAAAGGATCTTCCTCACCAGACATCTTTCAACTACGCAGAAGGTAATTACTCTTTTTCCTCCCCATCATTCTTTGGACCAGGTTACCTGGAAGAATGGAAGACCCCTAATAGGAGAATTTTCAACCTTTATCATTTCTTAGCTGAGGCCTTGCCCCAGAGGACTTATCTACCTGCTATTGATACCCCCATCCCTCTCCTTGTTAAAAACACAGCTTTGCCTCTGGTAGATGCCACAGCCCTTAAGAATCAGGCTACGTGGTTTGATTCTTTCTCAAAAACAAATGTTGCGGCCAGTGTGGCCACCCTGTGATGCTCAACGGATCTCCAGAACGCCTGTCTGCACAACCCGATTCATTCAGACCACCAGTTATTTCTACGATTTGCCTTCGAGAGCAGTCATAACCAGTTCACTGGTCTCCCCTTTGGACTAGCATCTGATTCATAGATCTTTATGAAGGTCATGGCTACTTGGATTTCCAATTCCTATGTTATTCTATGAAGCTAATAAACTAAGACAGGGTAGTCAATTGAAAATATGTCCCAAGTCTATGCAAAAAGAATTCATGTCTATGGACATTAGGCCACGATCACTAAGAATAAGTGTGTCTTATTAGGTGGCTGTCCTTAAATTAAGCACATCATTTATTATTATTTTCTCTTCTTATTTACATATGATCTCTGCTTTAATCTATTGCTAGATGTGTCAATAAACAATTTGATGAAGACTAATATTCCTTATGAACCATTCTAGTCTATTGAAACCAACTTTTTTCTGAGGTCTGACCTACAGACAGATTTTAATAGAGAGAATTTTATATACAGGAAAGGTACAATTCAAAATATATACATAGTTATACTCCTCTGCAGTATGAAGAATGTGTACCTAAGTTAATGTATTATGAAGAAAGACATTTATCTGTAGGGTCTAGTTTCCCTTTAACATAATGATGCAAATATTAGTCCTACAATGGGTTTTGAGCAAACTATGTAGATTTAGAAATCATTAGAAGGCCAGGGGAGGTTATACACTAAGTGGTGATAAAGGTGAGGTAAACTCTCCAATTCCCCTGTTATTCTAAGGAGTATATACACTAAGGACTCTAAAACATGAGACATCTTAGTACATAAACTCCGTAAAATAACACTGGAATTGGACCTAACAAAGAAAAAACATACTGCTGATTAGGATAACAAATGCTGTACTTTGCTACCCTTTTATATAAATAGACATATTACATATCCTTATTATTAGAAAAAGCTATGACAATCCCAAGTACAAAAATACCCAGTATGCATATGCTCAGACCCCTAATTACCAGAAGCACAAAATTGTATTTTCAACTGTATGAACTAAAATACACATTCCTGTGGTTATATGGTAAAACTACCCTAAAACAGCTGAATTACTATTTAAAACTATATATTTCTGGAACATGGCTATCCCACTGCAAAAAATAAGGGCTCACTTGTGTCCAGAAGGTGGAGCTAAAGTGAAAAATTGTCATTTTTTTATTTACATTTTCACCCCTTCAAATGTACTGAAACCTGAGAAAACTATGGAATTTCTAGCTGTATTCATTAAATAGGACACTTAGGAGAAAAATGTCACCCCACTGTTATGAGCTGACATACCGTAGGGGGTGCCAAAAGTACACACGTACACCTTGCTGTTTTCTTTTTTGAAAATAGCTGCCTGGACTAAAATGATCATAATTATTACAAATATGAAGGAAAGGTACATAAGCCATTCAATTTTAAAAGTAGACATTCACCTACATCAAATGAGGGGTTCACTTGCCATTCTACCCCTAGGATGGAGTGCACAAAAAATTCCATAAGGTGGTGCTATAGGAACAAATACATGTTTGTTTTAGATTACCACCACTTCAAATATACTAAAATCTTTGAAAACCATACAACTTCCTACTGTATTCAGTACCTGCTACCAGACTGAAAAACTGGTCCCCATGAGAATGTGATAAGATACAATATGGTGGTGCCAGGAACACTAACCTACACCTGACACTTTTCTTTTTAAAATTAACTGCTTGCAAAGTAAAGTTAGTAGAGGTATACCGTTTTGGAAAGTAGACATTCACCCGCATCAGATGAGGGGTTCCTTTTTAGCCCTAGGCTGGTGACTGTTTGCAGAATGTGGCCTATTTGAGACAATTCAGTTCTTTTATAATTCTACCTCTTCAAAGATACAGATACAGACAGGGATTTATGACTGTAATCAGCAGTGTATGTGGTCAGTTAGTGCATATGTGGGGATCTGTGACTACCAGTGTCCACTGGAATTCGAGAATCAGTGCATATCTCCCACATACACTGCTTGATTGGCAGCCTGATTCCAGTGCACACTGGTAATCTGTCTACCAGTGGGCAGTGGAATCAGCCTGGGGGAATGGGACTGTCAGTGGGCTGTGGAACCAGGTTGGGAGGGGCTAGGGTACATGGGGAGCTTGGAGGCAGCCAGTGTGCATGTCACAGGGGTGTTCAATGCATTGCAATACAAAATGTTGACACCACCCCCCCTTGGTGCACACTCAAACGGTTAATTTTTTTTGCATTATTCTTTAGTCAGACCTCGTTGAGGGGGCATCAGGACCCCTCCTGATGCCCTCTCAAAGCAAGGTGCTGGTGTCACAAACAGGGTTAATTCTTTTTTCATTATTCTCTTTTCAGACCTCATGCGGGGAGGGGGGGTACCCTCCTTATGCCCCCTCCCAACAAGGTCTGCATAAAAGAAAATAAATGCTGTGTGCACCATAGGGCATCCAACTCTTTGCTGAGAAATGTGTTCGAACACACACAGGATTACATTTTCCAACCATAATTTTTTTCGAAACCTTTTTGGGTGCATCAGGATCCCTCCTGATGCCCCTCTCAAATAAAAAAACTGGGTCTGTGTAAAACATAATGAAAAAAATAATCCTGTTTCTGTCACTTGGGGGGCTGGGGGTGTCTGCATTGGATTTTTGTTTTCATTATGTTATGCCCCCCAACAAGGACGAAATTAAAAAAAAATGCACTAAAAAAAAAAATCCCAGGGTTAATTTTTTTTTTTTTTAAAAACCTTGTTGGGGGGAAATCAGGACCCCTGCTGATGCAGACCCAGCTACTGATAGCACTGGTAGATAAATACTGGCGACACAGAAACATACTCTCATGCTTCATTCAATCCTACCCGACCCAGTGGGAGTGAACTGGATTGGGAAAAGCCTTCTCACGTCCCCAGTGATAGCACATTTTGGGTAGCAGGAGAGCATATCACTCTCCAAGTGAGATTAGCTGGGTGATTAATAGCTGCAGAAACATCAGGAGGGGTCCTGATGCCCCATCAATGAGGTCTGAGAAAAAAATTACAAAACAACACAATTGTGGGGGAAGAAGACAGTTACGTATCAGACATGTGGCTGGCAGTCTAGGGGTTGAAGATTTCCAACACGTTAATCTGGACACTGAATGTTTTTCAAGACTGCAGCCACATCAACAGATAATTATGCAGGACGTGGTCACCACTAAGACAGGTTTGGTTTATGTAAGGCATGATTGGGCAACCTGAGGTCCTATGGTTGTTGGACTAAAACTGTACAATAACTTTAGGGCCACATATTTCTCACCACCAAAGACTAGAGAGCTTACCTGTTCAGTCCTTCTTTCCATCTTTTCAGAGCTCTGTAAACATTTTTTAGTGTCCAAATGAATTCCAGATTTTTTTGTCTCAAGGCACATGCCAATGTCATCATCTGAGCTTGCAAGGTCATTCGATGATTTGCACCCATGTTCTGAACTCTGAGGCTTTTGGTAACTGTGCTCGCTTGTAATGTAAGTCTCTTCCATTTTACGAAGTGCATTATGTGGAACCTTATGGTTCTTTCCACAACCTGTTCTTTCAAACTGGTTAACAGCATCACTTGAAACAATTGTTTTCTTTTCATTGAGTCCATCGTGCTCTCTCTGAATTCCAGGACACGCCCACAGGTGGAGGTCAGGGTGCTCCTTGTTCCTTCAATTTGCAGAGAACAATGTAGGTTGAATCATGCGACATTTAAAGGGCCCTATATTCAAAGGAAAACTGAAGTGATCACGCCAGGGAACGGTCAGGATTTGATCCTGCAACTTAGTGTTTTAGCCCAAAATCTCAAGTTCAGTTTTTATTGTTACGTACTACATGATCTGCACCATATAACTCTTTCCTTAGAGCCTAAATTGACAACATTTCTACCAGAAATGCAGAAGGAGAAGTGCTGCATGCCTTGTATGTAAAAGCAGTGACTACTCTAAGATGTATGTTTGGACACCTCTGAGTTAGAGCAAGCAAGGACATATCATCTAAAATCTGCATTATGGCTAACTGATACTTCAAAGATCTCAGGGTTAGCTCATCTAGAAATTCCCAGGTATGAGAATAATTTTTGGGCAAACCAAATGCACTACTGAACAAAAAAATGACCACAATTCCCAACGATTCTGATAGGGTTTTCAATGCGTTCGATACCTGTAGGGCACTCAAAGAGTTAACCCCTTGAATGCAAGAGAGGTTTTCAACACATTACAAAGCAATCTATTGGAGAATTGTCTAGTATTCACAGGGGTTTAAATCCTCATTTAAAGGGACATTTCACCTGAAAATAATATGGTCTATCCAGTTAAATATCGTGTTCTCCTACTCAGAATTTTTTAAAAAAATATTTGAGGTTTATTAGGTAAGAAACAAGTTACAAAAATTATTTTCCTATTCACATGTAGAAACATAGAATTTGACAGCAGATCAGAACTATTTTCCTACTAAACAGGTGTGTATGCCTATATGACCCCTCTTTTTAAACACGCATGACTGAGCTAAACAAAGAGAAGAGTTTCAGTGAACTGAACTCAGTGACTTCTGATCCCAAAACAATTATCTTTTTTTATGATGTAATCAGAATTTTTTTTTAACAAACCTGATAGTTGTATGTTTAGCCTTTATTTTGAAATATTTTATAAAGTTTGGCCCAAATAAAAAAAGAAACGCTGACTAGAAGAATGTCATATTTTGATGGCTATGAACCCTTTTCATTTTGTTGGCCCCTTAAAATAAATGTGTGTGTCCTATAGTGTAGCTGGTTTGGTCCAGAATTACTTCAGTTTTCTTTTGAACACAGGCCTTTAGAAGCATGCTATATAATTAGTTAAACATGTCTAAGTAAAATAGATTTACATTTTCTGTTGTTGCAAAAGGGGATTTGTGTGTACTTACTGATAAGTTATTTTCTCTTAGTCCATGTGGAATGCAGGAACCATGGGGTAAAGTATCCTGTTGCAGCAAAGTTGGGCACTTTCCTTAAAAGATTCTTAGAGGCAGATACTTTCATGAACAATTTACCCCACCAGTCTAACACAGTTTGAATGCACAGCAAAGATCTAAGAAATCAGAAGACAAGAAAGAAAGGGAAACCCCTAAATTAGGGAACCCAAGAGGACACCCCCTGCCCAGGACTCATACAGATGTTTTTTCTCCTGGAGGGAAGTCTGTTCAACATGGACTAAGAGAAAAGGATTATCGGTAAGTACACAAAAATCCCCTTTTCTCTTACATCCTATGTGAAACACAGGAACATATACCAAAGCATCCACCAAGATTCCACGGTAGAAAGAGTAAAAAAAAAAAAACCCTCAAAACAGAAACCAGTTTTAATTGAAACAAACTGGTACAACATAAACCTTAGCTGTCACTGGACACCAACACTGAAAACTAAGTAAAAAGAAACCAACAGGTTACTGGAAAACAACAAAGACAAGAAGGACACCTATATAGGCACAACCACCTGTAGGACCTTCCGAGCAAAACTGGTTTCAGACTAAACCAGCACACTGACATGGCAGTGTCTGACAAATGTGTGAAGAGAAGACCATGTAGTAGCCTTATACAGGCCTGGCTCATGTCGGCCCAAGATGTACACACCATGTTGATGGAATGAGCCATGATCTGAAAGGACACACAGGTGTAGATGCAAGGGATGCTAATATTTTCCAACCTCTATATAAATCCTTGATTATGCCTAATTTAGAATATGGAGTACAATTTTGGGCACCAGTTCTTAAAAATTGTTGAACTGGAAAAAGTGCAGAGATTGGCAGATCTGAGTTATAAAGAGAGACTAGCCAATATGGGTTTGTTTACATTAGAGAAGATACATCTAAGGGGTGATATGAGTATCATTTATAAATACATTCAAGGTCAACACAAAGAACTATTTAATTAAAGGTATAGTAATACTTAAAATGTAAAAACAAATATGTTGTAGGGTTTATACCCCCATGTAAAACAAGGGTACTCCCACTGCTGAAAGGTGTTTTATTCAAAAGGTATTACAGCTCAAAGTTGAATTTTTTAGGTGCAAAATCACAGTGGCCTGAAACTGTATGGTGGCCCTGTTGTTACACCATCCTATGGACAGCTCTGGTCCCGGGACCATAAATCTCCATAGGATACTGTAGCAACAGCACCACTGTACAATTTCAGGCCACTGTGATATTGCACCTAAAAAAAAATCAACTTTGAGCTGTAATACCTTTTGAATAAAACACCTTTCAGCAGTGGGAGCACCCTTGTTTTACTCAGGGGGATAAACCCTACAACATATTTTTTTTTTTTACATTTTAAGTATTACTATCCCTTTAATTATTTATGCAAAGAGCTGAGCTAAGGAAAAGAGGTCATCCATTAAGACTAGAGGGAAGGTGCTTTTGACTAAAACAAAGGCAGGGCTTTTTTACAGTAAGGGAGGTAAAGCTATGGAATTCTTTGCCTCGGGATATTGTATTTGCAGATAATGTAACTGCTTTTAACAAAGCAATGGATGCCTATCTAGCACAGAACAATATTGAAAATTATGACAGTTTGCTTCAATACAGATAGGTTGTTGATCCAGAGAATTATCTGACTACCATTTGGAGTCCGGAAGGATTTTTTTTTACCCACTTGGGGCTTAATAGGAAATGGCTTCAGGGCTTGTTTTTTTTTGCCTTCCTCTGGATCAACAGGGGTGTTTTTGGCATGGGCTGGACATGATGGACACATGTCTTTTTTCAGCCTCTTCAGTTATGTTACTATGTTACTTTATTTCAGAAGATAAGTCTGGAGAATGGTAGCCTTAATCCAAGAAGCCACTGTTACCTGAGATGCAGCCTGGTCCGCACTGGGGCCCCTCGGTAATGACAAAAAACAAATCAGATTTTCAGAAAGGCTGCTTGTGATTAACAAGTGCTTCAAGCACCTAACCACAATCAAAAGATCCCGCTCCTGTCTGAATTAAAATTAATGAAAATCCCCCTCAGGTAATGAAAGGGGATAGTGGGACAGTCAGAGATGTATATAAATGTACAGTGTGCTAGTAATGCCAAAGTACCACAGATAATGGAAATGTGACTGCCAGACCAACAGACATGTACCCTCTGAATGCAGGAAAGCTTGTCCTGTTCAGGCTCCTCTGCACCATAACAAATGTCTGCTCAGACCAGCTAAGCAGAAACCGCGATGAGAATACGGATAATACAAGCCATTCTCAAAGAGATACAGGTCCATTAAGTCTGTGCTCTGGTTCAAACCAACAGTGGAGGAGAGATGGAGATTGCAAAGCCCCATCTTACAGACAAATAAACAAGGCTAACTAAAAGACAAACATTACCCATGCAACCTCCATGACATCACCTTTAAAACTGGATTGAATTGGATTAGACTGGTTGGGTAAAGTGAGCTGGGAAGAAGTTTCCACCTCTGACAGTCTTTTAAGGAAAGTGCCCTGTCCTCCTGCAGGAGGACACTTTACCCGATGTTTTAGGTGTTCCACATAGGGTGTAAGAGAAATATTATTCTAAAAGTTTTAAAGTAGAAGTAACATCTCCTAATACTTACCTTACTATGGCCAAAAATATCCTAATGGTCCATATGAATTTTGCCTTTGTTCAAAAACGATCTTCAATTACTCAAGGTATCATGTCTATGGATATGGACATTTATACTGGGAATCAAGAGATCCACAAATAGGAACAATCATGTAATACAAATTTGCAGGCTCTCTAGGAGTGGTGTCCTCTCCAGGGTGCAGTCTCTGTTAGCTCACTACTGCCTTTCACAGAGAGGAAATATCCTAAAGCATATCATAATGGACCTGTCATAGCAGCAGTCCAGCCATGAAAAGCCAGGAAATTCCTCTCTGAACAAGAGAAGCAGCCAACCCCAGATGTACGTTTTGGCCTTGTTGGGCCTCGTAAGTGAGATACAGCTGAGCATCTGTAAGCAAGGGGGGTCTAATGAGTCTCTGACTCTTACTTTACATATGAAAATTATCCTTAGGGTTAGTCACCCTAAGGGTAATAGAGGAATCCAGCATTGGACACCTTGCTTACAGTGCCTTGAGAGATCAGCTACACCTCACTGACTAGGGCCAACAAGGCCGAAACGAATGTCTGGGGTTGGCTGCTTCTCTTGTTCAGAGAGAAATTGCCTCGAACTTCATGTCTGGACTGCTGTTTTGGTAGGACCAATATGATATACTTTAGGATATTCCCTCTCTGTGAAAGGAACTAGTGGGCTAAAAGAAACTGCACCCTGGGTAGGACACCACTCATAGAGAGCCTGCAAATTTATATTGCAGGCTCGTTCCTAGTTGAGAGTCTCTGATTCTTACTTTACATATGGAGGTGGACATGACAGTTGCTAGCAGGACTACTATTTCTGTAAAGCCCTTTGTATGGTGCTATATAAAAGATACATACAATATCAATGCATATACACACTCCTTACTTCAGTATACCAAACTTCAGCTGCAGCCCATGCAGTATCTCCGTCACACCGTAAATATCGGCCAGCAGATGGTGAGTGGATACAATCTTTTTGGCATTAAGGTAGGTGTAGTTTTCATTTATAAATGAGAGACCACACATGCGGCCGTTATTAAACCAGTCTTTATCGTAACGATACTTTGCACTCCATCTCTGGCCTGCAAAATGAAAGTTAAAATTAAAGTATTCATTAGTTAAATATAACTAGCAGAACATACAGATAGAAAACAAGAAACTGCTTAATACAGAACAAAGCAGCTGCTAGCAATATCACTGACACATTCTTTAACCCCTTGGTTGGTGGAGAGGTCTTAAATGCATTTCTTTGGTTTAATAAAATGAACTGCATAACCCTGCAGTACGGTTTAATGACAAAAAGCCATCTGTCAGCACTATATTTTTTTAAAGGTTTCTGAATAGAGGTCTTTACCTGGCGGGTCGCTGCACACATAGCAGATATACTGCTCAGGAATACTATCTTCCAGTAGTCCCATACAGGCGCTGTGCTGCCAACACAGACACTCTTCACACTACAGCAAAAAAAAGCAAAGGGTAAAAATCAGCACAGATAATGAAGGCTGTAAAATATTTTTTCTCTCCATTAGTCTTAATTTGATCATCTAGTATTTTCCCCATTGGTTTACATTGATTCATATATTTATCCAAAAGCATTCTGAACAAATTCCAACTTTCGTCTGAATCTTTATCTTTGAAGATGACATCCCATTGAATGTCCGCAAATGTTTTTTTTTTTTAACATTATAAAATTAGTCTTTTTAAAGATGAATGTTTTAGTTGAACCTTTGTTAACAGGTTTCTCAAAACAAATTTCTCTGTTGTCCAATACAGGTTACTGGTAACTTTGGGTAGGCAATCCACCCCTTTAATTGTAGGCAGGAACAATTCTAGAATTGTATGCAGGGGGTGGAGCCTACCTTCCCTCCTTGGCTGCAGCTAGCCAACCAGCTCCAGAAGGATTTGTTTCTAGGTGAAGATAACACAGGCACGAGAACAGTTCCAATATAATTTTAGAAATTTTTTTATTTTTCTGTTAGAAATGGAATACCACCATTAGGCAGATTACCATAACTGACAATGCCCTTAGATGTGGCTAGCTCAGTAACCAGGTGCTTTTTGTGGACTTTAAGCCCTGGGGGGAAAATCTTGGCTACAAGTTCTTTCCTCAGGAGTTGCCCACCCAGGCTTCTTCTTAATACATGGTAGTCTGAAGACAGAAAATTTGCAGGAAAGGTGAGTAACCCTTTGAGTGCTGCAGGTCCACAAGTTCCACAGTGCCCCTCCGCACAGGGGTTTACCTTTGGAGTTCCTATTGTACACTCCTGCACTTATTGGGCCTATCTGTATGTCTGTTGGGTGTTTTGGAGCAGGTTTATGTGGTATTACCCTTTAGCTGCTGGTTTTCCATCTTTTGAGGGGTTCCTGACACTTTTCCTATTGGTTCAGTGTTTTTTGGGTATCCTAACATGTTCTAGTGATGTTTCAGGCATTTTTATTTAAGGTTTCAATTTTGTAAAATTAGAGTTCTGGAGCGGTCTACTGCATAGGCGCCATTGCTCCATTCACTCCTATGGGACTGTACAGTTTGGGACATATCTCTGCAACCGCTTAACCTAGCGACTTCAGAGATGGCTCTATTTCTTGCCTGCCCTTGCTCTATCATCCGGTTCATGTTTCCAGTGTGTTGGGGGGCTCAGGGGGCTTTAGGCACAGTGGATAAGGGCCTCAGTTTGAGTTCCCTTAAGGTTCAGACTTCTACTCTATTTTCTTTCAGAGGCACATTGCCATCCTTCCTGATGTCAAGGTTTTCTTTCAGGGCGTTGCTCATACTCGTCCAGCCTTCAAGAATCCTGCTCCTCCATGGGATCTTAACTTGGTTTTGGGTGTTCTTCAGCGCCCTCCATTTGAGTCTTTGGCTACTATTCCTCTACGCCTCTTGACATAAAATATGGCCTTTCTCCTGGAGATCATGTGCGTTTGACGTGTAGCGGAGTTGCATGCTCTGTTCTGTAAGCCACCCTATTTGGTGTTTCACAAGGACAAGGCGGTGCTTTGTACTTTGCAGGAGTTTCTCCCAAAGGTTGTTTCGGAGTTCCACATCAATCAGGTGCCTTCTTTCTGTCGTGGCCCCACCTCTGATAAGGAGAGGGATCTCCACTTGTTAATTGTGGTGCGTTGTCTCCAGTTTTATGTACATCACAATGAGTCTATCAGGCAATCTGATGCGCTGTTCGTCATTCCTGAGGGTTCCAGGGTAGGGAGACCTGCATCCAAAGTGACTATTGCTTCTTGGATCAAGCCCACTATTTGTAAGGCTTACGAGTTAAGGAAGACGCCTGTCCCCTTTCAGGTCATGGATCATTCTACAGGATCTATTGGGGCTTCTTGCTCTTACAAGAATCAGGCCTCCGCTGATCATTTGTGCAAGACTGCCACTTGGTCGTCTGTGCACCTTTTTGAAGCACTACTGTGTTGATGTGCTGGCATCGGCTGATGCCGGCATTGGAAGGAAAATCCTGGAGGCAGTCTTGCCTGTCTAGGATCTTCTTCAGTTCTTGGTGCGTCCTTCACTTTTGAGCCCTGTTGGCTTTAGTTCAGTATGTTGTTACCCCTGTTTAATGTCCATTGACACTTCATTGTTTTGTTGGGCTATATCTGATCTTATGGTTCATATCTGCTCTGGTGACTTTGGGGGTCTTGCGCCTGGTCCTTGCCTTACTTCCTGCCTCTGGGAAACTCAATGGTTGGACATCGTTACCAGTAACCTGTATTGGATGACAGAGAAAAGAGGATTTTAGTCTTAACTGTTAAATTATTTTCTCTTAGTCCATACAGGTTACTGATCTCCCATCCTGATAAGGGACCATGCTTGGCTCTCCTGTGGCAGACTGTGGGGGTCCTTCGGGGTCGTGCTCACAGGAGTCTTCTTTCCCTTCCACTATCTAGTCGATAGTTAGTGTCTCAGATCTTTCTGAAGCTGGCTGGCTAGCTGCAGCCAAGAAGGGAAGGTAGTCTCCACCCCCTGCCTACAATTCTAGAATTGTTCCTGCCTACAATTAAAGGGTCGGTTCGCCTACCCAAAGTTACCAGTAACCTGTATGGACGAAGAGAAAAGGATTTAACAGGTAAGACTAAAATCCTCTTTTCAAAGGGTATATTATGGTCACTATATTGTGTAACATTTCAGAATAGTTTGGGATGACAAGGTCCAGAAAGGCCTCATAGTTTGCTCCTCTACTAGTTGGGGCATGAATTTATCATTAATGATACTCATAAAATTATTCCATTTGTTGTACTGGAAAATGGCTTTCTCCAGTTAATGTCAGGGCATTTGAAATCTTTTGTTATGGTTACAACAGAAAAATGTTTTTTATTTGAAGTAGGACTTCTTTAAACTCCCCAATATTAGGTGACTTGTAGCAAATATCCATCTACATATTTTTTATTATGTATGTCCCCATTGTGTATTTCAACCCACAAAGCATCTACATTCTCACTGGACACTTTATTTAGATCTTTCCTTATACTTAGGTGAAACATGGGTACCTCCATATTAGTTGAACTAGCACCCCCCCCTACCCCCAATATCTAACATCCATATTAAGAGATAAAAGCAAACAAATATGTATCCCCTGGAGTCTTGTCCCTAAACCATTGAATAGTATTATCCCAGCTCTTACCTGAATCATGAAGCCATTTTCCTCATCCATCTCACAAACACATCTGACAATCTCATTAATGGCTTCTTCTTCGTCCTGTGATTCATCAAAATTTGTTGAGTCAAATTCTTGATTGTATTCATCACCACTAAGAATCAAACTTTCAGTTGAAGAGTCTTCTAGAAACTCCATATCAGAAAGATCTAGGTCAAGAAGAAATGAAACAACATTATTTGAGCCTAAACGCAGGACAGCACTCAAGCTTATCCACATTTTACTTTTATCACAAACCAACCTCTCATTTAATGGAACAGTAAAACATCCTAATATAATAACAATCCCTGGCAATTGTAATGCCTACCTCCATGGACATGACATCCCAGAGGGACCAAAGTCAAAGACCAAGACAAAAAAAAACAAACAAAAAAAAACAACAAATCCCAATAGAGGTCATCAAGATTTATTGACATTAGAGTGTGTGCTACATGTAAGGACATCCTCACATGACATAAATCCTTTCAGGTTATGTGTAAATATTGCGAAAAACATCAACAGGCAACCAGATAACCCCAGGGACTGCATTCGTGGCCTCAAGTACACCAAAGGCCCACACATTTAAGACACAATTTCAAAGTAAGGTTTAAAAAATAGGATTTTTGTGAACATACCTGTCAAATAGTTTTCTCTTTAGTCAATATGGAACACAGGAACCATGGGGTTGAGCTCCTCCTCCAGAAGGGCAGGGCACATTTCAAAAGACAGGGTATTTGGGGAGGACTTTCCCTCCTCTTCCTCCAGGTCAATACCCCACCTATTTTCCAGATTCATGTGTGACAAAAGCCACAGCAAAAAGAACCTAAGCAGGTAAGACGAAAAGAAAGCTCGCATGACTAAGACCCTAAGAGGACTCATCTGCCTGGGGAAGGAACCTCAGGTAGGTTTTTCTCTAGATGAAAGTCCTGTGTTCCATATGGACTAAAAAGAAAAGGTAAGTTCACTAAAATGCTATTTTCTCTTATGTTCAAAAAGATTTCAGGGAGGAAAAGGAGAAAAAACTCACACTTCACCCATGATACCAGTGTTCCCTAAGACCAAACTGGATCTGTATAATTGTAGGTGTTAACCGACACCGAACTAGAACAGCACACCATCAAGAGGCAATGGCAGTAAATGAAAAGGAAAAAGATTGATCCTCAGAAAGGTAAAACTGCCTAAAGGACCATCCAGCCAAGGCCAGGACCTTGACTTGGTAATGTTTGGTGAAGGTGTGCAAGGAGAACTTCCTGATCTTCCTGATCACCTCCTGATCTTCCTGATCACGTATGCCTGGCATATGGTAGCTTTGATTTAAGAGGAAATGGTAACCTAGGATGCAGCCTGACCCACCCTAAGGAATGACAAAAAGACAGTGAACATACACAGTTCTTAGGACAGTGCACAACAGTCAGCAGATGGAGATCACTTTCAAGTGTGGACGAATGGTCAGGATGAAAGGAAGGCACAACAATCTCCTGGTTGATGTGAAAGTCAGAGACAACCTTAAGAAGGAACTCCAGGGAAGTGTGAAGTTCCTCCTTGACCTGGTGAAACAAGACAGAGCTTGAAACTCAGCCACTCTCACAACAAAGAACACTGCCAAAAGAAAAGCCATCTTCTGTGTCAGCTGACGCAAAGGAAGGTCTCTAAGGGACAACTAAGACCAAACTAGCATGCCATGGAGGCATAGGATACTGAAAGGAAGGAAAGGCATGAGCCATCCACTGAAGAAAGGTCTTCACATTTGGCAAAATGAGAGAGCTGTGATCTGTACCTTAAGAGAGCTCAAAATAAGACCCTTGTTGACCCAGTCCTGAAGGAAGGAAATTACCAAAGCAAGATCAAACGACAGAGCAGACAAATTCCTGTCTGCACATCACCTGTGAAAGATGGACCAGAACCTATTGTATGCCTTAGAGGAAAGAGTCTTCCTAGCTTGGGTCATGTTGGAGATGACGTCATCAGAGAATCCCTTCCGTCTCAGGAAGGTGACCTCGAGAGCCTTGCCGTCAAGGCCAGCTTCTCAATATCCTTGTATCACAAGGATCCCTGATGCAACAGATCTGGTCTTGACAGCTGGAGGAGAAGTTTGTGAATAGATAGACTGATAAGATCCACAAACCAAGCCCGCATGGGCCAGAATGGGGAGATTAAGATGACTAAAGCCTTCTCCATCATGGAGAAAAATCTGTGGATGGGAAAAATCTGAGAAAAAAATAGTACAGGTGAAAGTTTTATGGAATGAACATGGCATCTGTTGCACAGATCAGAGGGTCCCCTGTCCATACACCGAAAGCGGGCACTTTCCTGTTGCCCTTATTTGCATCTTGTGTATCTACCCTGGCCTGCGGTGACAGAGACCATTGATGAGTGAGATGCTCTGGTCACTGGGACCACATCCTTAGTATGTCCTTCTTAAGTTTCCTAATGTGGAATTGAGCATAAAGGACTTCCAGGGCAGATAGACACCAGGTGACCCAGGACTCACATGTAGTCACATGTAGTCCCTGATCATGACCGAGGACCACTTCAGCGCCCATGACACATCCTCAAACAGGAGTTGGATCTTTTCTTCTGTGAGAAACACCTTCCTTTGGAGGGTGTCGAACCTCATGTCCAGAAACACCAATACCTGTGATAGGAGAGGATTTCTTGAGGTTGAGGATACAATAGTGACACACTAGAATGTAGGCTCAATATTGGATATGGAGAGCAAAGATTTCTTCTGAAGAAAGGCGATGACAGAAAACAAGGATTCCATCTTGAAGCACGTAGCAACCACGTAAGTCCAAAATAGAACGGTAGCCATCGTCCTTATTGGGAACCACACAAGACTGAGATAAAAAACAGAAAAAATTGCTTTTGGGCTGGTACAGGTACCAGTACCTGTTTCTCAAGAAAAGTGGAAACAGCTTTGTCCAAAACACATGCTCTCTCTGGGTTCCGAAGAAACTTTGACAAAAAAAAAAATAGATATGGAGGAAGGGTACATTACAGATACCACCCATAAAACCCACTGGTCTATTATGGAAGATGCCAAGGTGTCCTGAAAAAGGCAGAGACAGCCCCCTGCAGACAATGGCTGACCTGGATTCCATGAGTCATGTGGAGGTCGGTTTGTCAGACTTTGCAGAAGATTTATTTTGCTGCCAGTCCTGTCTTGGATTTGCAGTGGGGTACACTGGGAAGAGACCTTAGGAATTTGTTCCCTCTGCACCCTGTATTGGTGGGTGGGACGAAACCCATACATCTTCCTTGCCAGAGGCTGACTCAACATAAGAAACTTCAGAGACCTAAAGGATCTCCAGCACTGCTCTGATGAGCCCCTTAAAGGTGAGGACATGGTCAGCCTCATAGGCATCTCCAAAGGTGAAGAAAGATTCCATAACTCAATCACTCTCTTAGTTTAATTCTTCCTCAGAGGAATCCCCAATAACCTGAGTATGACCCTTAAAGACAGGTTAAAACAGTTTAAAAGTGTGTAAGGGTTTCCAAGAATGGAGAAACCATTGGGTCTCTATGCCCCACAGTACATGAGGGGCATAGAGACCCAGAACATTATTTACTTGAAAGCCCAGCATGGCATGGGGAACAGTGAATGAGGGGGTAAGGGAAGCCGCTGAATCTTTAGCCTTGGATTTCCCCATATGCCCCTTAGGGTCAGACATGTCCAGGAGAAAGTGTCTAAAAACTAGATAAACTAATTTAAAATATCCCCAGATTAAAGAAAGACCTAAAAAAAGTACTTATCTGGTATGCAAATTATTAAACTGGGGAGGAAAACAGGAGAGCCAGCCTCTGCATAGGATAAGCAAGGAAGAAGATGGTCACCTGTAAGGTTACCAACCAATCAGAAGAAAGCCTGGGAAATGTGGTCTTCTTCTTTGCTTGTTGCACAGCAATGCATGTCTCTCTTGCAGTTGGCCCCAGTGCGCTCAGTGGACACTCAAAGTGGACCATGATAGAGCATGAAAAGAAAGAGCCCTCACTGACCATTCTAGTTCAAATGGTTGCAGAAATATGTCCCATAGAAGTTACTCCCATTGAAGTCAATAGAGCAAAGATGGCTGCGGGAAGGCTCCGGTTCCTAAAGGAGCCATGCCATTAAAATAGAACTAAAAGGTAAAAGTGATACAAAGTCTCAGAATCCCCCTGGGGTGCCCTGGAGTGGGGATGAAAGAATATTAAAGTGGTGGGTGGGTGTAAATAAGCCCCCAAAGCAACATAAACCATTACTGTACACAACAGTAGAATAAGAAAGGTTTAACCTACAACTGTACACTGCAGCCTCTGTACCTCAGACTAATGTAGAGATCAAGAGCTTTGCACGAGTGCATAATACAGAACACACAGTGTGAGAAAGCTCAGCATGGGACATACAGTGGGCCAAGGCACTCAAAAGGTTACTCACCAATGTTCTGTCTACAGGCTCCCATCTAGAGATGGCAGAATCTCTAGGAGTCTCTGCCATGAGGAACAGGCTTGTCATAAAGTCAACCTACACAGGAAATAAGGCCCACAAAGCACCTGTGAACTGGACAATTGAACTCCAGGGAAGTCAGTGATGGGAACCCACCTAACAAGGGACTATACATGCCCATAGACTAGATGGGCTGAATGGTTCTTATCTGCCGTCAAATTCTATGTTTCTATAGCTGAAGATAAAACATTAAAAATCCTAAAGAAAACTAAGAGAATGGTCACTGCACTCCTTTCTGCTTCTCAGGAAGCATGAATCTGAGAAGAAGGCAAGGGGCAGATTTGGAGAAAGAGGAGGGAGTCTCTGCTTTGTAATGAGCCTTGCCCTCCTGGAGGAGAGGTTCAACCCCATGGTTCACATGTTCCATACTGGACATAAGAGAAAAGTAGATTAACCCAATAGATTTTTCAGAGCAGTGGTTCTCAACTCCTGTCCTCAGGATCCATTAACAAGCCAGGATTTGATGATTTCCTTGTTAGAGCACAGGTGAGTTAATCAATGTGAATGATCCTCTGATCCCCACACCAGTGATCTAGCAGAGAAATCCCTAAGTCCTGGCCTGTTAGTGGGTCCTGAGGACAGGAGTTGAGAACCACTGCTATACAGGTCTCCAACGCAATATTTGGCAATGCCTTTTAGACCTCTCTAGCACCCAAGGGGTTAAGATGCAACAGTATAAAAGGAAGTATGGTCTGAGGCAAAATAAAGAGGATTTGTGCTTTTTTGGGGTGGTAACAAGAGGCTTTAGGTGTGGTAGAACTAGAGGGGAATTATCTCACTGTGCCAAAGCACAGACTGAGGGCAACAGGAGAAGCCTCTGCCCACCACTGTCATAGAACTATGTAACAGTCTGTCACTAGCAAAAACCAAATGAACAAAAAGATATTGCTCTTCTATATTTGTTACAGGGCAATATACCCTAATTAACATATATTTTTTAAAAATAATTGTTATACTGCCCCTTTAACATTGAGTAATATGCCTGTGCCTTAGTGTCCAAACCAACTGTCATTTCTCCTTGTTAAACACTGCATTGTACACCCCACTGGTTCACAGGTGGCTATTCCTTTGTATTATCTTTAAAATATTGTTGCATCTCATAGTCCATTGCCCCTTGTAGTCTGGATAATACAGTGAATCATGTAGGTATACATACAGACATTTTAAGAGTCAATTATAATTACATACAGGCAATACATTGGAAACATCTATAGCAATGAAGGAGGTAAAAGTCTAAGTTAATTTAATTCATATGGGACTTTCTATGCATCTTACATGGTGTAGAACTTTGCTCCAATTTAACTTTTTGTCACCCCGTGTAAATAAAGTAAATCTGATGCAAAATTATACTTACTTTCCCCAGTCAAATCAACAGACAGAATGGCCCGTGGGAACTGGAACGAGGTGTTCACCATCAGTGTGTTCCACACAGCGACATTACTAGAGGCCACTCGTGTCACTGGAGAGGTGCATCGGTCTATGACATTCAAGGAGCAGTCTTCATAATCTGAATATTCTTCATAGGGGGAAAGACAAATAGTCATATGAGAAAGAGATTCTGACACATAAATGAGTGTTACCAGCTTAGTACCATATGGTTTAAACCAGTTGTCTCCAAACCTACCTTAAGGGGGAGCCCTAACAGGCCGTCTTAAGGATTTCCCTGCTTGAGTACAAGTGAGTTAATCAAAGGCCAGTAATTTAAAGAGGAACTATACACAAATAGAAACGTGGATCTTATTTTGCTTATCAAATGGACTTACCTAGGTCGGTGTCTTTCAAACAGCAGTCAGTTCTATATACTGCATTTAATTTCAATTTTAGTCTACTGCTAGTTGTTTCAGTTACAATCTGAAAACAACTAGGGTCCCTTATGAATCATTCTGGTCTATTGAGTGCCACTGCTTGTTGTGACAGAGTTTGATTATAAATACTATATAGGAAACAGCAGATATAATGCAACATTTAAAATACCTGTACCTGACTGCTGTATGAAGGATACCTAGCTAGGTGTTAAGCCAAT
The DNA here is from genome assembly GCA_037306005.1 of Rhinophrynus dorsalis. Taxonomy (NCBI): domain Eukaryota; kingdom Metazoa; phylum Chordata; class Amphibia; order Anura; family Rhinophrynidae; genus Rhinophrynus; species Rhinophrynus dorsalis. The sequence goes on from CM074723.1 coordinate 32,223,043, forward strand.
TAAGAGTGACTTATTCCTAGTGAATAGTTCCCTTTTAATTAACTTACCTGTGCATAAGCAGGGAAATTCTAGAGGACATTTTGGGAACCACTGGTCTATACACACTGCCTAGAATACATTGATAACCTATTATTTTATAACTGCAAATAAATTGTAATTTTTAGTTCCACTAGAAACATTAATCTGTAACTTAAACTTCTTTCTTACAGAGAAGAGAACGTAACAATGAAAATGATGTGAATGCATTAGATCTATTCCCAATATATTCTTTTGAAGTCAACGTAAATTTAAACATAATAAAATCATATCTAATAACTCACAATGAACTTACATTTTGCATATGTATACTGGAAATCTGTTGGAAGATGCAATTAAAAACATGGAGTTTGCTGGCTGACACATACTAAATAAACTGGCATTTTGGTCTGCCTAGTCTCCTATTGGCTCAATAAGCCCAAGGTTATATATGCCTCCTCTGTTGGGCCAAAGCCTGAATCTATCTATTATCCTTTTGTTAACCCTTTGAGGACCACAGAGGTGTACAACACATTGCATTGCAGACCCATCTGGCCCTCATGAGGTTAAATGTGTTCTTTTGCAAACTATCAGAGCATTCACCCCACAACTTCACATCTTGTTCTCAGCATTAGCCCATGCACACCAACAGTTCATGTTTTAATGACATACCTGCTTAAAGGGACACTAACATCAAAAGAAAAAGGGTGGGAGACCAGTAACCTGTATGGACTAAGAGAAAAGGATTTAACAGGTAAGACTAAAATCATATTGTCTCTGTCGTCCAATACAAGTTACTGGTAACTTTGGGATGTCCAACCATTGCATTTCCCAGAGGCGGGAAAAAAGGCAAGGACCAGGAGCAGGCCCCCAAAGTCACCAGAGCACCAATGAACCTACAGATGATGAATAGCTCAACACTAACTGCAAAGTATCAACGGACACTGAACAGGGGTAAAACAAACCCCATAAACTGCTACACAGCACACAGAACTAGAGCCAACAGGGTTCAAAAGTGAAAGAGTACTGAGAGACTAAGAGATCCTCCTAGACAGGCAAGGCTGCCTCCAGGATCTTCTACCAAAACTGGCATCAGCCGATGCCAACACATCCACACAATAGTGTTTAGAAAAACTGTGCACAGATGACCAAGTTGCCGCCTTGCACAATTGATCAGCTGAGGCCTGGTTCTTGTAGGACCAAGAAGCCCCAATAGACCTCACAGAATGAGCTGTAACACTGACGAGAACAGGCTTCTTCTGAAGTTCGTAACCTTATGAATCATGGACTTGATCCAAGAAGCGATGGTAACCTTGGAAGCAGGCTTCCCTGCCCTAGGACCCTCAGGAATGACAAACAGAGTGTTAGACTGCCTCAAGGACTCAGTGTGATGCACACAGAACTTGAGACAATGCACAACATCCAACAGATGAAGATCCCTTTCTTTGTCAGAAGTAGGGTTATGACAGAAGGAAGGAACCACAATCTCCTGATTGATGTGGAACTCAGACACAACCTTCAGGAGAAACTCTTATGAGGTGTGAAGCACCGCCTCATCCTTGCAAAAGAAGAAAAAGGACGGTCTACAAGACAGGGCATGCAGCTCCGTAACTCGGCGAACAGAAACAATCACCAGGAAAAAGGCCATCTTACACGTCAGCATACGTAGAGGAACGGTAGCCAAGGACTCAAAGGGAGGACGCTGGAGCACTCCCAGAACCAGGTTAAGATTCCACTGAGGAGAAGGGGACTTAAACACTGGATGGGCATGAGCAACACCCTGGAAGAAAATGCTGACATCAGGAATGATAGCAAGACAGCTCTGAAAAAAGAACAGAGAGCGCTGTGTCTGAACCTTAAGAGAACTCGGACTAAGACCCTTATCCACATCATCCTGGAGGAAGGAAAGGACTGTAGGAAGGTCAAAATTCTGATACAGGTCTTTGGTCTACCTTCCTGGCTTGGTGTGCTGACAAACTCGATGGTAGGCCTTAGAAGAAACAGGCTTGTGGGCACTAAGCACAGTAGCCACCACTCCAGAAGAAAATCCTTTCTTCTTCAAAATTGATGATTCAATCTCCATGACGTCAAAGCCAGACAATGAACATCTTCTTACCAGAGGTAACCTTGAAGAAGAAGGGCTGGACGGTGGGAAGTCGAAGAGATTCCGCCACCGAGAGGTCCAGAAGCTCCGGAAACCAAGCCTGACGTGGCCAGTAAGGAACAATCAGAAGGATTGGGCAGCGCTCCAGTCTCAGCTTCCGAAGAACTCTGTTCAACAGGGGAACAGGAGGGAAGATGTAAGCCAGAGGAAATGTCCATGGGAACGACAAGGCATCCACTACGTTGTCTATGCCAGGAATATGAACTGTGGAAATGGCAGGCACATGCTCCTCTGCCCATGTTAAAATAGCCTTGACCTCTAGCCAAGTTGCGAGACTTCTTGTGCCGCCTTGCCTGTGGATGTAGGCTACCGCTGTGGCATTGTCCGAATGCACCCTGATGGGTCAATCCTCCAGTTGCCATGTTCAGTGATGTAGGGCATGAAATATCACCCGAAGCTCCAAGACATTGATGGGAAGGAGAGATTCCACCTGAGACCACCGGCCCTGAACACTCAAGTGCCCCAGCACAGCTCCCCATCCAGAGAGGCTGGCATCTGTCATCACTGTGGTCCAGAAGGGCACCAGGAAGGGTCTGCCTTTCAGGAGATTGTTCAGGTTGAGCCACCATGAGAGGCTCTGCTCCACTTGTAGAGGGAGAGATAGGGATCTCTCCAGGAGATCTGGACGGCCCCTGCATGCCATGATTAGAAACCTCTGACGTACCCTGGTGTGAGCTATGGCAAACGGGACTGCTTCTATGGTGGAAATGAACTTCCCCATCAAGGATGACTACTTCTTGGCTGGAACTGAATCCAGAGACAGGATAGCCTGGACCTGCAATGCTATCTGATGAGCCACTTTGTCCGTGAGAAACACCATCCCCACTCTGAGTGTCGAAGAGGAGGCCCAGAAAGACCATCCTCTGGGAAGGAACAAGGTTTGACTTGTCCGAGTTGAAGGAGGTCACCCAGCCATCCTGATGTAGGATGGAGATCAATGCTCCTAGGACTCTGTTAAAGACTTGAGAAGCCGTGTAGGCCAAACGGGAGGACAGAGAACTGGAAATGCCCTCAGCCACAGGCAAAGCGGAGATACTGACAACTCTCTGGATGAATGGTGATGTGCAGATAGACATCTTGAAAATCCAGAAAGGCCAGAAATTCCCCAGGAGACATGGCTGTTATCAGTGTGCGCAGAGACTCCTGGCATTACTGGGACCTAACCACAAAGGAGTTGAGATCCTTCAGATCCAAAATGGGATGACAGCCCCCATCCTTCTTGGAAACCACAAGGAGGTTGGAGTAGAATCTCAAGCCCCTCTCCAGAGGGGGAACTGGCTCCAGGACTGCCTTGTCCAAAAGGGCATGTATAGCTTATTCAAAAAGGCTCTCTATTCTGCTCCCAAGGGAGAAAGAGAAACAAAGGTCCTTGGAGGAGGAAGAGAGGTGAAGGGAATCTTGTATCCTGAGGCCAGCACTTGTAAAACCCATGGGTCCACCACAGAGGCCTGCCGAACTGAAAGGTAGTGGCGTACGCAGCCACCTACTTGCGGGTGGGGACCCGGGTTCAGTGAGTCATGTTTGGAAGCCTTGGGCATTGTGGAGGACTTGGCTTTCCACTGCTGCTTAGGCTTGGCTGAGGAGCGCGGAGGCTGAGGGACTTTCTGGGTTGCCTGGCACGAGTCTGCCTGAAAGGGACGGAACAGCTGATTCCTTTTGACAGGATCATTCTTCCTCAGGACCACTGGCAGGTGAGAACTCTTCCCTCCAGTGGCCTCGTTGATGAGATCCTTGAGCTCAGGCCCAAAGAGGGAGTATCCCTGAAAAGGCAAAGACAGGAGAGCCTTTTTAGAGGCCGTGTCAGCAGAGCAGATCTTGAGCCAAAGAGCCCTTCTAGCTACCACAGACATGGTAGAAGCCCTGGCTACCATTATGCACAGCATCAAACTGGGCAGCAGAGACATAATGCTGAGCCTCAGCAAAGTTAGCGAGAAGACGCAACATGTCAGAAGTAGGGGCTCCCTGACAGACAGCAGAATTGAGCTGTTCAGTCCAAACAGCCACAGCCCTATTTACCCATGCAGCAGCAAAGGTAGGACAAAGGGCAGAGCCCGCTGTCACAAAAATAACCTTAAAAGAAGTCTCAAGCTTCTTGTCAGTCCCGTCTTTAAGAACAGAGGCATCTGTCACTGGCAAGGCAGTGGACTTAGAAAGCCTGGAAACAGTGGGTTCATCCCCATAAAAATTGGATGCCCCTGAGAAAGAGCAGTTTCAGAAAATGGATAAAGTTTAGCAAACTTTTTAGACACAGATGGTTTCTTGTCTGGAAATTTCCACTCCGCTGACACCAAGCTGTCAAGGGTGGGGTTAGGTGGAAAGCAAGCATGGGGCCTAACAGGCTCCTGAAAAACATCAGAGGGGTCAGAAGATGCCTCCTGCACCAAGGGAATGTTCAGGGTTGACAACACAGGCCCTCAGCCGAGGGGACGGGGTCCACCTCAAAAGGGTCCACAAAAAACTGAGATGAAGGAACAGCTGAACAGTCATCATCAGAGTCCACCAGCAACTCCTTCTCAGAGGAGTCAGACACCATCAGGTACACCCGGCAGTTTAGGCAGGGAAGATCTGATAGGGGTGGGGTCCGCCACGAGTGGAAGACCCCCTGTACCCCCTGTAAAAGTGGATGGAAGGAGTTGTAAGGTGGACCGGAGGTCCCAGGTAGTAGCCTTAAACTCTTACATCCATACAGGCTTTAGTGCATGGCTGGAGGTCCCTGCATGAGATTCAGGGGCAGCAGCGCATGCTGGGCAAATATGAGCTGAGAATTCTCTAGGTAACATGTATGACATGAGGAGCAATAAGCAATGGGAGACACAGACACCCCAGATTCCTTAGTCTTAAGTATAGCCCGAGCCTCAAATTGAACAGACACTCTCACAGAAGTAAACTGGTCAATAAATACACTGATCACCCAAAAACAATTTTTAAAGCGATAAAATAGTCCAGAAAACGTAATAATAAACTTATCTGGTGAAGAAAGGGTTAAACAGCTGAGGAGAGAGGAAGAGTCCAGGCCCTGAATAGGATACTCGTTCTCAGAAAGGCACAAAATGGCTGCCACGATGGGAGCCAATCAAAAACGAGCACGAGAAGCAAGCTCTCATGGGATTTGTAGTTTTTCTGACAAAAGTACCCCAACAGTGCCCGAAACCCCCCAAGCCCCCCAGTATGTTCAGAACATTGACCAGATGACAGAGCAAGGGCAGACAAGAAAAATGAGCCTTCTCTGACCTTGCTGTGATAATCGGTTGCAGAGATATGTCCCAACTGTACAGTCCCATTGAAGTGAATGGAGCAATGGCGTCTGAATCGCGGTCTTAAAGGCGCAGTACATAATTTCAACAAAAAAATAAATGAAGGTAAACTTTAAGCTAAAATTATACTAGAACATAAAATACTAAACCCAGTAGGGAAAGTGCTCTCAACCCCCCAACATGCCAAACCAGCAGTGAAAGGGTTAAAGTACCTCAGAAACCTGCTCCAAACACATAGACAGACATACAGATAGACCCAATGAGTGCTAGAGTATGGAATAGGAACTCAAATGATAAAGACCCCTGTGCGGAGGGGTTCCATGGAACATGTGGACCTCAGCACTCAAAGGGTAGCATCTCAATCTTTCCTGATGACACTAAACTATGTAAGGAAATACATACAGAGCTGGATGTTTTTTCCCTACAGAAGGATTTAGATAAACTAAGTGAATGGGCAGAAAAGTGGCAGATGTCATTTAATGTAGATAAATGTAAGGTTATGCATTTGGGCTGTAGAAACAAACTAGCTACATATACTCTAAATGGGAAATAACTTGGGAAATCCTCATTAGAGAAAGATTTAGGAGTACTGATAGACGATAGACTTCACAGCAGTGTGCAGAGTCACTCAGCTGCTGCAAGAGCAAATAGAGTACTAGCCTGCATAAAAAGAGGCGTAGAAGCAAGGGATGCTAATATTATCCTACCTCTGTATAAATCCTTGGTTAGGCCTCATCTAGAATATGGAATACAATTTTGGGCGCTTGTTCTAAAAAAAAAAGACATTACTGAACTGGAAAAGGTGCAGAGACGTGCAACAAAAACGATAAAGGGATTGGAGGATCTGAGTTACAAAGAGAGACTAGCCAAACTGGGTTTGTTTACATTAGAGAAGAGACGTCTAAGGGGTGATATGATTACTATTTACAAATACATTCAAGGTCAATACAAAGAACTATCCAATGAATTATTTATGCAAAGAGCTGAGCTAAGAACAAGAGGTCATCCATTAAGATTAGAGGAAAGGCGCTTTCGACTAAAACAAAGGCAGGGATTCTTTACAGTAAGGGCGGTAAGGCTATGGAATTCTTTGCCTCGGGATGTTGTGCTTGCAGATAATGCAACTGCATTCAAGAAAGCAATGGATGCCTATCTAGCACAGAACAATATTGACAATTATGACAGATGGCTTCAAAGCAAATAGGATATTGATCCGAGGAACTATCTGACTACCAGTTGGAGTCAGGAAGGAATAATTCCCCCCAACACATTTGGGACTAGATTGGAAATGGCTCCAGAGGGCTTTTTTGCTTTCCTCTGGATCAACAGGGGTGTTTTTGGCATGGGCTGGACTTGATGGACGCATGTCTTTTTTCAGCTTTAAAGGGGAACTACCACCCCGCAATAACTTAAGCTTCACTGACTGCTCATCTGGCGACTAGCTGCTTAGTAGCGCTAGTCGCCAGAAATATTACCCGGTTCTGCAGATATCGGCGTTTTACCGATGGTGACAGGAGCAGGAAGCACAGACGTCACTGTGAAGAGACGTCCGTGCTTCCTGCTCCTGTCACCATCGGTAAAACGCCGATATCTGCAGAACTGGGTAATATTTCTGGCGACTAGCGCTACTAAGCAGCTAGTCGCCAGATGAGCAATCAGTGAAGCTTAAGTTATTGCGGGGTGGTAGTTCCCCTTTAACTACTATGTTACGTTACCTTTTTTTGCAGAACTTCTTTCTTCAGATTACCATATATCAAGAAGAAGCCTCTGTGGGCAACTCCTGGGGAAAAATCTTGCAGCCAAGATTTTCCCCCCAGGGCTTAGGTCCACAAATAAGCACCTGGTAAACTGAGCTAGCCACATCTGGGTGATGGCAATTGTCAGTGATGGTAATCCGCCTAATGGTGATATTCCATATCTAGCAGAAAATACTAAAATTCTAAAACTAAACAGAACTGTTCTCTTGCCTTGTTGCTTGCAACGAGGAACAAAACTTACTGGAGCTAACAGGAAGCTGCAGCTAAGGTTAGAGGGTAGGCTCCACCCCTGCACTCACTTCTCAGAATTGTTCCTGCCTACTTAAAGGGGCGGAATGCCTACCCAAAGTTAACAGTAACCTGTATTGGACGACAGAGAAATTAATGTTTTAAAAGTGCCCAGCAGCCTACTTCCAGATTGCTGAAGCTTGCCGCACAGAAGCTGCTTCCGTCTCACTACCCAGCATCCTCCGAAGACAGAGGCTTTCTTTCTCTAAGCTGGAGTGATCTCATTGGCAGAGATCGACATCTAGCCAATGAGATCACTCCAGCTTAGAGACAGACCCATGCATGACGTTGCAGGACCGTCATGGGAAACCTTTTTTAAGTACCCATGACGGCCTGGCATGTCATGGAATTCAGGGCTCAACCTCGCAGCTGCACACCATTGGGGACCCCTGAATCCATTTAGTGAAGTAAAAAAAATGCTTCGTGGTCCTTAACTGTCAGTCATGTGGCTGGTCGTTAAGGGGTTAACAATAGGCCATAACACTTTCAGAGAGAAAACACAGAAAAAGGCACCACTAACATTCAGCAGAACAAGGTGCGAATGCAATACCACAAAAACATACAAATACCCGACTGCTGTATGCAGAGCGCATACTTAGGAAATTCATGTGTTAACCCTTTGAGTACCAAAGATATGTCCAACACATTGCTTTGCAAGTCACTGGATACCTCACTGGCACTGAAAGGGTTAAAGACATTAAGAAACATTTATTTGTACAGGTTTCATTTCTGTTTCACAATGAGATCTCATCACCTTTGTTAAGTGGAACACCACCTCAAGTACACCTTGCTCTACAACAATGTATTTCTCAAGACATTTATACACAAAATAATTCCTACACTAGAATATTCACCATGTTTGCTTTTCTTTTTTTTCTTTTTCTTCTTTTTTTGCTTGGATTTTGAGTGCTCTTTCTCCTTTTTTTCTTTTCGATCTTTGTCCTTATCTTTCTTTTTACCTGTGAAGAAACAACATCCAAAACTTGGTAGTGGCAATCCTAAAGTGGTGTGAGATCCATGCACAGTATTTAACAACCTGTTAATTGTAAAGTGAACTCACTCTAGAAAGTACAGTGTGTATTCTAGTGTACAACATAATGGGCTCTGCTCCCTAAAGGGAGAAATCTATTGGATTGTAACCGACTATTTAATTCAGATATCATTCCTAACCTATGAATTACTATGTGCTTTATGCAGCAACGTAAAGAGAAGCACCTCTCGAGTAAAAACACTGTATCAATGCTTTGGAGACTTCGCTACCATTCAAGAGGTTAAATTAAAGCGGAACTACCACCCATTTGAAACTTAGTCCCAAATAATTACCCATCTGGCGACTAGTTGCTAAATAGAGCTAGTCGCCAGAATTCTTACCGCTTTACTGAGAATGCACACAGCTCCCAGGACGGACAGCCAGTAACCAACTCAGACATCTTTCCATAGTGACGTCTGCGTCCCTGTGCTGCCTGTCCTTTTTGGAGCTTAACGGCTCCTAGCAATGCCTCCTAGAGCAGACTGGGACTGACAGCGCAGGAGCACAGACGTCACTATGGAAAGATGTCTGTGCTGGTTGCTGGCTGTCAGTCCCGGGAGCAGTGTGTATTCTCAGTAACGCGATAATAATTCTGGCAACTAGCACTATTTAGCAGCTAGTCACCAGATGGGTAATTATTTGGGGCTGAGTTTCAAATGGGTGGTAGTTCCGTTTTAATGGGAATTGCAATATGTCTCTATGGAGCACTTGATTTGCTGTAGAATTGCTCCACCTGAATAAGGTCCTGTGTTCTCCATTCCATTCAAGATATTTACCACAGTGTAAATGAATTAAAATTAAGAGTATGAAGATAAAGTAAAACAAAGTTTACACACAAAAAACAAGAATTTAGATAATGGTCATAAAAAAGTGCGATGTATGCAGTGTACTTCTGAATATGCACAAAAGAGAGCGCTGTCCCACCAAACAACTATTTTGACCAAATTAAACTCTCTGACTGTTAAAGTAAATGGGCATTGACATTACTATTTGCAAATTTGTTCAAGGCCAATACAAAGAGCTTTCAGTTGGCCACCAATTCCACCAATAATCATGCCACAGGAGGTGCGTTTCTGAGGGTTGGCCCATATAAGTGCCAGCCTAATACGATTGCTGTGCCCACCTGAGTCGGCCATTCACTGGAATCTGTGATAAGCATCAAAACCTCTCGAATCGCTCAAGTGAAAGGTCTGCAGAAGGCCATAGGCTTCCACATAAACCTTGCTTGCTGCATCTTTACTGCACTGCTTTGTGAAATGAGTTATAACGCATGACAAATCATCAGTGAAAGGCACCATAGTGCAGCATAGCACCTTTCAAAATAGGCAACATAGCCAGCGCATTTCTGAATTGGTTGTCACTTATGAGAAAGGGGCCTTAAACGTGTGAATGCCAGAGAGACCTCTCTAGAACTCAAAGGGTTAATGATGGTAATCACATTCAATCAATATTTGATTCACTTAAAAAATGTTGCACGCAAAAGAGCATGCGACTACATGGTGCATTAACCATGTTGCCGTGATTAAAATGGCGACATGAGAATCTCGCACAGCATGAAAGCACAAGATTCTCGAGTCGCGGCATGAAACGTCACCCAGCATGAATGTGCAAAGCAGCTTTGCTTGGAGACTGATAAATTACCTCTTCCCCATACTACAGTTGCTGTGGGCTCAAGTGGACACATCAACAACAAGTCCTGATAGTCACAAACTGTCTGCCCTCTATCATCCGGTACTGTTCTCCAGTAGTATAGATTTCCTCAACTCCAGGCTCTCTCTCAACTTCTCTGTGTGCTCTGCCCCACCCTGTCATTCTGCACGAACAGAAGGGGAGAAAACAGTATCGGATGATAGAAGGCATGTAGTTTGTGGCTATCAGCACTTGCTGATGTGTCCACTTCAGCCCACAGCAACTGCAGGATGGGGAAGTGGTAATTTATCAGTCTATCAGTTTATCAGTAAGACTGCTTTGCACATTCATGCTGGGTGACATTTCATGCCGCGACTAGAGAATCACGGCGACATGGTTAATGCGCCATGTAGTCGCACACTCTTTTGCATGCAACATTTTTAAAGGATACCCCAATATTTAACCCTTTGAATATGAGAGGGGTATTCAACACATTGTGAAGCTTTGTGTTGGAAAGCTCTAAGGTACACAAAGGGTTAAACAGCAAACAATATAACTTTATAAATGACTCCTGAAGGCCTTATTTAAACTGAAAGGACTAAAATAACAGGTTGTTGATCCAGGGAAATAGCAGACTGCCATTTGGATTCAGGAAGGATTTTTTCCCCACTTGGGGTTTAATTGGAAATAGATTAAATTATTATATTTTCCCTTCCTCTGGATCAAAATGGGTGTTCAGGCATGAGCTGGACTTGACGGCCTCATGTTTTTATCTTACACAGTGGATAAGGATAAAATAAGACAACAGTAAGCAATCTATTGCAAACACTTCTTCCTACATTTCATTAGAAGAGAGATGAATGAGGACACACCCACTCTTACCGGTAGAAGAGGTTTTCTCTTCTGTTTTTACTTTCTTCTCAGTTTTTACAACTCCTGCATTTATGAAAAGATAATAGAAAATGCTTAAATGTTATTGTTGAATAATGCTGAAAACAACAAATATAGGCCTGTGATAACTTCAACCCCCCCTTAAGGATACATAACGTTCCAGGACCATCATGGGTAAACTTGCGTTAACAGGGATAGTAATACTTCAATATTACTATTCCCCGTATTGTAGCTACTTGAAAAAGAATTGAATTGCCCCCAGTGTCATCTCTCAGACCTTTATGGTTTGAAAGATAACCGCAAAGTTCCCCCCTCCCTCCCCCTTCCCTGAAGTCAGCGTTGTACTGACTGCAGGGGAAGTCTGTCGTACAACAGTCAGGCGGCTCTGCAGCAGAGCCAAAATCACGTTAGTAAAAAATAATTATTTTTTACTAACGTGATCTCGGCTCTGCTACAGAGGCGCCTGATGAAAATAAGACCAGATATCCCTATAACGCTGACTTCAGGGAAGAGGGAGGGGGGAACTTTGCGGTTATCTTCAAACCATAGAGTTTTGAGAGATGACACTGGGGGCAATTCTTTTTCAAATAGCTACAATACGGTGAATAGTAATATTAAAGTATTACTATCCCTTTAAGGACCCATGACAGTCCTGGCCCATCATGGAATTCAGGTGTCCCCATGCAGCTGTATGCTGCTCGGGGACCCCTGAATCCATTTTGAGAGAAAAAAAAAAAAAAAAAAAAGCTCTACTGTCCTTAACCGCCAGCAGTGCAGCCGGTCGTTAAGGGATTAACAAGCCTTCAATGGGAATCTGTTATATAACCCCAGTGATCACACCTATCAACTGCAATGTAATCTAGGCCAAAATTATTTGAAATTAATGTTAAGAACTTCTACTTTTGTATGTAAAACACATTAACCCCTTGTATACAAAATACATCTCTAGCATCCAAGGTGATAACACTTTAAAGGGATAGTATTGCCATTTTTTTTTTTACAAATTTGAATCTTGTAGGCATTAAAATATAAAACTAAATGCTCCGAGTCCCATATCTCAAACCTTTATGGTTTGAGAGATATTCTGCACCAAAGTTCCCCCTCCCTCCCCTTTCCCTGACGTCAGCGCTCTAGCTGACTGCAGGGGAATCCGGTCCCGGGACCGGCAGGGGCTCTTCTGCAGAGCTAAGATTGAGAGACATAAAAAGAGTCACTGGAACGATTTACAAAGTGTGCTTGCAAACCAGGTACACTTTCTAGACTGTTCCAGTGAAGGATTTCTTTTTCTCACTCACGATCTCGGCTCTGCTGATGAACCTCCACTTGTCCAGGGACCGGATTCCCCTGCAGTCAGCTAGTGCTCTGACATCAGGGAAAGGGGAGGGAGGGGGAGAATTTTAATGCAGAATATCTAGGTTTGAGAGATGGGACTGGGGGCATTTAGTTTTATTTTTTAATGCCTACAGGATTCAAGTTTGTAAAAAAAAAAATGGCAATACTATCCCTTTAAATTTTGTGGTACATTTATTAACTCAAATAAAAAATGCCAACGGGCTCTTTCCCACTTACGCTCTTACCGCTGCATTTCAACACTAGAAAAAAACTCACAAGGCTGGTAGCAATGGAGGCCTATGGTGCTATTCCCGCTGGCAATATGCATGGCGCAGAACACAGAAACACAACTTTCTCCAACTCAAGTCCTTTTATGTATTATCATACTGACAAACTATCTTTCAAAGAGCAACAGAATTTTGCAAAAACTTCACAAATGAGTTTAGCTAAAGGAAAGCAAATAAGGTCAGAGGAAATATTGATCATACCAAGAGCTGAAGCTTTCTCTTCTGTTTTCACTTTCTTTTCAGATTTCAAGACCCCTGTTAATTAAAAAAAAAAAAATAATAAAAATACATCCATTACATAACTGAGGTATCTTAACGAAAACTGTATTTTTTAACTCTCTACTCATTTATGGAAGAAAAAAAAATTATATTATATATATATATATATATATATATATATATATATATATATATATATATATCTACAGTCATGTAAAAAAGAAATTACACCCTCTTTGAATTCTATGGTTTTACATATCAAGACATAATAACAATCATCTGTTCATTAGCAGGTCTAAAAATTAGGTAAATACAACCTCAGATGAACAACACCACATGACATATTACACCGTGTCATGATTTGTTTATCAAAAATAAAGCCAAAATGGAGAAGCCATGTGTGAAAAACTAAGTACACCTTATGATTCAATAGATTGTAGAACCACCTTTAGAAGCACTAACTTGAAGTAATTGTTTTCTGTATGACTTTATCAGTCTCTCACATCGTTTACTGTATGAATTTTGTCCCACTCTTCTTTACAACTTTGCTTCAGTTCATTGAGGTTTGCGGGCATTTGTTTATGCACAGCTCTCGTAAGGTCAGAGTCTGTCACATAGGTCAGAGAAGTATAGGTACATTAAATAGATATCTTTAATTAGGGAGAGAGAAAGACATATAACTTGTATTCTACCACTCCAGGTAATCTCTACCACTTCCAACTGTCATGTTATGTTGACTTTAAAAAAATATAGGATTTTAGTGCTTGTTAAATCCTTTTCTCTTTAGTCCATATGGAACACAAGTACCAGGGGTTGAGTCCCTCCTCCTGGAGGGCAGGGCACATCACAAAACACATGGTCTTCGAGACTTCCTCCTCCACCAACTCAACCCCGCGCCCACTAACTCCCAGAAGTTATGTAACCGAAGCCACACAAAAATAAATAAGCAGGGAAGAGAATAAGAAAATCTCCTGTGAGAAAGACTCACGAGGACTCCTCTGCCCAGAAAAGCAATACCATAAAAAGGTACATTTCTCTAGGTGGGAGACTTGTGTTCTATATGGACTAAAGAAAAAGGGATTTAACAGGTAAGAACACGAAGATCCTATTTTCTCTTACCTCCATTATGGAACACAAGTACTATGGGATATACCAAAGCTAAAATTACCAGGAGGGAAAGGAAAAACGACCTTGCGCAAGTCCCCATGATATCAGAGTTCCTAGGACTATCCAGTATCTGATTAACCCAAGTGACAAGTATTAATGGGCACTGAACTAGCACAGTACACAAAACCAAGAGCCAGCAGGGCTCAGAAACTATTTAACAACAACTGGAAGTAAGAAGGAAAGCAGATCCTTAAACAGGCAGAACTGCCTGCAGGACCTTCCGGCCAAAGCTGGCCTCAGCCGAGGACAAGACGTTGACATGGTAGTGTTTGGTGAAAGAATGCAAGAAGGCCCAAGTCGCAGCCTTGCACAGCTGTTCAGCCAAGGCCTGGTTCTTGTAGGCCAAAGAGGGACCCAGAAAGGTATGAAGTACTGCCTTAATCTGATGAAACAACAGGAAAGGAGGTTTACAAGACAGAGCTGTTAACTCAGACACTTGTTCCACTGAAAGGAAAGCAATCCTGAGCTTCAACTGGCACAAAGAGATGGAAGCAAAAGGCTCGAAAAGAGGCCTCTGCAAAATACCCAGGACCAGGTTAAGGTCCCACGGAGGAATGGGATCCTTGAAGGAAGGGATGGCATGAACCAACCCTTGAACAAACACCTTGACATCTGGGATTATAGCAATTAGTCTCTGATGAGAACAGAAAGTGCTGAAATCTGAACCTTAAGCTCAAGCTGAGTCCTTTGTTTACACCAACCTGAAGAAAGACAGAACGAAGGGAAGGTAAAAAAAAAGCTGAGGGGATATGTTCTTGTCCACACACCACTTGTGAAAAATGGATTATACCCTATGGTATGCCTTGGAAGAGACTGGCTTCTGAGCCTGGATCATGGTGGATGTAACCTCCGTGGAAAAACGTTTCTGCTTCAGAATGTCAGCTTCAAGAGCCATGCCATCAAAGCAAGTTTTTCCACATCCTTGTACCACAGCTAACCCTGGAGCAGCCAGTCCGGTATGGGAGGTAGACGGACTGGATACTGAACAGATAGGCTGACCAGGTCTGTGAACCACTCCCTCCTGGGCCAGGAAGAAGCAATCAGAATTACCAACACCCCATTCATTCTGATCTTCTTTATCACCCTGGAGATGAGAAGAATTGTAGGAAAAACATAGGAGAGATTAAAGCTCCATGGGATAGTAATTGCGCCCATTGTGAAAGCCAAGAGATCCCCAGTTTGAGAGCAGAAAGCTGGAACCTTCCTGTTCTCTCTGATTGCCATGAGGTCTATTCCTGGCACAACCCATAGCTGGACTATCAGGTAAAACAGCTCTGGATGGAGTTCACAATGTCCTGGATCTACATCTTGGCTACTTAGAAAGTCTGCCAAGACGTTTATATACTCTTGGAATGTGAATGGCTGGGACATGGGTCTCAGCCAATCTGAGGAGATCCTTCACCTCCCTCCATGCTACTACACTGCGAGTTCCTCCCTGGTGACTGATGTACGCCACAGCCATGGAGTTGTTCAACTGTACTCTCGCTGGAACCAGCAGTGGTAAACTATAATGCAGGTGCAGTTTTGGACGTGGCGGGCCAAGCACTCCCTTGAAGGAGCCTTGATGAGGAAGTCATCTAGATACGGTGTTTAGAGAAGCCCTATGTATGAAGGAAGGCATCCAGGGCTGCCATGATCTTTGTGAAGATACTTGGCTCTGAAGCTAGGCCAAACAGTACAGCCATGAACTGGTAATGACTGGAACAGAAAGGAAAACGTAGCTAACGTTGACTGTCCAGGTGAATCCTATAGATCACCTCATCTCATTTTCCATCAAGAGAATTCAGTCTTAATAACAGTTCCTTCCTTTCAATTCAAGGTTATTTCTTCCTTTCACATCAATCAAGAACTGATTTTACCCTCATTGTATCCTAGGCCAGAAAACCAAAAAGACAAGCACCTACCTACCCTACATTTCATTACATGGGAGACGTCCAATTTAAGCATTCAAGGACATAATGCTATGAGAGAATACTTAGTCTCTTAAGGCCCGGGGTGCCCAGTCATTCTTGGCTTCCCTGACTATCTTTTTATGCTTTGCTAGATGTAAGCTGAACAGCAGGTGGAGGTTCAGGAGTAAAGTAGAACAGAGGAATGGGAGTAGCTTAGTTCTTTAATTCTTGTTAATGCTTTTAAGAGCCTTGCTTCTCACTGCAAAGAAATTTACTCCATAGTGGCTGTTATCCAGCAACGGACTGTTAGAAATAGATTTATCGGCGAATATCAAAATCCATGTTTCTAAAAAGGGCTGATATTACTAGGACAGGATATGTTGGCAGATCAGCTGTCCCAGAAGCAGACTTGCTGAAGAAGCCCCGGCTAGACTGAGATATTGGTGGAACAAAGAGGAGGAAAAGGGGTAAAAAAAAATACACTGAATGGCTCTCTCTCTCTTTCTCTTGTCCTTTGAGAACAGACTGAGCTGCTGCACTGAAGTTTGGCCGTTCAGTCTTGTTGGGATTAAATACCCAACATGGATGGTCTACGGAGGCTGCTCTTGCAACCTACAAAGTCTGTGACTGAGTCACACATATTAGCAGGCAACAAAATGGGATAATCACCTTTTAACACAATTACGGCCTTACATATAAAGGTGAATGGGATCCATTTTCGGGTACACAGCTGAACTACAGGGGACAAAAAAAAATCCCATTGATTCCAATGGAGCTTTTAAACTCTGGAACACTAAAGAGGTCTTCAAAATATTGATTCACAATGCACTGGAGACTTCTCTAGCATTTGAGGGGTTAAAAGCCCCATTTAAATCAAAAGGAATTTGCATATGTTCCCAGTGATGCAGCTGTTTGCCCCAGAATTGTTAAGTAATATTTTGGACACCTCTCTTACCTAGCATTCAAGGGGTTAAAGGTCTCTTTTAAATCAGCTGGAGTTTTAGGGATTTTTATTTATGGAACAGAACAGCTACACGTTTTACTTTATACATACCATAAAATACTGGAGATAATACACACAATTTTGCCCCTTTTCCCCTTACGTGAAGTGGGAGTTAATATTATACACAAGGTTAAAAAAAAAAAAAAAAAAAAATCTTTTTGCCCCCCCATCCCTCCACAATCTGCCCGGGCTTTCCCTCCTTCTTCTCACCCCCTCCGGAGTCATCCGTTACAGCTTCACAGCGGGCGGCATGCTTGCATTTGCCACCTGCTTCCAGCAACGCCATGTGAGGACCTTTTAATTTAAGCCAATGGTAATGCCCTTTTCAGGACCTCAAGGTCCTTGTAGGGCAATACTGTAGATCCTATCTATAGATATCTGCGTATTGTTTTTACTGTATTGCCCTGTGAGGACCTTGAGATTCTCAAAGGGCATTCCCATTGGCTTAAATTAAAAGGACCTCACAAAGTATTTCTGTGAAGCCATCACAGATGACTCCGGAGGGGTGAGGAGCAGGAGGGCAAGCTGAGAACGGACTGCGGTGGTGGAGGAAGGGAATCAGAGCCCCCAAACACTAATTTACTTTTGTGAGTAGACGGGGGAAAACAAGGCCGCATATTATACATAGGCACTCTTAGTTTACACTATACTTGGGTATGATTTACACTTGCATATTATACACAGGTGCATATTATACCCGAGATTTTTCGGTATGTGTTAAATGATGTACACAGATGGAGTTGGTGAAAACGACATCGATGACATTAGAAAGAGGGGGAAATCCATCCATACCGAGAGATGAGGTTTTCTCTTGTGTCTTCACTTTCTTCTCCGATTTTACGACCCCTGTTAAGATGAAAAGATAATTAAAAAAAAATGCATATTATTTATCAGTTAGCTACCTTTACTAAAGTGTTTAACCCTTTGGATTGCAGAGTGGATACAAAAACAAACATTTTGCAATGGAAAACTCTTCAGCATCCAAAGGTTTCATCAATGCTTTCAAAAAATCTCTACTATTCAGTCTTGAAGATTATTACTGGATTCAATTTATCAGGGTTTTTGTCCTGTTAAATTAGAATAAACACCTCCTAATCCTATATAATAATTCGCCAAGTTGTGTGTAACGCCCGACATGCGTAGTAGACACTGTTGAGCGTGCGGCAGTCATGCGCAGTGGAGACTTCCCGCGCCGCGGCTGATACAGCACCCAGCTCTGTATCAGCCGCGGCGCGGGCAGTCTCCACTGCGTGTGTGTCTGCCCAGCGACCGGCTGCCAGAGGCTCTGTATCAGCCGAGGCACTGTGGCCCGTGTAACGGGCTGTTCAACTAGTAAATAATAATGATAATAATACCCCATTTAACTTACTAGCTCCGGAAAAGCCTAATGGAGCCTTTGAATTTTGCCCTTGTACCTTTGTTCCAGAGATAACAAGGTCGATCAGTCCCGGATGTCATGTCCATACAGGAAGATGTGACGGCCACTAGCAGGACCACAGAACACAAGCTCCGCCCACAGCACATGGTAACCTTAAATTTTAAATACCGGAAGGGCATACAGTGCATTGCTTTGATTTGTGTTGTGTATTCATCTTTTCCTTCACCCCTTAAGGACCACACAGTTCAGGATTAGGCAGCCCTAGAGGACCACAGTACTTTTTTTTTTTTTTTTAATCAGTGCACTCTGTGATGGCAGCACTTTGTACCGCCGCTCTGTCTTCCTAGAATGCACTGATTAAAAATAAGCTATGTCATCCCAGAATTCCTTGACACGTCAGGACCGTCACCGGCCCTTAACGTCCAAATCAGAGTGACAGCCCTGGCACTTCACCGGTCGTTAAGGGGTTAAAGGATTAAGTAGATTCGTGTACTCTGCCTTCTTCAGTTTGAAAAACTGCTAGCAGCTGTCACGTCCGCACATGGTATCCAGGACTGATTAAAACGGAAATATCATGAACAAAGATACGTGATCAAAACTCATAGAGGCCATTAAGACTTTCTGGCCATCGTAAAGTAAGATAAGTGAGGTGGGGGTGGGATTATTACTAGGATATGTTAGTTCTCAATACATTGTTTACTAGCATTTTACTGTCTATTACCCCTTTGAGTGTCAAAGGGGTACGCAATGCATTCTTAACTCAAATACAGATTCCCAACCACTGACAAGCTACACAACGCTGGAAAATGGAACAATTATCTAAACACAAAAGTATCTCTCTCAATACAAACACAGTTAGAGAAAACTACGTGTGTAAGGTTTTCCATAAGAAAACAAGCACTTTTACTATTTATCACTTTAAACAAGCTTTTTCTTTCTTTCCTCCAGTCCCTTTTACCTTTAAACACCCTACACAGACATGATAAAATCATACCCAGGAATGGAAAAATAGCAATAACTATCGCCAGTCAGAGAAAAAATACCGTAACGTAAAGTTACTTGTCCGCCCAATGGTAAGTACTAAGAATTATTTTGTACTCCTCTGCCGATTTTTATCATATATATCCTATATAATAATTCGCTAAAAGTTTGTAATGACGCAGTCATGCACAGTAGAGACTGCCCATGATGTGACTGATATGGAGCGGGGCGAATTCAGACCGTGGTCCTCTTTGCAAACCAAAGGGCGCGCAGAGAGGATCACAGTCTGAATTTGGAGCAGCCTGCTCCTTATCAGCCGCGTCATGGGCAGTCTCTACTGAGCATGACTGCACCGCAACAGACCAGCACTATTGCCCGTGTACACAGGCTCTTCTATATATCTATACACACACACAATTAACAGTGTGTGTGTGCCAGAGAAGTGTCCAGCGCATTGCAAACCAATGCACTGGACCTTCATTTAGAGGGTTAAAGTGACTGAGAAAAAAGTTACATTGATCTAAAGACTACCCCATAACCCCTTGATGCTGGGTAGCAGGGAATTTAAACAGATTTGTCCCACAGGCCATGTGTTTGACATGCCTTAATACATAGGCTCAATAGGATAAAATCGTAACTGGACAGTGTATCGCACTGGGGGTATCTCATTGGGGGCATATCCCCCCCCAGTGTGGAGGTGGAAGTGCGGTATTGCAGTTACTGCCTTGGCAGATGAACGGGAAGGATGCAAACAATATATATATATATATATATATATATATATATATATATATATATATATATATATATATATATAAGCACTGCAAAACAATTCACTGGAGTCCTCTTTAACATTCATAGGGTTAAAAGTCCATTTAAATCAATGGAGAGTTGTATTTGCCTCCTTTGATGTGGCTGGTTTAGCTCAGAATCGCTTCCCTTTAGCATCCTCACCACGGATCACTGTATCTTGGATGTGCCTGGCTGGAACAATGCACATACAGCACCAAAGTCTGGTTTATGGAGGAATGCATAATGTAGACTGAGAAGGCCAGTTGGCCTGTAGTGGTAAGTTGTACACCCAGAGCCTAATTAACAAGGGATTTAAGGAGCTGCAGCTCCAGGCCTAGTAAAAACAACAAGGCCATAAGTGGGCCACGAGTCAGACCACAAGGACTTCCTTAAAGGGACAGTAATGTCCCATAAAAACTTGTGCTAGTTTTGTAGAGCAGGAAAAAATAAGATGAATGGAGCAAAACCTATCTCTCAAACCGCTATAGGCATTGAAAGTACCCCCCCTTCTCCTGATGTCAGCTGTAAAGCTGACAGCAGGAGATCTGTGTTGGCCGACACAAGAAGGCTCTTCAGCAGAGCCAAAATAGCGATATTGCAAAAAATTACTTAATTGGAAAGGTCTACAAAGTGTGCTTGCAAACCAGGCACACTTCATAGACCTTTCCAATGAAGTAATTCTTTTGCAATAACACAATTTCGCCTCTGCTGCAGAGCCTCAGACAGGATTCCCCTGCAGTCAGCACAGCGCTGACATCAGGGAATGGGGAGGGAGGGGGGAGCTTTCAATGCTTATATCTCTCAAACCACAACGGTTTAAGAGATAGGGTTTGTGCCATTCATCTTATTTTTTCCTGCTCTACAAAACTATAACAAGTTTTTATGGGACATTACTGTCCCTTTAATATTGACAGAAATTTAGAAAAAAATATTTCAGCAATCTCTTAGAATGATGTATGTTGCCAACTTCTACACTGTAACTACAAACCATTAGAGCCTCCCAGTAGAATAGGCACCTCATAACATTCAGCTTCAGGCACATCAGGTCGTTATTCCAGCCCTATGTGTACCATGGGCAGGTATCCTTTAATACCCATTCTGTTCCGGATTATAAATCCTATGATAACCAGCCAGGCAACAGCTGGTTGGGACTGGTAGAAGTTGTAGTCCTCAATAGCTTAAATGTCAAACACTGCCTAACCCTGGTGTATACACCATAGCCAAGGCCAGATTTACACCTCATGTGCTCCTAGAAAAGGACCACAGGTGCTTCTAGCCCTGTCATTGCCCCAACCCCATCCACTGTTGTGTGCTGATAAGGCTAAAACCTAAGATGCCACTCTAGTAACTCTGCTGAGCGATATAGATCAGGGGTGTTCAAGTTCAATCCTCTAGGAGACACCAACAGGCCAGGATTTAAGGATTTCGCTCATTAAGAACACGTAAGTCAAAATGAATGATCCACTGATTAACCCCTAAACGACCGGTGACGTGTCAGGACTGTCACCAGTAAACTTACCTAAAGGACCGTAAGTACTAGCAGGGTCTGAAATTGATCATTCCAAGACAGGAGTGGTCTCTCTCGGACCCCTGTTCGGTTACTAGTACACGTCATCAGTCATGTGTGCTGGAACTCCGAACAACTTCAATGTGGTCCTTAAAGGAAGTTCACTTCCCGGATCGCTCTTCCTTAAGGGGTTAAGTCACCTGTCCTTAATCAGGGAAGTCCTTACATCCTGGCCTGTGGGTGGCCCTTTAGGACTGAACTTGGACAGCCCTGATATACATGAATATTAACTCTTTAATAACCCGAGGGTGTGCAACTGTTGCTTTGCAAAGCTTTAATAACACCTCTGATCCTTAACCCTTTGAGTGCCAGAGAGGGGTATTCAACACATTGCAAAGTAATGCATTGGATACCACTCTGGCACTCAAAGGGTTAAAATGTATACAGAATGGTAAACTGGGCAATTTAGTCTAAAAACTGGACACACTACAGTATACAAACTGGTAAATACACTGGCATATTATTGGAAAAGTGGATTTTTATACTTCCAGATAAATCCTTTTCTCTTGGTCCTCTGAGGGATGCAGGGACCATGAGGGGAGCTCTATGGACCATGACGGCTTCTTCTCTCAGTGACTCAAGAGAAAGCTAGCTATTACAGTAATATATAAAATTGGTAATTAAACTGGACAAATTAGTTAAAAACTGCATATTACAATCCTATATAATAATTCGCTAGAAAGTTTGTGACGACGCAGTTGTGCGCAGTAGAGACTGCCCGTGACAAGGCTGATACAGAGCGGGGAGCTCCGAAGGAACGTCCAGCTCTCTATCAGCTGTAGAGCGGGCAGTCTCTACTGAGCATGACTGCACCTCGACTGGCTGGCAGTGGCACTGTGTCCCATATAATGGGCTCTTCAACTAGTAAGATATAAACTGGTAAATAAATGGCATAATTAGTATCAAAACCAAATACTAAAGCAATACATAAAATGGCAAACAAACTTTCTAGCATAAATCAGTCTCAGAGGCATTGGAATTGAGCTGCACACAGCTGCAGCTCTACTCCTTCCCGTATAGCGGAGGCACTCCTCACAAGCAGGAGCCCTACTGGGTTCTCTAATGGGTAATAGGGCACGGGCTGTAGCTTGTGAGGATATCACACTGAAGCTTGTAAATGTCATTCAGCCGCTGGTGGGGAGGATCTGTATGCAAAGTAGAGAAAGGAAAAAGCAAGGTAGTTTACCAACTTCTGAACGCTTGTCCTTCTCATTCACTTTCTTTATTACTTTTTCCTGCACATTATCAGAGAGTTTGTCTAGTCCTACAGCAGGAAGTAATGTCTCTTTGACTTCAGAACTTATAGAAACAGGAGATCTCTTCTTTTTACTCCCCTTGGCTGTCTTAGTACTGTTTGGTAAAGTCATCTCCACGTGTAAGGCATGAACGAGGGACAATGGAGCTGAAAGCACAAAGAGAAGATGATGTTTAGTTAGTACATTTGTCCCTAAAATTAACAGCTATTTTGTATTAAAAGGAGCAGTATATTTTTTTATATGAAAACCTATAGGTTATACAGCTTTTCTTGCGGAGTAAAACAAGGGTCCACTGCCGTCAGTTGTTTTATTCAAATGTTAGTTCAAATTGTCACAAAGTAAATTACAGAGTGATTACTTCCTGACAGCTCAAACTGACAGCATGACTCAGCAGTTTCTATCATATTCTATGGAGAACTGTTTGTAACCAACTCCCCTCTCCCAGACAATACAACATAACTAATTGGAATTTGACCACTACAGGTCACAGTTAATGTAAATAACCAAGATTTTAACCCCTTAAAGGGACAGTAATGTTTAAAAAAAACAGCAGCTCCAATTAATCTTCATAGTATTTGAGCCAGTTCCAAGGGATAGTAATACATAATGTTAACAAATATTCATTTTGTAGGTATTAAAAAAAGAAATTAAATGCCCCAAGACCCATCTCTCAAATGGTCTTCTAAGTGTGCTTGCAAACCAAGCACACTTCGTAGACCATTCCAGTGAAGGATTTCTTCCTCAATAATGCAATGACGGCTCTGCTGAAGAGCCTCTGCCGGTCCCGGGACCAGATTCCTCTGCAGTCTGCTAGAGCACTGACATTAGAGAAAGGGAAGGGAGGGAGGGGGGAACTTTCAGTACGATTATCTCTTAAACCATACAAGATGAATATTTGTTACAATTATGTATTACTATCCCTTTCAATACTGTCAGAGTTGTAGTTCAAGAGTAATTGAATGATAAAGTATCCCCCTCCCGCCCCTTTTACTTAGTGTAAGCACCTCCCATTAGATGTGGAATCTGATCTCTTGACCGGACAGGTCACAGCAAGGGACAATCTTCTTACTGTGAACATAAGGGAAACCCTGCCCCCCTTGACAGGTTTTTCCCCTTATACTAACTGAAGATTGTCCCAATCTGCGATCCACGTGGATGTAATGTAGACATATCTAGCATCCAAGTGGGTAAAGATACAATCCTTGAACTCTTTGACTGCCAAAGGAGTGTCCAACTCCTGGCACTTCAACAGATAAAAACATGAACAAGTTTACTCTTTGGATTCTACAAAGCTCTCCAAAGAGTTGCACTGCAAAGTATCAGAATTATTTATTTACTCCCTATGGAAATTTTTGCTAGCATTAAAAACAGACTAGTAAATAGTACAGGAGGATGATTAAGGCCTGGATTATGTTGCAGCTGATAACACAATCTGTTACACAAAACAAGCAATATCTAGGCCTTAACCCCTTAAGGACCAGCGCGCGCACGTGCGGCCAGCACTTGAGGACCACAGTTTTTTTTTTTAGCGATTCCGGTTTAGGGCTTCCGGAGAGGCGTGCAGCCATGCCGGGAGCCCTGAACTCCATGACGTACCAGGACCGTCAGTGGTCCTTAAGTGCCGGACCGCTGTGACAGTCCTAGTACGGCGATGGTTCTTAAGGGATTAAAGCTGGATTTTTTTTCTTTTGTAGCAGCTATGTTAAGTTGTTTTTCCTGTATTTAATTTACAGGTGACTACTTGTGTTTTTACTGGGGGGGGGGGGGTGTGCTTGGTTTGCAAGCACACTTTTTAGACCGTTCCAAAGAAGTATTTCTTTTTAAATCTCACTACTATGGCTCTGCTGAAGAGCCTCCTCGTGTCGGCCGACACAGATCTCCTTCTGTCAGCTTTACAGCTGACATCAGGAGAGTGAGACCTTTAGCAGCGAACATCTCTCAAACCGTAAAGGTTTGAGAGATGGGATTTGCTGCACATAATTTATTTTTTTAATCTACAAGACAAAAAAATATTTTTTGGGACATTACTGTCCCTTTAACAGACAGTAGTTGCAGCATGCTTTTTACAAGAACACCTCTAAAGAAAGAAAGAAAAAAATAAATAAATAAAAACATGAAACTATTTTACACGCAGAAGCATTGTGACCTGTGTATACTCAGCCTAATAAGAACTGGAGCAATTCTGGAGCAAATAAACTGCAATAGCAAAAAACCCTATCACGCATTCACAGTATTAAAACCCCTTTGAAATCCATGTATATTTTTATTTGTTCCCTATGGTGCATTTAGTTCTCCAGGGGGAGATTCACTAAGCGGTGATAAAGAGGAGATAAGGTGGACATGGCTTCTCCATTTTCTATGTTCTTCTATGGTGTCTATTCACTAAGATCTCAAAAGCTGAAGAAATCTTAGTGAATAGGCTCCATGGAATAACGTAGGAATTGGAGAAGTGATAAACTGGAGAAGTCATCTCCACGTTATCACTTCTTTATCACTGCTTTATCACCGCCTAGTGAATCTCCATCCAGTTCTTTTTATTAAGTTAGCCTACGGGACTCTGACAAGCAAGAATATGGTTGGCTCTGAATGCATTAGAATGCTCTAATATTAACCCTTTCAGTGCCAAAGGGGTACGCAACGCATTGCTCAGCAATGCGTTGCGTACCCCTCTGGCACTGAAAGGGTAACAAAAAAAAACAAACCTGCTTCCTAGCACACAAGGGGTTAACCCGCTCCTCTACAATGAATGGGTTGTCAAGCTATGTATTTCCAAGTGGCCAATCAGAGTTCTCTGAACAGTGTGCATCATAATTAAGTTGAATCCCTGGCAACTCAGAGGATGGAACAATAGCACAAGGCTCTGCATTCAGCTCAGCACATGTCAGAGAACAGAACTGTAGATTATTGCTTTCCAGGAAACTGGATGATGAAACAAGGGAATCCCTCTTTATGTGGACTTTAAAAATCCTTTTAAACACAAATGCATTTGTTGCTCAGTTTGTTAAAAATTAACTATTTGCTCTTATACTGAATTAGTTTCAGTTGCTCTGAATGATTCAATCAGCATTAGAGATGACTTGCTATTTTGTTAAAACCCTGTATGCTAGAGGGGTATTAAATGCATTGCAAAGACATGTGTTGCATTGCAGACTCATCTGTCAAAGGGGGTGAAGAGAATAGCCAGGAGTACAGGATGTCTGGATATTCAAGGGGGTTAATACACAGTGGGAAAAAAAAAGCAAGCTGCTGATGTGACTTCCGTAAGCTATAGCATGACGTGCTTGTGTAGGCCAAGTCCTGGATGTAGTTTGTCTCCAATTACCCCAAGAAAAAAACGGACTAACCTAGGTATGTATCCCCCAAAATACAGTTATATTTATATACAATATTCTAGTTATTTTTGATCTCTCTTGTAGCCCTCTGCAAATTGTTTACAAACTGATAACATCTACTGTCCTTTAAAATCCCATCCAGGCCTATTGCAGCCTATTGTTTTCAGTGAGGATGCGTGAACTAGACGCAAACTTTGAGAGATCACTATATATATATATATATATATATAATATATATAGGCAACTAAGGATAGAATGCAAAAAATAAAAAAGATAAACACATCTGACTGCCATATGAAGGCCACATACACAGGCGTATTATTTTGCTAAAAACATTTAAACTCACTTTGTCCAAGTGTATACTTCCCGCAATTAATTGTTGTCCTAATGCTGCATTGAGCAATTAATTATTCCAGGAAATAACTTACTGCACTCTAAAGCTCTCCAGCACTGTTAGTTATAATGAGTCTTGTTTACTGCGCTGGCTAATCAATCACTTATGTGCTGGCAGGGGCAGAACTACCACTGATCCAAGAGATGCAAAGTACTGGGGCCCACACAACTTTAAGGGTCAAATAAATGCACCAAATTAAAAATGTTAAAGCTTGATTCTATATTTAATTAGCTGGAGGCCCAAAATATATTTGCACGACAAGGGCCCCTACTTATAAGCTCCATCATTGGGGGCCGGGACACTGAATGGTGTATGTATCCATATGTTTTTAATTATTTCACTCCTTCGGGATACAAGAATCCACATTGTTTGACAGACAAGGTTAAAATAAAATTAAAGGAGAACTAACAACTCCTAATAATAACTCCACACACTTGCCTAACTATAGCCAGAAAATCCTAATGGCCCCTTGTGTTTTTGTTCATAAGATAACAAATTCAGTCCTCTATGTCATGTCCATGGAGGCAGACATGACAGTCCACAGAAGGACAGCAAGATCTTAAATTCTTCTAACTGCACATGGTAATCATAACCCTTTAAGAACCAGAGGTTGTGCAACTGTTTTTTTTTTGTTTTCTTTTTTTTTTTAAATGTGTTGTGCAACCCTTTGGTCATTAACCCCCTAAGGACCAGCCGCGCACGCACGCAGCCAGCACTTCAAGACCACAGATCTTTTTTTATGCGGTCCGATTCAGGGCTCCCCGAATGGCGTGCAGCCGGGAGGGGAGCCCTGAATTCCATGACATACACGTACGTCCTTGGTCCTTTAGGGACCTGCACCCCGTGACGTACATGTACGTCATGGGTTGTTAAGGGGTTAAAGGATTAAGTAGGCACATGCATTCTTCCTACTTCTGTTTGGAAATACTTTCATCAACGGCCATGTTTGCCTCCAGGGACATGACATACAGGTGTTAGTTCTCCTTTAAGAGATGCCCCAGCTCATAACAGCTGGCTCTTCACGTGATGTAACTGCTGGCAGATATCAACATACCGTAATTTCTTAGCGTTACAGGCTGCTCTTATTGAAGAACTTTTCTCATCATCGGTTTCTAGGATGTCAAATCTTAATCCTATTTAAATATACCCATTTATGTAGATTACAAAGCCTGCCTCATTCTTTTCTGAATTGCTATCAAGATCCATGAAGCAAACAGGTCAATGTTTTTTAAGCAGCGGTGAACCTCTGGGGCTGTTTATATAAACAATATAAAAATGAATTGCGCGGAAAGATGGTCATTTGGTTTGAAATAAATATGGGCTCGGTCCTTGATATTCGGTTACATAAAATCGAATAACGATATTTAGCATTTTATATTTTTGTACAGTAATAAGCATTAACTATTATTTTCACTTTCCAGACCATGTTCCATTCAGCAGCATGCCGCAGAGAAGGTTGGAATAAATTAATATGAGTAAACCAGCAAATGGTGCATGGTGTTGCTAGTACGACTGGTTGCGAAGTGCACCTCGGGGACCCACTGGACCACTGCAGAGATTAGTATAATTGCAGAGATTTTATACAATATTTATCCCTGAGGCAGCAGGGGGACCGAGACTGGCCACACGCAGCAAATCAGGGCCGTTGATTTTCACAGGAGTGGGCAAGGGCACACTTCTGTGAAAATCAACGCCCCTGATTCGCTGCCTGTGGTCGATCTCCGCCCCCCTGCTGCCTTGTGATATATGATACATATATAGATATATCTATATAAAAACACTGCTGGTTCTCAAATCTCCATGCAGTGAAGCATTGCTAAACATACAGGCTGTTGTCATGATGGATCACTATGTGAAGATAAAAGAACTGCTGTCACGCTGCCAAATGGAGGTGTAAATAATTATTATTAAGAAACTTATTAAGCAGCTTGAAAAATACATATTTGTTTCCATTTATTGGGTGAGCTTACACTTTTTTATTATTTATTTTTTAAAGTGGCAGTCACTTCAAACTGGGTGTTTAACCCCTTGAGATCTCTCTAGCATTGAAGAGGTTAAGAGCCCTGTTAAAATCATTGGGAATTTGTGGAACTTTTATTCAGCCCCTGTGCTGCAATTGGTTTGCTCCAGAATAACTCCAGGGGAGAGAGGCACTAAGGTTCGAGAAGAGGCAAGACTGGAGATAATGTGACTTATTTTCATCTATTCCATCTTATCACATGCACTAATATGTCTTCGCCATCATATCCCTGTGAATACTCCTCAAATACAACTACATACCCGTGGTTTTGCCAGGTTTAAAACGTTGCAGACATTTAGGAGTGTGTCTATATGTTAATTTGGCTATATGCCACATACTAAGTTTCAATAACAGTCAATGCTAAGAACTCACCGTCTTAAATTCAAAAACCCAAGGTTGGCAAAGTTTGTATCTTTCCATTGCTTTCTATGCAGCCACAGAGGACAGGCTGTGGTGTCTAGTGGAGAACAGAAACAGCAGCAGCCCTCCCTTAACCCTTTGAGTACCATAGGAATGTACAAAATTTTGTTCTGCAATGTGTAATACACCCTGTAGTCCTCAAAAGTTTTAACAGACACAGCCCCCTACCTTGCTTAACAGCTGATTCAAATACAATCAGAACCAGCTTCATGCTGTGTGTAACAGCTGATCTGCTGGTTCTGTTGTATGTTATCATCCTTTGAGTGCCACATGGGTGTGCAATGCATTGCAAGGCAAAGGGTTAGCGATAGAGGTGTTCTTGGTGTTTAAATCAGAGGACATCATCGCTGCTCCCCACTTACCCTTCCCAATAAATTGCGTGCTTTAAGCCAACCTCATAGATTAAAGTCTCTCCCACTCCCATTATATAGATAATTCTTAGTGCATATGACAAAGTGACTTGTATTCTTCATGTCGAAGTGATCTCCACACATCATCAGACATACTTCGCCATTGCATCGTACCTTAGTACATCAGCCTTGATATCTATTATATATGTCAGAATGTCAGTATAGAATGAACACTGCACTAATTTGGCATTTACCAGCACACATATCCGAGTGATTCATTTGAACATAAAGCAATGGATTCTCTTGCAGATTACATTTCCTGCTGTATTTACTCTCAGAATTTCCTGTTGTAAGCAAAATGGAAATGTGGTGTTTTCACTGCTAAATAATTCAGCCTACTGTGGTTGAAAAAGCATGTTCACCCTTTAATGACCAGAGGGGTAAAAAGAAAAAAAAAATAGAAGGTGGGATTTGCTCAAATAAGAACATATAAAAGTAAACAAATAAATGTACGTTAATTAACTTTTTCAGAATCACAGGAGCATCCCAGCACGTTGTACTCACACCTGGCACACCGTGTGTTAATG
This sequence comes from Rhinophrynus dorsalis, assembly GCA_037306005.1. Taxonomy (NCBI): domain Eukaryota; kingdom Metazoa; phylum Chordata; class Amphibia; order Anura; family Rhinophrynidae; genus Rhinophrynus; species Rhinophrynus dorsalis. The sequence continues at coordinate 32,253,048 of CM074723.1, forward strand.
AGCTTAATCTTATAAGTGTATTAAGAAGCAAGGAAAGTGCTTGTAAACTGAAGATTGTTTTTTTTTACCTGATGAAGTTGAAGCTATTCTCCCATCAGCTAATGCTTTGGAAGAATAGGTTATCATTTCTATGTTTTCCTTCTCTTTACTGGGACAGTCAATGTGGAAGGAGGATTCTGAGACTAAACGTGATGTAAGATCCGCACTACAGCTTAGGTCAAGAGGTTCAAGCTTCTCTGCAGCCATATATGTAACATCAGGTACTATACAAACAAAAGAATGTGACAATATTATAATAGGATGTTCTGGGGAACTGGAAAAAGTATGCTTAATTACGTCTGCTCCAAATTATCTGTGCTGCCAAATATAAGACATAATGGTACTTGTGCCTTGCAATCTACTAGACCTAATGTCAATCATGACATATTATCAGTTTAAAGGGATAGTAATAGTTGTATAAAAGTGCAGCTCTGATTGATCCTCATACAAGGAGGGTCATGTAGCGCTGTATTTTAATAGTTTACGTTTCATAGTTCAAGAGTAATTCAGTTCTAAAGTATCCCCCTCCCGCCCCTTTTACCTCTCCCTAGCCTCCTCCCCCAAGATGTGGAATCCAGTCCTGGCACTGGACAACGTGCAGAGAGGGACAATCTTCATCCACAGAGCATAAGGAAAACCCTGCCCCCCTTGACGTAGGAATGCTGGATTTTCTCATACTCAATGAAGACTGTCCCTTACGGCGCTCCATCCGGCGGCTCAGAGAGGCAGCATGACATGAGTGAAAGGGGAGGGGGGATCTTTTAGAATTCAATTACTACAAAACATAAACTATTGAAATACAGCGCTACATGACCCACATTACATGAGGATTAATCGGAGCTGCATTTTATTCGACTATTACTATACCTTTAAGTGCCAGAGAGATGTGTGATGTATTGCTTTGCAATGCAGTACACAACTAAGTTGCCCTTAACCCACTGAGTGCCAGAGAAGTATCTAATGCATTGCAGCACAATCCATTGGATACCTTTCTGGCACTCAAAGGGTTAAAAGAACACTAGGGCATATGTATAAATGCACAAAGGGAACAATTCTGGGGCTAACGAACTATACCACAGGGGACAATAAAAAAAAAAAAATCCCCAAATTATTGAAATCCCCATGAATACTAGATTAAATCAGTGGGAATGTTTATTTATGGTTCGACACATAAGTGCTCTCCTTTTGTCTTTACATACATGCCCCACTACTTCTAATTACAAGAATACTATTAGAGCAGTGATTCTCAGCTCCAGTCCTCGGAATACACCGACTAGGCACACATAGTTCTATCACAATAACTGATCCATTGATTACCCACTGTCATCGAACAAGGACATCCTGAAGACCTGCCTGTTGGTGTGTCCAGAGGACAAATGTTAAGAAACACTGTTTTATGCTGTAACATTTCTGGATTTATATCCAAAATTTGCATAAAATGATGAATCCTAAGATATTATGTCCTGCTTTTCAGCAGGGTTTAGGAAGCCATTTTCCTACAATTCCTCAATTCCTTTTGTGCCACAGCAGATTACAGCATAGGAAGTGATTAGTGCAACGAAAAAGAACTTCCTCCAACCTGCAACATCACTCGTATGTGTGTCTGTGAATGTGTGTGTGTGTGTGTGTGTGAGAGAGCAGATACCAATGTATATGCTTTTGTGAGAAAGTGTTTATGTGCATGTGAGTGTCTGTGTACGTGAGAGTATGTATATGCATTTGTGATATTAATGTGTGTACGCACATACAGCACAAGTGGAAATTGCTAGAAATGCAAAAAAGTAAATTTATTAAGGCACCATTTCAGTCCCTGATTTGGTTGTTATAAAGGTCAAAATCAGGAATCAAAAGGTTGATCTAATAATTTGATATTTTCTAATATTTATTAAGTTCCACTGATGATGCCTGATTGTTTCACATTTCTGTATTGCTTTACTGGAAATGTGCACCATTCATGATTATTCATCTGGCGGTGTTTCCATCAAACACACAGATCTCTCTGAATAGTAAACAATGCTTTTTCACAGGGACTGCCACTTGTTGGACCTCCAGTTATTGAGGATTGCACCTTCCATCTGGACCAATCAGACTGAAGTCCAGCAATTAACTACCCCTGCTCTTGTATATAGTAGAAATTAGTATCTCCACATTAGTGATCCTTGAAATAAACACTGACAAACAACTACCCTACTCCTCCTTAGAATTGTAGAGAGGATAATCCCTTAACAATTATAACACATGCTTCGTTAAAAATTCAGGTTTTCACATGTAACAATATTATAGACTTCAACATTCAAAGGTCACTTGTAGACCATGAAATAACCATTTTTATTGGTTTTTCATCAAATGATTAAATTGTATATAGGATTATATTGAATACTACAATTTCTTGCTCGTGATAACAAACTCACTCTGCTGTTCTCAGTCCTAACGTTATTCAAGCAATTCATTTTTTTTCACACAAACTACATTATTTTAAAGGGGTAGTAAAGGATAAATATAAGACCTTTTAAATGCTTTGTACTGCGCACAGAGCTATGGGAATCAAGATTGGTCTATATATGTATTTAACCACTTGTATGTTAGAAGGATTGTGTATAAAGTCAAAAGTGCAGGAACTCGGGGACAAAGCAATGACTATATTTTAAAAAATAAACACCCAGGGTTTTAAATTGGGTTTTTAACTCATTGGATGCTACAAAGGTCTCCAATGCGTTGCACTCTCTATAGAGAATTTGCAGTTACGGTGCCCTAGAATTTTTACTTCACACATATGTTCCTATGAATTCGGGACCTCTGTTGCATTAAAATAATGAATGCCCATTTAGTTGTGCAGGGGTTAAGCAAAGCAACTCCCGCTTTCCAATGCATCAAGTAAATGAATTACCCTTGGCTACTGAAAGGTCTTGTGGAGTCTGAGGATAGCTTTGCAATCCTTTGCCATCACACAAAGAAGGACATGGGAGATCCTCAGACAATGGGGGGGCTAATCGCCGAGATCTTCTTCTACTGCTGCGTCCAGAACACCTAGAAAGATTCGCGGGAAGTGATGCACCTATAAAAAAAGATCTTTCAATGATTATGAAACAAGAGGAAGCAAAAAACATTTGGGTTTTATGTTTAATTGTGTTCCGTTCAAGTGAATCTTCAGAGTACAACTCCAGAATGTAGAGATCAATTTTCCAAACATGCAACATAGTCATTAATCAGATCTTTACCCTTTTCACATCGGAACACATACTGATTGTCTAGAAATGGGTGTACATACTCTACATTACATTAATGTCAGATACCATAATAATAAAAAGGGGATTATTTTTTTTCTCCTCTTACAATACTATGACCTGAACTGCCATACAATGTATTGTCTTTTCATTTCCATTAACCCTTTGCGTGCCCCTCTGGCACTCAAAGGGTTAATAGTTAGGGCCGTATGCAGAAACCTAGAGAATTCAGGAGAAAAATAAGCAACATACGAGACAAAACCCCCCAATTTCCCACTGATTTAAATAAGCTTTTAACTCATTGAATGCTGGGGAGCTCTTTAATATATTGCTTCATGTTTGGGCACCACACAAGCATTCAAGCTGTTATGATTTGCTCCTCTTTAGGTTTCCACCTATGGCCCTACGTATCGTGCAGGCATGCCATGATTTTCCAAATCTACAACTAGAGCTGCTAATTCTCACATCATTTAGTATGAGCCCAATATAACTTAACCCTTTGAGTGCCAGAGGGGTACGCAATGCGTTGCATATTCCTCTGGTACTCAAAGGGTTAATAACTGTATTTGTCCTTAGCACAGAGGTCCCCACATTTACCTCAACTGTACTGCAATACATAAATTACACTGACATGTCTAGGTGTAATGGCTCAGAAACTTGTCACCTTCTAGAATCTATGTTAGCTAAGTTATTTCTGGTGACATTCTTTGGAGACACAAATCAATTGTAAACAAAATGCCTTAGATGAACCCAAGTCATTGCTGAAAACAAATCTCTAAAAAACTCAACAATTGTTTTACGTTGCTATGCGTCTGCTATATGAATGTGATTTAGTGACAACAGTGTACAGTTAGATACATAAATCAGTCTAGTCTAGATTGAGCCATTAATACCAGGCACAACTTAATGGAAGCATGCCTTTTTGCAGCATCATCAACTATGTTTACTATGAATGTGGGATAGAAGGGTAAAATCTTCACAATAAGTCCTTTGCTACTAGCCAGACCCCAAAAGTTACTCGCCACTGCAAGCCAAAACATACCCACCAGGGCTGAATTTCTACTCGCCAGGGCTAAATTTTCACTCGCCATTGGCTAGTGGCGAGTGGCAATTTTGAGCCCTGATATATATAGAAAATTTGTAACAACGCAGTCATGCGCAGCAGAGACTGCCTGTGACAAGGCTGATACAGAGCGGGGAGCACCGAAGGAGCATCCAGCTCTGTATCAGCCGCGTCGCGGGCAGTCTCTACTGAGCATGACAGCACTGCAACCGGCTGGCACTGTATCAGCCGGGGCGTGGGGAGTCTCTACTGCGCATAACTGCCCCGCGACCAGCTGGCAGTGGCTTATGTGTGTGTGCAAAGGATTTAGGCTAGTGTGAAAAAATGCTGTGTAGTAAAAATGCTTTCAAAAATATGTTAACATGTTAATAGTTAATTTTTATCAACTGTCAAAATGCAGAGTGAGTGAACAGAAGAAAAGTCTAAATCAAATCATATTTCGTGTGGCCACCCTTAGCCTTCAAAACAGCATCGATTCTTCTAGGTACACTTGCACAAATTCAAGGATTTTGTAGGCATATAGTCAGGTGTATGATTAAACAATTATACCAAACAGGTGCTAATGATAATCAATTTAATAAGTGAGTTGAAACGCAATAATTAACTGAAACAGAAACAGCTGTGTAGTAGGAATAAAACAGGGTGAGGAACAGCCAAACTTGGCTAACAAGGTGAAGTTGCTGAAGACAGTTTAATGTAAAAAAAATAAAATGTAAAAAAAAAAAACATGTAAAAACTGAGCACAGCAACAAGACACAAGGTAGTTATACTGCATCAGCAATGTCTCTCCCAGGCAAAAATTTCAAGGCAGACAGGGGTTTCCATATGTGCTGTCCAATCTCTTTTGAAGAAGCATAAAGAAAAGGGCAATGTTGAGGAACGTAAGTGCAGTGGTTGGACAAGTGCAACAGATGAAAGACACTTCATGCTTACTTCACACTTGGAAGATGTCCAGCAGTGCCATCAGCTCCGATCTGGCAGAAAACAGTCCCACCCTGGTATACCAATCTACTCTCCAGAGAAGGTGGGTCAGAAGTGGTCTTCATGGAAGACTTGTGGCCAAAAAGCCATAACTCCGATGTGGAATCCAGGCCAAGAGACTCAACTATGCACAAAAACACAGTGACCGGGGTGCAGAAAAATGGCAGCAGGTGCTCTGGACTGAGGAGTCAAAATTTGAAATATTAAGCTGTAGCAGAAGGCAGTTTGTTTGCCAAAGGGCTGGAGAGCGGTACAAGAATGAGTCTCCACAGGCAACAGTGAAGCATGGTGGAGTTTCCTTGGAACTTTGGAGCTGCATTCTGCAAATTGAGTTGTGGATCTGGTCAGAATCAATGATATCCTCAATGCTGAGAAGTACAGGCGGATACTTATCCATCATGCAGTACCATCATGCCAAGGTCATTAAGAACTATCTTCAGCATAACGAAGAACAAGGAGACCTGGAAGTGATAGTATGGCCCCCACAGAGCCCTGATCTCATCATCAAGTCTGCCTGGGATTACATGAAGAGAGAGAAGCAACGGAGGTGCCTAAATCCACAGAAGAACTGTGGTTAGTTCTCCAAGATGTTTGGAACAGCCTACCTGCCGAGTTCCTTAACAAACTGTGAGCAAGTGTACCTAGAAGAATTGATGCTGTTTTGAAGGCAAAGGGTGATCACACCAAATAATGATTTGATTTAGATCTTTCTTCTGTTCACTCACTATCATATTGTTAATTTAAAAAAATTAAACTACTAAAGTCTATTTTTGAAAGCATTCTTATTTTACAGCATTTTTTCACACCTGCCTAAAACTTTTGCACATTATTGTGTGTGTGTGTGTATATATATATATATATATATATACATATACATATATACACACACATACACTAATAAAAGATGAAGTCAAGTGACACAAATTCTGCAGCCCTGGCTCGCACGCAGGTAGGCACACACACTCAGGGAAGGCAGTAAGGAGGAGTTATGCAAAACTCCTCTATACTTCTTGTCCCATTTGTACAGCTTGGGGTGTGATTTTCACAGGAGTGGGCAGTGGGGTGTAGCCCCCTTGCCTACTCCTGGGAAAATCTCTGCAAGGACTTCTCCCTCCACCACAGTACACACCTCCTACCTCTACAACATACTTCCCATTCACCACCTACACGACTTCACCCGCAAACAATAACCACCTCCCTCTACACCCTCCCTCACATCCTCCTGATAAACTCAAATTCACCATCACCTTGTTACCCTCCCTCACCTGCACCTGATTCACTCACATTCCCCTTCGCCTCCACATCACCTTCCACTGTTCGACTCACATACATCATGTCCCTTATACTCACAGACGTCTGTCTACACTCTTTCCCCTTTTGCCACCTTTTCTCCTGTCTCCTATTATCACATTCTCCTCTGTCCACCTTCCCTCTTCTCTCCTGTTTGGACTTGCTTGGATTCACACTGCTTTTTCCTGGGTCTGCCGTTAAGATCGCCATCTCTTCTAACACAGATGGGCAAGTGGTGGCTTCCCTGTTGTTGGACTACAGTTCCATTCATCCTCAGCCGCCCACATGATGACCGCTGTAGTCCAGTAGTTGGAGACCAAGTTTTTCCTCCACCTTCCCCATTATATCCAGAGTTTGTCCATACTGACTTTGCCTTTATCATCAAGGTTGCATGCACCTCAGTGGTGAAGTTTCTATATCTATATATGTGTTTGTCTCTCATGACACCCTCTTCTCATGTATGTGCATGTGCCTGCAATTATCTATGTCTCTCTCATGAGCGCCTCTTCTCATTGATGTGTGTGAGTGTGTGTGTGTATACGCGCTGTATGTGTGACCGTTACGGGCAACTCTGTATCCTTTTTCCTAGTGATTGATATATATATATAAATATATACATACACATAATAGAATGTGGAAAAAAGAAAGGGCAGCAACCATGGGACTTTCATAAGGCAAAAATGGAAATATTTATTGGGTCATTTCCATTTTTACCATATTTCTATTTTTATGAAAGTCCCACAGGTGCTACCTTCTCTTTTTTTCCAACATTCTATCTACTTTTAGGATTGCATACACATTTATTTTTCAAAACTATTCACTTTTCATTTATAATTAAAAGGAATTTGTTTAAACGTCATTAAGTAAATATAAAGAAATCATGACAAACCTGCACAATATTCTTTAGTTTTGTTTTAGTGAACTAGTTACTGAAAGTTCAAAGTTATGTTAACTAAAGCAGTCTGTGGCGTTACTAATGATACTAATTTTCAGAATGCCTTCCCTGTCCAAACCAATCTCATCTACAACACCAACCACCAAATATATTCTCCAGGGTGGATGCCACGGAGTTTCTAGGGTCATGTATCAATTCTTCTTGAGGCCTTTTCAGTCTATCCTTTTAACTCTGAGTATCAGATTGGCATTCACAATACTGCTTTGCTATGAGTTGCACACCCTACGGGCACTAACAGGGTTAAGTGATGGAGTGGTGAGCAATGCATTGTAAATCTCCCCCCCTGAAGATTATGCTAAGTTAAGATAAAAATGTGATAAAGTGGAGATAACATCTCCAGTAATATCACATCTCTAGTTCCTATGTTATTCTATGGAACCTATGCACTAAGATTTCTCCAACTTTGTTGAATTCATCTCTACTTTATCACGCCTCAGAAATACTGAGATAGTAAAGGTGTTCAAACCTGTCCTCGAGGGCTATATACAGGCCATAATTTATAAGTTATAACTTATAATTACACCCTCACATTATTATGGCCAGAAAGTCCTAAAGGCCCCTATGAACTTTGCCCTTGTGCCTTTTTCAAGAGGGAACATCTTCAAGCAATTCATGATGTTATGTCTGTCTGTGGAGGTGGACACAACAGAAAGACCACAGGACAGAAACTCCACCAGATGCACATGGTAATCTTAATGCATTGCATGAAAATGTGATATACACTCTACTGGTGTAGTAGGTTTTGATCACTGTCTTCTTTTGAAAAAATCTCAGTAACTATCAGGTCTCCTCCAAGTACATGATTTCAAGGACTAATTCACTATGTTACCTCTTGAACAAAGCATAAGGGTGAAGTTCTAGTGGACGTTAGGATTTTATGGCTGTAGTAAGGTATGTGGAGGGTTATTAAGAGGTGTTACTTTCAAGTGCCCTAGATGACAGGCCTCAAAAACCCTGTACTAGAATCAAGGAGGTGTCCATAAGTATCACCAATCCTACTAGAAGCTACTGATAGGAACTAAAAAGGTCTTGTAATATAGCTTCAGAGGTAGTAAACATCACAGTTCTAGGAGTTGAACCACTTCTCAGGAGGCCTCGTTGGGGCCCACTTTGGTTCTACATTAATCATTTCCTGTCTGGAGAAAAAAACTAGCACTTCCCTTCCATAGGAGAAATTCTACAACATATAAAAAAAAGAGTTGAGCAGGGTGTTAGTTACCCGTAAAAAAAAAAATAAAATAAAAAATAATGGCAAAGGCTGAGCTGTATATAGGGAAGTGAAATCAAAAATGGATTCCTAAAAACTGCCTTCTGCAAAGTTTTATTTGTGGGCTTTAGCATTCTCTTAGGGATTTGTATTGAAAACAAATATATGTGGAGAAATTCTGGGGCTAAACAAATGCACTATTTGTAACAATAGTTTCATTGATTTAAATGGGACTTTTAACCCATTAAAGAACTGGAGTACTCTCTAGCATTCAAGGGGTTAACTTTACAAACACTGTGTAGTTGGCTTGCCCCAAAATGTCTACACTTTTGCCTTTATATACACATGACCCTAGTATGCAGCATTTTATTCTATTTGTGATCTCTAGATCCATTCATTGCAAGAGAAGGGAGATGGGGTAGAAGTGTCAGATTCTCGCCTTGGGTAAAGTCTGGAGCAATAGGGGACATGGGTAACTTTTTACACCCTGAGGCATCTCCGGGATCGCGTTTCTCTTTCTTGCAGCGAGCCTTCCCTGAAGACAAAGCTGTCAGGAACAGCGAGGGTTTCAGTGTGATGCAAGAACGGCTAATGTCAGCTTCATTTTGTTTCTGACTCGGGGGTTTGGGAGAAATCTCCTGAATAAAAGAAAATAAGATGACATTTTATTTACATTACTCCTCTTTGACAATAAGAATTCATGTAGGGTTCTTATAACAGACGACATTTCCTTTGAAGAACAAAGGTGCAAAAGAGAGGGGGGAAAACAGAGTTAATACGCATACACAATACTTCATACTCAATAGCCAAAGAACACATCAATAACACTGGGTGCATATGTTATAGATGAGACATGACTTTATTTAACCCTTTAAAGGAAAACTAACCTCTCCTAATTATATATCATATAATGTTCACAAAACCCTAATGGCTCAAATTAATTTTGCCCTTGTGCATTTGCTTAAATGGTTAGTAATGTCTAATTTTAATAACATGTAATATTGTAGATATTAAAAAAAAATTAACTGGTGCAAGTCCTGTCTCTCAAACATGTATAGTTTGAGAGATATAAGGATTTAAAGTTCCCCCTCCCGTCCCTTTCACTGATGTCAGCTGTATAGTTGACAGAAGGAGATCCTGGTCCCGGGACCGGATGGAAACACCGCAATCTAAAAATAAATACTTCATTGGAATGGTCTACAAAGTGTGCCTGGTTTGCAAGCACACTTTGCAGACTGTTCCAATGAAGTATTTATTTTTATATAGCACTATTTTGGCTCTGCTGAAGAGCCGCAGGCTGGTCCCGGGTCCAGGACCTCCTTCTGTCAGCTAGAGCTCTGACATTAGTGAAAGGAGAGTGAGAGGGGAACTTTAAATCCCTATATCTCTCGAACTATAAATGTTTGAGAGACGGGACTTGCACCAGATAATTTATCCTTTAATATCTACAATATTACATGTTATTAAAATAAGACATTACTAACCCATTAAGAGATAACATGTTCAATCAGCCCTAGATGTCATGTCCACCAAGGGGACATAATAATTATCAGTAGGTCCACAGTGCACATGGTAATCTTAAAGGGATAGTAATACTTCGTTTTAACTTTATTTTATTTTGTAGGCATTAAAAAAAACATGAAGAATGATATAAGTCTTATCTCTCAAACCTTTATGGTTTATGAGATATTCACAAGCAAAGTTTCCCCTCCTGCCCCTTTCACCTAGTGTAAGCCATCTCTTCTCAGATGTGGAATCCAGTCCATAGACCAGGAAGATAACAGAATGGGGACAATCTTCTTCATATGAGAACAATGAAAGCCCTGCCCCCCTTGACAAGTTTTTCAGCTTTTTCCCTTATCTTAATTGAAGATTGTCCCTCTGTGCAGTCTACCTGGGCACCTCCCTTCTGATCTGGCTGAACAGTGTTACATCAGTAAAAAGGGCAGGAGGGGGATACTTTGTCATTGAATTACTCTGAAACTACAACTCTGACAGAATTGAAATAACACTCTCCAAAGTCCAAATACCATGATGATTAATTAGAGCTGCTTTTATTATGAAACATTACTATCCTTTTAAGTAGGCCTAAGCACTCTGCCTGCTTCAGTCTGAAGAAGCAACAAACTGCATGCAACTGTCATGTCCGTCTTCAGGGACATAACACCCGGAAAGGACTGAATATGCTATCTCTTGAACTAAGAAGTGTGGGCAAAATTCATATTAATAATTGGATTCTCTGGTCATAATAGTAGCTAACCACTTTGATACTAGATACATCTCTAGAACAATGCTAAAACACAATTTCCTCTTATACATTCCGGGCTTTATATGTATTCAGTTTCCACACCATAACAATGTAAATAAAAAAATAATCCTGGGCTGGGGTGGTCATTTTTCATTTTTTAAAAAATATACCATGGATTTTTTTTAATTAAACACAGGTACTCCCACTGCTTGAAGATGGTCAAAAGTCCTTCCTTCAAAATAAGAGTTTTCTTTTTTTTTTTTTTTCCTCCACACTGAACAGAGCCTCATGGTATCCTGAAGGCACTTTTTCTTATAATGTGATGGGACAGTCTGCAATAGAGTGCGGTGCACGGATGTGAGTCTTAGATTATTCACTATCATGAGGCACAGTTCCCTGTGATTGGAGGAGAGCAGCTGTAGAACCATTATTCAAAAAATGATTAGTGGGTACGATATTAGAAGGGATACTAACCTATAGTATTCATAGCATAGCATTCATGACCATGTGATGACCAACAACATTAGTAGGAGGAGCCAGTAAGATTTTAAGAAGAATAGATCATGTCTAATTAATTTACATGCATTCTACTAAAGGGTACTAAGTAGCAACCTGGACAATGATATTGCTAGAGACTTTGATGCTGTGCCTCACTAAAGACTATATAAATTAGAAGGATTCAGTTTGAGAGGTGATATCTGTACATGGATTGAGAACTGGTTAAATGATAGATGGCAGAGTTGTTGTAAATGGAACATTTTCAAGTTGGTCTATAGTTGTAAGTGCGGTGCCACCGGGTTCAGTCCTGGGCCAAACGCTTTTTAATTTGTTTATTAATGATCTAGTAGAGGGAATTGAATGTTATGTCTAAGTCTTTGCTGATGACACTAAGCTATGCAGGGAAATAAATACAGAGCTGGATGTTTTGTTTTTTTCTCTGAGAAAGATTTAGATAAATTAAGTGAATGGGCAGAAAAGTGGAAGATGATTTTTAACCCTTTGAGTGCCAGAGGGATATGCAACGCATAGCACTGTGCTGCGTACCGCTCTGGCGCTCAAAGGGTTAATATAGATAAATGTAAGGATACGCATTTGGGCTGTAGAAACTAACATACTACGTGTAAACAATGAGAAACTACTTGGGGAATCCTCATTAGAGAAAGATTTAGGAGTGCTGATAGTTGATAGACTTCACAGAAGTGTGCAGAGCCTGCACAAAAAATGGGGTACCGATGTCCAAAAAATCTTATTTCACTGGAAAAGTGCAAACTTGCAACAAAAGTGATAAAGGTATTGCAGGATAAGTTATAAAGAGAGACTAGCCAAACTGGGTTTGTTCACATTAGATAAATCTAAGAGATGAAATGATTACCATTTACAAATATATTCAAGGTCAATATAAAGTCATCCATTAAGATCAGAGGTATGTGTTTTTGACTAAAACAAAGGCAAGACTTTCCTTTTTTTTTTTCTACCGTAAGGGCAGTAAAGTTGTGGAATTTTTGACAGTATTTGCCACTTGGGGCTCAGTTGGAAACGGCATTTTTTTCATTCCTCTGGATCAACAGGGTTGATACGGTATGGGCTGAACTAAATGGACACAGTCTCAACTATGTTACAACTCTCCACAGTAAGTGATAGAAAGAGCTCCACTTGGTGACCACAAAAGAAAACTGCAGTTTAAAAATAAATAAAAAAATAAAACAAGTGAGTTGTATTAACATTTGAATGAAACCTCTCCCAACAATAGACATGCCCTTCTTTTTTAAGAACGTATTAAGGTATGGAAACTCATACATAGGAACATGAGATTTTACAACAAGCTCCTTACAAAAAAAAAAAAAATAAATAAATATATATATATATATATATATATATATATATATATATATATATATATTTCTGCATTAGCGTTCCATTATACATGCAACCCCTGGGGTAAGTATCACTTCTATATCATTTTCAAAGGAACAGCATCCCTGTAATAATATTTTAGACTCTTAAACAAAATGTTAAATCATGTGTCAGAGCTTCAGAGAGGTTGGAAAATGATGACTGGCCTCTCCAGGAAGCTCCTAACGATAACTAAACCAGGGTGGGCAAGGTAAGGCCCAGGGACCGATAGGAGTTGTAGTCTGGCAGCAGTTGGAGGGCAACACATTGATCACTTCTGATCTAAATAATTAACTGCTGCTGGTCAGACAGGAATTGTATTAGCGCAGTCCATATTTCATGCAATACCAAGTACATGAGGGGGTATATGTATAAAGGAATATATGGAACAATTCTGGGGCAAAACAAATGCAGCACAGGGATCAAATATAGTCTCTAAACCTATCCAGCATTCAAGGGGTAAAAAAACAAACAAACAAAAAAAAAACAGTGCAGACCAGGGCTGTCCAAATTCAGTCCTCAAGGGGCACCAACAGGCCAGGATGCTGGTGGCCCTCGGGGACTGAACTTGGACAGCCCTGGTGTAAATCAACAGGTATTTTTATTTGTTCCCTATGGTACAGCTGGTTTGCCCCAGAACTGCTTTGATTTTATATGCACGCCTCAAGGACCTTTAACAACAGTGTACTAATATTACCGGGCGTTTATCAATGGAGAGGAGGTTCTCATATTAATGCAGAATTTTAGCAGCATGCACGTCAATGGCATAGCCGACGATAGGTATACAAATAGAATGCGCAACTTACGGTTTTTAGGAGAGACTTTCGGTATGCAATAAAAGTAATACCTTAGGGAAATACATACACAAACAGTAATGGCGAAAGGTCTTACTCAGTTTGCACACAACCTGCTTATTCATGAGTTTTGTATACGAAACACGTAAGCCTTTTTGCCATTAGTGTTTCGGTGTCTGTCTTCCCCTAAAATAACGACTGATTTTATTCTGTATTGTATAATGAAAGTCATTTCTAAAAGCCTAGACCTGAAGGAGTGCAGTCAATTTGTATGCCAAGCTTTACAAAAGGAGTTTGAGAACCTGAAAGACAGCAGCAGGAGAGCTAAGGTACATCATGGTGAGCTTTATTTCTTAATTTAAGCCTGGGTGGGCCTTGGCCAACACAGTTTGGACACGCAGTTTTCTCGAATGTTATTGTATAAACACTTTTAAAAATTAAAGCCTGGATATGACTTGTACCCACACATTAACATCAGAATCCTCCAAAAAACTAACCCCTTGAGTGCCAGATGGGTATGCAACAATGTGTTGCTTCACAGTGTGACGCTCAAAGGGTTAATACCACTGTTGCATTTCCCTTTACCAATGTAAATACACAAAGGGGACAGTGGTGTGAAAGCCCTGAAATATCTGTGACACTGTAGGAACTTATTCCACACTAGTATATGCCCGTTTTCACTAGTGCAGCACTGAGAGGACTGTGTTACTGACTTTGGCCAGCCCACAACACCTGATCGATATTCTACTACATAAATAGTGTTAAAGTAGGTTTAACTCTTTAACCCCTTAAGGATGGCTGATAGCGCATGCGGACATCACTTAAAGGAATAGTAATACTTTAATTTTACTAATCCCCATCTTGTAGAACTTAAAAAAAACATTTTTAATGCCCCCAATCACATCCCTCAAACCTTTATGGTTTGAGAGAAAATAGATTTCAAACAGCCCCCCCCTTTCCCTGACATCAGCGTCTAGCTGTATGCAGGGGAATCTGATCCTGGGGCCATCCGGCGGCTCTGCAGCAGAGCCGAGATTGCATTAATGAAGAAAAAATCCTTCACTCAAACGGTTTTCTACATGTGCGCACACGTACAAGACCGCTTCAGTGAATAATTTTTTCTTCATTAATGCGATCTCGGCTCTGCTGCAGAGCCCCGGATGGCTGTACGACAGACTATGCCTGCAGTCAGCTAGAACGCTGATCTCAGAGAAAGGGGGGAGGGACTTTGAAATCAATTTTCTCTCAAACCGGAAAGGTTTGATAGATGTGACTTGGGGCATTAAAAATCTTTTTTTGGGGTATTAGTAAAACTGAAGTATTACTATCCCTTTAAGAACCATGGACCTTTTTTTTTTTCTCCATTGCATCCGGTTCAGGGCTCCCTGAACGGTGTGCAGCCACGCTGGGAGCCCTGAATTCGATGACGGTCCTGGCACGTCATGGGTCCTTATGGCAAATCTATCCATGACGTGCCAGGACCGTCAAAGGTCGTTAAGGTGTTAAGGAAACATGACGTACATATATGTAATGGGAAATCGTATGTTAAGGACCCACGACAATTATATACATCATGGAATTCAGGGGTCCCCACTCAGCTGCATGTCTCGCTAACTGCGTTGTTAAGTAGTTAAGGGCTTTAAGTTGGATGTTCAAGAGGAGTGATCCACTGGAAGACTTAATGTACCAGAGAGGACAAATAAAAGTTTCCTGTGAGTTAAATGAGTGCCAGAGGCTTATGGAGATAGGCTTCTTAACAGCTCTATTATTGGACACAAGTACCAGGTTCTGAATTAATCCTTCTTCTTCTGAGACCAGCGGCCAGGCTTGCACACAGACATCTTGGCACCTGCAATCTAATCCTGGTCTCCTCTAGGGGACATTGCTTGTTACCTTAAGGTACTGGAAGGGACTGACGGCGCAGGCACGCAGACGGCTCTGAAGTAAGAAGACTGGCCATCAGTCTCAGAAAAAGAAGGATAACTTCAGAACATGGTAAATGTGTCCGATAATAGCACTATTAAACAGCCAGTTGTCTTATGCCTAATTATTGGGGGGGGGGGACTTTATATAGGGTGATAGTCCCGCTTTAATCATACGTAGGCAATTTATCCAAGGGAATGTGTAGAATACTATAGGAATTAGTGGCTGTTATTTTGTTTAATAGGATGATCTACCTCGTAGAGAGGTGCATCTACACAGTTTATTCTGCACATATGAGGTGCAATTCACAATACTAAAGAGCTTCAGTTCTACAGGAAACCCACTGCACCAAAGGGGACAAATATAAAATATCACTTGTTATAACAAACTATTTTAGCATTAATTAGTGCTCATTTATCACCTGCTGAAACTGTAAAACCTGCAGTGCTGGGGGCAGCCATTTTGAAACTGAACCACATCAAACAAGGCAGCTGTGAGTACAGTTGCTATGACTTCATGTCCACATTCCCTTGTAGAGTCCGGATATGATGTCACGTCCCAAAGTTATGGGAAACTTACAACCAAGAGATACTATGTCTTTTCCTATGGAATTAGACGTAACCCTTTGAATCCCAGAGGGTCACACAACACATTGTGCACCCCCTCAGGAACTCAAACATATGAATAAAACAAAGGAACTGCCCCACAGTGGTTTAAGTGGATATTTTTAGCTCGTCTGAGAGACAAGACTCCAATATATTGCAATACAAAGTACTCAATGCAATCGGGGGTTAGAATCCTTATTCCAATGGCATTTTTGGCAAATGTTATTTGTTCCATAGATTATAATATATAAATACATACATCTTTTCCTGCTGAGTTAAACAAGGACACTCCTACTCCTACATTATAAACGTTTGAACTGTATTATTTGTTTTTATTTTATATCTATCTCTCGCTCTGCCACTGCCTAAATTATCCACTGAACGTGATGAAAAGGTTTTATCGCTTCATTACCGTTTATATTAAAACTTTTAAATATACATATGGTATATATTATTTTTATAATAACTAAACTTTACAAATCTTTTAATTTACTTGGCAGCTCTCATGTTCCCTTTAGAATAAGCTGCCATAAAGGTATAGTAAAGTTTCTACTAAAGTGCAGCTCAGAGTCTTCGTGTTTTTTATAACACGCAGCTCTATGTTTAACCCTTTGAGCACCGGAGGGGTACAGAAAGCTTTGCTGTACCACTCTGGCACTCAAAGGGTTAATGACTTACTGTTCTGTAGTTGAAACACTATTCAAGCTGAAAGGATCCCCCTCCAGCCCCTTTCCCTGCATCAATGATCCTCTCAGTCTGGTCTGGATGGACAGCGGCGAAGGACAATCTTCAGTAAGAAAAGGAAAAAGGGGAGGGGGTTTTCATAACACTGTGTGAAGATTGTCCCTCGCTGCATCCGTCCCCTCCCATGACCAGATTGCAGATCCAAGGGTAGGACGCCAGAAGGGGTGGGAGGGGATATTTTCGGCTTGAATAGCATTTAAACTACAGGTATGTAAGGACTAAACATACTGCTACATGTTATAAAAAACATAAAGAAGACTTGCAGCTGCACTTTAACCCCTTAACAACCAAATACATACATGTATGTTATGGGTCAATGAGCGATAAGGACCAATGCCATACATGTATGTCATGCATTTCAAGGCTCCCCACATGGCTGCACGCTGCTCAGGGAGCCCTGAATCAGATCCGAAAAAAATAAATAAAAAAAATTCTCTGTGGTCCTTAAGTGCCGGCCACTCTCGACAGTCCTTAAGGGGTTAATACAGACATTACTATCCCTTTAACTTGATAGCCTCCATAGAGGACTCTGGGGCCTGCAAGTGCAGCCTCTGAACAAGAGTTACAAGCTTCTACATTCTGAAATTCTAATCCTTCACAGAACTGTAGTGACAATAAGGGGTCATATTCTGCACAGCACTATCTTGGCTAGACTGAAGGACTGCTCCTTTAGACGCAGACCCGACAAAGGGCTGCTATCAAGCAATAGCTTCCCTCTAATCCCATTACAGTCTTGTGCAGAATTAAAAATAAAACATAGCAAATGTATCACCACCACAGCCTCCTCATTTGAGGTAGTTACAAAAGAAAGTGGACAAACTTAGCACTGAACCTTCCACAACTTTGCCATATGATAAAGAAAATGTACATTCTGGAAAAAAAAATACCTGCTTTCAGCAGCTACATAACATTGGAGATAAATAACCCTTTTGAAATCTGAAGACATATTTTTCCTTTAATTGATATCAAGTATGTAAATAGCTGAATTAACATGGACTTCTATAACCCAATAACGCATTTTATATAAATTCAAAAACATATATAACATATATAAAGTAAATAAATAAAACATCTTACCTAGCAGTGCTACATTAAGATAGTAACAACATCCGGAATGTTTTATATGCTATATATTCAAAAGATTTAAGAAAAGGTAACTAGAATATACAGAAAGAAAACACACTGGTACAGCTATGTGCAAACCCACTGGGTATAACATACAGTCTTATCCACAGAAGGAAAGATGAGCAGTTCTTGGGCTATCCATCTGCACCAAAGGGGAGAAATATACATTCTTAAATTCCAGTTGCACTAAACGTGTCTCTTAACGCTTTGAATTCTACAGATATTTCCAATGGATTGTGTTGCAATGCACTGGAGAGATATCTGGCATTCAAGGGGGTAAAAAACATACTTAAAGTGGAACTATCATCCATGTTATAATGAGCCCCAAATACTAATAATATCGATATTCATCCACTTTCTTGAAATTTTAATAATTGTGGCGTCAGTGAAAAATAGACCTTTATAGGCATACAGGCATTGGCAAACAGCACAGACATCTTGCAGAGAAGGCATCTCTGCGTCTGCGCTGTCCGTCCCCTTCTCCTCCACCACTGGGGAGTTGAATGCCTGGTTACCTTAAGGCATCGGAAGGAACTGTCGGCACAGGCGCAGAGCGCGCCTACGGCAAGATCCCTGCCGATGCCTGTCTGCCTATAAAGGTCTATTTTTCACTAATGCCGCAATTATTATTGGAATTACAAGAACGCAGATGCATATCGCTATTACCATCTTTTATTGCTCCCATATGGTGCAGTCTGTATGCTCCAGATTTGCTCACCTTTCTTTTTGTGGATAAGGCAGATAATAATAGACTGTAAGTATACACTCACTACTACACACGGTGGTCCAGTCTCTTCTATAGCTTCACTGAGACACATACACAAAAAACAAACTGATTTGAGAATTGCTCTTTGTCTCTGTAATGAAAACATAGGGTTGCATGCCCAAAAAAAGTGGATCAATCATTGGGCAAACCAAATATATCATAGGGAGCAAATGAAAATTCTCAAAAGTCCCTAGCATTTAAATCTGGTTCTAACCCTGTAAATGGTAGAAGGTCATCAATACATGTGCAGTTTGTTTGCTCCACTCTTGTCTTTGTGCATCAGGACAACAGTGTTAGAACACAGCTAACACACTATCAATACAATTTGCGCACACACAGCTACATTACTCTGGGGATTAACACAAATGCTTTGGAGCATTTTCCCTCACATCTTGGCGGAATATATACTACACCTTTAGTACCAAATTTCAGCATTTATTTAAGGGGAGCTATCACCCTTATACATGTTGGTCTAAAAAGATAGTTTATGTAGCGACTAGCTGGTATACCGTTTTCATTTTTTAAATAAAATTGCTATTTTGCTGAATTTAATCGTGTGTCACTCTTCCTCTGCTCCCCTCCCATAATCGAGCCTCTGGCCAATGACAGCGCTCCAACTTACATGCAGAAAGGTTCTGTCATCAGAGGAGGCTGGATAGTGGGAGGGGAGCAGAGGCAGAGTAACAGACTGCGGTACAGAGCTGGTAACTGCAGTCTATAAGGAAGTAGGTGCAGGACAATATTTATGATTAAATTCAACAAAATAGAGATTTTATTTAAAAAATGAAAACGTTATACATAAACTAACTAGACCAACATATATAGGGGTGATAGATACCCTTTAAGCCTCTAGATTAAGAATAACACCAATTTCATGGCTCCATGCAAAGATACAGCCACCCATGGTCGTATTTTCAAAAAAATGTGGATGAATGCTGTAACAAACCAAGTGTGTGATAGCAGACAAATAAACATTCCCCTAATTTCCATTGACTGAAAAGATCTCTCCACCATTCACAGGGTTAAAAGTCCAATTTCAAGCAATGGGGCTCTTTAGTTGTTCCTTACAGCACAGCTGGCTTGCTCCAGAATTACTCAATTTCTCTTTTGAAAATATATCCCACAGAAAACAATTTTCTCAATAAAAATGAATGAAAGCTTTGAATCCAACATGGTAAAATATCAGAGGACGATAGTTTTTTTGGCATACTGCCTCAATTCAAACTGCACCAAAGGGAACCATTTCCCACTTATATAAATGGGGTAACACAGAGAGCCATAATCATCACCTCCTTAGTGAAAGGATGTGGCCATGTTAAGCACATACAAGCTGCACGATTAGTTTTGAGCTCAGTAACATTTCTAATTTGTAGACACACCATACTAAAGATCAGAATTAACACTTTCCATTTCAAAAGGGGATTAGTAAAGTTATTTCAATATAATGGGTTTTTACAGAATACCTTAACTCTTCAAGTGTCAGAGAGGTATCTAGTGAACTGCAGCGCAACGCATTGGATGCCTTTCCGGCACTCAAACGGTGAAAGGAAGAGAGACATTGATCTTGGGGAGATAAAAATCTTGTATGAAAGTTGGTCATTACGTATAAAGTGAAGCAATTCCTTTGGCAAACCAATTCAATCATAGGGGACAAATAAACATTCCCTTTGACTTAAACAGGGCTCTTAATCCTTTGAGTGCCAAAGGGGTACACAACACATAGCGTTGCACTCAAAGAGTTAACCCTCTGACCATTAGAGAGATCTCCAGCATACAATAACTCTAGCATTAATCAAGGGATTAAAAAGTCACATCCAACCCTTTGAGTGCAAGCCAGTGCTTTGCAGTGTGCTGGGTATCTTTGCGGAACTCAGAGTGTTAAATTAAAGGCATAGTAATGTCTATATTAAAGTTTTGCTACGAGTCTTCTATATTGTTTTTATAACATGCAGCATTGTGTTTAATTACTTACAGACCTGTAGATGAAAAGATATTCAAGGTGAAAGGATCCCCCTCCCACCCCTTCTGGCCACATCACGCTGCGTCAGTCTGGTATGGATGGAGCACGGTGAGAGACAATCTTCAGTAAGCAAACGGAAAATCCTGTCCTCCTTCGTCAAGGTTGGCAGAGTTTTCCTTATCCTTACTGACTGAAGATTGCCCCCTCGCTGCATCCGTCCGGTTCCACGACCAGATTCCAGATCTGATGGGAGGCAGCCAGAAGTGGAGGGAGGGGATCATTTCAGCTTGAATAGCTTTTGAACTACAGGACTGTAAGTAATTGAACACTGCGCTGCATGTTATAGAAACAATACAGAAGACTTGGAGTTAAACTTTAATATAGACATATATCCCTTTAAAGTGTTAGTAATGTCTAAAAAAACTTTTTTGCATTTAGAAGAGCTCAAAAAGCTGATCTAAATGCAAAAAAAAACGTATCTCTCAAACCGCTATGGTTTAAGAGATACGGGCGTTTGAAGTTTGATTTCTCCTACTGACAGCTGTAAAGCTGTCAGCAGGAGATTCGTGTCAGTCGACACTGTGGCGCTTGAGGAGTGCCGGGATCTCGTTACTTACACGGAATCCCTTCAATGGAATTGTCTAAAACGTGTGCCTAGTGTTCAAGCCTAGTGTTCAGGCACATGTTTTATACCATTCTAATAAAGGGATTCCATGTAAGTAACGAGATCCCGGCACTCCTCAAGCGCCACAGTGTCGACCGACACAAATCTCCTGCTGACAGCTTTACAGCTGTCAGTAGGAGAAATCAAACTTCAAACGCCCGTATCTCTTAAACCATAGCGGTTTGAGAGATACGTTTTTTTGCATTCAGATCAGCTTTTTGAGCTCTTCTAAATGCAAAAAAGTTTTTTTTAGACATTACTATCACTTTAAGGAGAATCCTGGAATTTTGTAGTTGCTCCTCTACTCTGCAGTTATTTTGTAACGGAATTGCACCACTTTGCTTTTTTATATAAATAACGACCATTGAGATTTCAATCCGAACTCCTACAACATTATAAATGGGAGGAAGAAAATGTTTGTAAGGATACGTCACATAAAAAAAGAAAGAATTGTGTGTTATTGTTCCCCAACAAGCCTGGATATGTGACAAGTACAACATGACAAGCTGTAGTATAAGTGATATAGTCAACACCTGTTTAGGAACTTTCTTCTTCCAGGCCTGAGCGGAGAGAGGTTCGGGCTCCTCGGCAGAAAAAAATAAAAAAATAAAAAAAATCTCTTGCAGAAGTTCGATCTTCCTCGTTAATATATTTCCTCTTCTATCGATTCATCAAGTTTATCAGTTGGAAACGGTGAGAAGATTTCTGCTCACACTCCTTGTCCACAGGATAAATTGAAAACAAATGCTGATCTCTAATTTCAGCAAGGGACCAGCACTCCAGTCCTATTATCATGTTCCCATCATACTGGTTTAATGAACATATAAAACCACAGCTCATATTAAATTATAGCCACAACATGTAAATAAACACATTTTATTGCACATTTTCACAATGGTGAAAGGCATCGACTACAACAACTCAATCAGAATCAAATTGCTGCATACATTGTCAGCTCTATATGAAAATAAAATATCACATTGCTTTAGACAAAAACTGTAAAATATTGTTTTTTTGTTTCTATTCTATGCAACAAAAAGCAGTCGCAGAAGAAAAGTAAGGAAACAGTCAATTATGCAAGTTGTTCTCAGAAGAAACGGACACATAACAATCCACAACAGGTGAACATGGTTTATTGTTTAACCTTTTAAGGTCCTAGAGGGCTGAGCAACCCAGTGCATACCCTGTGGTCTTTAACCCTTTGAGTGCCAGAGGGGTATAGAACTCATTGCAAAGCAATGCATTCCGTACCCCTCTGGCAGTCAAAGGGTAAAGGGTAAGTGGCAGAAGGGTGAGCAATGCATTGCAGTGCCCATCCCTATGGCACTGCTTGTAGTAAATGGCTACAGTTAGCAGCTGCAGTATACTAATGGCTGTTTGCCTTTAATAAACATATTAAAAATATTCATTTTCAGTTTTGTGTTAACAAAATATCTTTTCATCACCAGTTCGCTTACAAAATGAACAGAAGCTGGAACGGAATTATTGGTGAAGAGGATTCTTGTTTACTACGTACATCAATCAATGTTACATTTTATAAAAATGTCTGCAAAAATGCAAGTTTTTAATACAAGAGGTAAAAACAGAGGTGTAAACAGCCTGGGTCACTGCTTTTCAGGCTTCAAGTTTAGTTGATAAAAGTAACCCTGCCAAACGAAAAAAAAAAAGTTTGCCTAATTTTAATGTACAATAAAAGGGCATAAACCAGCGCTGCCCATCACTGCTCTATAACCTACAGCAGCAGAAATCCTACAAAATGACTGAGGGGAAATTCAGCAATATAAAGAGGTGCAATTCTGGAGCGAACCAAAAAAATTCCTATTGAGCAAAATTTTATTTATTTTTTTGTTTAACCCATTGAATGCTAGAGAGACCTCCAACCAATTAAAAGCCCCACGTATATCAATGGAAATTTGTATTTATAACCTATGAAGCAATTGGCATGCCACAGACTTGCACCTTTATGGGCACAGTTCAGTTTCCAGAGGCTGGGCGTACAATCACTAAAAGGCTACAGTCATTTGGTTTGAACCCTTTGAGCTCCAGAGGGGTACGAAATGCACTGCAAAACAATTCATTCCATACCACTTTGGAACTCAAAGGGTGAACTGCTGCTTAAGACGAGAAAAATGGGCAGCAAATGAAGCTCATGGATTAGTGCCAGATAGGTTGCAATGAGTTGGATACCTCTCTGGCATTCAAACGGTTAATAGTTCATCCCCATGCTAGCCATGTGGTCAGCACTGTAACACCTGATACATGTGACACAGGAGTTATGTGGCTGCACAGTGCAGTCTCTGACTACTTACAGTGCTAGGGCCACTTCTATGGGAAATGTGACCGCTGCCCTTTAGGACATTACATTTTATTTTATTTACACTACCCTGCCACACTGTGATAACGTCACTTTCCTTATCTCCATGTCAGAGGGTGTAAATAATCTATTTTACATACAGTTTCAGGCAGGGAGAGCACAGAACCTTACTACAAAGAGTGGGGGAAGTGGACCTTGAATTTTTTATTTCTTATTTTATTATTATTATTATTATTATTATGTTTCAAAACTTCACTCAAAACTACCCTTGTGTTAGGTTAACCAAAAGTCCAGCAGATGTATAGTTTCCCCTTTTATTACTGGGAAAAGTGAAAGTCCCCTGGTACAGTACAGAGATTATTTAGAATATTAAATGTCACTGAAAAGTGTTCTTAGCATATGAAACTGAACAGGTGCCACATTCACCATACATTAGTATTCAGTACCTATCTCCTTAAATGTACATTTGCTTGTCTTCTGGCTAACACGACACACGGAATAATTGATAGAGACAACTTCAGGTTCATCCACATGCACCTCACCGCTGTTAACAGAGTAACAATGTATATTAACCCATTAAGGATCAGCCACATGGACAGCACTTAAGGACCAAGAAGCAATTTTTTTTTTTTTTGTTACTGAAATCAGAGGTTCCCGAAAGGATTGTAGCCGCGTGGGGACCCCTGAATACCAGGAAGTACATGTATGTCATGGGTTCTTTATGCACATTCTCCCAATGATGTACATGTGTGTCCTTGATCCTTAAGGGGTTAGCAGCCAAAGTATGGAGGCTTCACTCTCTTGGCTGTATTCATTGTAAAACACCGGTGTTGTCTTCTCCCAGACAATAAAACTGGCACTGGACAAAGGAGGCATTCCCTCCATAGACAGGAACAAACAGTCTCCACAACACAGTATCGAGATGAAATAGAAAATGGAAACTTTATTCTGTTGCTAAAAACTGAAAATACATAGGCTTGCTTACATAGAGGGAACCTGTCGTTTCTGAGCTCTGTAGTGTAGTGGTTAAACAGCCTACACTATGAAAGCAGGCTGTCATTTTTTTGTATATGTATTTATACATTTTATCAACAGAATAAAGTTTCTATTTTTACTGCATCTTGATACAATGTTGTGCAGAAACTTTGTTCCTAACATGAGACAGGCGGTTTTTAATAAAGTTTTCAAACATACAAAATTGAATCAAGGTGATAGGTCCAGTTTATATTTACTGAGTAATTTGCAACATCAGACAAACATATAATAAAAATAAAAATACATCTCATAATGTAGATTAAATTTAGGCAAGTTTTTCTTTTTGAGTGGTAGGATAACTAACCCTTTAAGGACCAGAGGGGGTGGTAGTACAACATATTGTTTTGCTGTGCAATTGCAAATCCCTTTGGTTCTTAAGGGGTTAAATACAGGCTTCACCATATTCCTCATACCACAGTTCCTGCATGTGTTTTAACCCTTTAAGGGTTAAAACAGAGGTCCATGTGGTTCAAAGAGCTTATGTTTAATCAAAACTAAATTACTAAGGATTCTTCTAATAAAAGTCTCCAAGTACAACAACCACAACACTGAAAATAAACACGGTCAGGAAATAACGTACTACATATGGCTCAACAGACATGGCAGGAATAGGTATTTCCAGCCAATTTCTACCTGAAGTTTGCTGCACTGCTCTTTTCAGTTTAAAAATCACATTGGAAATTTACAACCAGCAACAGAAAAGTGTCTAGTCTAGGGAAAAGGATGGCTTCGTATACACACACATCGGATAAAACAACACAGTTTCCCAAGCAAGCATTTGAAAAAACATGGGATGTAAAAATTAATTGCATTGATGGTGTCCAACACCCTGCAAAACAAATAGACAGACAGCCATCCAGCTATGAAAGGCTCGTAACTCTGAGCGCCAGAGAGAGATGTGCAACTTATTTGCAATGCAAAGCTTTGAACACCTCTCTGGCACTCAAAGGGTTAATATAAAGTAGAATATACACTTACATAATGTATAACAATGATCCTGGTACTCCCTAAATGGCTCAGGGACATTTCTTAAGACTTTTACTGCCAGAATAACATAGGAAACACTGCACGCTGTTAACAAACCACTCTCCGGTTCAGGCCTAGATTACATTGCAGTTGTTATCAATGCTTTTACCTAACAGATTCCCACTGAAGATAACACAGAAATGTGTAGATAAAATCCTTGATAAGGTTAGCAACTGCAACAGAATAAAGGTCTTATTTATAACACATCCGAATGATACATCCATGTACCTTTATGTGGGCTGAAAACTCTGATGTCCACTATGAATCAATGCTGTGTGGATTAGTTCTTCAGAACTAATATTTATTTAGAAATGGATATCATGTCTGCAGAGATTATTATTTTACACTACTCTAGGACGCTGAACACCTCTGTCACTAAGGTCTTGTGGAACTTTCACCTCTAATAAACTGGGATTCATCTGATTAATCTAGTAAATGTCGGCACAGCTCTGCAGGACTTCCCATTCTTCAAATTTCTCCTCCCTCCCTCCTCTCTCTGGCAGCACGTTCACACTTCACTACATAGGGATGTGCAGCACGTATATTGTAACGACAAGCACCACACGCTTGCTGTTACAATATACGTGCTGAGCATCAGTATGAAGGAAAGTATGACCGTGCTCCCAGAGTCCTACAGAGCTGTGCCAACATTACCCTGTGCTGCAGAATGCGGAAGTGCCTACATCAAGTCTACATTTTAGAGCTAATATCTACTAAAGTATGTACAATCTACATACCATTTTACTAGATTAAAGGGATAGGAACGCTTAATATGTAGTGTTTATCACCCTGACTAAAACAAGGGTACTAGCACTGGTGAAAGGTGTTTTATTCAAAAGTTATTAAAGCTCAAATCTGATTTTTTTAGGTGCAGTATCACAGTGGCAAGAAATGCTACAGTGGCTCTGTTGCTACACCATCCTATGGATCCTATGGACAGCTCTGGTCAGTTCACCATAAATCTTTACAGGATGTCGTAGCAACAGCGCCACTGTGCAATTTCAGGCCACTGTGATTTTGCATCTGTAATTACTTTTTAATAAAATACCTTTCAGCAGTGAGAGTACTCTTGTTTTACTCAGGAGATAAACCATACGTTTTTACATTTTAAGAATTAATATCCCTTTAATCATATAAGACACAGTGTATTAGAAGTGAAAGTTCCCCTTTAGGAAGCCTTTTGGGGTCCTGCAACAAAGAATCATTGTCTGGCACCGTAAACATGATGCCTAATAATAAGTAATGGTTAATTTTGTTGAAGCAATTTGTTGATTCATAGTACACTTTAGGATCTCCTGTCCACATTAACCCTTTGAGAGCCAGAGAGGTATCCAACGCATTATGCTGCAATGCGTTGGATACCTCTCTGGAACTCAAAGGGTTATCACGGTAGGTGGGGGTTATTTTTTAGGAGGTATTAGTGTCCCGACTGCCTTTACCTTGGAGAAATACACATACACAAAAAGACAAAAGTGGTTCAATTATGGGGCAAACAAATGGCACCATACTTAACACTAAAAGTCCTTATTGTTTAAATGTGTCTTTTAACCTCTGGCACACTATGAGGTCTCCAAAGCACTGTAAAGCAATCAGACCACTATTTCCTTCAAGGGTTTAGAAGCCCCATTGTTAGTTTGCCCCAGAATTGTTCCACCTTTTACTTTATACGTATGTTCCAATAAGTATTTTTCCTCATCACTGCAGTATCGCAATGTCTGCACGCCTTACTGTGTGTGTAGTCAATTACTGGGCCTGAGACTGTTGGGAACTACAACCCCCATCGTTCTCAGCCATTGCCTGGTTGAGGATGATGGAAATTGCAGTGACTGAACAGGTGGAGATGCAACAACTGACTAGCCTTACCTTACTGCACATGTATATGCATGGAAGGCATTATGAGGAAGCCATTTACTCCAATTATTTATGTTATATAAAAAAAAAGTTTGCCTCTTATCCTAACAAACAATTGTCATTAGATTTATTTTAGATTGCACTAATTAAGGCATGCTGTGCAGACACTTCCTGTCTCAGCCCTATATTACCTCCCCTACTCAGTGACACTTAACCTTCTCAGAGGTGGCTAATGTACTGCTGACCAGTGTCAGTGAGTGAGGAGGTAATGTAGAGCTAAGAATGGAAAATGCCTGCACAGCCTGCATAACCTATACATCTACATAACTGAGAAACTAGTTTTCTACATAAAAAATGTTGCTTTTAGTTGATAAAGCACCTTTGAACCATTATCGTATTGCCATTTATTAAATGATAGGTTCTCAAAGTCTGTCATCAAGTAACTGTCAACAGGGCAAGTATGGATTTTGTAACATGAACATTGGTAAAATCAGCAGCGACACCACCACCCTCTATGGACCCGGCAATGCTGGATCTCCTAATACAATGAATGTATACATTTTAGGCTCTATGTTCTAAAGAAAACTGAAATAATCCTGGGTAAAACCACCTGTGCCACAGCATAGAAATACAATTTGTATTGCTTTAAATGTGGTATAAATCCCTTGAATGCTAAAAAGGTCTATAACACACTGCAAGACCTCTCTAGCATTCAATGGGTTAAACCCCCATTCAAAACAATGGAAATTTATCACACTTTTTTTGGCTTTTATTTTAGTGTTTATAGATAAATCTAGACTATTTACTATGACAGTAACATAGTAAATGAGTTTGAAAGAAGACCATCAAGTTCTTTGCCTCATAAACCAGATAAATGAGAATTATATAGCTTTCCTGTTGCAAAATAATTTAGTCTTTATCAGAATTATAACCCTGTATGCTCCCTTTTGAAAGAAATATATCTAATCTTCTCTTAAATGTATCCATTGTATCTGCCATTACCATATCCTTTAGCAAGGAATTCCATAATTTAACCCCTTAACATCTGGCGGTCCTGGGACGTTTCCGTCAAATAAGGACCGCATTGAACCACGTGGACGCGCCGGTACACGTGACCTGTTGCGTGTATCGGCGCATCACTATGGGGCCTGATAGAGATTGCTCAGATCTTGGAGCGGTCAATTTCAGGCCCTATTTTTACTTACAGCGCTCCCGGGAGAGCGCTGTAAGTAAAAAGTACGTGACGTACCATGACCGTCATCGGTCCTTGAGTATTTCAAGGACCGTGACGGTCATAGTACGGCACATGTCGTTAAGGGGTTAACACACTTTACTGTAAAACAAACAAACAAACAAAACAAAACCCTTCCTCTGCTGAAGTCGACACCTCCTGTCCTCTAATCTCAAGGGGTAGCCCCTGGTTATTTGATCAGACCTTAGAATGAACTATCATATCATATATTGGGTTTTGTGTGGTAAAATATGTATAATTTAGAATATATATACATACATAATGTATTGCTCTCAGCAATTATATATTCAGCCATAAGCAGTATTTCCTGGGTTAAAAAAAAATAAATAAAAAAGAGAACATAAAGAACAGTCCATGGTGTATAATGAATATTTCCTAAAAAACAGGTTAATGAAAGCTCTGGCTAATCTTGTACCATAACTCCAAAAAAGGGGAAAAAAGGAAAGGTATAGTATATGTATCGACCCTTATATGTGTATATCTTTATTATGGTTCGTATAATTTGGATGATGGAAAAGTCCTATAAGTGAGATTTTGTGGTTCAAACCATTTGTTCATAAAAGTGTAATGACAACACCTACTTCAGAGACTAATGTAATATTTCTTTGAATTCATGAACCGCTGCTGCAGACAGGACCCCACTTGCCAGATTGTTTAAGGTAATTATTTTATAAAGCTAAATGACCCACCACATTCCCATCCTATATAATAATTCGCTAAATCGTGTGTAACGCCGCGACATGCACAGTAGACACTGCTGCGCGTGCTGTAGTCATACGCAGTAGAGACTGCCTGCGCCGCGGCTGATACAGAGCTCCGAAGGAGCGTCCAGCTCTGTATCAGCCGTGGCACGGGCAGTCTCTACTGCGCGTGACTGCCCCGCGACCGGGTGGCAGTGGCACTGTGGCCCATGTAACGGGCTGTTCAACTAGTACATAAATAAAATGTTATATCAGCACTAGCAAAGTATTTTACACCTAACCAAAGTATATGTCGTCATATTCCTAACCTGTATTTTAAATACTATAACTCATTAAATAAAACACAAAGAATAATTTAAGTTTACTTTAGAATATACTGAGATAGTATACAGTTCATACAGTACAACTTGTAGTTTCATATTACAAAAATAGCAACATGATACACTACAATACATTGTCAGTGTACAGCTGCATTGTTTGGTGTCTATTCTATTCTTAAGATTATTTATTGGTTTATTGCACTGCCTTACGGTTATTGTGGTTGCTTATATGTCTCAGGGCTATATCTTTTTTATCAGTAGGGAACAAATGTTCACTATTACTAGGTATTTCTTGGGGAAACAGGCTAATTTGTATGACTGAAAATCACCCTTGATAAAATATCTGACACCACTTTGGTACAATTGGCTTGTGCCAGAATTATTCCAGTTTTCATTGGAAAACAGGGCCCTTAATCTACAATAAAGATGTCTACCGTATTTCTTACATTAGCGTAAGTTCTAGCAAATGCTTATAAATAGTAATAATGTCATCCCATAGGCTATTCTTTTCCAGAGTAAACCATCTCAATTTGGAATCATCTTCCTCATAACTTATGTCTTCCATTCTCTTTATTAATTTTGTTTCCCAACTGACTTCTTTACATTTCCAGAATGCTTTAAATGGACACCCAAAATTATAATGTATATGCAAGGTGATTTTTTAACAATAGTTGGTAAAAAGGCAAAATAATACTTTTTTCCAGTGAGCCTATACCCCTTTTTACACATGCTAAGATCTTGCTAGCTGTTGCAGCTGCTCATGACATGAATATTAGCAAATCTAAGGCAGTGGCTCTCAAACAGATTGTCACGGCACTTTGTTTTGTCATCGACACCCAATTAGGGGCAGATTTTTTCTATGAAGACTGACAAAATCTGTAATTGCAAATGTATATTTATGGAAATTTGCATAAACAATACACTAATTTATTTGTCATTCTGATTTTGAGTGCTAAGACTATTTTCCCTCTTCACTGCTCCTTGACAAATTACCTAGAAAATGTTTAGGATGTCCCTAATATTCCAGACTGTTGTAGTGATGCTTTGAGGGGAAAAATTAGAACTAATGGTCTGTAATCTATAATTCCTCCCAAATCCTTCTCCACCAAGGTTAAATCCAATAGTATTCCATTTAGTGTGGTTAACATGCCCACTTTAATTTCCAAAATGCATCACCTTGCATTTTTATCAGTGTTGAACTACATCGGTCATTAACCAGTCCAGCCCCCCCAATTAAGTCCAAATCTCTCTGCAATGAAGCAGCATCTTGATCTGATTGTATCACCTTACATAATTTAGTGTTTTTAGCACACACACTGAATTCTATGTCCATGAGTCCGTCCTTTAATTTACATAAAATCTTCTGTCACACCTTAACAAAAGCCTTAGCGAAATCTAAGTACATCCATTGCATTTTTTGATCCACATTTCCGCTCACCATTTGGCAGAAAGCAAATCGATTTTTTGACATTTATCTTTCATGAAATCATGATGGCTTCCATTTATAATCTAGCTGTCCAACATATATTCCACAATGCTGTCCCTTAACCCTCAAAAAAGAGTAGATATTCTAAACATCAAGATAATCTATTCTTACAAGTTTAGTCACCATAAAAATGCTATTTTCAAAACAAATATTTCTACGTTTTCCCATATAAAATGGTTCCCACTAACACATTTCAGAAGACTTTATTATCCTCATTTAAACAAATGCTCCTTTACATGAATACTGCATATCTTATCATAATTTGACATCAATAGATACAAATATTAGTATCTTTAAAACTACACCATTTATAGAATATTAGATAATGTAAGTTATAGGCAGCTTTTAATGTAGCTTAGAACAATTTAAACAAATTTGAGTGAGCAGGGCCTTGGACAGATTAAAGCAGGCTGGGCAAGACCAAGAGAGTGCAAGATGGATCAAGAGAGAGGACAGAAGGCACAGCGAGCAGAAGACAGGAAAAGCACAACAGAGTAAAAGAGCAAGAGCACATGCTTGAGAGAGTCAAGAGAGCACTGAGCTCACACACTTTAAGGCAAGAGGATGAAAGGCAAAGATATGGGTAAAGCTTGGTACCGTGTTAGCCATAGAAAACGCAGGAGACTAGTAGAGTAAAAATGATACCTTTATTGGCTAACTGAGTGATCCTAGGATACAAGCATTCAAGACAACTAGGTCTCTTCTTCAGGTATAATCACAGTCTTATAATAAGGATTATGCCTGAAGAGACCTAGTGGTCTTGAAAGCTTGCATCCTAGGACCACTTAGTCAACCAATAAAGATATCATTTTTACTCTACTAGTCCCCGCAGAAAGATAGGCTGAGATAGTGACAGCGAGAGGGAGGAAAAGTGAGAAAGACTGATAAAATGACACCTCAATTAAACTGACAATATGTGGTCACTGCGTATATAACGTGTATGTTAGTCAACCTTAAACCATGTTGTTGAGGTTAGACAACAGACTTTGAGAACCAATGCATTAAACTAAACGGATTCTGATGTGCTAAATTAATTTCAGCACCTGTTTTGATGTAAACATTAAATTACCACTTTTATATACATTTTTTCTTTACGTCATTTTAGAGAAAACAGTGGGATAGATAAGCACTGAAATCAACCCAATTTCATATATGATAGAGTAGGTAAACTCTAACTTCTGAATAGACACAGAAAGAAGCTTAACCATCTCAGACATAATATTGTGTAGCTTTTATACTTTTGGTCTAAAATGTTAACATTTTAGCAATAGCAAGCACAAATTATGGCGACTGTATCTTACACATATTAAGTGGAGCAATGAGTGCCTGCTCTGAAGAGCTTACAATCTAATTTTGGTGCCTGAAGCACAAGTAGATAAAACTCAAGACCAAGGTCACAATGCGAGCAGATACTACTGAAATGTAACCCTTTAAGAACCAGAGTGATGTTCAACACATTGTGAAGCAATGTGTTGCATGCCCCTCTGTTCCTTGAAGAGTTAAACAGGGTTCACTCACTTCTAAGGTGACCATCCCACTAAAGGCTCAGGTGCTAGAGATGTCTACAAAACATTGCTCTGCAATGCATCAAAGACTACCAGCATCCAATGGGTTGAACTACACTTTTAACCCAAAAACAGCATGATTTATTTGTGAATCATTAAAATACATTTGAATAATTATTTTTCTTCTTCAGTTTATTTAAGGGGATATTAAAAGTTTGGGGAAAAAAAAGGTATATATGCTGAAGAGCATGTTCCACTGACTAAATGTCATCAAAAGAAGATAACTTATTTACTGAACTGTAATGCACACCAGGATCTTAACCCTTTGAGTGCCAGAGGGGTATGCAAAGCATACCCCCCTCTGGCACTCACAGGGTTAACCCACAAAGTGCCAGAGAGGTATCCAAAGCATTACACTGCAATGCACTCATTGGGTTAATGGTCATAGGCTGGAATAAAAGCAAATGATTAGATTGACTTGAATTAAGGTGAAAGATCCACTTTAATGTTCCCCTGAATCTTACATGTCAATCTAATCATTTGCTTTTTTGTATATTTGAAAACTGCATTCAAAACTGCAAGTCATGTTAGAAGTCTAGTAGAAGTATAGTTTAGGAGACAGTCACACTTATTTCTGGGCAAAGTGAAAGTGAACAGTTCCTGGTACTGCACAAAGGTTCATTAGCATATGAAACATCACTGAATCCTTCATTAGCATATGCCATGTAATTATAATGGCTTAATTAGCATATTGAATGTCACTGATTAACTTAATTAGCATATGAAAACATCACTGATGCAGCACGGGTACCACAATTAGCATACATTAGCATATGAAAGAAGTGTGAATATCTCCTGAACTGTATGTTTGCTTCCTTTTTAGTTAAGAAGACATATAGGCAGTTTTTAGTGCAGATTTCAAATATGCAGACTTGAATTAAGGTGAAATTCCTTATGAAAAAAAGATGAAACTTATAGTCAGGAAAATACTGAAAATAAATGAGAACATATCCTGATTTTCCTCTTTTTCATCTGTGAGGCTGATGTACTAAGAAATGCTGTAATTCTGGATCAAACCAACTACACCATAGGGAATAAATAAAAATTTCCCAAACTCCCAGTTATTTGAACAGTTAAGCCCCCATGAATGTTAAACAGGTCTCTCCAGGGCAATGTTTCCCAATGCATTTAAATCAATTAACATATACATCGGTTCTCTATGGTGCCTATGGTAGGCGCTGGCATTGCTGCACTTCAACTCCCACGGATATAAATCAGGCTTTTAACCCCTTGACTGCAACAGAGGCAATAATTTGGAAGCCTCTCTAGCATTCAAGGAATTAAAAGCACCATGTAAATCAAAGGCAATGTGGGGGCTTTTGTGTGTTCTCTATGATGTAGTTAGTTTGCCTCAGAGTAGCACCACTTTTGTATCTCTGCATATGACAGTTGGTGTCAAGAGGAACAATAATCACCCTGCTTAACCCTTTGAGTGCCAGGGGACACACCTCTGGCACTCAAAGGGTTAAACACCACTGGTGATCCATATGGACTAAAAGAATGATCAGCCAGTAGACAAAAATACCCTTTTCTCTTAAGTCCTATGTTGAACACAGGAACCATGGATATATCCCAATCCAACATTCCAGGGAGGGAAAGAAAAAAAACTCTCAAGACATGGACTTGTTCTGACAGAAACAGACTGGAACATCATGAACCTCAGGTGTCAAAAAGGATACTTAAAAAGCCTGTAGGACCGTCCGGCCAAAACTGGATACAGCCAAAGCCAGCACATTGATAAATGTGTGGCGGGATGACCACAACACATCCTTCCACAGCTGTTCCACAGAGACCTGGTTCTTGTAGGTCCAAGAGATACACACTGACCAGTTGGAATGTGCCGTGACCTAAACAGACATAGGCATCTACTTGAGAAAATATGCCTTGCGAATGATATCCTTCATCCAAGAAGGCATTGTCACCTTAGACGCAGCCTGCATGGGGCCCTCAGCAATGACAAAAAGGGAATCAGATTTCCGAAAAGCCTGCATGCAGTGACCATAGTAATTCAAGCATCTAAACACGTGCATAAGATAATGCTCCTGCTTCTATCTATTAGATGGAGCTGGATAGAGAAAAGGAAGAACAATTTCCTGGTTAATGTGACACTCAGAGACAACCTTAGGGAGAAATACAAAAGGAGTCCACTCCGTATCAGAGTGCAAAACTAGAAATAAGTCTGAACCTGATGTACGGTCACATGCCAGCAGAAAACCTGTCTTGAGCATCAAAAATGCAAAGAAACTCAAAAGGAGCCTTCTGAAGCACTCCCACAACCAGGTTTAAATCCTACTGTGGAGTGGGATCCTGTAAATCTAGGTAGGCATGAGTAACCCCGTGCACAGCTGTCTGCACATCTGGCAGTAAGTATGAGAAGAGCTGAAATCTGAACTTTAATTGAGCGAAACCAAGCCTTTTTTTTGAAGATTATTCCGAAGAAAGGCTAAAATGACTGGAAGATGAAAGGGTCATGGTTGTGACCCCCCGTCTTCACGCCATATATAGAACAAGGATCATACATTGTGGTACGCTTTGCAAGAAATTGGCATGCAAAACTCCAAGATAATCAATTATGGGAGTCAGAAATTCACTTCCTTCTCAAGATGCTAGCTTCAAGAGCCAAGCCATCAAAGTCAGCTTCTCCACCTCTGGATGACACAGAGGACCCTGAGTAATGAGGTCTAGACTCAGAGGAAGCTGAAACAGCTCTGACCCAGCTATATTGAGAAGACCTGAAAACTAGGCCTGACAAGGCCAGAAGGGGGTGATCAGAATTACTTAAGCCAGCTCCATCCTGATTTTCCTCAGCATTCTGGGAATCAGGGGAAATGAAGGAAACACACACTGCAGGGTAAAATGCCATGGTAAGACCATATTTTCCACCGCAAGAGCTAGAGGGTTCCAGTATCTGGAACAGAACTGAGGGACCTTGAGGTTCAGCTGAAAGGCCATTAGGTCCACTGCCGGAGGACCCCATAGGCAGACTTTAGAGTTTAATGCCATTTGGCTGAGCTCCCATTTTCTGAGATCCAGGTGCTGGCGACTGAGAAAGTCTGTCACAATGTTGCCCACCTCTGTGATATGCACAGCAGAGACACCTGTCATGTGACCTTCTGCCCATGTAAGGATCAGCCAAACTTTGGACCATAGGCCACACTTCTGGTCCCCACTTGGCGGCTGATGTAGGCCACCACTGTCAGACAGGATTTACACAGGGGATTCCTGGACAGACAGACCAATACTGCAAGGGTAGGCGAATTGCCCATAGCGCCAGAAAAAAGATGAACAGAACACTTTCCGCCCTTGTCCAAAGAACCAGAGCCATTTGAGGACCTAGTGTGGTACCCCAGACTCTCAAGCTTGTATCAGTCATGACTAACACCTAGTTTTGAAATAACCAATGGCTGTCCCAGCCACAGATGGGACTTCTGCAGCTAGCAATGGTAAAACTTTGACTGGTTAGACAGCGGACATTGCACAGGAAGACGACACTGATGTTTGACCCAATTCCTGAGAATTTCCAAATGAAACTCCTTAATAAGAAATTGGGCGAACAGGACTACCTCCAGTGCAGAAACCAGTTAACCCAGCACCTTCATGTATTCCCGCACACTTGTACACAGACGAAGCACAACCTGAGACATCTGGAGAGATGACAGAATCTTGTCTCCTGGTAGAAACACCTTCCCCAGAAGAGTGTCAAATTTCATACCAAAAAAGTGAAGGACCTGGGATGGAACCAGAGAAGATTTCTTAGAACTGAGAACTCAACTGTGTTGCTTCAGAGCAGACATGCAAGTATGAATCTTGGGGCGCAGTCTCCATTGAAGGAGCCATCAGCAAAAGGTTGTCCAGGTAGACATTCAAAGTGCTCTTGCCTCCAGTGGCATGACTTACAACCGTGCCCAGTTCTGAGCAAGAAACTGCTTGCCCACAAAAGGGAGCAACACTAAGCACATCTTGGAACACTGATCGGCCTACCAATTCTTGAGTTACAGAGTGTGATGCACAGCCACAGAGAAAGCAAAGCCTTACCAGTAAACCAAGCAATGGCAAAGGCCACTTCAGTAAGATAAGCATTAGTCTCAAGAGCCTCTTTCAGCGTGTCCTCTTGGATGCCAACCAACAGCAAAGGTGGCACATAAAAAGGCAACCAAAGTCGCAAAACTCGCCTTCAAAAGAGAATCCAGACTCTTATCCGCCTGATTCTTAAGTGCCTCTGCATCTGCTAGTGACAAAGCTGTATTCTTAGCAAGGTAAGATATTGGGGGATCCATAACAGGGGGTAGCACACAAAGATACAGCCTCAAAAAAGGGATACAGGAGAGAGATACACTTGGAAAGGAACAACCGCCTGTCAGGCATTCTCCATTCCTCCAGGGGTGGTTTTGGGAATGGTGAGAAGGAAAACGGCAGCCTCTTTTCTGCATCTCTTAAAGATATCAGGGGAAGAATAATTAGAATCTGAGGCCTCTGAGACCTTAAGGGTCTCCGGGACAGCCTGAATCTGACCCTCAGCAGAAGAAGCCAGGGTCTCTGTCAAAAGAAACCCCAAAAGAGAAGGATGAATTCAGAATATCCACTTCAAGTTCCCCTTCCTTGGAGAAGGAAACCACAACCATGGGGACATCATGGTCTGTAAAATGGCAAAAGTGCCTTTTGGGGTGCACGGGATAGCCCTGGGACCAAGAGTCTAAAATCCACTGAATAGAGGAAGGGATAAAACTCAGTGAAGAGATTAAGGCCTTAACCCATTCAGGTTCCTGTTCACTAGGTCAGGGCCCCAGAGGTTGTGTGGGGGCCACAGAGCAAGAGAAACATATAGTATAAGAAAACTCTCTAGAAAGACTAATCTGGCATGAGGAGTACTAATGCCTTAGTAGCCTTAGTCTTGCCTATGTCCCCCTTAGATTGATACATAGCCAAGAGACCCCTTAAAATAAACAGAAAATAGAATAAAAACAATAAAACGTAGGTTAAAAGCATGAATATAAAGTTAAAAGTACTTATCTGACTGCAGAGGGTTACTGTCGTATGCAAAGAGGGAGAGACTAGCCTCATAAGTTACACATTCCAAAAAGGAAGAGGGTCAGTGCAGGACCACCTCTTCCAATACACACAAGCCTGGGAGAAACAGGATTATGGGTATCGTATTTCACTTTATATTAAAATGGTGGCTCTCCAGCCATCATGTAAGAGCATCCCTCAAAATTGGGGGTTTCCCCTTGGAACACCACTAAGTAGTTAGCAAAGGAAGAATCACAGTAAACCCCTTGCACATACCATAATGCAACTGGTGGAACAGAAAGTCCCATACACTTGTCTCTGTTTCATCCATTATGGCCAACAACCATGGGTGTTCTTACAGGCACAACAAAATATGAAAGTGTATTCAGCACTTGTTAAAAAGATATAAACTGAAGGAATACAATAAAGTGAAAGCATATGAAAGTAAAGCTAAAAATTAATGAATACATGAGTTTAAGTGAATTGCAGTAAAAAGGGTTAAAAATACATCAGGAATAGACTCTGTAAAGAACAGGGTCAGAGAAGGAACATTAAAGTATACGCAAGTACATTCAAGTTTATAAAAGTACATAAGAGTACATAAATATACAGAGTGCTGGTCTAACCAAAACACCAAACAATAGAAATATGTCTGCCAGACAGAGTGACAAACTCACAGGAGCTGTGCATTCTAAATACAAGAAGGTATTTTACTCTTCAGTCTCCTGTATGCTATACAAGGTTCTGCTCAGATCAACTAAGCAGAAAAAGTAGAGGAAAGCCATCCTCAGACAGATTCAAGTTCCATGCTATGGTTCAAAGAAACAATGCAGGCCAGAGATATGAACCCTCCTAATGGGACATTACACAGCCCTGTGCCTGTAGGGAAAAAACAAAAAAAGAATGCTATCTAAGAGAAACAATCTTTGCCCATACTCTCTCCATGCGGTCAATTTTAAAACTGAGTATTTCTGGTAGGGGTAAAGGGACACAGGGAGGGAGACAGTTTGCATTGGAGAGCCTTTTATGGCAAGTGCTCTGTTCTCCTGGCCAGAGAATACATTACCCCCCTGGTTCCTGTGTTCCACACAGGACAAGAGAGAAATTTGATGAATCTCTTGGAACGTAGAGAGGTCTTCAACCCATTGTGCAGTGCGTTGAAGACTTCCTTAGTAATCAAGGGGTTAATAGGATGTTGGAGAGGAAAGTTATCTTCTCTTCCCCACTGTACCAGAGAACATACTGGAGGCTGTTTGAGAAGTCTCTGAGGGCCACATGTTACTCAATACTGCCCCAAGTCTACTAAGACTCCTGTCACTGGATGAAGCACATAAAGGGTCTTATGTATGAAAACAACATTGTTGCAGATGGGTGTATTTGCACATCAGTTGATAAACATGGTTAGAGCTGAGAAAAAGATTATGATTCACACACAATATTACTGATAAGACATTGCTCACTGAAGAAAGAAGAAGACAGCAGAGACATTATCCAGGCTCTCAAAATCAAACGAAAGAGGAGAAAATCAAAATAAGTTCTTTATCTAACATTAAAAATGTTTTAAAGAAAAAATATACATTCTAGGTTTTTTTGCTGCGTAAGATTAATACAAGTTTACTGCTCATTTAAAGGTCAATTTATTCAGGGAGCATGGTGTACGAGAATGAGGACTTTTACTGAGCCAGTGAGAGGTATTACAGGAATCTCATCTGTCCAATAAAGATCCTCATTGTCAGTGAGCTCTATTGCATATTGATCTAAAGGGAGAGAACATCACTAATCACGTGAACTGAGGTTCCAAACCAGAAGAGATATTAGTGAGAATAGCTCTGGGGTGAATGGGGCCTTGTATCGTGTGTTTAAAAAGGGCAACTTGCCCTTCAGCAAACATACCTTATTTTCATAGCCATTATTATCCCTTTAATATGTAAAAAAAACATTTTATAAGATTTTATTCTATGACATTACCCGACTCCATGATATCATGAGTTTACTTTTTCTAGGTTGGACAGCACTTTAAGGCATCATCCTTCTTTATGTGTTGCAATTTTATCAAATAGATTTTCTATCATTTCTTTTTTTTAAAGCAAAGAAACCAGATAATGTGGAAAAGTGTAGTCAACATGCACCTAAAAGTGCAGCGCTCCAACTGGATTGGCCTGCAACCAGTGTATTACTGACAGACAAATACAGTAGCTCATGATTAGTAAGAAACAAGCACCACTACTGAAGCTGAAGAGGCTCATGTACAAAGTAGAACTGGAGCAATTCCAGTGTAAACCAAATGAACCACAGGGGAGAAAATAAATTTCAACTTTCCCCATCTATTTAAATGGGTCTTTTAACCCACTGAATACTAGATGTCTCCAATGCAGTGTTTTGCAATGTGTTGGAGAACTGTCTGATATTCAAGAGTTTAAAAGCCCCATTCAAATCAATGGTCATTTTTATTTGTCCCTTATGGTAGAGTCGGTTTGCTCCAGTTTATCTTGGTACAACAGTCTCATACTATTAGCACCCTGACTCCATGCCATCCCACTACATAAAAGTCTGAAAGATGAAGCAAACTTGTAACATCAGCTTTAGACTGTACATGTGGGGAAACATGGAGGCAAGCTGGCAATAGAACGTATAAAATTAGCTTTTGACATTTGTGGTACAAAAGCACTGCATTGGAATCAGGCACTGATTTTAGCGACTTGTGAAAAGGTTCAGTAAGTTACAGCCCTGTAGTGAGTCCCCCTGCTGGAATCTTGCAAAAGACACACTCTCCCATTTCATACCTCCTCCAGCCTTGAAGTCTTTTCGGTGACATGTTCCTTCTTTTCTGCATCATCCAATACACCAGCTTTAGATGCCAACAAACCTTAAAGAAAATAAATATTTCAAGCATTATGGTAAAAATAGCAAAATAAAAAAAAAATAAAATAAAAAAAAATAAAAAAAAATAAAAAAAATCTACTACCCTCAATTACATCAACATAATATAATACTAACCATATCTCAAATTAGAAATTCATAAAGCTGATGCAGTTGATATTATAATTCAAGTTTGAGCTTCAATAACGTTTGAATGAAATCTACTAGTAGTTTAAAAAAAAAAAAAAAAAGTAATAATAAACCTGGGGCTGCTCTGCACTACCCCAAAACGGCTCCAATCAGCCACTGGTGGTGGAGGGAAGAAAATGGACATCCTTGACCGGAAGACATCAGACATTTGTAGTTCTAGGCATTAAAGTCCAATACAGAGGGCCTACGGCTACCTGTATCACTCAGGACAGGATACTACTGCACAATTCAGCAGATATAAACTTGGGGGGGGGGGCATCAGGGTTCTTGTTTCAACCCCCCACCCCACTCTGCTCCCCCTGTTGGCAAGCCAGGAAAACAGCCTTGGTTTAATCTGCAGGTCTACTCCCAGGGACAATGATGTGCCAACAGGGAAATTATCTGATGATAGTTCCATTTTAACTGTTTTCTTTGCAACCCTTTCAGTACAAAAGGGATGTGCAACACGGTCACCCAAACCAAGATAGAATATATAATGCGAATATGTGGCACTAATAAAAAAAAAAAAAAGTATGCTCTGAGAACAGCCCCCTCCTCAACATTGTAAGTAGAGGCAGTAGGAGCATGTTTTCATGCCATGGTTCACAGAGCATGACTAGATGTAGGTATAAGTGCACCTGAAGTGTGCAGTGTGCTTGTTTCTTCTATAACAGCCAAGACTCTCAAACTTTGATTTTTACCCCTTAAATGCAAGATAAGTCTTCAACATGTTGCTTTGCAATGCACTGTGGAAGTCTGATGTCCAAGGGAATAAAAGGCATATTTCATGTTTTACCATTTGCTCTAATGGGAAATTGCAAGGGGCTGCACTCTGCACCCCCAATCCATTGTCCACCATTCAGAGTGGGTCAGGAAAACAGACCTGGTGGTTGAGAGGGCTACAAGATTGAGGAGAACTATATCTTTATGAGTTAG
This sequence comes from Rhinophrynus dorsalis, assembly GCA_037306005.1. Lineage (NCBI taxonomy): Eukaryota > Metazoa > Chordata > Amphibia > Anura > Rhinophrynidae > Rhinophrynus > Rhinophrynus dorsalis. The sequence continues at coordinate 32,295,070 of CM074723.1, forward strand.
TCTTTCTTAACAAGTTTAACAGAAGAACTCATTTAGGTATGTGTGCTTCATACAGCAGTAAAATGTATCTATAAGGTTTTTGCAAATTGTCAGCAGTTGCCTATATTTGCTTTGCACCATTTTAGGTCTGTATTTCATTTTCACCTAAACACAAAATACAATAGACTTTATCAATCTGAATAAGATTCCAGTAGCCAGAGACACTTCTGCCCACGGTTTAAAGCAGTGGTTCTCAACCTTTTTTACTCAAAGCACTTCTACCATGCAATCTGGAACTTTTGTGGCATGCCTATCACGTTTAAAGGGGATGTATCACCTTATAAAAAGGTGTTAACATCCGCTTTGTTAATAAAAGTCATTGTAGGAAAGATGTTTTTTTTGTTTTTTTTTTTAAATCTTACTATTTGTAGAAATAATGCCTCTTCTATTGCAGAAGGGCTTTGCTGATCAGCATAGCATGTCCCCATTATGCTGACCAGCAAAGGTCTTCTGCACATCCTATTTCTCCTCCCGCCTCACTCCCAGTTGCCCTGGTGAGCGCGTTCACGCTTCCCTTCGGTGTGCTGTGAACGTCTCCTAGCATTACAGCAAGCTGCGATTAGCATTATACTGAGGTAACTGAATGGCTCCTAGCGTTACAGCAAGCTGCAATTAGCATTATACAGAGGTTACATCAGTATAATGCTAATTGCAGCTTGTTGTAACACTAGGAGCCATTCACAGCACACCGAAAGGAAGTGTGAACACGCTCCCTGGGGCAGCTGGGAGGGAGGTGGGAGGAGAAATAGGACAGGCTGAAGATCTCTGCTGTGCACATAATGAGGAAGTGCACAGCACAGAAGAGACATTATCTCTACAAATAGTAAGATTAAAAAAAAAAAAAAAAACGGCTTTCCTACAATAACTTTTATTAACAAAAAGGATGGTAACAGCTTTTATAAGGTGATACATCCACTTTAATGTAATTTATGAAGGGCTTAATAAAGGCTACAGATAATAAATATACATATATTATTAGGTTTCACAATCATAGTCAGAAAAATAAACACTGTGCATAACAATTTCCATATTTTTACATTTAAAATACAAGACTGACATTTTTGTCAGTCTTCATAGAAAACATAGGGCACCCCAATTTGATGTCCGCGGCACAACAAAGTGCCACACCACCTTGGTTCAGAATCACGGGTTTAAAGAGATAGTAATCGATGAATAAAAATCCAGCTCCGATTCATTCTCCTTTAACATTGGTCATGCAGATCTGTATTTCAATATTTTATGTTCTGTAGTTCAAGAGTAATTCAATTTTAAAAGATCCCCCTTCCATCCCTTTTAACTACCGCTTAGCTGCCTCCCCTCAGATGTGGAATCTGGTCCTGGGATCACATAGCCCACGGTAGGGTATAAGGAAAACCCTACCCACCAATGACAAAGGAAGACAGGATTTTCCTAATGCTCAAGTGAAGATTGTCCCTCGTTGTGCTCTATCTGGAGGGCTCAGAGAGGCAGCATGACATAGGTGAAAGGGGAGGAAGTGGGATCCTTTAGAATTGAATTACTCTTGAACTACAAAATGTAAAATATTGAAATACAGAGCTACACGACCTATGTTATAAGAGGATCAATCGGAGTTGCATTTTTATTCATCTATTACTGTCTATTTAAAATAGGATTTTAGTGTTCTTACCTGTTAAATCCTTTTCTCTATAGTCCATATGGAACACAGGTACCACTGGGTTGAGAGTCCCTCTTTGGAGGGCAGGACACATCTCAAAAAGACAGAGTCTTGTGGGTCGGGACTCCCAGCCACTCCTCCAGCTCAACCCTTACCCCTCACATCTCCTGTTATGATGTGATCGAAACCATACCAGCAGGGCCAGCAAGAGAAGAAGGTGGAAGCTTCAGTGAGAGTAAACACTCAAACAAGGACTCCAACGTCCAGGCAGGTGTAACCAAATGAGGTCACTTTCACTGGGTGGGAGACCTGTGTTCTATATGGACTACAGAGAAAAGGATTTAACAGGAAAGAGTACTAAAATCCTATTTTCTCTTACGTTCAATATGGAATACAGGTAACATGGGGATATACCAACATTAAGCTTTCAGAGGTGGGAAGAAGAAGAAAGGACCTCAAACTTGTGTCCATGATACCACAGTTCCCTAGGCCTATCCAGAAACAGGACAGTCTAAACAGAACCAACTAAACTCGCACAGCACACAACAGGGCTCAAACAGCTGAACAACATTAAAGGGATAGTAATGTTTCATAATAAAAACAGCTCTAATTAATCATCATAGTATTTGGACTTTGGAGAGTGTTATTTCAGTTCTGTCAGAGTTGTAGTTCAGGAGTTATTCAATGACAAAGTGTCCCCCTTCCACCTCTTTTACTGATGTAACACTGCTCAGCCAGATCAGAAGGGAGGTGCCCAGGTAGATTGCACAGAGGCACAATCTTCAATTAAGATAAGGGAAAAACCTGAAAAGCTTGTCAAGGGGGGCAGGGTTTTCAATGTTTTCATTGAAAGAAGATTGTCCCCTGCTGTTATCTGTCTGGTCTTACAATCAGATTCACATCTGAGAAGAGATGGCTTACACTAGGTAAAAGGGGCGGGAGGGGAAACTTTGCTTGTGAATATCTCTTAAACCATAAAGGTTTGAGAGATAAGACTTATATCGTTATTCATGTTTTTTTAATGCCTACAAAATAAAATAAAGTTAAAACTAAGTATTCCTATCCCTTTAAGGCACAAGAAAAAACAGGTCCCTCGAGAGGCAGAACTGCCTGAAGGACCTTCTGGCCAAAGCTGGCATCATCCAAAGCCAGAGCATCCACATAACAGTGCTTAGCAAAGGTATGCATGGAGGACCAAGTTGCTGCCTTGCACAACTACTCAGCCAAGGCCTGATTCTTGTAGACCCAGGAGGCCCCCTGTGACTTTGAAGGGGCAGATTTCTTTCTGAGCTTGTACACCTGACATATGGTAGACTTAATACAAGAGTCCACAGTGACCTTGGAAGCAGCCTGACTTGTCCTGAGTCCCTCAGGAATGACAAACAGGGACCTGTCTTACAAGAAGAGTGATCTCCACTTGTTGGATGTGGTTTGTTAGTAAGACTTTGGGTCAGGACAAAACAATCTCATGATTGATGAGGAACTCTGAGACCACCTTAGGAAAAATTCCTGAGAGGTTTGAAGCACAGCCTTGTCCTTGTGAAAAACCAGACAAAGCCTACAACTCAGTGAACTGAGACCGCTGCCAGAAGAAAAGCCATCTTACAAGTCAATTAACACATTGGGATGGTAACAAGGGGCTAAAAGGGTGGCCTCTGCAGAACACCCAAAACCAATTTAAGGCTCCCTGGAAGATTGGGAGTCTTGAAGGCAGGGAAAGCATGTGTGACACCCTGAAGGAACACCTTGACATCTGGAATACAGGCAATAATTCTCTGTAAAAATACAGAAAGAGCTGAGATTTGAGCCTTCAAGGAATTAAAGCGGAGTTGTTTGTTCTCACCATCCTGGAAAAAGGATAACACCACTGGAAGTTCAAAGTCCTGTGAGAACAGGGACCAGTCCACACACCAGGAATGAAAGATAGAACAAATCCTGTGGTAGTTCTTAGAGGAGACAGGCTTCCAAGCCTGAATCATAGTGGAAATAACCTCAGTGGAGAAAACTTTTCTCCTCGGGATGTGGGCTTCAACAGCCATGCCGTGAAATGCAGCTTTTCCACATCCTCATTTAAAAGGTAGCCCTGGAGAAGGAGGTCCGACCTGGAAGGAAATGGGAGCGAGTCCTGAATGGAAAGTCTGACTAGGACTGCAAACTATGCCCTCCTGGTCCAATAAGGAGTGACCAGAATCACAGTCGGCCATCCATCCTGATCTTCCTGAGCACTCTGGGAATGAAAGGGATTGGAGGAAAGACATGAGAGGTGGAAGTTCCACAGAATCAACATTGCATCTTTGGAAAAAGCCAGAGGATACCCCAATGAAAGCATAAAATCGGAACCTTCCTGTTTTTTCTCATGGCCATTAGATCTATCGATGGCAACCCCCACTGTTGCACAATCAGGTAGAACATTTCCTGAGTGAATTCCCACTATCCCGGATCCCTGTCTTGGCAACATAGGAAGTCCGCCAGCAAGTTTTCTACCCCTGGAATGTGAATGGTGGAGATGGCCAGAACTTGGCCTTCTGCCCAAACTAGAATGTACCTCACCTCGTACCAGAGGAGACACTTTTGAGTGCTCTCCTGACGGTTGATGTAAGCCACAACCTTGGCGTTGTCCTACTGGACATGCACTGGATGCCCCCTCAACTGAGAGGTCCAGTATACATGAGCTAGAAGGATTGCCCTGAGTTACAGATCACTGATGGACTGAAGAGGCACCTCTGCAGTCCACCTGCCCTGGATTCCCAGGGGACCCAGAACCGCACCCCAGACGCTCAGGCTGTCGTCCATAGTGAGCAGAGTCCATTCTGGAATCACAACAGATTTCCCCTGTTCCAAGCTGCACTGTTGCAACCACCACTGAAGAGAGGGAGGTCTGCCGATCCAGATGCGTTAAATTCCCAAACCAATTCTGCATAACATGTCTCTGAAGCTCCCTGGTGTGCACCTGAGAATAAGGCACTGCCTCTAGTATTGACACTACCTTGCTAAAAACTCTCATGTACTCCCTGACTGTGGGCAAGGGCCACTCCAGGGCCTCAGACAACTTCTGTAAGAAGACCTTCCATAGGTGGATGTAGGAACACCAGCTCCTGGGACGGTACTGGAGATGGCTGCAATATGTTCAAGATCCTCTGAAGGAGCCTTGATCAAGATATCGTCCAGAAAAGGTGTCAAACAAATGCCCCAGGTGTGAATGAAGGCTGCTAAGGCCCCCATGACTGGTGAAACTTCTTTGGAACCACAAACAGGTTGGAATAAAAACCTGAACAGCGCTCTTGGGGAGGTACTGGAACCAGAACCTTCTTTTCCAGCAGTGGGCGAACTGCCTCCTGAAACAGCCTTACCTTGTCCAGCTCCTTTGGCACCCTGGACAAGAAGAAACGAAACAGAGGAAGTGAACTGAAGTCTATTCTGTACCCATCTGAGATTACCCACAAAACCCACTGGTCTGCAACTAAGAACTCTCAGACGCCTCGAAAAAGGCAAAGATAAACCCCCCAAATACAGGGACCATCTAAACAACATTCCGTGAGTCATGCAGAAGCTGGCTTGACAGACTTAGCCCCTGAAGCTGTTTGCTTGGACTTCCACTGTTGTCTGGGCTTGGTAGAGGGGCGCACGAGTGTGAGGCCTGCGAGGTTTGACGCCTTTGCTTCTCTTTTTGGCGGGGGGAATGAAAAAGATGCAGCTTCCTCACCATAACTGAACGTTTAGAGGGCATTTGAGACAACAAGGTGCTCTTTCCCTCAGTAGGATTACTAATGATCTGCTTTAGTTCTGGTCCAAACAGTGACTTGCTCAGAAAAGGTAAGGAGGCCAGTGACTTCTAGGAGGATTGGTCCGCAGACCAAATCTTAGGCCACTGCGTCGCACAGTAACTGAAAAGGCTTAGGCTTTACCATGACTTCCTCAAAAAGCCTCGAAAACAACAGTGTTCACATAGGCAAAAAAAGACCAGCAGATTCCTCCTTGAAAGCATCCGTACGGACGGCCTCTATCATCTGCTCACCCCACATGACAGCAGCCCTGTTACCCCAGGTAGAGGCACAAATAGGTATCAGAGCAGCCCCAGTGGCCGTGATATTTGTCCTGAGGATAGAATCCATCTAATTATCTGCTGTATCCTTCAGACCTGCTGCATCCGCCAAATGCAGGGCAGTAAACTTGGCTAGCCTGGAGACTGAAGGGATCCACAGTAGGAGGAGAAGCCATTTGCGCCAAAGCTGCCTATGAAAAGGAGTACTGTCTAGAAAACCTTGGTGACAGACAACCTCTTATCAGGGTTCTTCCACTCATCCAGAAGGATCTGATCAATAATGGCATTTAGGCGGTAAATTGTAGAAGAATTCCTGTTCCTTTGGAAGGCATATGTAGCGGAAGACCCCTCATCAGTGGTGTCATGGACATGAACAGTCTCAAAGACAGCCCTAATGAGCCACTCAGTCGAGGGGAGGGGGTAAGTCTCATAAGAGCCCCATAGGAGTAGGAAGAATCCATTTCCTCATATTCCCCTTCCTCATCCTCCCACTGCCGATATTTCCTTCTCAGAGGAAGCCCTTAGAATTATAGGAACACTGTGAAATCTGGGGGGCCACATATTTAAACGTAGTGGGGGGCTTCCGTTCCTGATGTACCCCCTGAAGGGGGAATGGAAGTTAGGCCACTGTAGACTCCAGTGATTTTACACATGCTGGCTATTGGTCAGTGCTGGTGGGGGCCAGGTGGGGTAATAGGGGTCACAGCTCCAGAGGGGCAGAGATATCCAGAATACGCTCTAGGGAGCCTTGTTTGACATGAGGAACAGTAAGCAAGGGGGGGGGGGGTAAGTGACGCCCCTGAGTCCTTAGTCTTAGGTCTATCCCCATGTCCCTTAGAATCCAACATACTTACAGAAGTGTCTAAGACTAGTATGAATAACTAGTAACAGTTCCCCAGACTAATAATTCACCCTAGAACGGCCAGAAAGGTACTTATTTGGCAGGCAAACGGTTAATCTGGAGAAGGAGAGCAAGGAGAGTCTGCCTCTGCATAGGATAAGAAAGAGAGAAGTAAACTGGCCAATGGTCAAAACTGTCAGCCAGTCAGAAGAAAATCCACAAAACAGGCATTCTGGGAAACATAGTCTTCTCAGTTAATGTTGCCTAGCAATATCTACAACTCTGTCCATCGAATCGCCCCAGGCCCCCAAGACACTCAGGATGTTAACCAGAAGACAAGAAAGAGACCAGTCTGACTTATGTATGTCAAACAGTTGCAGAGATATGTCCCACAGAAGTTCGTCCATAGAAGCTAATGGAGCAAAGACAGCAATGGCTCGGGAACTGTTCTTAAAGGTACTGCACACCCGAAAACAGACAATTTACTAAGGTACCCAAAAAAAAAAACAAAGGACCCCAGGGAACATGTGGGGGGTACCCAACAGACAGGCCCCTAAAGGGATAAGCCCAGGAAAGGCCCCCAACCCGGACAGAATAGCAGGGAAAGGGTTAACTATCCCAAATGTAGTCATGGAGAGAAGTGTGGAGGGCCATGTTTTTGCCTCAGAGGACACATCATAACTGGAAATGCAGGGGCGAAGGGTTGGGCTGGAGGAGTGACTAGGAGTCTCCACCCACAAGACTCAGTCAACTCAACTACATGGTACCTGTGTTGCATATTAGAAGTAAGAGAAAGAGGACATGCTAAAGGTTACAATGTCCCCATTCAGTTAGAAGCTACAGCAGAATTAAAATAAAAAAACATTAAAAAGTACATTTAGTGAACATATAAGAGCAACATATGTAAGTTTTGGACTTCCACTGTGTCAGCAATGCTTACAAACTAATTAACTGTCCAGATTTAGTCTATGTGAGATTGTCTACTCAAGTCAGTTCAAATTCAGCCTGATGCCTCAAAGTTGGTTTCATTTAAATCAGAGATATCCAACCTGTGGCCCTCAGGCATAGAAAATACAACCATTCATGCACATTCTATTAAATAACTAACGATGGAGCACGGCATTGCCCATACTATTATGCACACCGTGCAGTTTGGGGACGCGCTGCACCACTGCAACAGTGAGTCTTGCTTCAGAAAATCTCTGCCCCTGTGAATCGCGATGCAGCAATTTTCACAGGCGTGGACAGGGGGGCTTCATCTCCCCCCCAAAACCACCACCACCACCGCCCTGGGGTGGGTCGGGCAGCGAATCAGGAACCCTTAGCTTTATATATGAACTTCTGTAAAACAAAATAATCCTATCTGGATTCTTAGAAATCAAGCAGTTATTGTGGAGTATTTTATTTTTGTATTGCAAAGCATAAGGGACCTTATTAGCCTAGCTATGAATTTCATATAATAGGTATAAATTCTTTCTAATGATATTTGTCTTTAAAAGAGAACTAACACTTCCTAATAATAGTGATCAACCCTTTAAACTGCAATGCTTTAAAATGCCAATACTGTTCTCCTTTTACAGTTGCCAGTGGTACCAGAGCAGGCCTTTGGTGTGTTATGCAAAAAAAAAAAGTCATCATTACCTGTGATTTTGTTCAGGCGTGCCCTCTTCGCTTGAAATGAACTGACTTGACTAATTTTTCTCTTTAATAAAAGCTCATCATCTCGCGATTGTGGACACATCTTTGGAGCGTCTTCCAATGCAACTTCTAATTTCACGAAACAGAAAAAACATAGTTAACAAAAACATGAAAATATATATACACATTGTATTTCTTCAACAACATAATTTGCTATGGATGGCAATATATATCAGTTAAGGACTAGGCTGGTTAAATTACGATTCTCACATTTTTGCTGTTGTGCAATACTTTAGTTTCAAATTAAATTCCAGCGGAACCGTACCAATCAACCCCCCACCCCTTGGCTGCTAGACGTTTTCAAAGCATTGCACCAAAGGAAGCAGTGGACTACCCGTGGCCCTCAAGCTACTGAAGCACTCGATTCTTGACCAGCCAATGACTAGATATGGATAATAGCTGTAGCTCAGCAATAGCTGGAGGAACACATGTTGCCCACACTCATACAAACTGTAAACATATTTGTAGTAAAAACTAGGTTAGAGTGAAAATGTAAAGTTGACCTAGCACCTTAAGATACAGTTAATTTTAATGAGAATTAAAAACCGCCTATATGTTTTACTGGCCATCTGTTTGTAAAACAGGGGATTTTTTTGTGCTTGCCAATAACACCTTTTCTTTCCTTTAGTTCATTGGAGAGGCAGGGACCGTGGTGTAATTGGTCCCTCCACTAGGAGATAAGAAAGGAACGAAAAAAAAACAAAAAAAAACAGTGTAGCATCAACAGTTATATAACCACCAGAGAGCCTAGACAACACAGCTTAATACTGGAAAAACAGCATTCCATACAACTCAAGGAAAAAAATACCAGCATAACAAAAGTAAGATGGCATCACAATGAGGGAAGAATAAACTGTTATCCAATTACAAATTCCTTATGACCCCCAATGGACTAAAGAAGAAAAAATAATTTCTAAAAAGTACAAAACCCCCATTTCTCTAGCATCATTGAGGGATGTAGGGACCAGGCACATCCCAAAGCAGTCCCAACAATAGCGAGAGGGAAAGAAAACTAATGAACAATGGCCTCCAAAATGTCGTGATCAAAACTGGCATTCTGAAGTGCAAAAATGCTAACTTTGTAAAACGTTGTGAACATATGAACAGATGACCATGTAGCTGCTTTGCAGAATTGGTCAACAGTAGGTTGATTTTTCGAGGCAAATTAGAATAGCTGTAATTCTGAAAGAAGATTTCAGTCTATGTGCTTGTTTTATAGTCTCTTTGAGCCATGAACCAATATTTGTTTTAGACACTGATCTGCCCTTCTTAGAGACATCAGGTATGACAAATAATGTATCGTCCTGTCTAAAGGATATACTTATGAAGGCATCTAACTACATCATGTGTATGAAGAACTTCCTCCTTTTCGTTAGTCAGATTGGGACACAAGGAGGGAAGAATTACTTCCTTTTATATTCATTTTTGTTTTTCAAATAATTCTCAATTTAATAATCTTTGCACATTTATCTACTGGAACATGTTGTATCTTATTTTACACAGTTTATTAGTGGCACTTCAATAAGCTCACTTTTACAATAGTATACCATATATAAGAGGATTTTAGTCTTACCTGTTAAATCCTTTTTTCTTAGTTCATACAGGTTACTGGTAACTTTGGGTAGGCGACCAGTCCCCTTAATTTTAGGCAGGAAAAATTCTAGAATTGTATGCAGGGGGTGGAGCCTACCTTCCCTCCTTGGATGCAGCTAGCCAATCAGCTCCAGTAAGATTTGAGACACTAACTATTGACTAGATAGTAGAAGGTAAAGAAGACTCCTTTGAGCATGACACCGAAGGACCCCGACGGTCTGCCACAGAAGAGCCAAGCATGGTCCCTTGACAGGGTGGGAGATCAATAACCTGTACGGACTAAGAGAAAAGGATTTAACAGGCAAGACTAAAATCCTCTTTTCTCTGTCATCCAAAACAGGTTACTGGTAACTTTGGGATTTCCAACCATTAAGTTTCCCAGAGGCGGGAAGTAAGGCAAGGACCAGGCGCAAGGCCCCCAAAGTCAGCAGAGCAGGTATGAACCATGAGATCAGAGACAGCCCAACAAAACAATGAAGTGTCAAAGGACACTGAACAGGGGTAACAACATCCCAGGAACTGTTACACAGCACATTGAACTAGAGCCAACAGGGCTCAAAAGTGAAGGAAGCACCAAGAACCGAAGAAGATCCCAGACAGGTAAGACTGCCTCCAGGATCGTCCTCTCAAAGCTGGGGTCACCCGATGACAGCACATAAACATGGTAATGCTTTGAAAAGGTGTGCACAGATGACCAAGTGGCAGCCTTGCACAACTGATCAGCAGAGGCCTGATTCTTGTAAGCACAAGAAGCCCAATAGATCTAGTAGAATGAGCTGTGACCCGAAAGGGGGCAGGCTTCTTCCTGAGCTCGTAAGCCTTACAAATAGTGGATTGATCCAAGACACAATAGTCACTTTGGATGCAGGTCTTCCTGCCCTGGAGCCCTCTGGAACGACGAACAGCGAGTCAGAGTGCCTGATAGACTCACTGTGATGTACATAAAACTTGAGACAACACACCACATCTAACAAGTGGAGATCCCTCTCCTTGTCAGGTGGGGTCAGGGCAGAAAGAAGGCACCACAATCTCCTGATTGATGTGGAACTCCAAAACCACCTTCGGGAGAAACTCCTGAGAAGTGTGAATCACTGCCTTGTCCTTGTGAAACACCAAAAAGGGTGGTTTAGACGACAGAGCATGCAACTCCGTGACGAGGACGGATAAGATTGCCAGGAGAAAGGCCATTTTCCACTTTAACATGCGTAGAGGAATGGTAGCCAAAGACTCAAATGGAGGGCGCTAAAGAACGCCCAAAAACAAGTTAAGATCCTACAGAGGAGTGGGATTTTAAAAGACAGGACAAGTATGAGCAATGCCCTGAAAGAAAACCTTGACATCAGGAAGAATGGCAATGCGCCTCTGAAAGAAAACAGAGAGAGCAGAAGTCTGAAACTTAAGAGAACTCAGACTGAGACCCTAATCCACACTGTCCTGCAAGAAGGCCAGGACCGTAGGCAGATCAGATTCCTGAGACAGGTTCCTATCAGCACACCAAGACAGAAAGGTCGACCAGACACAATGGTAGGCCTTAGAAGAAACAGGTTTGCGGGCACTAAGCATAGTAGCCACCAAACCAGAAGAAAAACCTCTCTTCTTCAATATTGAGGATTCAATTTCCAAGCTGTCAAAGCCAGACGATGAACATCCTCCTTCCACAGGTAACCCTGTAGAAGAAGATCTGGACGGCAAGAGAGCCGGAATGGTTCCGCCACTGACAGATCCAGAAGCTCCAGAAACCAAGCCTGTTGAGGCCAGTACGGAGCAATCAGAATGACTGGACAGCGTTCCAGTCTCAATTTCCGCGAAGGGGGGAGGGGAGGAAAGATGTAAGCCAGAGGAAATAACCAAGGAATGGACATGGCATCCACAGCTATAGCTAGAGGATCCCTCCAGCGAGAGCAGAACATCGGAAGCTTCCGGTTGTGTCTTGTCGCCATCAGGTCAATGCAAGGGAGACCCCATTTCTGAACAATGAGGATGAACACCTCTGGGTGCAGCTCCCACACTCAGCTGTCCACTGTGTGTCGAATGAGGAAGTCCGTCATGGCGTCTACTCCAGGAATGTGCACTGCAGATATGGCAGGAATGTGTTCTTCTGCCCAGGACAAAACAGCCTTGACCTCTAACCAAGCGGCGAGACTTCTTGTTCCACCCTGTTTACTGATGTAAGCCATGGCTGTGGCATTGTCGGACTGTACCCGGACTGGACAGTCTTCCAGCTGGGGTGTCCAATGATGAAGGGCATGAAATATCGCCCAAAGCTCCAACATGTTGATGGGAATGAGAGATTCCTCCAGAGACCACCGACCCTGAGCACTCAGGCGACCAAGGACCGCTCCCCAGCCGGAGAGGCTGGCATAAATCATCACCGTGGTCCAGAAGGATACCAGGAAGGACTTGCCCTTCAGCAGATTGGAGAGGTCGAGCCACCATGACAAACTCAGTTCCACATCAAGAGGAAGGGATACTGACGTCTTCAGAAGGTCCGGCTGACCCCTGCACACCTGGATCACAAACCTCTGGAGTTCCCTGGTGTGAGCCATGGCAAATGGGACCGCTTCCATGGTGGAGATGAATTTCCCCACTAGAGAGGACAGCTTCTTGCCTGGAACTGGATCTTGAGCCAGAACAGCAGAAACCCTGTGGGTGATCTGGTAAGCTACCTCGTCTGTGAGAAACACCATGCTCTGCGTGTCGCAGAGAAGGCCCAGGAAGACCAGATGCTGGGATGGGACAAGATCCGACTTGTCCATGTTGATGATCCACCCGTGACGGGTGAGTGCATGAATGCAGTCCTGAAACTGCTGAAAAGAAGTTCCAAAGAAGATGCCTTCAGAAGCAGGTCGTCCATGTATGGAGTGACTCTGATGCCATTCCGATGGAGGACGGATACCAAGGCTCCCAGGACACGATTGAAGAGTTGAGGAGCTGTAGTTAGACCAAAAGGAAGAGCTCAAAACTGAAAGTGCCCTTGGTCGCAGGCAAATCTGAGATATAGACAGCTCTCTGGATGAATGGCGATATGTATCCTGAAGATCCAGAGAGGCAAGGAATTCCCCTGGGGACATAGCAGCAATCACCATCCTTAGGGACTCCTGGTGATAATGAGTCCTGATCACGAAGGAACAGAGATCCTTCAAATCCAAAATGGGACGACAGCCGCCGTCCTTTTTGGAGACCAAAAAGAGGTTTGAGTAAAAACCCATACCTCTGAACTGGAACCGGCTCTAGAACATCCTTGTCCAGAAGGGCCTGTATAGCGCCATTGTACGGATGGCATTTCTCTGCGCCCTGGGACGTACGAGAAGGAAAAAAGCGAAAAGGAGGAAGAGAGACGAAAGGGATCCTGTATCCTTCCGCCAACACCTGTAAAACCCATAGGTTCTCCACTGAATCCTCCCAGATGCTGTGGTAGTGACACAGATGGCCACCCACAGCAGAGTGGGGACCTGGGTTCGGTGAGTCATGCCAAAGAAGGCTTGGAAGAGACCTTGCACTTCCATTGCTGTTTGGGTTTGGAGGAGGTATGCGGAGCTGAGGGAACCGCCTGGTTCGCCGGATGTGTCTCAGTCTGAAAGGAACGAAAAAAATTACGCTTGAGGTGCGTTTTCTTCCTGAGGACCAAAGGCAGAAGTGCACTTTTACCCCCTGTGGCCTCACTAATCAGATCCTTAAGATCCTGCACAAACAATGACGTGACTTGAAAAGGCAAGGAGAGCAAGGCTTTCTTAGAAGCGGTGTCAGCAGACCAAAAAGAGCTCATTTGGTAACCACAGACATGGTGGAAACCCTAGCCACCAAAAGGATGGCATCAAATATGGAAGCAGAAACATAGTGCTGGGCCTCAGAAATGTTGGCAAGAAGGCGTAACATATCCAAGGTAGGAGCACCCTGACGGACAGCCAGGGTGAGTTGTTCAGTCCAGACCGCGTGGCCCGGTTAACACATGTCACACCAAACGCTGGGCGCATGGCGGTACCAGCAGAGGCAAAAATGGACTTGAAGGAAACCTCAAGTTTCTTGTCAGTCCAGTCTTTTAGAGCGGAGGCGTCAGAAACTGCAAGGTAGTAGACTTAGATAGCCTGGAAATAGGAGCATCCACTTTGGGGGGATGAACCCACTGAGCAAGCGCTGTCTCAGAAAAGGGGTAAAGCTTAGCAAATTTCTTGGAAACAGAAGGTTTCCTGTCTGGGGATTTCCACTCATCAGACACAAGGAGGTCAAGAGTGGGGTTAGGTGGAAAACAAGTAAGCGGCTTTTTAGGCTCCTGAAACACATCAGAGGGATCTGAAGAAACCTCCTGAACTAAGGGAATTTTAAGGGTAGTCAAGACAGCCCTGATCAGGCCCTCAGCCGAGGGCTCAGGATCAGCCTCAAAGGGGTCCCCAAACAACTGAGAAGAGCCCAGAGCAGAACATTCCTCAACATCTGAATCCACTAACAGTTCCTACTCAGAAGAATCTGATACATGAGCTACTCCCTGCGGTTTAGGCAGGGAAGATTTGACTGAAGAGGGAGTCTACCATGAATTGAAGACCCCCTGTAACTGGGATGGAAAGAGTTGCAATGTAGACCGGAGGTCCCTAGTAGCGGCCTTGAACTCTTGCACCCAAACTGGCTCTAATGCATGGCTGGAGGTCCCTGGAAGAGACTCAGGGACATCAGAACATGCTGGGCATAAATGACCTGAGAATTCTCTAGGCAACCCTGAATGACATGAGGAGCAATGTGCAATAGGGGACACAGAGATCCCAGCGTCCTTAGTCTTAGGCCTGGGCCCAAGCTCCAACGGATTAGACATTCTCACGGTGTCAAAAACGTTATAGTATAAAGAATCACCCAATTACAGTGTGCAATATTAAAGTTTCACCCCAGAAATCGCGAAAATACACTTATCTGGCAGGCGAAGGATTAATCTGCAGAGGAGAGAAGGAGATTCCAAGCCCTGCGTAGGATACTCATTCTAGAAAAGGCACAAAAGGCTGCCGCGGCGGGAGCCAATCAGAAACGAGCGTGCAAAGCAAGCTCTCATGGGAAATTCTAGTTTCCCTAGAAAAAGTACTCCAACAGTGCCTGAAACCCCCTGAGCCCCTCAACATACTTGAAACATGAACTGGATGAAAGAGCAAGGGCAGACAATTAAAATGAGCCATCTCTGAAGACGTTAGGTTGAGCGGTTGCAGAGATATGTCCCAGACTGTGCAGTCCCATAGAAGTGAATGGAGCAATGGCATCCATGCAGTAAAGCAACTAAAATATGCAAAGTAAAAGTAAAAAAAATAAAATTACATGAAACATCACTTGAACATGTTCGGAGACCCAGAAAACACTGAACCCAGTAGGAAGTGTCAATAATCCCCCAAATATGCAAAACCAGCAGCTAAAGGGTTAAGTTACCACAGAAACCTGCTTCAAAACACCCAATAGACATACAGATAGACCCAATGAGTGCAGGAGTGTGGGACATGTGGACCTGCAGCACTCAAAGGGTTGCTCACCTTTCCTGCAGATCTTCTTTCTTCAGAGTACCATGTATTAAGAAGAAGCCTCAGTGGGCAACTCCTGAGGAAAGAACTTGAACCCAAGATTTCCCCCACCCAGGGCTTAAGGTCCACAAAAAGCACCTGAATACTGAGCTAGCCACATCTAAGAGCATTGTCAGTTATGGTAATCCGCCTAATGGTGGTATTCCATATCTAACAGAAAAATTAAAAAAAGTCTTAAACTATAGCAGAACTGTTCTCTTGCCTGTGTCTTCACCAAGGAACAAATTTTACTGGGGCTGATTGACTAGCTGCAGCCAAGGAGGGAAGGTAGGCTCCACCCCCTGCATACAATTCTAGAATTGTTCCTGCGTAAAATTAAAGGGGCGGATCACCTACCCAAAGTTACCAGTAACCTGTATTGGAAGACAGAGAAAGGAACATTTAAACATACAGTATTGCTATTTTTTTTTTATCATCTTTGCAATATGTATTTTGATTAATATATCACTGATGCTCTTTATAGTAGAACTTGCAGACATAATAGTTTTTGTTCAACAATGTCTTTCATGTAATATACATTTTATGTAGGGAACATCTAGGAATTGTGCAAAATTCAATTTGCTCACATTTTTATTGAGTTTATTTTTTGTATTTTTATTGACTATACTTGGTAACAAATGATTGTTGGATAGGATACAGATGTGTGTTACCATTCACAGCGCCAGAATGAGGCTTGAAGAGGGTGATCGCAACCTAATTTCTTATCTTCATTGTGGCGGTGTCTATTGATAAAATGTCAAAATGTTTGGTGCCTGCCTTCACAAATGGTATATTCCTTAATTATTTAAGTTTGTATTTTAACAATGTATACTTACCCCCCCCCCCCCCCCCCCCGACAAAGTGAGCAAGGTCTCACGAAACACATTGGAAAATTAAAGTTTACTTGTTTGCCTTTATCCCATTTCTCCTTACTGGACTTTACACTATAGCAAAGTGATCTTTTTTCTCCCAGCTGGTGAGTAGAATACTTTCAGGGCTATCTTTGGGATACATTGCCTCACAGTTTTACCCTTAAAGGGTTAATTTGCCTCTGGTTTTCTTCCTATGTTTAAGGGTCACCAATAAGAAGATCGTAGAGACAGATCCCAGAGAGGTGGTGGAATTAGACTGGTCCAGACATTACCTTTTTTTAGGAGGGGGCTGTTTATCGGCATTCAGATGTATATTAACACACTGAGTCTCATTCCAAGAATTGTTCCTGTATGTACATTTTAGCAACAGCAGACTATATCTTCATCTCAGGGTTTGCTCTCAGATTTCTTGAGCTCTTCTATCCCATCTTTCCTCTCTGCACTAGAATATGAAGGTGCTGCTGTGGACACCACAGAAGAAGCTGCCGCCTCAGAGAATTCCCCCTGGTTGAACTGAACTTTATTTGATTTTGAGACGATCATCCCTGAATGGAGTGATGCTCACATACTGCTTCCCATCCAAACAGGCTGGCATATGACGTGATTATTTTCCATTCTGTTATCGACAGTTGTCTTCCTGTTAACAGGTATGAACTTGCGAGCCACCACTGAAGTGACTGCCGGGTAAACTTTGATAGAGTCATCATATGAAGATGATATTCTGGATTTCTGGACTAATTGCAGAATAGATCCAGTTGTAATGAGCTCATATGAAATTGATCAAAAGGAACTGCTTCTATCATGTATACCATTTCCCCACTATTCTCATGCAATTGCTGATTGTGATTTCTGGCTGTGCGATAACCATCGGAATTCTCTCCTGTAGTTCCGAGATTTTGTTATAAGGTAGTTTCACCCTTTGATTTTCTGAATCGAATATTAATCCAAGAAATTAAATTTTCTGTGATGAAACTAACTGGGATTTTAGGTTGATAATGCAACCGTGATCCTTCATTATCTTCAGAGTGAGATGAAGGTGTTATTGAGACAGTTCCTGGGACAGAGCTTTTAACAGCAGGTCATCTAGGTATGGAGTCAGATTTCCTCCTTTTGATCTTAGATGGGCTGTAAGAGGGAACATCACTTTGGTGAATATACAAATTGATAGTGTTGGTTTTAGAAAGCAAATTGAAGCAATTGATAGTGTTCAGGACAAACTGGTATATACAAAGTTGTCCTGAACACTATCTATTGCTTCCATTTGCTTTCTAAAACCAACACTATCAATTTGGTATACATCCTTGATGTTCTGTGATGCCATGTACTCTGTTGGTTCTATTGCTGCTATCACTGATCTGACTGATCTCCATCCAGAAACTGATTTAACTCCTTCAAGTCCAGAAGTGGACTTAATCCTCCATCTTTTTTGGGGACTAGATTGAAATAAAAGCTTTTGAAACTTTTGTTCTTTTGGCATTGCGATTATGACCCCATTCTATAGGAATTGCCGAATCACTTTCTTTGGGCACCCTGAGCATGAAGGAACAGGGTGGTGGTAGTGTCAAACGACATCCTGTACCCTTCTTGCATCAACTGAAGTACCCATTCATCTGTAACTGATTTCCTCCACTGATTAAAGGGGAACTTTCACCTACACACGTTTGCGTTAATCCACGTACATTACCGATTCAAACTGTGCTGTGTTTTGGTTTTTAAAAAAAACGCAATAGAAATTAAGTTTGAGGGTTTACCTTTTCCCTCTTGATGTATTCTCATTCTGATCGGCACAATTTGTGCGGATGAGAATACATAACAGATCCTCCTCCCCGCTGGTCTGTCAGAAAGCTGGAGAACTCTGACTGGTAGAGATCGATATCTAGCCAATGAGAGTACTCCAACTTACTGACAGACCAGCGGGGAGGAGGATCTCCTGTATTCTCATCGGCAAGATGGTGCTGATCAGAATGAGAAGAAGAGGCATAACGTTAACCCTCAAACTTAATTTCTATTGCGTTTTTTTTTAAAAACCAAACCCAGCACAGCTTGAATCGGTAATGTACGTGGATTAAAGCAAACATGTGTTTAGGTGAAAGTTCTGCTTTAATGTAGTGTAGTGATCTTCCCCCCTTTTGGAGGATCCATGGGAGACTCTGAACCCCCACCTTCATGTTGTGGTTTTTTGTTTTTTTATTGTGGGTTTATGTCTAGTTCAAGGCTACTTATATATGGGTGTATGTGTGTGTCCTATGCATTAACATTTCTATTAGGTTATCCATATGACCAGTTATACAAGTCATATATTCATCATCATGCATTATACACATGCACTTAAGCAGAACTTGGAGGCTACACAGGTATTATATATTATATGTGACTTACTCATAGTAACATAGTTGATGAGGCTGAAAAAAGACACAAGTCCATCAAGTCCAGCCCATGCCAAAATCACCCCCCGCTGATCCAGAGGAAGGAAAAAAAAGCCATCTGGAGCCATTTCCAATTTAGCCCCAAGTGGGTAAAAAAAATTCCTTCCTGACTCCAAATGACAGTCAGGTAGATCCCTGGATCAATATCCTATCTGCACTGAAGCCATCTGTCACAATTCTCAATATTGTTCTGTGCTAGATAGGCATCCATTGCTTTTTTGAAAGCAGTTACATTATCTGCAAGTGCAACATCCTGAGGCAAAGAATTCCATAGCTTTACAGCCCTTACTGTAAAGAATGCCTGCCTTTGTTTTAGTCAAAAGCACCTTTCCTCTAGTCTTAATGGATGACCTCTTGTTCTTAACTCAGCTCTTTGCGTAAATAAATCATTGGATAGTTCTTTGTATTGACCTTGAATGTATTTGTAAATGGTAATCATATCACCGTTTAGACGTCCCTTCTCTAATGTAAACAAACCAGTTTGGCTAGCCTCTCTTTATAACTCAGATCTTCCAATCCCTCTATCAGTTTTGTTGCACGTCTCTGCACCTTTTCCAGTTCGACAAGGTCTTTTTTAAGAACTGGCACCCAAAATTGTACTCCATATTTTAGATGAGGCCTAACCAAGGATTTATATAGAGGTGGGATAAAATTAGCATTCCTTGCATCTACACCTCTTTTTATGCAGGCTAGTACCCTATTTGCTCTTGCAGCAGCTGAGTGACTCTGCACACTGCTGTGAAGTCTATCGTCTATCAGTAAATATTTCTGTAATTGGGATTCCCCAAGTTGCTTCCCAGTTAGAGTATATGTAGTAAGTTTGTTTCTACAGCCCAAATGCATAACTTTACATTTATCTACATTAAATGTCATCTGCCACTTTTCTGCCCATTCACTCAGTTTACTCATATTAACACTGCAATGTGTTATACATGGTATATGACGGTTGAGAAAGTCCTCACAATTTTGTCTACCCCTGGAATGTGAACAGCAGAAAAAGAGGGTACCCAAGCTTTCTCCCCAAACTAGAAACTTCTAACCATGCAGCTGCACTTATGATCTCTCCTTGGAGAGAGATGAAGGCCACCACAGATGCAATGAAGAATTGAATCTGCACAGGCAAACCCGGGAGGGACTGAGATCAATGCACCAGAAAAAGGTGAATAGTCCAGCTCCTACACAGACAGGAAGAAGTTTCCCCTGTGTGTCTCTCTCGCTCTTTCACTTTCCCTTAATTCAAAGGCCCTGAGATGTCTGGGGGCAGCCGGTGAATTTTCCCCCAGCAGAATGGCTAAGGACATTTACCAAGTCTGGGCCAAACAGATGGGTGCCCACAAAGAGAAGAGAGACCAGAGACTGTTTCCAGACTTAGCAGCAGACCACCTTTTTAACAACAGAATCCAAAGCATGGCAACCAAGAGCACTAAGGTTTTCCCAGTGAGCCTAACAAAGTCTAAAGCCTCCTCAAAAAAAGACAGAAGTTAGCCTCAAGGATCTCAGAGGTAGCAAG
Source organism: Rhinophrynus dorsalis (assembly GCA_037306005.1). Taxonomy (NCBI): domain Eukaryota; kingdom Metazoa; phylum Chordata; class Amphibia; order Anura; family Rhinophrynidae; genus Rhinophrynus; species Rhinophrynus dorsalis. The sequence continues at coordinate 32,315,255 of CM074723.1, forward strand.
AACATCCTCTCTAGATGTGTCCGCATCAAAGAGTCTTTCCCTCCCAAACAGCAATAGCTCCAACAGTCCTAATAATTAGAGACGGTTGGAAGCAAGGCAGTACCAAAAGCTGCTAAATGTATCTTATGGCCCCTAACAAACTGACACTTAAGCTGAGAATGGCTAAAAAAGGGGAAATGTATCACTGGGGGACACAGCCCAACTCTTTAGGGCAACATGAGAGAAAGAATAAAGAAGGGAAAACGTCTGGGAATAATCAGTTTCTTATCACGCACTTCCCATACCTTCTCAACCACATGGCTGAAGGAAGGAAGAAGGAAATCCCCACCCCCCCCAAACCTGCGGATGAAGGTGCCTCCAAAACGGTCAAGGTCTCCAAAACAGCCCTGAGACACACCTCAGAGGATGCCGGGAATTGCCCAGAGGAATCCCCCAGAGAAAAGGATGAAATCCCAATAGAGACCATGTCCTAAGAAGAATCCTCCTCTCCAGAACACAAACCTTAAAGTGTTAGTACTGTCCAACAAAAAGTGTTTTGCATATAGAAGAGCTTAAAAAGATGAGCTATATGCAAAAAAAGTATCTCTCAAACCGCTATGGTTTAAGAGATACAGGCGTTTAAAGTTTGATCTCGCCTACTGATGGCTGTAAAGCTGTCAGCAGGAGATCCGTGTCGGCCGACACGGAGGCGCTTGAGAGGTGCCACGATCTCGTTATTTACCAAGAATCCCTTCGTTGGAATGGTCTAAAACATGTGCTTCAAAACCAGGCACACGTTTTAGACCATTCCAATGAAGGGATTCCTTGTAAGTAAACGAGATTGCGGCACTTCTCAAGCGCCTCCGTGTCGACCGACACGGATCTCCTACTGACAGCTTTACAGCTGTCAGTAGGAGACAGCGAATTTTAAACTCCTGTATCTCTTAAACCATAGCGGTTTGAGAGATACATTTTTTTGCATATAGCTCAGCTTTTTAAGCTCTTCTATATGCAAAAAACTTTTTGTTGGACATTACTAACACTTTAACCCCAAAATGATTAAGCAATCTATAAAGGGGAACAGGACCACCCCTGCTTCAGGATGGAAGGGAGCCTTAAATAATGAGAGGAAGAATTTCAGCCTGAACAGGCACCTGATCAGAAAAAGAGGGGCCAAGCAAAACAGGGGCCACAGGACAAGATGAATATAAGGCCCTCCACAAACTCGACTCATGAAAGTCTGTAGAAAAAACAGCTGTCAAGGGGTTAAAGAGGAGGCCCCTGCAGTTTTGGTGGTATTAAACACAACCATGTCTCCCATAGCCAGGAGATGCCCAAAGAAAGAATACAGAACAGAAATGTAATAGAAACTACTTATCTGTCTGAATGGGTTAAAGGGATAGTAATGTCTCATAATAAAAGCAGCTCTAATTAATCATCATAGTATTTGGACTTTGGAGAGTGTTATTTCAATTCTGTCTGAATTACTCTTGAACTACAACTCTATGACAAAGTATCCCCCTCCCGCCCCTTTTACTGATGTAACACTGTTCAGCCAGAGCAGAAGGGAGGTGCCCAGGTAGATTGCAGAGAGGGACAATCTTCAATTAAGATAAGGGAAAAACTTGAAAAGCTTGTCAAAGGGGGCAGGGTTTTCATTGTTCTCACAGTAAGGAGATTGTTCCCTTCTGTTATCTGGCTGGTCTATGGACTGCATTCCACATCTGAGAAGAGATGGCTTACACTAGGTAAAAGGGGCAGGAGGGGAAACTTTGCTTGTGAATATCTCTTAAACCATAAAGATTTGAGAGATAAGACTTATATTGTTCTTCATGTTTTTTTAATACCTACAAAATAAAATAAAGATAAAACAAAGTATTACTATCCCTTTAAAGCAAAGGGCAAGGAGGAGAACCCAGCCTTGTATGTCACACACTGCAGGGAGAAAAGGAAGCGAGTAGTCCCTCCCCTTCCTACTCCCTGAGACCCGGGAAAAACCAAGGCTCAATGGAAATGCAGTTTAGTTTTCCCTCCAAACATACACTGGCATGGGGCTGTAAAGGTGACAGCTGCAAGTTAACACTTTAAGGTCCAGAAGGGTGTGCAACAAATCACTTCACAATGGGTTGATGCACACCCCTCCAGTCCTTAAAGGGTTAAGTACTTTAAATCACGATGAACGGATTGTTCTTTGTAGGCCCCAAACTGATCACTTCCTATCAATTGTAATGAATTAAACTTAACTTTTCATTTTGTGATACAATTTAATGGTACAACACGATCTTACACCACGGCAAGACATGCTGGAAGATAGTGGTATACATGTCCATTAATATGGTATCACAAGCTTTCAGGTAATAGCAAGTGGCCATGCATTCATTAAATGCATGGCGACTAGCTTGAAAATAGATGTCTCCGTTTGGAGACCGGAACCCAGGCTACAGTGCAGACATCTTGTCTGTGCGCCTGTGTCGCCAGTCCCATTCTCCATTGAGTAAACCGCTTTGCACCATATGGTCACTGGAAGGGACTGACGGCACAGGCTCACAGACAGCACTAACCTGCCTGTCAGTCCCGAAACGGGACGGATTCCTTTAGGCACATCTATTTTTTACGGTAAGACATTTATTTTCAAGCTAGTCGCCATGCATTTAATGAATGCATGGAGACTTGCTATTATCTGAAAGTTCCGCTTTAATCAACACAGCAACAGTGGCTATAACCTAAAATCTGTGAGTGGCAGTGGTGTACCGAGGCTTCTGCTAGAAGTTGGCTGCTCCTCCTCCTTGTGGAAGATGTCCATGGGTTTGCACATTAACGGCTCCTCCTTCTTCAGTGAACCTTTATACCATTTCTTTTCTTCTTTGTCTTTATTGCTGTTCACACTGGTTCTAGGTTTGTTCCCTGATTTATTCTTTGCTGCTGCTGCCGCTGCTGTTGCTGCTTTTACAAGTGCTATCCAATCCTTATTAATAAAAAAAAACAGAACAAAGTCATCAGTTTGTAAACAGAACTGAAAAAAAAGCAAGAGAGTCAATTCTGGAACCAACCAACTGAACGAAATAGGAGAAATAAAAAATCTCACTGGCATTAAAGTGTTAATTTTTCATATGGGTTTATTTTCCATTTTTCTCCAATCACATTGTAAGATTTAAATTTTGAAAAAGTTTAAAGGAATAGTAATGTTTCACAAAAACAGCAGCTCCAATTAATCGTCATAGTATTTGAGCAATAGAGAGTGTTATTTCAATACTGTCAGAGTTGTAGTTCAAATTGAATGATAAAATATCCCCCTCCCGCCCCTTTTACCTAGTGTAAGTCACCTCCCCTCAGATGTGGAATCTGGTCATGAGACCAGACAACTCACAGCAAAGGACAATCTTCTTACTGTGAGCATAAGGAAAACCCTGCCCCCTTGACAGGTTTTTCAGGTTTTACCTTATGCTTACTGAAGATTGTTCCTCTCTGCAATCCATCCGGACAGTCTTGCTGCTCTGAGGTGAGCAATGTTACATCAGTAAAAGTGGTGGGAGGGGGATAATTTATTATTCAATTACTCCTGAACTACAACTCTGACAGTATTGAAATAACACTCTCCATGGCCCAAATACTATGAAGATTGGAGCAGCTTTTATAAAGAAACATTACTATCCCTTTAAGCAAAAAATGAGAAGCAATTCTGGAGCAAATCAAATGTACCAAAGAGGAAAAACTATAACATTTTAACTCCCAATGTAGTTTTTTTTTATCCACCCACACCCCTACCCATGGTGCAGTTGGTTTACCCAAACACTGCTCAACTTTTCACTCCATACAGACGTCCCTCTTTCGGTCAAAAATCAGACCTTCGTCAGGGAAACACACACGATAAGAGAGGTATATATAGGAGATAAAAGCAACTGATCTCAAGGCAAACAAAGCCCCACGCAAAGGATGCGTCAAAACTGGTGACCTCGTGTTGACCCCGTCTGCTCATGACGTCAGATGTTGTACAACAAAAGGATGCTGAGGAGTAAATGTGCTGATGCTAGCCACCTTCACTTGTCAGCATCAGAAATAAGTAAAACACCCTAACGTGATGCACTAAAGATCCATAAAGAATGTGAAAAAATATTGAAGCAAAGGCCAACTGATGCGCATGCTGCAGTGGAATGGTGTATCTTCAGTTCACCACCGCATCTCAGCACACACCAGAGCACCGAAGCCAGCTGTTAAATGGCTAATAACACAAGTAACACAGTATCAGCACAGCAGCAAAACACTGCAACACCAAAACACAAGCTTATAAAGCAAGATAATAGACCACCGATATATGCCAGGTGTTGTATGAGCTACGATGCAGCGAGACTGGATTTGGGACACCTCTGCATCGCAACACCACGACAGGAGCATAAGGCATAGTAAATTAAGCTGTCGATGCCATTCTGGCACTAAAAATAACAAAATTAAGAAAATTCAATAAAAATAAGACATATGTTTAATCAACTAAGTCCAAAGTTTGAAACCAAGTTTTATATATAAATACTAGTTTTAAAGCCCGTATACACGGGCCAACACTGGCGGTGCTGCAGTCATAGGCAATACTGACTGCCCGCGCCGCGACTGATATGGAGCGGGGAGCTCCGAATTCAGACTGTAGTCCTCTCTGCGCACCTTCTCAAGTCTGACTTTGGAGCACCCTGCTCCGTATCAACAGCAGCGCAGGCAGTACTGCGTATGACTGCAGTGCTCACAGCCGTTTCTACTGCACATGACAGCTTCTGACAAACATACTAGCAAATTATAACATAGGATGATGTTGCAATGGAGTGGTATGTGCTGAACAGACCACAACAAGGCAACATTAAGGAAAACCATACTAAAAAAGAACAGAAAAAGAAACAGACAAATAAATCATTTAAATGGGGGGGAAATTGTCATAATATGATAAGCAAATAATTAGGCAAAAGCACAAATAAATTGCAGATATATTGCAATATGTTCCCATGTTAGTGTCCAAGCAGTATATTCTTATTATCAGAGATGGGTGAAATTACAGTCCATAAATGTCTAATGTCAGAATTATTCAAAGATATATCAAAATAACGTAGGTACTCAATACTCAAAAATCATCTTATTGACCCCTCTATAGGTGATTTAAGACCTCTTCCTGTAGTCTCTCCACTTGGAATGCCTATATGGTATTTCACCTAAAGGGGACATTATAAGAATAACTTAGGTGATCCAATCCACATGCAGTCATCCAGTATAACATAGTAATTTAGGTTGAAAAAAGACTTGCGTCCATCTAGTTCAACCCTTTTCCTATTCCAGTTTACCATCGTTGATCCAAAAGAAGGCAAAAAAACCTCTCAATACATCAATTTCAAATTATGATTTGAATGGGGGGAAAAATTCCTTCTTGATTCCAAATAGCAATCAGATTTCTCCTTGGATCAACAAGCATTAACTAAATATTAATCCCAGTACTAACAAATATAGCCCTCTATGTTCTGTTCTTTTAAAAAAAAAAGTATCCAGGCCCTTTTTAAAGGCATCTTATGTATTCGATAGCACCACCTCCTCAGGCAGTGAATTCCATACCTTTATTGTCCTTACCATAAACAATCCCTTCTGCTGTTTTAGATGAAATCTCCTTTCCTCAAGTCTAAGCGGATGATCCCTTGTCCTATGTACTGTTCTGTTAATGAACAGGTCTTTGGAGAGCCCTTTGTATGGGCCGTGAACATATTTATATAATGTTATCATATCCCCTCTAAGACGCCATTTCTCTAGTGTGTACAAGTTTAACTTTTCTAGACTTTTTTCATAACTAAAACTTTCCATTCCCCTTACTAGTTTTGTAGCTCACCCCTGCACTCTCTCTAGTTCCATAATGTTCTTTTTCAGAAAGGGCACCCAGAATTGAGCATATTCTAGGTGGGGTCTTACCATGGACCTGTAAAGAGGCATAATTATATCTTCCTTCCTTGAGTTAATACCCCTTTTAATACATGCCAATATCTTATTGGCCTTTGCAGCTGCCAGCTGGCACTGCACACTACTGCTAAATCTGTTGTCTACCATTACTCCCAAATCCTTTTCATTAGTAGAGTTCCCCAAAGAAATACCATTTAACCTATATGTTGCATTTTTATTATTATAACCAAAATGCTAACTTCACACTTGTCTATATTGAATCTCATTTGCCATTTGCCTGTCCAGTTACCGAATTTGTCCAAATCCTCTTGTAATGAAGACACATCCAGTTCAGACTTTATTACCTGACCTAATTTTGTGTCATAAGCAAACACTGATCACCTAAGTTATTCTTATGCACATGAACCTTCTTAGCGTGGATATTATTAATGAACATGTCACCAAGTTCATAGCAGTAGTATCAGAAAACTTCCCCTTTAGGTGAAATACCATATAGGCATTCCAAGTGGAGAGTCTACAGGAAGAGCCCAGAAATCACCTATAGAGGGGTCAATAAGATGATTTTTTGAGTATTGAGTACCTAAGTTATTATGATATATATCTTTGAATAATTCTGACAGACATTCATGGACTGTAATTTCATCCACCTTTGATAATAAGAATCTACTGCTTGGACATCAACACGGGAGCATATTGCAATATATCTGAAATTTATTTGTGCTTTTGCCTAATTATTTGCTTATCATATGAAAATGTCCCCCTCATATTAAATTATTTATTTGTCTTTTTTCTTTTTTTAGTTTGGTTTTCCTTAACCCCTTAAGGACCATTGCAGTGCCAGGACAGTCACGGCTGTCCGGCACTTAAGGACCAATGACGGTCCTGGCACGGCATGGCGTTCAGGGCTCCCGTCGCGGCTACATGCCTCTCCGGAAGTGGCAATAAAAAAAAATGCCCCGTGATCCGCAAGTGCCAGCCGCGCATGCGCGCTACGGTCCTTAAGGGGTTAATGTTGCTTCGTTGTGGTCTGTTCAGCCCATACCACTCCACTGCAGCATCATATTTATAAATAAGACTTGATTCAAACTTTGGACTTAGTTGGTTAAAGTGGAACTACCACCTGTTTTAAAGTTTATGTCATCTAATTCCCATCTGGTGACTAGCTGCTCAGTAGTGCTAGTCGCCAGAATAATTACCTGGTTAAATAGAACGAGACCCTGCGCCAGGGCTGACAGGCTGTAGAGCGCGCAGACATCTTGCTATAGTGATGTCTTTGAGTCTGCGCTGTCAGTCCCAGCATGCTCTAGGATGCGTTGCTAGGAGCCGTTCGGCTCCAAAAGGGACTGACAGCGAAGACGTCACTATGGCAAGACGTCTGTGCACTTTACTGCCTGTCAGACCCGGAGCAGGGTCTCGTTCTATTTAACCTGGTAGTTATTCTGGAGACTAGCTATACTGAGCAGCTAGTCTCCAGATGGGGAATTAGATGACAAACTTTAAAACAGGTGGTAATGCCGCTTTAAACAAATGTCTTATCTTTATTGAATTTTGTTAGTTTTGTTTTTTTAGTGTCAGTATGGCATTGACAGCTTAATTTACTATATCTTATGCTCCTGTCGTGGTGTTGTAATGCAGAGGTGTCCCAAATCTAGTCTCACTGCATCGTAGCTCGTATGACACCTGGCATATATCGGTGGTCTATTATCTTGCTTTATAAGCTTGTGTTTTGGTGTTGCAGTGTTTTGCTGCTGTGCTGATACTGTGTTACTTGTGTTATTAGTCATTTAACAGCTGGCTTCGGTGCTCTGGTGTGCGCTGCAATGTGGTGGTGATCTGAAGATACACCATTCCACCACAGCATGCGCATCAGTTGGCCTTTGCTTCAATATTTTTTCACATTCATTATGGATCTTCTCGTTAGGGTGTTTTACTTTTTCTGATGCTGACGAGTGAAGGTGGCTAGCATCAGTGCATTTACTCCGCAGCATCCTTTTGTTGTACCCTTTGCTTAGCTACAGGGTTTCCCAACATCTGACGTCATGAGCAGACGGGGTCAACACGAGGACGCCAGTTTTGGCGCATCCTTTGTGTGGGGTTATGCTTGTCTTGAGGTCAGTTGCTTTTATCTCCTATATATACCTCTCTTATCGTGTGTTTCCCTGACGAAGGTCTGATTTTTGACCAAAAACATTTAGCATGGACTGGATAAAGCATTTTCTTCATTCTTTACTCTGAGTGCTGTCTCCTTAGTCTGTGGACACCCTAAGGCTGAGTATATTTATATAGCCTTCACTTTTACAGGACATGCATCAACTTTAATTTATGAGTGCCACTGTGTATCATTGTGATTGAGATATATATATATATATATATACATACATACATACATACACACACACACACAAAAACACATTCTTATTGTCAGACCACTGCTATCATCCATGGATTCCTGTGTAATAAAGTACAGCTGCTTGTATAGACAGTGTACACTAAAGCTCTTGCTTATGTTGTGTGTGTGTGTGTGAAGTAACTTTGAGGCAAACCAACTGCACAGCAGAAGAAAAATACAAATTCCCCAAATTGCTATTGCTTTAAAAGGGCATAGTAACCCTTTGAATGCTAGTGAGGTCTCCATTGCATCACAATACATTGGATATATCTAAATTTCAAGGAGTTAAATGATCCATTTATTTGCATTTCCAGGGACACATTTCCCCCTGGCAGTTAGATTCTACAGATCATCCATAGTGGTCCGCAGTCCTGTGTAGCGCAACACCATCACAGCACTTTTCACTTCACACATACAGCTGTAGTTCTACAGAATGAGAGACATTACCCACGACCAAATTGTACATAAAAACACATACATAATTAATATTAACATGTGCGGAAGCCCATAGCCTGAAAAGGCAAGCATACAGAGAAAAAGGCAAAGGGATCCAAATGGACTGTCTCTGGAAATCAGGGACAGTTGGCAGCTATGCATTCATATAAATGGGAATTTTAATGTGTCCCCTATGGTACAGCTGATTTGCTCCCGAATTGCTCCACCCTTCTTTTGAACAGAAGGCCTTTAGAAGAGAATACAGCAGATACTGCAGAACAGGGGGAAGATTCTCTAAACGGTGATAAAGAGGTGATGTAGTGGAGAGGACTCCAGTGATATCACCTCTCCAATCCCTATGTTATTCTCTGGAGCCTATTCACTAAGATTTCTTCATCTTTGAAGAACTTAGTGAGCAGGCTGTATAGAATAACACAGGAACAGGAGAAGTGATAAACTGGAAAAGTTATCTCCACTTTATCACCACTGAGTGAATCTTCCCCCTGGAGCCATTCTGGAGTAAATCAAATCCACCATAGGGACAAAAATACATTGACGCCAATTTAGAGAGAGATTATAACCTCTTGATGCTACTGAGGCTTCCAAAACATGGCTTTACAATGCACAGGTGACATATCTATTGTCCAAAGGATTGAAAGTACAATTTAAATCAGTGGGGATTATTTACTTGCCACCTATGGTGCATTTGGTCTGCAACAGAATGACTCCACTTTCCTATTGAAGAAAATGCAAAATCGAATACAAGACGACTGGTAATAAAATTCAGTCGCATCATAGGGGTCAAATAACCATTCCCGTAAAGAGGGATTTTAACCTCTTAATGAAAGAGAGGTCTCCAGACCACGCTAGCATTCACGAGATTAAATGTCCCAATTATTTTAATCAGTGGCATTTGGAAGATTTGTATTTGTCGTCTAAGGTGCAGCTGGTTTGCTTCAGAATAACTCCCATTTACACACTGGATCTCTCGCTATCAAAGTGACAAGGATCACAGACAGGTGTACAACACAATGCGTTAAAGATCAGATGAGTGTACAAGGGGTTAATACATCAGGGCTTTCAAAGACACAATTGACAACAGGCTAAATTATCTGTATTATTATACAATTGCCTGCAATGACTCATTTTCATGGCACTCATAAAGTAGTTTGCCAACACCATGAAAAGCACATGAAAGGATTGATACAAGCTTATTTTATAAAATGCTAAACAATCTACGTAACACAGATATCATCATGTATGAAAATTACCTGGCCTTTTGCATCTTCAGGCATGGATTTAATGTGCATCTTTTTCAGACACCTAATGACTCCATCATAAAACTGCACAGTATAGGTTCCTGCAAAACATGAGCATATGTACATTAAAAATGACATTCTAGGCCCCTGCCTTAATATCAGGAACACTTAGGGCAGTGGTAAACTTTTTGGTTTTACATATTGCAATGCTTTTCCAGCTAAGAAAAAAAAGGGCATTCTTACTTCTGGGAAATAATTTGTTCCAAGGTAATTACACCTCAAATATGTATACAAAAAAAGAATAAAAGTTGTTCACTGCTCTTGGCAAAGGCTCCTCTGGGGATCTTAATAAACACTTTTTCACATCATTTAGAAGAGGTGTGCCTACATTTCTATTAAAGGGTTGGTAATGTCAAGCTAAAAATGAAGATCAGTCTATTCCTTAAAGGGATAATGTTTCACAAAAACAGCAGCTCAACTTAATCTTCATAGTATTTGAGCCATAGAGAGTGAATACTGTCCAAGTTGTAGTTCAAGAGTAATTGAATAATAAAATAGCCCCTCCCGCACCTTTTACTGATGTAACACTGCTTACCTCAGAGCAGCAAGACTGTCCGGATGGATCGCAGAAAGGGACAATCTTTAATTAGCATAAGGGAAAAACCTGTCAAGGTGGGCAGGGTTGTCCTTATGCTCACAGTAAGAAGATTGTCCCTTGCTGTTATCTGTCTGGTCTTAGGACCAGATTCCACATCTGAGGGGAGGTGACTTACACTAGGTAAAAGGGGTGGGAGGGTGATACTTTATCATTCAATTTGAACTACAACTGACAGTATTGAAATAATACTCTCTATGGCTCAAATGCTATGACAATTAATTGGAGCTGCTGTTTTTGTGAAACATTACTATTCCTTTAAACTTTTTCAAAATGCTCCGTACCATTGGCAATGTTTATATCGCTATCATTTTTTTGTAACTATATTTTAAAGTTTTCCACTCCCACCCATTCTCCCGACATCAGTCTTATTCCTTCACATGAGAAAGCCAGTCCGGACGGATCACAAAGAAGGACATTATTGTGTGAACATAAGGAAAACCCTGCTCTCCTTCGTCAAGAGACCGGATTTCAGATCTGAAGGAAATAGATTGATATCTGTAAAAGGGACAGGAGGAGGAAACTTTAAAATATAATTACAAAAAATTCATACCAATATCAACATTGTCAATGGTACGGAGCATTATGAAAAAGTTTAAGGAACAACTGGACCTTCATTTATAGCTTCTGAAACAGACCCCACAACAACTGGATCACCAGAGGAATGCCAAGCACTGGGGTAGATGAAACTGGCAGATTTCACCCTTTGAGTGCCAGAGGGGTGTGCAACACAGTGCAAAGCAATATGTTGCGCTCACCTACGGAACTTAAAAGGTTAATAATACAAAATCACTGCTCTGTTCAAGCCTTTCATACACATTAAGGTGCGCAAACAGTGGGTCACGAATATATAGAAATGTGCTGACAAATACATACACATATTCACAAACAAATAGTTGCATGGCTGAGACTACTGTATATCACATCAAGCAAAGATAACCTCTTAGGTAACTGAATAGCCATTAAAGACTTTGAAATAACTGTCTATAATCTTTTTGACCACTAGGTGGGGGTAAGTGCATTAGATTTCTTTTCGCAGTGAACTGTGAAGCTGGTGTCAAACAAGCCCTATAAACAGGGTCTAAGGCACCTATATAACTATTTTTAGCACACTAAATTAGGGCTGCAACTAACGATTATTTTGATAATTGATTAGTTGGCCGATTATTTTTTCGATTAATCGGATAAAAAACCAATATGATAATTTTTCATTATTTAAACTGATTTAATGAACAAACAGTGTTAAAAACAAACAGCAGAATAAAAAACTTTACACATTAACATGTGTCATTGTTATTATTTTACTATGGGGTCTATGCACCTCCCTTTCTCACCCTTTGTACTTCTTTCTCCCCCTTGTGCCTCTCTTTCTCCCCCATGTACTTCTCTCTCTCCCCCTTGTGCCTCTTTCTCCCCCATGTACTTCTCTCTCTCCCCCTTGTGCCTCTCTTTCTCCCCCATGTACTTCTCTCTCTCCCCCCCCTTGTGCCTCTTTCTCCCCCATGTACTTCTCTCTCTCCCCCTTGTGCCTCTCTTTCTCCCCCATGTACTTCTCTCTCTCCCCCCCTTGTGCCTCTTTCTCCCCCATGTACTTCTCTCTCTCTCCCCCTTGTGCCTCTTTCTCCCCCATGTACTTCTCTCTCTCCCCCTTGTGCCTCTTTCTCCCCCATGTACTTCTCTCTCTCTCCCTTGTGCCTCTTTCTCCCCCATGTACTTCTCTCTCTCTCCCTTGTGCCTCTTTCTCCCCCATGTACTTCTCTCTCTCTCCCCCTTGTGCCTCTTTCTCCCCCATGTACTTATCTCTCTCCCCCTTGTGCCTCTCCCCCCTGTGCCTCCCCTTCTCCCCAATGTACTTCTCTCTCTCCCCCTTGTGCCTCTCTTTCTCCCCCATGTACTTCTCTCTCTCTCTCCCCCTTGTGCCTCTCTTTCTCCCCCATGTACTTCTCTCTCTCCCCCTTGTGCCTCTCTTTCTCCCCCATGTACTTCTCTCTCTCCCCCTTGTGCCTCTCTTTCTCCCCCATGTATTTCCCTCTCTCCCCCATGTACTTCTCTCTCTCCCCCTTGTGCCTCTCTTTCTCCCCCATGTACTTCTCTCTCTCCCCCTTGTACCTCTCTTTCTCCCCCATGTACTTCTCTCTCTCCCCCATGTACTTCTTTCTCCCCCTTGTGCCTCTCTTTCTCCCCCATGTACTTCTTTCTCCCCCATGTGCCTCTCTTTCTCCCCCATGTGCCTCTCTTTCTTCCCCATGTACTTCTTTCTCCTTCTCCCCCCCCCCCCCGCCTTAATGTCTGTCGGATGCTGCTGTCTTCTTTCTGCCCGCATTGATGACATCCGGGGCGGAACCACGTCAAAACACGGAGACGCCGCGTGGAGTGTGCAGGTGTTTTCTTCCTCAGTCTGGGTGCCAGTTTTAAACTGCCCTCAGAACAGAGGAAGAAAATACCTGCACGCTCCATACGGCGTCTCCACGTTTGGCGTGGTTCCGCCCCGGATGTCATCAATGCGGGCAGTAAGAAGACAGCAGCATCCGGCAGACATTAAGGCGTTCAGCCTTTCAGAACATACGGCGGCTGTGGGGCTGCTGGGCAGCACAACTAATCACTGCACAACTAATCGATAATGAGAATTGTTGGCAACGATTCTCATTATAGATTTTTATTGATTTTAATCGATTAGTTGTTGCAGCCCTACACTAAATTGAAATAGGTACTTTATTAGATAACAGAAACAAGTCTGGTTTAACCCTTTGAGTGCCAGAGGGGTACACAATGCATTGTGTACCCCTCTGTGACTCACAGGGTTAATAAGAAAAACAAGAGCAATTCTAAAGTGAACCAACTGCAACATAGGGTCAAGAAAAAAATACTATTGATTCAAAGGGACCTTTAACCCCTTGAATGTGGAGAGGTCTGTTATCATAACAAAACAAGGCACTGGGAACCCTATTGCATTCAAGGAATCAAAAGCGTCTTTTAAAGGGATAGTAATGTTTCAAAATAAAAACAGCTCCAATTAATCTTCATAGTATTTGGGCCATAGCGAGTGTTATTTCACTATTGTCAGAGTTGTAGTTCAAGAGTAATTGAATAATAAAGTATCCCTCTCCCGCCCCTTTTACCTAGTGTAAGTCACCTCCCCTAAGATGTGGAATCTGGTCACTTGACCAGACAGATCACAGCAACAGACAATCTTTTTACTGTGAGAACAATGAAAGCCCTGCCCCCCTTGACAGGTTTTTCAGGTTTGTCCTTATGCTCACTGAAGATTGTCCCTCTCTGTGATCCATCCGGACAGTCTTGCTGCTCTGAAGTGAGCAGTGTTACATCAGTAAAAGGGAGGGGGATACTTTATCATTCAATTATTCTTGTACTACAACTCTGACAGTATTGAAATAAAACTCTCCATTGCCCAAATACTATGAACATTAATTGGATCTGCTTTTATTATGAAACATTAATATCCCTTTAAATTAATGGGAATTTGGGAAATGTTTTATTTGTGTCTTATGGTAAAGCTGGTTTGCCCCATAATTGCTCCAGTTCTTATACAATCAGCTTCAAACAGGCTTTATAAATTAACCCTTTGAATGCCATACATGCCCCTCTGGCACAAAAAGGGTTAAGAAAAGTTGTACTGAAAACAATACCCATACCTTCTTTGTTTATGGTTTCAATCTTGGCAGGATAATATCGACAGTCAGTCCAGCGAGCCAGCACCTCCTCTCCTTCTTTAAAATCCTATTTGTAAAACGTGAGCATAATTCAGATTTAAGATTTCATGTACTTGTTACATTTCGTGCACATTTTGTAAGCATTCCTGTTTAAGTTAGTGGTAATATAAGTAAAAGCATAGAAATAAATTGCCATATTATGAACTGCTTATATAAAATAATATTTTACTAATTCAGACATGATGTGCCCTTTTCACTATTATACTGTATAATTATCAGAAAAGGAGGGGGCAGTCTTGTTTATTTCCATGAGTTGGAGAGCCCTGTTTTATATAATAAAAAATAATGTTCAATTTAGTTAGCAACAACAAATAACCAAGAGCTTGCACACTCATCTGCATCTAATGTGATGACACAGGAGGAAGAAGCCCAACAGACTCCGCCAGAACACAGCATACCAACCAATATAAAAGATAAAACTTTATTGTAGACGAGTTGTGTTGTGTCTCATTGTACGTCGGTGTTCATCTGTGACTCTGTTGCTGTTTTTAAGATTCTACAATAAAGTTATAGCGTTTGTATTGGCTGGTATGCTATGTTCTGGCTGAGTCCATTGAGCGCCTTCCTCCAGTGTCATCACGTCTGTTAAAATCCTGCTGCAACTGTGGGAGGCTGCATTGGACTAGCCTCAGATATTCTACCTGGGAGAGTCGCTAAAAGAGGGTTTTAGTCTTACCTGTTAAATCCTTTTCTCTTAGTCCATACAGGTTACTGGGAACTTTGGGTAGGCGAGCCACCCCTTTAAGTAGGCAGGAACAATTCTAGAGGTGAATTCAGGGGGTGGAGCCTACCATCTCTCCTTAGCTGCAGCTAGCCAATCAGTTCCAGTTAGATTTGAGACACTAATTATTGACTAGATAGTAGAAGGGAAAGAAGACTCCTGTGAGCATGACCCCGAAGCACCCCCATGGTCTGCCACAGGAGAGCCAAGCATGGTCCCTTGACAGGGTAGGAGACCAGTAACCTGTATGGACTAAGAGAAAAGGATTTAACAGGTAAGACTAAAATCCTCTTTTATCTTTCATCCAATACAGGTTACTGGTAACTTTGGGATGTCCAACCATTGAGTTTCCCAGAGGCGGGAAGTAAGGCAAGGACCAGGCGCAGGGCTTCTTATTTAGATCGTAAGCCTTACGAATAGTGGTCTTAATCCAAGACACAATGGTCACTTTGGTTGCGGGTCCCCCTGCCCTGGGGACCTCAGGAATGACGAACAGCGCGTCAGACTGTCGAACGGACTCGGTGTGATGTACATACACCTTGACGTGGTGCTCTGTCTCAAAGTAGTGGAGATCCCTCTCCTTGTCACAGGTAGGATCAGGGCAGAAAGAAGGCACCACAATCTCCTAATTAATGTGGTACTCAGAAACCACCTTCAGGAGAAACTCCTGAGAAGTGCGAAGCACCGCCTTGTCTTTGTGAAGCACGAAAAAGGGTGGTCTACAAGACAGAGCATGCAACTCTGTGACATGGAAAACTGACACTATCACCAGGAGAAAGGCCATTTTCCACGTCAGCAGGCATAGAGGAATAGTAGCCAAGGACTCAAATGGAGGGCGCTGAGGAGTGAGAGACTTGAAAACAGGACAAGTATGAGCAACGCCCTGGAAGAAAACCTTGACATCAGGAAGAATAGCAATGCATCTGTGAAAGAAAATGGAGAGAGCATAAGTCTGAACCTTAAGGGAACTTAAACTGAGACCCTTATCCACACCATCCTGTAGAAAGGCCAGGACTGTAGGAAGATCAAAATCCTGAGACAGGTACCTGTCAGAACACCAAGAGAGAAAGGTTGACCAGACACGATGGTAGGCCTTAGAAGAAACAGGTTTGAGGGCACTAAGCATAGTAGCCACCACACCATTAGAAAAACTTTTCTTTCTTTCTCAGTACTGAGGATTCAATTTCCAAGCCGACAAAGCTAGACGATGAACATCCTCCTTCCACAGGTAACCCTGTAGAAGAAGATCCAAACGGCAAGGGAGCCGGAATGGCTCCGCCACTGACAGATCCAGAAGCTGCGGAAACCAAGCATGTCGAGGCCAGTACGGAGAAATCAGAATGACTAGACAGCTCTCCAGTCTCAGTTTCCTTAACATCCAGTGCACATGAGGATGGGAAGAAAGATGTAAGCCAGAGGAATTAACAAAGGAATGGACATTGCATCCACCGCTAGAGCTAGAGGATCCCTCCAGCAAAAGCAGAACATCGGAAACTTCCGGTTGTGTCGTCGCCATCAGGTCGATGCAAGGGAGACCCCACTTCTGAACAATGAGGGTGAACACCTCTGGGTGCAGTTCCCACTCTCCGCTGTCCACCGTGTACCAACTTAGGAAGTCTGTCATGATGTTGTCTACGCCGGGAATGTGCACTGCGGATAAAGCAGGAACATGTTCTTCTGACCAGAACAAAATAGCCTTGACCTCTAACCCAGCGCTGAGACTTCTTGTTATACCCTGCTTGTTAATGTAGGCCACTGCCGTGGCATTGTCGGACTGGACCCGGACTGGGCAGTCCTCTAGCTGGCATGTCCAGTGGTGAACAGCATGAAATATCACCCGAAGCTCCAACACGCTGATGGGAAGGAGAGATTCCTCTGGAGACCACCGACCCTGAGCACTCAGGCGACAGAGGACCGTTCCCTCTGGAACGGCTGGAATCCGTCATGACCATGGTCCAGAAGGATACCAGGAAAGACTTACCCTTCAGCAGATTGGAGAGGTAGAGCCACCACGACAAACTCAGTTCCACATGAAGAGGGAGGGACACTGACATCTTCAGAAGGTCCGGCTGACCCTTGCACACCTGGATCACAAACCTCTGGAGTTTCCTGGTGTGAGCCATGGTAAACGGGACCGCTTCTATGGTGGAAACAAACTTCCCCACTAGAGAGGACAGCTTCTTGGCTGGAAATGGATTGAGAGCCACCTCTTCAGTGAGAAACACCGTGCTCTGCTGCGTGTCAAAGAGAAGGCCCAGGAAGACTAGACGCTGGCAAGGAATAAGATCTGACTTGTCCATGTTAAGGATCCACCCATGATGGGTGAGTGCATGAATGCAGTCCCGAACCTGCTGATGTAGAAGGTCCGCAGCTTTCAGACGCCTTTCAGAAGCAAGTTGTCCATGTATGGAGTGACTCTGATGCTATCCCGATAGAGGACAGATACTAAGGCTCCCAAGACACAACTGAAGACTTGAGGAGCTGTAGTCAGAACAAAGGGAAGAGTTGAAAACTGAAAATGCCCTTGTTTGCAAGCAAATCTGAGATACTGCTGGCTCTCTGGATGAATTGCGATGTGTAGATATGCGTCCTAAAGATCCAGAAAGGCAAGGAATTCCCCTCGGGGACATAGCAGCAATTGCCATCCTTAGGGACTCCTGGTGATAATGAGTCTTGATCACAAAGCCATTGAGATTTTTCAAATCCAAAATGGGACGACAGCCGCTGTCCTTCTTGGAGACCACAAAGAGGTTTGAGTAAAAACCCATACCTCTGTCCTGAACTGGAACAGGTTCCAGAACATCCTTGTGCAGAAGAGCCTGGACAGCGCCATTGAACAGACAGCGTTTCTCTATGTCCTGGAGCGTATGAGAGGGGAAAAACCAAAAAGGAGGAAGAGAGGAGAAAGGGATCCTGTACTCTTCCGCCACTACCTGCAAAACCCATGGGTCCGCCACTGAATCCTCCCAGATGCTGTGTTAATAATGCAGACGGCCACCCACAGATGAGTGGGGACCTGGGTTCGGCGAGTCATGCTGAAGAAGGCTTGGAAGCCTTGGGCTTAGAGTAGACCTTAGGCTTCCATTGTTTGGGATTGAAGGAATGTGGAGCTGAGGGAACTGACTGGTTCGCTGGACATGTCTCAGTCTGGAAGGGACGAAAAAGCCGATTAAACTTGATAGGCGTCTTCTTCCTGGGGACCATAGGCAGAAAGGTACTCTTGCCCCCTGTGGCCTCACTAAGATCTGGCTCAAACAAAGAGGTGTCTTGAAAAGGCAATGAGAGCAAAGCTTTCTTGGAAGCAGTGTCAGCAGACCAGATGTTGAGCCAAAGAGCCCGTCTGGCAACCACAGACATGGTGGAAAGCCTCTCCACCAAATGGATGGCATCAAACAAGACAGCAGAAACATAGTGCTGGGCCTCAGAAATGTTGGCAAGAAGCCGCAACATATCTGAAGTCGGAGCAGCCTGAACTTCCACTCATCAGTGGCCTCTTAGGCTCCTGAAATACATCAGAGGGATCCGAAGAAACCTCTTGAACTAAGGGAATGTTTAGGGTGGTTAAGACGGCCCTGATCAGGCCCTCAGCTGAGGGATCAAGATCAGCCTCAAAGAAGTCCCCAAAAAACTGAGAGGAGCCCAGAGCAGAACATTCCTCAATGTCCGAATCCACCAACAGTTCCTCCTCAGAGGAATCTGATACATCAGTCCTCCCTGCAGTTTCGGTAAGGAAGATCTGATGGAAGTAGGGGTCTGCCATGAGTGGAAGACCCCCTGTAACTGGGATGGAAAGAGTTGCAATGTAGACCGGAGGTCTCCAGTAGCAGCCTTGAACTCTTGCACCCAAACTGGCTCCAGTGCATGACTGGAGGTCCCTGGGGGAGACTCAGGGACATAAATGACTCAGGGGCATAAATGACCTGATAATTCTCTAGGTAACCCTGAATTACATGAGGAGCAATGCACAATAGGGGACACAGAGACCCCAGCATCCTTAGTCTTAGGCCTGGCCCCAAGCTCTAAGGATTAGACATTCTCACAGTGTCAAAACGTTTAAAGTATAAGGAATCACCCAAATACAGTGTGTAAGATTAAAGGATCACCCCAGAAATCGCTAAAATGTACTTATCTGGCAGACGAAGGGTCAGTCTGCAAGGGAGAGAAGGAGAGTCCAAGCCCTGCGTAGGATACTCATTCAGAAAATGCACAAAATGGCTGCAGCGGCAGGAGCCAATCAGAGACGAGCGCACGAAGCAAGCGCTCATGGAAAATGTAGTTTTCCAGAAAAAGTACCCCAACAGTTCCCAAAGCCCCCTGAGGCCCCCAACAAACACCAAACGTTAATCGGATAATAGAGCAAGGGCAGACAAAATAAGCCATCTCTGACGTCGCTACGATGAGCAGTTGCAGAGATATGTCCCAAACTGTAAAGTCCCATAGAAGTGAATGGAGCAATGGCGTCTCTGAGGTAAAAGCGCGTCGGAACACAAATTTTGAAAAGTTGTAACTGATAAGTAATTGTGCACTAGACATTACTAAAACATTTCACTAGACCCAATAAACACTAATCCCAGTAGTAAAAGTGCCAACAACCTCCCCAAAAGATGCTAATCCAGCAGCTAAAGGGTTAAGTTACCACAGAAACTTGATCCAAAACACTCAACAAACATACAGATAAACCCAATTAGTTTAGGAGTGTGCAATAGGAACTCCAAAGGAAAAACCCCTGTGCGGAGGGGCACTGTGGGACATGTGAACCTGCAGCACTCAAAGGGTTGCTCACCTTTCCTGCAGATCTTCTTTCTTCAGATTTCCATGTGTTAAGAAGAAGCCTCAGTGGACAACTCCTGGGGAAAGAACTTGAACCCAAGATTTTCCCTCAGGGCGTAAGGTCCACAAAAAGCACCTGGATACTGAGCTAGCCACATCTAAGAGCATTGTCAGTTATGGTAATCCGCCTAATATTGGTATTTCATTTCTAACAGAAAAATAAAAAATGTGCTAAAACTATAGCAGAACTGTTCTCTTGCCTTTATCTTCATCCAAGGAACAAATCTTACTGGGGTTGATTGGCTAGCTGCAGCCAAGGAGGGAAGGTAGGCTCCACCTCCTACATTCACCTCTAGAATTGTTCCTGCCTAATTAAAGGGGCACATCACCTACCCAAAGTTATCAGTAACCTGTATTGGATGACAGAGAAAATACTATATGATATCAGCAGTTTGAGCAACCATCTGTGTTTATTTGAATCGTTACACTCATCTGTAACTAGCAATTTTACTGAAAACAGAGCAAAACAAGTTTTATTCTCGGCAGTTATCCTTTTTTCAAGTTTGCTTGATTTCATTCAAAATGCACAGTCTACACGGCTTAACCCTGCCAGAGAGATATCCAATACATTGCACACCTCTCTGGACAATCAAAGGGGAAAAAGAGAGAATCCACATCTCCTAATTTTAACCCCTTGCTTAGCTTACTATGGACCCTATACATTTTTTGCTTGTGCCTTTGTTCCAAGATAAAATCTTCAATTAGTTCTGGATGTCAATGCAGGTGCTAACAGGACCTCCAACTCTGCGGACTGAACAAGGTAATCTTATGCAGACTCACTCACTCACTCTGTCTGCTTCAGGTTGGAAAGAAAACTGCCAGAAACTGTCATGTCCGCCTCCATGAGAATTTCATAAAGGACTGATCTGAAGATTTTATGTCTTGTACCAAGGAGCATGGGCACAGTTCATAGCAGCCATTAAGATTTTCTGGCCATTGTAAGATAAATAGGGAATTTATTATTAGGAGCTGCTAGTTCGCCTTTAATTTTTTGAGTGCCAGAGGGGTACACATCCTTCACTCAAAGAGTTAAACTGACACAAAATACCAATATAACATAAAAGCATCCATTTTCTCCAGACAACATACAGAACTCCAGTCAGAATTTCTCCGACTCAAAACTGCCATGCAGGAATTTATACTGAAAATCATGGTTTTCGTTTTTTATGTACACATACATCAATACGTACAGTATAAATTCTCATACACGTTTTCTGAGAACAAATAAAATGTTCCAAATGGGAATGCAACACAGCTATAGAGTTCACCAAATAACGTTCACAGGGCTATAACTTACAATCCACAGGCAAAAGGACCAACAATTTGCAATCTATAGAAGTTCTAACTTGCAGCATTTTCATTTCATAGAGATTTACCCACAAAGCTTGCAATCAACAAGAAAAATCACCAGCAATTTGCAATCCACAGGCACGCACGCATGCACATACTGCAATCAAAAGGGGAATTAGACCAGTTTATGGTTAGTAGATATTTTCCTACAAGAGTTTGGGGAGGCAATCACGTCACGTTTTATTTAAAAATTAACTTTTCTCTCCTACTGTGACAAGGAATGGGTGCTTCTAAACAGTTATCCTGCACACCAGAGGTGTTTTATTCTAATCAGACTTCTGCAGGAAAACATCATTATTTAAATATCTTATAGGAAGCAAACAATAGTGGCAATCTAAGACACTCAATGTGCTATGCATCTGGCACTTTGTCTCTAGTCATCCCATCCCGGACTGAAGTGGGTACCAAGAGAAACTCTTCTCTGCATCTCTTATTGAGAATGCAGATCAGATTTCACCCCTTACTTGTTAGTAGGTGATTAATGTGCAGCAACAGGTTAAACTGGTGTGACCCTTTTTGCCACAACATGGTGAGAGGACAGTCATGTAAGTGCACACACCTGCGTATATGTGTATGATACAGAATTTATATAATCTACCAAAGTAATGAAGCACAGAATTACACTGTTAAGGCTGTCATTGGGGGATGGAGGAAATCATGGGCAAAGTATAGCATGTTTATTTCTCCACTGCTGTACATATCATTCCGGGTGTACGACCCATTCCTGTGGGGTCACAGCAGCGCGGTTCCATCCTTCTCCCAGCTGCTGTTTGTTTGGCTGTGGCAACCAGATCTGTTGGTTGTCCAGTACCACAAATTCTCCAGGTAGTAAGGTGTGAATGTCACCTTTTTTTAACCATTTTGAGTACCAGAAAGGTATCAAACACATTACACTGCAATGTGTCAGATACCTCTGTGGCACTCAGAGGGTTAAAGCCTGTGTTTACCAGTTGAACACTGAAGGAAGATGACGCCAAAGAGGTACAATGCAGGGGAAAGCCAATTGCATCATGTTTCAAATGAAACTGATTTACAATGAGCTATTAACACCTTGAGTGAAAGAGTGTTCTCCAGTGCATTGCTTCGTACTGTGTTTGAGGTGCCTCTCTAACATTCGAGGGTTTAAAAGCCTCTACAGTCACAACATGCACCAGCTTAAATTATTTGAACTCCAGTAAATTGTACCACTAGACGTTACACTCTTTGGACTGATGAAAAAGGCCCATTGCTGGTTGCCCCTCTGGCACTCAAATGGTTAACCCTTTGAGTGCCATACTGGTATGCTACGCATTGCATTCCCCTCTGGCACTGAAAGGGTTAAAGGTAAGAGTGATTACAAAAATATGTAAAGTACAAACATATGTAACGACATTCTCCTTGGTTAATGCAATGCATACCCATTTTCAAACAGCAAAATAGTTAAATATTAACTCTTTAAGGACCAGAAAGGTGGCCAATAGGTGGAGTAGAAAATGACTGACTGGAGCTAGGCTGCACTGTAGCATGCATTTAGAGTCAGTGACACAACACTCACAATTTCGTTGGAGCGTTTGTTAAGTGAAGGTCCGGAGGTGCTCATCCACGTGTCCTCTACTGCTCCTCCCAACTGGTGAAATAGAATTCATGTGAAGTGTTAGTACAACAAGAGGAGCGCTCCAGTTTACTGGTGAAATAGAATTCATGTGATGTGTTAGTATAACAAGAGGAGCGCTCCAGTTTACTGGTGAAACAGAATTCATGTTAAGTGTTAGTACAACAAGAGGAGCGCTCCAGGTTACTGGGGAAACAGAATTCATGTGAAGTGTTAGTACAACAAGAGGCGCGCTCCAGTTTACTGGTGAAATAGAATTCATGTGATGTGTTAGTATAATAAGAGGAGAGCTCCAGTTTACTGGTGAAATAGAATTCATGTGATGTGTTAGTATAACAAGAGGAGCGTTCCAGTTTACTGGTGAAATAGAATTCATGTGAAGTGTTAGTATAACAAGAGGAGCGCTCCAGTTTACTGGTGAAATAGAATTCATGTGATGTGTTAGTATAACAAGAGGTGAGCATTCCAGTTTACTGGTGAAATAGAATTTATGTGATGTGTAAGTATAACAAGAGGTGAGCGTTCCAGTTTACTGGTGAAATAGAATTCATGTGAAGTGTTAGTACAACAAGAGGCGCGCACTCCAGTTTACTGATGAAACAGAATTTATGTTAAGTGTCAGTACAACAAGAGGAGCGCTCCAGGTTACTGGTGAAACAGAATTCATGTTAAGTGTTAGTACAACAAGAGGAGCGCTCCAGGTTACTGGTGAAATAGAATTCATGTGAAGTGTTAGTACAACAAGAGGAGCGCTCCAATTTACTGGTGAAACAGAATTCATGTGAAGTGTTAGTATAACAAGAGGAGCACTCCAGGTTACTGGTGAAACAGAATTCATGTGAAGTGTTAGTACAACAAGAGGAGCGCTCCAGTTTACTGGTGAAATAGAATTCATGTGATGTGTTAGTATAACAAGAGGAGCGCTCCAGTTTACTGGTGAAACAGAATTCATGTTAAGTGTTAGTACAACAAGAGGAGCGCTCCAGGTTACTGGTGAAATAGAATTCATGTTAAGTGTTAGTACAACAAGAGGAGAGCTCCAGTTTACTGGTGAAATAGAATTCATGTGATGTGTTAGTATAACAAGAGGAGAGCTCCAGTTTACTGGTGAAATAGAATTCATGTTAAGTGTTAGTACAACAAGAGGAGCGCTCCAGGTTACTGGTGAAATAGAATTCATGTGATGTGTTAGTATAATAAGAGGAGAGCTCCAGTTTACTGGTGAAATAGAATTCATGTGATGTGTTAGTATAACAAGAAGAGCGTTCCAGTTTACTGGTGAAATAGAATTCATGTGAAGTGTTAGTATAACAAGAGGAGCGCTACAGTTTACTGGTGAAATAGAATTCATGTGATGTGTTAGTATAACAAGAGGTGAGCGTTCCAGTTTACTGATGAAATAGAATTCATGTGAAGTGTTAGTACAACAAGAGGAGCGCTCCAATTTACTGGTGAAACAGAATTCATGTGAAGTGTTAGTATAACAAGAGGAGCACTCCAGGTTACTGGGGAAACAGAATTCATGTGAAGTGTTAGTATAACAAGAGGCGCGCTCCAGTGTACTGATGAAATAGAATTCATGTGATGTGTTAGTATAACAAGAGGAGCGCTCCAGTTTACTGGTGAAACAGAATTCATGTGAAGTGTTAGTACAACAAGAGGCGCGCACTCCAGTTTACTGGTGAAATAGAATTTATGTTAAGTGTTAGTACAACAAGAGGCGCGCTCCAGGTTACTGGTGAAACAGAATTCATGTGAAGTGTTAGTACAACAAGAGGCGCGCTCCAGTGTACTGGTGAAATAGAATTCATGTGAAGTGTTAGTACAACAAGAGGAATGCTCCAATTTACTGGTGAAATAGAATTCATGTGAAGTGTTAGTATAACAAGAGGCGCGCTCTAGTTTACTGGTGTAATAGAATTCATGTGATGTGTTAGTATAACAAGAGGCACGCTCCAGTTTACTGGTGAAATAGAATTCATGTGAAGTGTTAGTATAAGAGGAGCGCTCCAGCTTACTGGTGAAATAGAATTCGTGTGAAGTGTTAGTACAACAAGAGGCGCGTGCTCCAGGTTACTAGTGAAACAGAATTCATGTGATGTGTTACTATAACAAGAGGAGCGCTCGAGTTTAGTGGTGAAATAGAATGCATGTGAAGTGTTAGTACAACAAGAGGCGCGCACTCCAGGTTACTGGTGAAATAGAATTCATGTGAAGTGTTAGTATAACAAGAGGAGCGTGCTCCAGGTTACTGGTGAAACAGAATTCATGTGAAGGGTTATTACTACACGAGGACCATTTCAGGTTACTGGTGAAATAGAATTCATGTGAAGTGTTAGTACAACAAGAGGCGCGCACTCCAGTTTACTGGTGAAATAGAATTCATGTGAAGTGTTAGTATAACAAGAGGAGCGCTCCAGGGTACTGGTGAAACAGAATTCATGTGAAGGGTTATTACTACGCGAGGACCACTTCAGGTTACTGGTGAAATAGAATTCATGTGAAGTGTTAGTACAACAAGAGGAGCGTGCTCCAGGTTACTGGTGAAATAGAATTCATGTGAAGTGTTAGTACAACAAGAGGAGCGCTCCAGGTTACTGGTGAAATAGAATTCATGTGAAGTGTTAGTACAACAAGAGGAGCGTGCTCCAGGTTACTGGTGAAATAGAATTCATGTGAAGTGTTAGTACAATAAGAGGAGCGCTCCAGGTTACTGGTGAAATAGAATTCATGTGAAGTGTTAGTACAACACGAGGCGCACGCTCCAGTTTACTGGTGCAAAGCATCCATTGTATTATTATATAAGACTTATGGGGCCCTGTGTATAAAAGGAAAATGGAGCAATTCTGAGGAAAACCAAATGCACCACAGGGGACAAAAACATTCCCATTGATTTCAGTTGTGCTTTTGAATGCAAGAGAGGACTCAAACGCTTTGAAAAACTCTCTAGCATTCAAGGGGTTAAAAAGCCCATGTAAATCAGAGAAGTTTGGGGAATTAAGATTTGTTCCCTATGGTGAAGTTGTGGGTTGACACAGAATTGCACCAGTTTGGTTTTATATATAAAGTGAATAGGACCTAATACACAAAATGGGGACATATTCTAGAGCAAACCAACTGCACCAGGAGGGAGAAATAAAAGCATGGGGGACATAAAGCAATTTCAGAAATTCCCATTTATTGAAATGGGGCTTTTAACCAATAGACTGCTAGAGAGATATCCAGCCCATTGCTTTGTAATGCACTGGAGACTCCTCTACCATTTATAGGGTTATCAGTTCCATTAAAATCAAGGGGAACTAGTATTTTTCCACTGCGGTACAGCTGATCTGAAGCCAAACCTGCTCATGTTTACCTTTCCACTTAAAGGAATAGTAATACAATCAAGTATTCAATATATTTGTATACCATCTTGTAGCTGTATAAGCACGCAGCATATCTTTGCAGTTTTACTTTTATTGAATAATAACGTTCCCCTTCCCGCTCCTATTACTTACATCAGCAGCCTCAGCAAGCCGGTCTGGACAGAATGCGATGAGGGACAATCTTCTTCCAGCATAAGGAAAAACCTGTCCTCCGTCAATAATGGAAGAGTTTTCCATATACTGAAGGAAAGAAGATTGTCCTTCACTGCGATCTGTCCGGTTCGGTGACTAGATTCAAGATCCGAGAGGAGGCTGCTTGACGTTTGTAAAAGGGGCAGGGGGGGAAACTTTATTATACAATAAAAGTAAAACAGCAAAGTTATGCGTGCTTATACAGCTACAAAATGGTATACATATAGAATACGCTATTGTACTTTAAAAATGACACATTACTATCCCTTTAATGCCCTTTATATAAGCATCAACCCCTAAAGCAGTGGTTCTCAACTCCTGTCCTCAGGACCCACTAACAGGCCAGGATTTGATGATTTCCTTGTTAGAACACAGGTGAGTTAATCAATGCGAATGAGCCTCTGATCACATGATTTCCTTGTTAGAGCACAGGTGAGTTAATCAATGTGAATGAGCCTCTGATCACATGATTTCCTTGTTAGAACACAGGTGAGTTAATCAATGCGAATGAGCCTCTGATCACATGATTTCCTTGTTAGAGCACAGGTGAGTTAATCAATGCGAATGAGCCTCTGATCACATGATTTCATTGTTAGAACACAGGTGAGTTAATCAATGCGAATGAGCCTCTGATCACATGATTTCCTTGTTAGAGCACAGGTGAGTTAATCAATGCGAATGAGCCTCTGATCACATGATTTCATTGTTAGAACACAGGTGAGTTAATCAATGTGAATGAGCCTCTGATCACCACACCTGTGCTCTAGCAGATAAATCCCTAAGTCCTGGCCTGTTAGTGGATCCTGAAGGCAGGAGTTGAGAACCACTGCCCTAAAGGATATATGGGATGCACAATACATTGTAGAGAAAACACACTGAACGATACGTAAGAAATTTAAATTCACACTACAAGGGAGATATACACAAAACATTGAGAAGCAATGTATCATAGATCTCTCTAACATTCAAGAGGTTCAAAGCATTTTAAATCAAAGGTAATATGTTGAATTTTCATTTCAAACCTGTAGTGTAGTTGGTTTGCTGAAGAACTGCACCTATTTAGCTTGATGACTAAGGTCCCCTATATCTATTAATCTTAACCGAGTTACTGCTGAAGAACAAGCTGGACATCTGTAAATTTTCACATAAACAGTATACTTTGCACAAATACACTAGCCGACATAATGTATCTCAGAACACATTTTGATAATGTAACATTTTGATAATACCTAAGGCAAGCTCAGACTCTAATCAGAATGTGTGTGGGTACAACAGTCAGTAGTATTTAACAATCTGAATGAGATAAGCCATAAGGAAAAAAAAAACACTACACCCACATTTTCTAGAATCATGAAAGCATTTTTTTACAACTAATAAAATGCAACTGTTGTGGTATGGAACACAATATAGTTCCCGTGTAAATATTATAGATACACAGTACCTAACTGATGTATTTGTAAGTCCTTCTGTTAAACGACGAGCCACTAATTACTTTAGGTAGTAGATGCCCTTTGCTGGCTAACTGTATGGCGTCAGAGACCAAACTTTCAAGATCATTTAGGTCTCTTCGTCAAGCATGTTGAAAGATGTTGAAAGCTTGCACTTTAAATATATTCAAATAGTCAATAAAGGTATCTCTTTACTAGTGTCTCGCTCCACCCATAGCCAAACAAAGTACCACCCTTTTCCAGTCTTCAGCAATTAAAGATATACATAAAGGTCTTCCTCAGATTCACAGAATTGTAACTGTTCTTAAGCACATCTTCCTTGTGTACGTCCATCACTGTACACAATCTTACTTTTACTTATGCAACACTGCCTCTAAAGCCACATCGTGAAGCGCATGACATTGACCATACCTATATACGCTATTTGAAATGCAAGTATCCAACAGGCTAGAAAAATACAGAAAATGTGCAATTCAGTATGCTGAGCATTTCTGGAGCAAACCAACTGTGTCTTGGAGAAAAATAACATTTCTATTGATTTAAATAGAGACCTCTACATTTGAAGCAGTTAAAGCCCCATTTAAATTGGTGAGAATGTACTGCTGATGGTACATATGGTACAATTAGTTTACTTCAGAATTGCGCCTCTTTAGCTTCCACAGTCTAAGTACTATATCTCAACTGTGAATAAGCAAGCAGAATGCTGTGATAACGTATCCCAAATCAGTATCACATCAGCAGTACATTCTGAAACAAAGTGAAATATAATCCAACCAGCAGTGAAACACATAGGGACCCACTGAGGAAACTACAGTGATTAATTCTAGGCCAAACCAACTGCACCACAGGGGACAAATACAAGCATTACAAATGTTATTTGATTTAAATAGGTTTTTTAACCCATTTAGGTCTCCAAAGTGGAGACCTCCCTAGCATTCGAGGAATTAAAATCCTCCTTAAATCAATGGGAATTTTTACCTGTCCGTATGTTGCTGCTGGTTTTCTATAAAAGAGATAATCTTTAGTTTCCTGAATATGGCCTTGCAGTTCAAGTCTGAAGAGACCTTTAGGCCTTTGTTTAGCATTACCGAACACATCTGCCCGTACGTACAGCAGCGCAATTCTGATGTAAACTAACTTCACCACAGGGGTTAGAGTAGAAACTCTAATTTACCTAGAACTTCTAACCCACTGAATGATAGAAAGGTCTCCAATACATTGCTACTCACTAGAATTTAGGTGGTTAAAAAGCTTTCTTTGAAGGGGGAACTATCACATCTATGAATGTTTGCCTCAATGTAATCTTCCTGTAGCGTTAACATGTAATCTGTGGGGTTTATTTAATTTAATGCAGGCTATGGCGAAACTTACCATTTTAAAAATGAGCCTGTTACATAATTTCAGGATAGGCTGAGGCAC
The DNA here is from genome assembly GCA_037306005.1 of Rhinophrynus dorsalis. Lineage (NCBI taxonomy): Eukaryota > Metazoa > Chordata > Amphibia > Anura > Rhinophrynidae > Rhinophrynus > Rhinophrynus dorsalis. The sequence continues at coordinate 32,344,538 of CM074723.1, forward strand.
AACTCTGTCCCACAGCCTGTCAATCTCCTTCCCTTCCTCTCCCCAAGTAGCGCCTCGTTCCAACCTCCAGCGATGGCGGAAGATTTCTCCATGTAAGCTGGAGCACTCTTTTGCCAATTAGACCTCTCCAATGATGGAAGCTTCCATCATCACTGGAGGTTGGAACGAGGTGCTACTTGAAGAGGGAAACAGAGGGAGACTAACAGGCTGCGGGACAGTGACGTAACCAGCTCATTTCTAAAACTGTAAATTTCACCATAGCCTTCATTAAATAAATAAAAAACACAGATTACAGGTTAACACTATAGGAAGATTACACAGAGGCAAACTTTTATAGAGGTGATAGTTCCCCTTTAAATCAATGTCAATCTGGAAAATGTGTGTGTCTCCTCCCCCCCGTGGTGCATTTAGTTTACGCCAGATTTCCATTGCCCCACTGTAATACATAAGGCCCCAAGTGTTTTCAAATTGAACTTTCACCTTAATTCAAGTTTGCATATTTGAAAACTGAATTAAAAACTGCCTATGTGTCATGTTAACTAAAAGACCAGCAAATGTACAGTTAGGGAGATATTCACATTTCTTACATATGCTAATATATGCCAACAGTTGTACCTTTGTGTTCTCCGCTGCTGTCGGCACCAGTGGCAGAAGGATTAGAAGACAGAGCTGCCCTCTAAGTACTTCACAGGCTGATGCCTGTTCCACTATAAGGGAATTTTGAACAGAGACTGGCAGGGATGTGTGCTTACACACCTCCCAGACAATCAGCTTCAGGCAGGCTCCTTCAATAGCCCGCTAGAAGCTGACTGGCTGGGAGGTGCGTACGCACACATCCCAGCCAGAGGCTGTGAGTCATTTTGAACAGTGACAACCCATATAAAAAGGCAGTCTCTGTTCAAAACTCCCTTACACTGGAACAGGCATTGACCTGTGAGGTCCTTAGAGGGGTTCAGTCTTCTATTCCTTCCACCGATGACTACTGCAGCGGAGAACACAAAGGGGGCATTTTTATAAAGATCAATTTTTTGGTCAGAAGTTTAGTTTAAGATTTGAAAACACAGATGGATTATTAGCGAAAAAGTGGGGAATTTTTTTTTTCGCTTGGTATCTTCTACTATTTTAACTCGGATATATATGGAACGCTTAGACCTTTGAGTGCCAAAGAGGTATGCAACGCATTGCTCTGAAATGCACTGTATGTCCCTCTAGCACTCAAGGGGTTAAACTATGCCCATACGTCCGAGTTCTTTCTGTGGAACACATTTGATATCTCTTTCTTTCTTTTACAAGACTGTGAATGTAAGACAGAACAGAAGAAGTTGGAAGAAAGAAAATAGAACAGACGAAGAAAGAGGACGGAGAGACAGAAGAGAGAAGAAGAAAGATAAAAGAAGACGACTGACAGTTACTGACCAGGGTGCTGAAGACTCCGCTGGACAGCACGATTACTGGTAAGTGTTTCTTTTCAGAGGCTGTTTTTTTTTTGTTTTTTTTTTTTGTTTTTTTAAACTTCGTCAGAGTAACCCTGCAAGTCCCAGTGGGGTAAGCATACTCCACTGGAATTTAGAGTTAATTCTACTAACATGTGACATTTTAGGTGTGCTTTGGATGTATCGATATGGGAGGGGGGCTAGGCTTTCTTTGCACATTCAATTCATGTGTTGGCAGTTTAAAGTTGAGTTAAGGGACTCTGCACCCCAATAAACTGGGCTCAGAATTTCCCACATTAAACTGGGTGCCCTAGCGCATCTTACCGCTAATGCATTTAACTGAGCTGCAGATTCAGATTCAGCCGTTTTGTAGTATATTTCTTTGGGGTCAAACGGGTAATATATTTAGCTCCCGAGATGCTTTATTTTCTGCCAGCATTTCTTCATAGCTCATGTAATTGTATTGCTTACCGCACTTGAAATAAATGCTGGAGGAGGTTGTTTTGTTTTTTTGTTTTTTTTTGCATCAAGGGCATTTAAATCGAGGCCTAAATGTTAAAGGGATAGTAATACTTAGTTTTAACTTTATTTTATTTTGTAGGCATTAAAAAATCATGAAGAATGATATAAGTCTTATCTCTCAAACCTTTATGGTTTATGAGATATTCACAAGCAAAGTTCCCCTCCCGCCCCTTTTTCCTAGTGTAAGCCATCTCTTCTCAGATGTGAATCTGGTTGTAAGACCAGACAGATAACAGAAGGGGACAATCTTCTTTGTATAAAAACAATGAAAGCCCTTCCCCCCTTGACAAGTTTTTCAGCTTTTTCCCTTATCTTTATTGAAGATTGTCCCTCTCTGCAGTCTACCTGGGCACCTCCCTTCTGATCTAGCTGAACAGGGGGGGATACTTTGTTTGTGAATATCTCTTAAACCATAAAGGTTTGAGAGATAAGACTTATATCGTTCTTCATGTTTTTTTAATGCCTACAAAATAAAATAAAGATAAAAGGAAGTATTACTATCCCTTTAAGGATTTGGCTAAATCCAAATACCAAACCTAACCCTGACCTGAGTGTATCCCTATCCTATATTATAATTCGCTAAGTATGTTTGTCAGAAGCCGTCATGCGCACTAGAGACGGCTGCACGTGTTGATACGGAAAGGGGCGCTCCGAATTCAGTTAGGTGTCCTCTCTGTGCACCTTCTGGCACGCAGAGAGGACTCCGGTGTGAGTTTGGAGCGCCCCGCTCTGTATCAGCCGCGGCACATTCGGGCAGTCAGTACTGCGCATGACTGCAGCACGCGCAGTGTTGGCCTGTGTGTATGGGCTTTAAAACTACTTCACAATAAAAGGGAGGAAAAAAAAAAACACATTACAATAGTTAGAGAGAACTATAGATCAGCTTGTTAACAATGCACTTACATAGTTTTCTTCATCATCCTTATATATTTCCTTCCTCAGTGCAGGTCTCTCAAGGGGACGAATTCGGCTGCTGTCCCACTGTATCCATTCATCGTATCGACTACTCCAGCGTTCAAAATGGATTAACATTTTCCCCTCCTCATAATCTATTTTCTCTATCTTTGATGGGTACCTACGTTAAAAAGATCCCAAAAAACAACTTAGATGAAAGTATTAACCCAAAACCACAGGACTAATCTATACTCAACATATCCATTATGATTTTATTATCCTGTGCAACGTCTGAAAATGGAGACATCTATAATTTACTATGGTTCGTTAATTTCAGATACCATAACGACCAGATTTGAGGAAAGACAATAATTTGTAGAAAAGTGAAGTTTGACATTTAGATGCTGGCAATTAAATATTTGCCATTCAAAACGAAAGGCATTAAAGAAAAAGATATCACTTTTACTCTACCAGTTTCCTAACGAAACAAAAAGGTAGGCAATTTTATACATACATATTTTTTCAGTCCATTGGATACTTGAGAAATATCCAAAGTATTGCATTGGCATTGGAGACTTCTCTAGTACCTAAGGATCAACTCTTAATCTCCAAAGGACTGCAATACCCTCTGGTACCCAAATGTTATAATAAATAAATAAATATAGTCAAAATGTGTTATTGTACAAATATGTCACATGTTAACCAACCACCTAAACAACATACAGTAAGGAAACATAACCACCTGATTGATTGACAGAGCTGACAGGAAAAAATTGCAGTGCTCATGCGAGTTTTAAAGCAGAACTATCAACAAACTTTCCTTAATACCTTAGCTATATACATATACATACTTGTATTTTGCTGCATAAATTAGGCATTAGTGAGAAATAGAACTTTTTTTGGCAGGCAGGCATCGGAAGGGATCTTGCTGCAGGAACTCTCTGTGCCTGTGCTGTCAGTCCCTTCCAGTGACTTAAAGGGGAACTTTCACCTACACACATTTGCTTTAATCCACGTACATTACCGATTCAAACTGTGCTGTGTTTTGTTTTTTTTTAAAAAACGCAATAGAAAATAAGTTTGAGGGTTTACCTTTTCCCTCTTGACGTATTCTCATTTTGATTGGCACAATTTGTGCCGATGAGAATACATAACAGATCCTCCTCCCCGCTGGTCTGTCAGTAAGCTGGAGAACTCTCATTGGTAGAGATCGATATCTAGCCAATGAGAGTACTCCAACTTACTGACAGACCAGCAGGGAGGAGGATCTCCTGTATTCTCATCGGCAAGATGGTGCTGATCAGAATGAGGAGAAGAGGGATAAAGTTAACCCTCAAACTTAATTTCTATTGTGTTTTTTTGTTTTTTAAAAACAAAACCCAGCACAGCTTGAATCGGCAATGTAAGTGGATTAAAGCAAACGTGTTTAGGTGAAAGTTCCGCTTTAAGGTACAAAGGTTCAACTCACCAATCATGGAGGTGAAGGAGACGGACAGTGCAGGCTCAGAGATGCCTTCTCTGCAAGATGTGTGCTCTGTTAGCCCACTGCTGCCTGCCGAACCAGTTCTATCTTTCACTAATGCCGGACTTATGCTGCAAAATACAAGTATTTATATGTATATCGCTAAGGTACTAGGGATTTGGGGCTAAAGGTAAGTTTGATGATAGTTCCGCTTTAATCCCTCTGGGGAAAAATAAAATGTTATGTGGCTTATGTAGGTCAGGGCTGGCCAACTATCAGCTGAGATGCAAGTTGTAGACCTACAACAGCAGGAGGACCACAGGTTGCTCAAGTCCTTGTATATACTGATTTTATTGCAACAGTGTCTAATGTGATAGTCAGTCAAGTTCAAGGGAGTTTCTCTACAGCAGTGTTTGTTAATTCTCCATTAGCCAGAGGAAAATTCTCATTTGCACACCTTTTAAGCCAATCAAATTTATAAAAAAAATAAAGGAAAAAATGACTCATGCACGCATTCTTAAAATGTTTACTAATTTAAAAAAAATGATAATTTTCAGTGCTCTTCTGTGAGCAACCCACACATCATATAATGTTTCAGAGGACTCCACTTTCAAAAAGAAATTCCCTAACAGGACCAAAAAATTTTTTAACTGAAATCCCAATAAAATGAATGACAACAAGAAGCTGAAAATAGACTATAAACAAGTTAAGTGTATGGTGTGCCGTGGTGGGACACAGAAGAAAAGAAAATACTGGTGAGTAAGTTGAAAAAGTAAAATAAAAGTACATGAAACATCACAAGAACATGTTAGGAGACCCAAAAAAACACTGAACCAATAGGGAAAGTGTCAATATCCCCCCCCCCCCAAATGAAAAACCAGCAGGTAAAGGGTTAAGTTACCACGGAAACCTGCTCCAAAACACCCAACAGACATACAGATAGACCCAATGAATGCAGGAGTGTTCAATAGGAACTCCAAAGGAAAAACTCCTGTGCGGAGGGGCACTGTGGGACAAGTGGACCTGCAGCACTCAAAGGGTTGCTCACCTTTCATGCAGATCTTCTGTCTTCAGATTACCATGTATTAAGAAGCAGCCTCGGTGGACAACTCCTGAGGAAAGAACTTGAACCCAAGATTTTCCCCCCAGGGCTTAAGGTCCTGTGTCTCTGCCCAAGACAATGCATAGTGGTAAATACCAAAATAGTTCCAATAGGCTGGGGCAGTTCAACAGTACATAACACCTGAATATAAACCCAACTTAAAGGAGCCATCTGTTACCACACAGATAAACAAAGGAACATTCTTAGCAGTAATGATTGCACTATTGCCTGATGGACTTTTCTTCCAAATCTTGCTTCTGTCAAAGCCTGGACTTCTATTTGGTAGGGATTCATAAAGGTTGATACTAAAGACAACGCTGCCAACAGATTTCCTCTGGAAACACTTATGCCTTAGAGTCCCATGACGTAGACACTGATCTTGTAGAATGTACTTTTATGGATTTGGGTGGTGTTAAACCTGCATCCAAATATGACAATCTAATGCATTTTCATATTCATCTGGAAATGGATGTATTGCCATAGAATAGAATACACAATGATTCAGATTACCTGAATTCCTGAAATCTGGATAAATAAAAAGTCAAGGTTATGAAATATCTTCTCTTTGTCTTCTTTAGGATTCGGCAAAAGGATGGTAATATGATTTCTTATTTCAGATGAGGAAGAAACCACCCTGAGTCTGAACAATGGGTTTAGTTCTAAGGTCAATTTTATCATGATGGAGAATTAAATATGGAGATCTGGAAGATAGAGCTTGGAGTTCTTTTACAATACTTGGTGATGTAAATTGTTTTGTTTTCAATGTTACTGCCTTGATGGATAATTCCTCCATAGGTTCAAATCTGGCAGATTTAGAACGTTGGTTCAAAAACGATGTTAAGATCCCATGGTAGAACAATGTTCCTGACGTGAGATCTTGTCTTGTCAATTGCCCTAATAAATGAGTCTCTTTTCCAGATCATTTTCAACCAAAAAAACTGCTAAGATAGAAGAAAGATGAACTTTAAGAGTCTGGTTTAAGACCAGCTTCATATCCCTTTTTTTTTTTTTAGGAAATCCAGGATTTTAGAAGGATCGATGGCAGATTTCCTGATTTTATTTTCTTTACACCAAAAATGAAAGGTTTTCCAAACTCTACAGTATACTCCAGATGTAGATGTTTTCCTCCCAGAGAGGATGGTTTAAAGAGGAACCCCAAATAAAGTTTCCCCCAACAACAAAGCATCTAGAGATTGGCTGAACAACAGTAGTATTCTCCAGAATAGTTACAGCGTTATAGAGAAATCCTACTGCATCTGAGACTGACAGGAATCTGCGAGCCTGCGCCGTCAGTCCCTTCTGGTACCTTAAGTAGGTATCCTGTCCTAGTGTTACCGGATCCTTCCATCTTGAGAAGAATGTCCTGCACTTGCTTGTGGCAGTAGAGGCCATCAGATCTATTCAAGAATTCCCCCATTTTTTACTATGAGGTTGAATACTTCCTGATTCAGGCACCATTCTGCCTCTCAGTTTAGTAATTTATGTATTTTTCTTCCCTGGTTATTTAAGCGGAAATACTACCCATTTGAAACTTAGCCCCAAATAATTACCCATCTGGAGACTAGCTTCTAAATAGTGCTAGTCGCCAGAATTATTACGTTACTGAGAATACACACTGCTCCTGGGACTGACAGCCAGCAACCAGCACAGACATCTTTCCATAGGGACGTCTGCGCTCCTGTGCTGTCAGCCCCTTTTGGGCCCGAACGGTTCCAAGCAACGCCTCCTAGAGCAGACTGGGACTGACAAAAGATCAGTGTTTTGGTCACTGTCCATCCCACTGTATCCCTTAGTAATGTTTCGTCATCCGATTATATAACCAAAGTCTAAAAGTTGGCTTGAGTTGTACCTACCAACAAGAGTGGCATGGAACATGGTGAACATACTGGAGTTATTTTCCTAGATTTTGCAAAGGCCTTGGATACAATGGACCATAATATTCTGATAAATACGCCTGAGGCTTTGGTAATAATTCACTAAATATATATATATATAGATCCACAAATCAGGCTGCAAGCTACAGTATAAATCTTTTTCCCTCCTGATATGGGACAGCAACCTCTCAAGACTTCCTGCTGTAGGACACCACTGGATTTGCATCCATCACCCTGGGACAATACTTGAAGCATGCTTACAGAGAAGTTGAATATCTTCTTGTAAACCTTGACTGAGTGAACAACAGCGGTCCTGTCTCCCCAGCCTCAACCCAGAGGACAATTTTGGCCAGCTCATACATAAAGCAATTGATAAAGTGAGGGAGAGAGAACAGAAAACAAAATATTTTATTGAAAATAAACACACAAAACATGAATGCTGAAGACCGGCTTAAAGCATGTGAAAACTTGGAGAACATGGGAAGTGGATAAAGGAGAGAATAAAGGAGAGCCTGGGAAATGTCAGACATTGCCATGATGGAGAGGAAATGGTTAATTTTTCTTTTACACCAAATTCTCTAAAAATATGTGTTTAAAATGTGTTTAAATTAGCTCATTCTTCAGAACAAAAGATGCCTCTATTTACCTAGATGGGAATGAAAACTATCTAGCTAACGTTTATGATTATTGATATCTAGTTGGAGACAAAAAGTCTAAGACAAAGATATTCTCCCATGTGGGAAAGTCTGCTAGGGTGACAGATTGATATCCAGTGGAATAACCTTTTACATTTTTTATCTAATGACAGTAACCAGAACACCTTATTGACTATTGACAGGAATTATTATTAAGGTGAATTTTAGTGTGGAGTAACAGCGACCTCTTTACAAGTACATAGCATTATTACCAGTATTTTGAAGAATTTCCAAAAATTATGATAATAATATGCATGATGTCATTGCATAATGAGATGGCTCTTTAACCAATCAGCAGATTTTGATAAGAGTAAATTCACATTATAAATATGCAAGTTTAGAGAGAAAAGGGTCTTCCTCTTGGGTCTTGGCTGGCTTTTTCCTCTTGGTTCTTGGCTCTTCAATTCCTGCTATGAAATTCCTGCTATATACCTGGCTGCCTGCTAAAGGAATCCTAAGAAATCCACACTTATTGGACTGGTAACTATATATCTTTCCTTATTTAAAATCTGCAAAATTTAGAATCAAATATATATGTCTTGTATATTTGAAGAAACTTAATTTTTCTTATACTTTGTCTTAATTAGACTGGCCAACCATTTGGAATCAATTACAATAAACTATATTAGCTATAGAAATTCTGAAATTAAGCAGAATTCATTTATTATTGGTAAATTGTAATATTTTGCCAGATAAGAGTAAAATAGGTTATAGCAGTGAGATATATATAGATCCTTGTTATATATTAGTTAATATAATTCTTTATATTTCTAGAATAATATATTGTGTTTCTGGAAAGGTTATAATAACTAATATTTGATCTGGGGAATTCTTTGAATTAATTTATTAACCTTTTAACTGCTATTTGTCTATTTACTTTGAGGTGTTTCTTTGAATTTCTTTGTGTTGGTTTTGGATCTAAACTTTTGTACAGTGAAAAGTTTTTAAACATCTCACTAAACAAAGAAGTAGCCATCTTGGGTGTAGCATCCTATATTTTACTAGTGGTTTAACCCTTGGAGTAACCTATAAGTTTTACATAGGACTGCTATAGTCATATTTATGATATACGTTGCACGAAGTTTAGTATACTGTCTAGACATATATTATTGGATTGATTCCAAGTATATTCTTGGTATAATCTATTATTGACCATATTAATTGAAATGCATATGTTTTATTCAGAAGGTATGCAATATTTGAAATCAGAACATAATTAAATTATAGTGATCTAAATCTGGGATTTTATTCCAGTTAGTTTCTCAAAATTTGGATATTATATATGGTATAAGGAAATTGTCAGAGGACCTGGCTTAATATTAAAGTTTACTCAACCTGACAATATAGCTTAAACCTCAATTAGCATAGTTTATACAGTCTCTGGGGCAGGGTTATTCTGCTGCCAACTGTATTTTAATTAATGGTAAGGATCAATTATCCTTTTCTATGCTGCTGAGTTCAATTATTGTTATCTAATACCTCTGAACATACCTATGTGTGGTTAACCCTTTAATTGCTGGTAATCCTAATGGTGATAATTGTGGTTTGAGTTACTGTATATCTATTGTAATTGCTAGTCACTCAATTATATCATTGTTGTGTACACTTTATATATATTATACTTAAATAAATTATATACATTTTTGCACAAACATGCAGGATTGATTATTTTAATCAATTCTTTACTGTGAAGCAGTGTGTCAATACCTAATATAGTGTAAAGTTCTCAAATTATTTAATATTGTCATTTATCTATTTATGTGAAGATATCCAACCTGATTGGTTCTCTTTAACCCTTTGGATACCTTCAACATAATTGGTTTGGCAGAAAGAAAAGGAAAACACTAACTCAGATGTTGGCCAAGTTTTATAACTACAGTGGTAAGGAAGCACAACTGGAATGGAATAGAGCTTCTTCTTGTTCTCTCTGGATGAATGGCAATGTGTAAGTATGCGTCCTGAAGATCCATACAAGCAAGGAATTCCCCCGGGGACATGGCAGCAATCAGCGTCCGTAGTGGCTCCTGGTGATAATGAGTCTGGGTCACAATGGAATTGAGATCCTTCAAGTCCAAAATGGGACGACAATCGACATCCTTCTTGGAGACCACAAAGAGGTTTGAGTAAAAACCCATACCTCTGTCCTAAACTGGAACCGGCTCTAGAACGTCCTTGTCCAGAGGAGACTGAACAGCACCGAAAAGACGGCATTTCCCTGCGCCCTGAGGCGTGTGAGAAGGAAGAAAGCGAAAAGGAGGAAGAGAGACGAAAGGGATCTGTACCCTTCCATCACCACCTGTAAAACCCATGGGTCCATCACTGAATCCTCCCAAATACTGTGATAGTGTCGCAGACGACCACCCACAGCAGAGTGTGGACCCGGGATCGGTGAGGCATGCCGAAGAAGGATTGGAAGACTACGGCTTGCAGTAGACCTTGGGCTTCCATTGTTGTTTGGGCTTGGAGGAGGTACGCGGAGCTGAGGGAAACGTCTGGTTCGCCGGATGTGTCTCATTCTAAAAGGAACTAAAATACCGATTACGCTTAAGGGTAGAAGAGTACTCTTACCCCCGTGGCAGCATTGATCAGATCCTTAAGATCTGGCCCAAACAAGGAGGTACCCTGAAAGGGTAGGGAGAGCAATGCTTTCTTAGAAGCAGTGTCAGTAGACCAGCTCTTGAGCCAAAGATCTTGAGCCACAGACATGGTGGAAACCCTAGCCACCAAACGGATGGCATCAAATAAGGCAGCAGGAACATAGTGCTGTGCCTCAGAAATGTTGGCGAGAAGGCGCAATTTATCCGAAGTAGGAATATCCTGACGGACAGCCAGGGTGAGCTGTTCAGTCTAGACCGCAATGGCCTGGTTCACCCATGCAACAGCGAATGATGGTAGACGCATCAGAGACAGGTAAGGCAGTAGACTTAGCCTGGAAATAGGAGCATTCACTTTGGGAGGAAGAACCCACTGAGTAAGCGCGGCCTCAGAAAAGGGATAAAGCTTGGCAAATTTCTTGGACACAGAGGGTTTTCTGTCCGGGGATTTCCACTCCTCAGACACAAGGCAGTCAAGAGTGGGATTAGGTGGAAAGTAAGAGGGGTCAGAAATAACTTACTGAACTAAGGGAATGTTAAGAGTAGTCAAGACAGCCCTGATCAGGCCCTTAGCGGAGGGCTCAGGATCAGCCTCAAAAGGATTCCCAAAAAACTGAGTGAAGCCCACAGCAGAACATTCCTCAACATCTGAATCCACCAGCAGTTCCTCTTCAGAGGAATCTGACACTTCAGGTACTCCCTGAGGTTTGGGCAGGGAAGACTTGACTGAGGAGGGGGCCTGCCAAGAATGAAAGACCCCCTGTAACTGGGATGGAAAGAGTTGCAATGTGGACCTAAGGTCCCTAGTAGCAGCCTTAAACTCTTGCACCCAAGCTGGCTCTAATGCATGGCTGGAGGTCCCTGGAATACTTTCAGGGACACCAGAACATGCTGGGCATAAGTGACCTGAAAATTCACTATGTAGGAAGAGCAATGTGCAATGGGGGATACAGAGATCCCAGCCTCCTTAGTCTTAGGTCTGGCCCCAAGCTACAGTGGTATAGCCACTCACAGTGTCAGATAACCTTACTGTATAAGAAATCACCCAATTATAGTATGTAGGATTAAAGTTTCACCCCAGAAATTGCTAAAATAAACTTATCTGGCAGGCGAAGGGTTAATCAGCAGAGGAGAGGAGGAGAGTCCAAGCCCTGCATAGGAAACTCGTTCTGGAAAGATAACAAAATGGCTGCCGCGGCGGGAGCCAATCAGAAATGAGCATGCAAAGCAAACGCTCATGGGAAATGTAGTTTTCCCAGAAAAAGTACCCCAAACAGTGCCCGAAGCCCCCTAACACACTAGAAACATGAACTGGATGATAGAGCAAGGACAAACAAGTAAAATGAGCCATCTCTGAAGTTGCTAGATTAAACGGTTGCAGAGATATGTCCCAAAGAGTACAGTTCCATAGAAGTGGATGGAGCATTGGCGTCTATGCGGTAAAGAGTGCCAAAATCAAATTTTACAAAATTGAAAGTGTAAAACTAAAATGCCTACAACATCACTAGAACATGTTAGGACACCCAAAAAATACACTAAACCTGTAGGAAAAGTGTTAGAAACCCCCCCCCCCAAAAAAAACCGCCAATCCAGCAGCTAAAGGGTTAAGTTACCACATAAACCTGCTCCAAAACACCCAACAGACATACAGATAAACCCAATGAGTGCAGGAGTGTGCAATAGGAACTCCAAATGAAAACACCCCTGTGCGGAGGGGCACTGTGGGACAAGTGGTCCTGCAGCATTCAAAGGGTTGCTCACGTTTCCTGCAGACTTTCTGTCTTCAGATTACCATGTTTAAAGAAGAAGCCTCTGTGGGCGACTCATGAGGAAAGAACTTGTAACTAAGATTTTCCCCCCAGGCCTTAAGGTCCACAAAAAGCACCTGGTCACTGAGCTAGCCACATCTAAGGGCATTGTCAGTTAAGTTAATCCGCCTAATGGTGGTATTCCATATCTAGCAGAAAAATAAAAACTTCTAAAGCTTTAGCAGAACTGTTCTCTTGCCTGTGTTATCTTCACCAAGGAACAAATCTTTCTGGAGCTGGTTGACTAGCTGCAGCCAAGGAGGGAAGGTAGGCTCCACCCCCTGCAATCAATTCTAGAACTGTTCCTGCCTACTTAAAGGGGCGGGTCGCCTACCCAGAGTTACCAGTAACCAGTACTGGACGACAGAGAAATAGAATTTGTCACAAAGGGGGTAATTATGCTGGCTAATATTACTATTGTTAAGCTTATCGCTAGATGGCTACTTATTGGGTGCAGACTTTATCTGGGGTGATAGTTCCCCTTTAAAATGATAGTAATGTTTCACAATAAAAGTAACTCCAATTAATCTTCATAGTATTTGGGGAGAGTGTTATTTCAGAGTTGTAGTTCAAGAGTAATTGAATGATAAAGTCCCACTCCTCCCACCCCTTTTACTGATGTAACACTGCTCACCTCAGAGCAGCAAGACTATGTGGATGGATCACAGAGAGGGGAGGCAGCTTACAATAGGTAAAATGGGAGAGAGAGGGATACTTTATGATTCAATTACTCTTGAAATACAACTCTGACAATATTGAAATAACACTCTCCATGGACCAAATACTATGAAGATTCATTGGATAAAGTAAAATAATTAAACAAATTTAAAAAAAAAACATAAAACTCTTTTTAGAGCTAAATGATGATGACACATCTGCTCTAACAAAATGAGAAGTATTGAAGTGTGTAGAGGGGAATCCAATAAGATTTCTACATACAAGAGAAAGACAGCACAATTAGAGATAAACAAGATCCTGTTTGTTATTTTTAATCTTGAATCTAATCAAACTAAACAGTGATGAAGCTACTTTAAAAGAATTGACTGAACTGCGACAAGTTAAAATGCTTTAATTTTTAAATATCGAACAATTATTAGTTGTATCAAAGAGAGAGGGTTTTTTTTTTGGTTTTTTTTTTTGTTTTTTTAAATAAATGTGGTAGGTTTATCTCTGAACTAAGGACCTGTCTGATTCTTCTTTATACATGCAATTCAGATATCAAAGGGCCAGTTGACTGGGAATATCTGGAAATTGTTGACCTTTCCAGACCTTTCATCAATACTTTTATAATTCAGAGGATAACACTCTCCACCTTTGATAACAGACATTATAAATTTTGTTTTTAACTCTCTAATTCCCAAAACAACACCTAAACAAGCTCTAGAATTAGAGAGGGAACTAACAGAAGAAGACATTAGTTCAAATTCGTCTCCACACTGGCAACTACTCTTTTTTATTCCAAAGGAAAGTAAAGACCCTAAAATGTGTTTAAGTTACAGACCTATTTCACTATTGACCCTTTGAGTGCCAGAGGGGCACGGAACGCATTGCTTTGCAATGCGTTCTGTACCCCTCTGGCACTCAAAGGGTTAAACACAGATTGAAAAATGTATGCAAAGATACTGGCAAACAGGTTTAAAGACTTGATCCCTCAATTAATTCATAATGATCAAAGCAGGTTTTGTACCTGGTCAAGAGGCCAGGGATAATACAAAGTTAATTCCTCTGTTGGACAGTGCCCATAAATCAAAAGTTAACTCAATCCTTCTAACTACTGATGCTGAAAAAACATTTGACAGGGTTAACTGGTCATGGAGACACTGGCAAACAGATTCAGGAATAAAGCAGAAGTCAAGAGCAGTACATATGGCACCTTAGAACACAAATTAGCATTCTATACAGATTATTTATTATTTATGATTACATCACCAACAAAATCACTAACAAATTATGAATGAACTTGATAGCTTTGGTCGAAATGTTTGGTCCGCAATCCTTCACATCATTTATCCCATCATTGATAAGTGTTGGCAGTGTAACTAGGAAATCAGGGATACGACACATCTTGAGGAAGTGTCCTTTATCTCAATTTATTGGAATCATATTATACCAGAACCTAATACATTACCTTAAAAGGATAGTAATGTTTCATAATAAAAGCAGCTCTAATTAATCATCATAGTATTTGGACTTTGGAGAGTGTTATTTCAATTCTGTCAGAGTTGTAGTTCAAGAGTAATTCAATGACAAAGTATCCCCCTCCTTCCCTTTTACTGATGTCACACTGCTCAGCTAGATCAGAAGGGAGGTGCCCAGGTAGACTGCACAGAGGGACAATCTTCAATTAAGATAAGGGAAAAACCTGAAAAACTTGTCAAGGGGGGCAGGGCTTTCATTGTTCTCATAGGAAGAAGATTGTCCCCTGCTGTTATCTGTCTGGTCTATGGACTGGATTCCACATCTGAGAAGAGATGGCTTACATTAGGTAAAAGGGGCGGGAGGGGAAACTTTGCTTGTGAATATCTCTCAAACCATAAAGGTTTGAGAGATACGACTTATATCGTTCTTCATGTTTTTTTAATGCCTACAAAATAAAATAAAGATAAAACGAAGTATTACTACCCCTTTAATAAGAAACATCTTAAATGTATCTTATTTATTCATCTCCTTAAAGTGATAGTAATATTTAAAAAAATATGAATATATTGTAATGTTTATCCCCCTGATTAAAAAAGACTACTCCTACTGCTGACGTGTTTAATTCCAAAGTTATTACAGCTCAAACTTCAATGCAAGATTTGACCAATTCCACCCAACCATTAGTCTTGCTCTGACACCATGATCTATATGAAGGACCAAAACATACAGATATCCCTGTATCACAAACCCACTGACAGACCCTCATACCATAGATATGACAGTTTTCACTCCAAACATACCTAACACTCAATCTACAGCTAGGCTATAAGATACAACTCCATCTGTTCAGACAGTATAGACAGGAACCAGCATCTCAATTTACTAAGGAGGAGATTCATAAATCAGGGATATCACCCAAGAATAACAGTCAATCAGATACACAGAATCAATAAAATACCCAAAGAGAAACTCCTTGAATACAGACCATGGGTGGAGAATAACAGGTTACCACTTGTGATCACATAAAATCTCT
This sequence comes from Rhinophrynus dorsalis, assembly GCA_037306005.1. NCBI lineage: Eukaryota > Metazoa > Chordata > Amphibia > Anura > Rhinophrynidae > Rhinophrynus > Rhinophrynus dorsalis. Next base: position 32,360,094 of record CM074723.1, read on the forward strand.
TTCCTCTGCTCTAATCTCAATGGGTGGCCCCTGGTTATTTGATCAGGCTTTGGAATTAATATGTCGCCAGAGAGAGATCCTTGTATTGACCTCTCATTTACTTGCACATTTAGAACACAGAGGGAAAGAAAAATCTGGGAATTTCAATTAATGGTTATGTTTGACACATTTAAAAACAGGCCTGAACCTGGGGATGGGTTTCATGTCTCATTACAGAGATTGTATGGAAATAGATCTTGCCAACTCCCAGACCAACAGGCTCTCTTAGCACTTCTGGAGACCTCTTTATCATTCATTCAAGTGTTTAAAAACACTTAAGTCCATGGGAATTCTGGGAATATTTATTTTGCCCTTATTGCATAGTTGGTTTGCTCCAGAATTGCTCCACTTTGTATTCATATATAAGCCCCTAAAGGCCTTATTCATAAAGTTAAAGCTGTGCCATTCTGTCGCTAACCAACCACTCCGTAAGGCTGAAAGGTAAATTCTGCATTCCCATTACATTAAATAGATTTTTTAAAACCATGAATGCAAGATAAGTCTCTGGAACATTGCACAGCACTGACTTACAGATCTCTAGCATTCATGACGTAAAAAATTCCATTTAACCATCTGAGTGCCAAAGGAATGCAGAACATATTGCTTTACACCCCTCTGGCATTTAATAGGTTAAGGGAATGCTAGCTATGTCTCCAACACATTGCAAAGCACTGGCTTTCACATTTCTAGCTTTCGAGATGTTAAAAGAATTTCCATTTAACAGTTTGAGTGCCAGAGAGGTGCATAATCCATTGCTTTGTAATGTGTTGCACAACCCTCTGTCACTCAAATGGTTAAGACAATACTAGAGATGCTTACAAAACATTGCGAAGTAATAACCTGAAGACCTCTAGCATTCAAGAGGTTAACAGAATGTCCATTTCTCCCTTATGATGCAGTTAGTTTGCTTCAGAATAAAACTGTCTTTAGCTTATTGAATATGGCTCTAATTTCCTTCTGACAGGAAAATTCCAGATTCTCTGTATGAGAGACACAGAATCCCTTTCCTCACATAAGGAGGAGTAACCTCTGCTCCCTTGTTACTTTTTCTCTCTGGTAAACATGAAGAAAAATGGTCGTGAGAGAGCAGTGTCCTCCATGTTCTCTGCTGAGGTAAATTTGAAGGGGCGTGGCTTACATGCTCAGCAGGTGTGTTACCAGGCTTGTGTGCAACAGGACAGTGGATGACACCACCCTTGTCTGCACCAGCACATGGTGTGAAATCAAGTTTGTCTGCACCAGCATACTGTAACCCCGTCCCTTGGCCAGCACTCAATAATGCCTGACAACTATGCACAGAGCTCTATGGGAGGTTTGGTGGTTAGATGCACAAACCTGGGGTGGGCAATCCGAGGCCCTTCAGCTGTTGTGAACTACAACTCCCATTGCATAGTTTCTCTCGCTGGAGAAGGCATCTCTTCTTTATCTTGTCTCAGTGCAGTGGAGGGCAACCTGAGGCCCTCCACCAGCTATTGTGAACTACACAACTAAATGTATGTTTGGGGATGATGGGTAGTTCACGACAGCTGGAGGGCCTTTGCCGAGTCCTTCACTAAGGTATGATAAAGAGGCGAGCTTATCCAGTGAAATAAAATCTCCATGTTATTTTATGGAGCATATTGACCAACATCGCTCCAAACTGAGACACCTTGGTGAATTGGCTCCATAGGATAACATAGAAACTGGAGAGTTTATCACAATGAAGACAATGGGGGTTAAGCACTATGGCATGACAAAGAAGCAGAGAGGACTTCTCCAGGGATATCATTTCTCCAATTCCTATGTTATTCTATGCATTTCTCCAACTTTGGAGTGCACTGTCTCCATAGAATAACATAGGGCCTTGAGAAGTGATATCCCTAGAGAAGTCCTCTCTGGTTTATCACCTCTTTATCACACTGTATTGCATAACCCCCATTATCTCCTGAGTATCACCTCTTTGCGCATATCCCCCCAAACTTAACTATCTATCGGCATTATCCTGTTTGGGCTGTGCATGTTACAATGGTGAATAGCTAAAAACCCACTCTGAATTACTGTGCACAAGGTATGCTGTGGCTTGCATCAGTGACTACTCAGGTGTAGAACATGAAATAATCTCTGTGCAGTACAGTACCTTAACCCTTTAAGGATCAGAGGAGTGTGCAACACATTAATAACATGCAGCACAACTTTAAAGGGTTAGAGTTAACATGTACCCGTTTTGTCTCAAAAAAAAAAAAAAAAAAAAAAAAAAAAAAAGAAAGAAATAGCAACAGCTATATCCGTAGACAATATTGCTGCTGAAGAACAAATCCACTGGTGTGAATCTAATTAAGCAAGCATTGTCAGGCATGCATGAGGCACAAACCTGCTATGTAGCATAGAGGTATGCAAAGCATTTCAATGCAATGCATTGGATAACTCGCAGTCACTCAATGGGTTAAAGGAGAACGAACACACCCTAATAACACTCCCCACATACTTACCTTACTATGGCCAGAAAATACTCATAGCCCTAAGAATTTTGCCCTTGTGCCTTAGTTCAAGATATAACATCTAATAGGTTTGTCCACAGTGGTCGACATGATTGTTGTAGGACCAGAAACTCTGCTCATTGCACATGGTAACTTAACCCACTGAGTGCCAGATGGGTACACAACACATTGCTTTGCAATACGTAGCGTACCCCTCTGGCACTCAAAGGGTTAAACCCTTTAACCCCACAGCACAGTCAAGAGGTGGGGCGTGGTGGAGGACCAAAGCACTTTTTTTTTTTTTTAATCTGTGTGCCCAGTGATCACAGCACATCGTGATCACAAAATTCCATGATGTGCCAGGACAATCACCAGTCCTTAGCACCTGGGCAGTTGTGATGGTCCTGGCACATCAGCTGTCATTACAGGGTTATTTGATCCCCCACTGAGAGTTAGCTAAACACTACATCTATACTTTGGATAAGCATAAGGATTCATCTGGGTCAGTTCTGCATTAAGGATATTAGAATTGAAATTAGAAGCAGGTCTTTAAAGTAAACCACATTAAGTAGAGTGTATAACTGTATTCTTTCTTTAGATAAGTTGTGTGTAACGTAAGATTTGTTCACACACCTTATATTTTAATTAACACTTGTATTCTTTTTATGATAGCAAAAAACAGTTTCCAGTGTTACACAACTCGTTTACTCCTCACAAGCGTTGAACAGGTTAATGGCAACAGGTGACACAAGCTGACCAAGCACTGTCAGCAGTGTATAATTGTGTTGCACATGCTTCTTTGATTTTGGTGTACGTTAAGTGTGTAGGGGGTTATTATTAGGAAGTGTCCATTCAGCTTTTATGACATATATGATGCTAATCGTGCGCAACGTTCTCACATTGTGAAGTAAACTCATTTACACTGACAGTTTCCTGTGTTTATCCACTAGTGATCTGCATTATATGTTGGTTTTATTTTATTATTCTTCAGTCAGTTACACAGAGCTGTAAATGGTGACTAAACACAAGTGCATATCTTCCAAATTGTGATTGAGCCCTCCAAGTACATTATACAGTAACAGGGGATATTGTGGTGGTACTTGTTTAACCCCTTAAGGACCAAGGATGTACATGTACGTCATGGGGTAAACATCCCTAAAGGACGACATGTATGTCATAGATTTCAGGGCTCTCTGCGTGGCTGCACAAAGTTTGGGGAGTACTGAATCGAATCCTGGAAAAGAAAAAAAAAAAATGCTCCGTGGTCCTTAAATGGATAGTAATACTTACGTATTACTAATTCCTATAGTAAAGTCCTTTTAAAAATACATGTATTGCCCCCAGTTTCATCTCACAAAACTTTATGGTTTGAGAGATGATCGCTCCTAAAGTTTCCCTCTCCCTCCCCCGTAGTCAGCATTCTAGCTGACTGCAGGGAAGCCAGTCGTACGACTTTCAGGTGGCTCTCCAGCACAGCCGCAATCACGTTAATAAAAAAAAGAAAACTTTCACTGAAATGGTCTTCTACATGTGCTTGGTTTGTTTCTTGTCTATAATAAATGCAACAGCCTGGATGTTGTATATGCAAGCAACAATTAAGCTGGATATGGGGAAGGGTGGAATGACCCTGAATGATTTTATAGGTATGTGCTATAAGCATATACAAGATTAGCACGTCTACAGCAAGTCAATTGCCTCATAGGAGGAATGTATTTATTTATTTATTTATTTAGAAAGTGTTTTACCAGGAAGAATACACTGAGGTTTCTCTTGTTTCTCCCATTTTAATCCTCTGAGTGTCAGAGAGGTATCCAATGATAGCTCTCTGGCACCCAGAGGGTTAAATTCCTTTAAGCTAGAAGGGTCTCCAGCACTACAAAGCTAGAGTCCTCTTTAGCATTCTAGGGGTAAAAACCATAATTTTAACCCCGTAACAACCAGTATGCAAACACATGGCCGGCACTTGAGGATCACAGGGCATTATGATCCGATTCAGGGCTTCCCATGCAGCGTGCAGCCACGCAGGAAGCCCTGAATTCCATGACATGCCAGGACTGTCACTGGTCCTTAAGTGCCGGACAGCTGTGACGGTCCAGGTACGGTCCTGGACACGAAGGGGTTTAAGTCAGAAGGGAAGTATATATTTATACACCTTTCAGTTAAAGGGGAATTAGGACAAAAATAACTAAATAAGAGTTCATAGCTATCGAAATATTATTTATTCCTAGTCAGCAATTGTTTTTCTTTTTCTTAACCCCTTAATGACCCATGACGGTCCAGGACCATCATGGGTTGTTTTGTCTTAAGGACCCAAGACGGTCCTGGACATTCATGGGTTAAATGATAGCAGCGCTCCTCCGTGAACGCTGCTATCATTAATTGCACGCTGAGACTGACCGTTCCGGTACCAAAGCGTTCAGTCTCAGCCATTTTCACTAGTGCTGGGTCATGTGATTGCTGCAGCAGCGATCCCATGTACCGGCATTGTGAATGAATGCATACTGCCTCTGTCTCTCTCCTCAGCCTGTCTGTACCTTACGATCAAAGTAAGGTACAGAGAAGCAGAAAGGAGACACCTAGTGTTAAAATAAAATGCAGTAGCTGGGGTATTAAAGGGATAGTAATACTTCGTTTTAACTTTATTTTATTTTGTAGGCATTAAAAAACATGAAGAATGATATGTCTTATATCTCAAACCTTTATGGTTTAAGAGATATTCACAAGCAAAGTATCCCCCTCCCGCCCCTTTTACTGATGGAACACTTTTCAGCCAGGGCAGAAGGGAGCTGCCCAGGTAGACTGCAGAGAGGAACAATCTTCAATTAAGATAAGGGAAAAAACCTGAAAAGCTTGTCAAGGGGAGCAGGGATTTCATTGTTTTCATAGGAATAAGAGTGTCCCCTTCTGTTATCTGTCCAGTCTATGGACTTAATTCCACATCTGAGAAGATATTGTTTACAGTAGGTAAAAGGGGCGGGAGGGGGAAACTTTGCTTGTGAATATCTCATAAACCATAAAGGTTTGAAAGATAAGACTTATATCATTCTTCATGTTTTTTTTAATGCCTACAAAATAAAATAAAGTTAAAATGAAGTATTACTATCCCTTTAAACCCCTTCACTGTTGTGCTGGAGAGGCTGGCTGGATGCAAATCAATTTTTGACCTGCTAAAATCAACTTTTGTTTTGTTTTTTTGTTTTTAAAAAAAGATACAACACAATGTTTTCAAAAAAAAATTTTATTTAAAAAAAATCAACATGTCAATTACCAAAATTGGAAGTGTGATTGTTGTGTAGCCATGTAATACATTTATACACACCGCCAAATTTAATCAATAAAAAAAGTGGGAAAAAGGGACATGGGGATTTTCAACCAGGGGGACAGTGCCCACTTAAAATTGCCCATTTTGTAGGTATGATTGACCGGTCATACCTTTCATGCAGTCTCCATAAAAATTTAACCCATTGCGCCCAATTGATCCCAAGAGTAAAAGAAAATGTGTTTTTTTACTTTTTTTTTTTTTTTTTTTTTTTTTTACAGTTTTCTTTAATTTTACTAAAATAAATGGTGGGCTATCCATATAAGTGTGGTATCAAAAGAAAGCTCTATTTGTGCATAAAAAAACAGTATATAATTTTCATGGGTAAAATAAAGTACTTAGAGGGAAAACACTGTTGAACAAAGACATAGTCAAAAAGGTCAGAATTGCTCCGGTCCTTAAGAGAAATCCACTTCAGATTTTCACGGTCCTTAAGGGGTTAACATTTTCTTTGTTGCAAACGTTTTAAAATCTTTCAAAATAAAGGTAAAAGTGGCTCCAGTTATCACGCCTGTTAAAAAATACTGATATATGCAAATTAATTAATATATGTAATACCTTTTTTACTAGTACTATATCCAAATTCAGGAAAGTATAAACTAACAATTAATAAGTAAACTAAAGTTCTTAACAGAGCAATGTGGGGGGGGTACAAGAGACAGAGAGGGATAGATCCATAGTACATAGAAAAATAACATGAGAAAGATGGATAAACATATACTAAAACAAAATAAATAGAAGGAAATATTATGTTAAGTTTTGGTAATGTCTGAGAAATGCCAAGTCCTTATTTAGTGCAGTGTGTCTGGAGTTGAAAAGAACTGATCATCTTAATTTCAAATGTCCTCCTCACCTGTGTATTTTTGAAGTTCCTAATGAGTATTTTGATTTTAAGGTTATGGATTAAGTGGTTTCTCTGGGTGAAATGATGACCAACTGGGGTATGGTTCTTTGTTTTTTCAGTATTTCTCAACAGATTGTGTGTACTCATTCTTAAATTAAGTGGTAGGCCTGTTTCACGAATGTGACATCCAGTTTCACAATAAGTGTCAGTGCACTGTATCATATGCACAGCATTTGCTGATGTACATGAAAATAATAATTCAAAGGGGAACTCTCACCTCCTTTAAAATCCTCCTTATTAGATTGTGGCTTCCCAATGAATGTTAAATCTGTTGGGGTTTTTTAAACGCTGTTTTCACTGAGAAATTATCCTTTGAAATGTTTCCTCCTGACATCACTTCAGGGCAGGCTGCGGTACAAGCTCTGTAGCGCAGCCTATCAATTGTAGCCTCTTTCTCTCCCCAGTTGTTCCCCGTTACCATCTCCACCTCTGATGGAGGAATCCAGTATATGATCTGGTGTGCTCTCTTGCGACTACATCTAAAGTACGAAGTGCTTTCTCCTTAGAGTTACATGGATTAGGACACAATGAAAGGAGAACACTTCGTGGTTTATGTGGAAACTGAAATCACTTTAGGTTGGAACTCTGGAACGGTCCTTAAAACAACTGACCTGATGAAAGAGAATATGTGGAGAATTACATGATAATGCACTGAGTTCAGAAACTTCTTGCAGATACAATCACCATGAGGAAGACTGTTTTGAAGGCGAGATCTTTGATAGGGGACTGAAGAGCCTCTCGCACTAAATTTAAGTTCCATGGTGGAATGGGATGTCTGTATGGGGGGACAATTCTGTTGATCTCTTGAAGAAATGCCTGGATTTCAGGAATAGGAGCAATTTTTCTCTGGAAGACAACTGACAGAGCTGAAACTGAAATTTCAGAGGGTTATCCCTTAGTCCTTTTTTTAGACCTGCTTGCAGGAACGCTAGGAGAGATGAAAGATGGAAAGAGGAAGGATCTAAGTCTTTCACATCACAGAAAGAAAAATATATTCTCCAAACGAGATGGTATATTTTTGGCAGACACCAGTTCGCATTGCTGGAGAACCGAATCACTTGTTCTTCAATATTTCGGTCTCAAGTTCCACGGCTTCAAAGCGAGATTGAGTAAGTTGTAGTGAAGACTTGGTCCTTGAGATATGAGGTCTGAAATCTGAGGTAGATGCCATGACTGTCAATGACATGTCTCTGAGGTGGTGAAACCAAGATCTCCTGGGCCAAAATGGAGCTATAAGAATGGTGTGCACCTTCTCTTCCGTTATTTAGTGGAGTATCCTGGGAATCTCAAAACTAGAGGAGGTAAGATGAAGTAGCGTGAGCTAAGAAACGCGTAAGGTGTTTAAGGCTTGTATTCAATTTTATTCAGAAATTGTATTTTAGTGTATGTTCATTTATGCTGTATCAGCTCTTGAATATGCTTTTAATTATTATTGCTTAGTAAAACTTTTCATGTTTGCAGTGATTCCCATTTTTGTATATTTGTTACACCACCATATGTAAGGACACCAGTAACAAGCTAATATTTCCTCCATCCCCTATAAGAAACCCACACAATTCCCTAAGGTCAATACAGCCCGGAAGTGTGGTTATATGTACAGCTTTTAAGTCCTTGTTTGAACAAAGGAGACAGGAGTAGATAGAGAAGTGGAGGCCAAGAGTAGTTTCTGGAGGTACATGCGCTGGAAGTTATCCAGTGGATGCTTATATACTAGGAGGCTGTTTTATGCCTCTAAGAAATGTGAGTAGTGTGATATAGTACAAGAGAAGGTGTCACAGCACAGTGATGCTTTTATGATCCAGCAGTCTACACTTAGAGGTATGCGCCTTATTTCGGTGTTCTTTTTTACATGCATATGAAGAACCAGAAGTTCTAATTGGAAGGCAGCTACAAAGTAGCGAAGAAGAATATCACTGTTTGTATATTGGACTGGTAAGAATATTTTTGTCAGTTGGTCTGTCAGATATTATGGTTGTGTTCAGAGCTTCAAAGAGTGTTTAATTTTTCGTCTTGAACAGGACAGTGGTAGTTTTTGGTTTCTTTTGGATGCCAGCATGTACATTTCTGGAACTCCCAATGAATGTGTTATTTGAAGGAATATTTCCTGATTCAGTTCCCATTCCCCAGGTCTATAGTCTGATAGCGAAGGTAATCTGCCTCCCAATTCCCCACTCCGTGAATGGAGATAGTGGACAATGCTGGAACATGATTTTTTTCTACTTCTATCCAAGCAAATTTGCACTTTGTTCCTCCTTGGTGATTTATGTAGGCTAATGCTATGGCATTGGTGACCAAATTTGAATGGGAAGATTCTTCAGGATTGATGTCCATTTCAACAGTGCAGCGGAATCTGAATGTAACTCCAGAATGTTTATGGGTAGGCGTGAGTCCATTGACCCTGAATGGAGTGATGTTTGCACAATACTCTCCATTTGAACAGACGCTATTTCCCACTCTGCTATGGAGAAATGTTTTCCCATGAAGAGATTTCAACTTTTGAGTCACCATGGTAGGCAATGTCTGGTGGAGTGAGATATCATCATCATGTGATGAAGATGGTTTGATTTTTTGGACCAGTTTCAGAGTAGTTCCAATTGTAGTGGTCTCCATAAAACTGAGCAAAGGGGACTGCTTCTATTGTAGATACCATTCTTCCCACAATCTTCATGCAGTGCCCAACTGAAATTTCTGGATGAGAAAGATTTGAACACTGTCTTGAAGATTGGAAATTTTCTCTTGAGGTAATTTCACCTTCAGAAATTTGATATTGATTATCGATCCTAGGAACAGAATCTGTTGAGACAGTACCAACTGAGACTTGTTTGGTTGATGAGTCAACCATGATTCTTCATTGTTAGCAGAGTTAGATGAAGATGTTGAATTAGCTCCTGGGATAGATCCCTTAGTAACAGATCATCCAGGTATGGAGTCAGGTAACATCATTTTGGTAAATACTCTTGGTGCTGTGGCTAGCCCAAAGGGCAGTGCCACAGATGGAAAGTAATGGTTTTGGTATGCAAAGCGGAGATATTTCCAGTGTTTGGGCCATACTGGAATGTGTATGTACGCATCTTTGATGTCTACAGATGTCAGAAATTCCTCTGGTTCCATGGCTGCTATCACAGATTTGTTAATTCCATATTGAACTTGGGCATTCTGAGAAACTGGTTAAATTTTTTTTTCAGGTACAGAATAGGACGAAATGCTCCATCTTTTTTGGATACCATGAAAAGACTGGAATAAAAGCCTATAAACTTTTGTTCTTTTGGTACTGGTATTATTACACCATTGTCTACGAACTGACAAATCACCTCATGAAAACCTTCCTATAACAACTTTTCTTTTGTCACCCTGGACATGAAAAGCTAGGAGGTGGTAGTGTTGTGAATAGCATTATGTATCTGTATTTGTAGGGGACTTCATACTTCAAACTTCATGCAGTGGTGGGGTGGACTCTGGTGCCTTAGGTACATTTTTCTTTTATACCCAGGTAGGTTTTGCTTTGTTGTAATGAAAGAAACCTCCAGATGAATGAGGTATAGTTTGTCTGGAAGAATTTTTCCCTCTGTAAGAGAAGGATTTTGTTTTGATATATTCTGAGGTTAAAAGTTACTTTTACCTCCGGTGGTGTGATGGACTATTTTGCCTAGTTCTGAACTGAAGAGAATAGATCCTTTAAATGGTAACCATACTAATGCTTTTTTTAGAAGCAGAATCTGCATTCCAAATCTTCTACCACAAGGTAAATCATGCTGTAACCATTGTAGCTAAACACTTAGATGCTATTTTAGCTGTCTCTGAGGCAGCTTCACCAATATAGGTGGTGATTTCTTGAAGGTAGCCCATGAGAGGAAGAATATTTTTATGTGGCATATAGTCTTTTATGGATTGAATAATTTGTGACTACCTCAGCTGCTTTGCACGCCCATGCTGATGCAAATGAGGCTTAGATGATAGCTCCAAGTCCCAAAAACATTATTTTTTTTTAATGTATCAACCAATCATCAAATCCTGGCCTGTTAGTGGGTGCTGAGGACAGGAGTTGAGAACTACTGCACTAAGATTTCTTAAACTTTGGAGATCTTAGTGAATAGGCTCATAGAATAACATAGGAACTGGAGAAGTGATTAACTAGAGAAGTCATTGTGACGGGTACAGGGGTTACTGCTTGGTAGACCAAAGGTAAAGAGATTATCCAGCCAGACAAAAAAAAATAATAAATTGCATTTATTAGACAGCTCACAGCACACAGCCATAGGACAACAATTACAGGCAAACAAACAGGGGGTGACGTATAAAAACTACACACTTCTGCTGTTATCTTCATGGTATGCCAGCAAAGTTATACAGATTGCCAGGGGTTCCAGTTGATGCTCACAGTCCATTTTAGCTTTATGCTGGAGCTTACACATAGTCACGATAGAGGCAAGAGTGGTCACCCTGCCCACTACACATGGAGCTGAATTGCATGAGGTTTCTTTATACCTTTATCACGGTGCCATGATTTCTTGTCTGTCGACATTGCTACTTCCTGTCTGTGCTTGCTGCTTCTTATTGGATACTGGGCTCTGCTCCGCCCAGCTATTGCCTTTTTAAACTCTGTTCTCACTACCTTGGGTGCCCTTTTGTGGTGTTCCTGACCAGACGTGTGTTGCTGTGTATACTGTTCCGTGTATGATCCGGTTTTGCCTGACCTTGCTCCTGTCTTCGCTGCCTGACTATCATTATCTGTGTACCGATTTTGCTGTGCCTGACTACCGCTCTCTGTGTACCGATCCAGGCTTTGGCTGATTCCCGCTCGCTGTGTACCGATCCAGGCTTTGGCCGACTACCGCTCTCTGTGTTCCGATCCAGGCTTTGGCTGACTGCCGCTCTCTGTGTTACGATCCAGGCTTTGGCTGACTACCCCTCTCTGTGTTACGATTCAGGCTTTGGCTATTACTGTTGCCCCGGTTGCGCTACCTATACAGCCTGTGCGTTTGCAGTTGCTTCCATTTGCTACCTGTACAGCCTGTGCCTTTACGATTGCCTCCGGTTGCGCTACCTACACAGCCTGTGCCTTTGCGGTTGCTTCCATTTGTGCTACCTATACAGCCTGTGCTCTTACGGTAGCTTACGTTTCCTACCTATATCGCCTGTGCCTTTACTGTTGCCCCGGTTGCGTTACTTATACAGCCTGTGCCTGCTCCGGTTGCCTCTGGCCATAACCTCCGAGTGTGGGAGTTTGCGCCTGGTCTTCTGGGCAAGTCCTGTTGCCTCACTCTGTTTCCCCTGTTCCATTGGGGATTTTGCCCTGCAGTACTTACCTCCACTTGTGGGCACTTCCTTGTCGGTACTGCTGAGGTTAAGTTCCAGTTCCTGTTCCAGTTTCACTCTCTGCCATTGCATTTATTTGTGTATACTTGCTGATGATTATACCCTGACCTGTGTCAGATCCAGAAATGCTCGATCACTGTCTGGGTCTGGACCTGTGAAGGGCATTTCTGTTCCTTATTTATTCAATAAAGCTGAATTTTACCTTACCCAAATTGTCTGAGTGTTCATTAAAACCGTGACAACCTTTTAGTCCTGACAGAGGATTTGGAGAAGGCGTCTTAAGAGATTATCCACAGTCACTTTCCTTATTCTTGGGCCATATCCACCATCCTTGTTATGGGAACATCAGGGTACTTTCTGTGGCTGCAGCCTCCGCAGCTTAGCTTACAGCCCACAACTGGTGGGGGGACCTGGTCACTTCAGTGCCCACTGACCACAACCTCTTCCGGTGAGGGCGCACACCAGTGCCAGCTTCCCTAGTACTCCTTTCAAACCCCATACTGGCCCCAGACCTCCCTCCATTCTAGGGAGGCCTTCTCCCCCGCTCCTACATTCCCATCTCTCCACTCTCTTCTCCCTGAGTTTCTCTCTTGGACTTCCTTCTACTCACCCCCTACAGAATATGATGTCACAGGTACCAGTTAAAAGGTCTGTTTTGCTTAGCCTGACTCACAGATTTGTTCTACCCCCCTCTACCTGCCCAGTGACCCACAGCTGGTTATCTGATAACACAGTCTCTTTGGTTAGCTAGACTCCATGACGGCATCCCTCTGTACTTCAAACATATATACTAACTAACGCATTCAATGCTGGTTAAATGGCCAACACCCTCTAATACATGCACACACAGGGGGTATTAATGTCTTCAAGAATGGGAACACATGTGAAGAAAATGGAGATCACTGAAAACAGACAGGGTGACAAGCATTCCTTCATAGTCATCTCCACTTTATCACCGCTTATTGAATCTCCCCCAGTGTGTTTCTGTTGGCCATCTATCCAAACTCTCTCCAATTTGGAATTTGAATCAGGTAAAGCCTTAGCCCACTCTGGTTCAAGATTTGGGGGTAACTTTATAGATGAGGTAGCCATGCTAGCCTCCAAGTCAAAACATTTAGAACATACAGACACATTGTTTGCAACTTTAGTATAATAAGATTTGCATGTGGCAGAAGGACCTTTGTCTATGACATATTGCAAGCAATAAAAAGAAAATAAAGTAAGATGTGCAATATACATATGTGTACACTAGATAAAGAGACTGACAAAGAAATTAAATAAAATATAATTTGACAATATCTTATTCCCAAATAAGCACAATAAAATAAGTTGTGCAATGTCACAAAGGGACTGACAAAGAAAGTAATTAACAAGTATAATTTGGAGGCATTTTTTGTTCAGCGTGCCCTGCCTCCTATAGGCACGCTGCTTATCCCCATAGTCCCCGCATCCCTCAATGATGCTAGAGAACAGGTATTATGAAATATTGAGATACTCATTCAATTTGCATCTACACAACTGGACTAACGTGTCTGCCCTAAGTTAAATATATATACATAGAGTTAGGTCCAGAAATATTTGGACACCGACACAATTTTCATAACTTTGGCTCTGTATGCCACCACCATGGATTTGAAATGGAACAACCGAGATGATATTGAAGTGCAGACTTTCAGCTTTAATTCAAGGGGTTGAACAAAAATATTGCACGGAAAAGAAACAAAATGGAGGGGTGCCCAATAGTGCCTGCTATCCCAACATTATCAGTAAATATAAGGATAAAAAGTCATACTCACAAGATGAGTTGTTACTTAGGGGCTTATACCCACAAGTAACCAAACGAGCTTGCAGAGAGATATGCCTGTCTCTGCTCAGGTATCCCCATGGGTGGAAGGAAATCCAGAAAACTGTGCCGTAGACTCAGGGAATCAAGTTGACATCCAGCCGGTATCCAACTTCTACTGGCTGGATGTCAACTTGATTCCCCTAAGAGTATCAGTCAGTGGGCATATAGATGTCAAACTGACCATGAATTTTGTGAGTATATTTCTTGAAGTGGTGATGGGTCGGTGACTGCACCTTTATCCAAACGATATTGCACCAAAAGTATTGTATGAAACGTTTAGAAATTTGCAACCATTTTCATATACAGTCCCCTTATTTCAGGGGTTCAAATGAAATTGGACAAATTAACACAATCATAAATAAAATGTTCATTTTTAATACTTTGTAGAGAATCCTTTGCAGGCAAAGACTGCCAGGCCTTTACTGCAGCTGTCTTCAGTTGTTGTTTGTTTGTGGGTCTTTCTGCCAGTGAAATGCGTGCTCGATAGGGTTGAGATCAGGTGATTTACTCTGCTATTGCAGAATATTCCACTTCTTTGCCTTAAAGGGATAATAATACCTGAAAATCAGTTTATTTTATATTGTAGCCCTTAAAAAACCATGAAAGATGATATAAGTCTTATCTCCCAAACCTTTATGGTTTGGGAGATATTCATATGTAAAATATAGTATAGTTCACTTTTCCTTGCTGTTTCAGCCAAGTCTGCCATCTAGTGGACAGATGTGGAATTCGGTCCACATAGCAACCGGCAGCTCTTTAGCAGTGCCGAGATCACAATCTTTGAAAAGAACTACTTACTTGGAACTGTGTACAAAGTGTGCCTGGCTTGAAAGCACACTTTGTAGACCATTCCAATTAAGAAATTATTTTTAAAGATCATGATCTCAGAACTTCTGGAGAGGCAGTGCTGGTCGGGCGACCGGATTCCAAATCTGAAGGGTGGAGCAATGACATCACTCCAGGGGAAACTTTATGGTTTGGGAGATAAGACTTATATCATTTTTCATGTTTTTTTAAGGGCTACAATATAAAATAAACTTATTTTCAGGTATTACTATCCCTTTAAAAAAAACTCCTGGGTTGCTTTTGCAGTATGTTTTGGGTCATTGTCCATCTGTAAAGTGAAGCGCCGTCCAATCAACTTCACCAAATTTGGATGAATCTAAGCAGACAATATATCCCTACACACGTTAGAATTCATCCAGATGCATCTGTCTTCTGTCACATGTTCCTGCTATCTCTCTGATGGATTTTTCTTTTTTGCAGCCTAAGGATGGCCTGTTTCTCTTGCATTGTCAGCTCCTTTGACCGCATGTTGTGGGTTCACAGCAACAGCTTCCAAATGAGAATGCAACACCTGGAATCAACTCCATACATTTACCTGCTTAAGTGATGAAGAAATAACAAAGGAATAGCCCACACCTGCCCATGAAACAGCTTTTGAGTCAATTGTCCAATTACTTTTGGTCCCTTGAAAAAGAGGGGGCTACATATTAAAGAGCTGTAATTCTTAAATCCTTCCTCTAATTTGGATGTGAATACCCTCAAATTAAAGCTGAGAGACTGCACTTTAAGGCCATATTCATTATTTAACTATAACTTTAATTTATTTTGGTAACCAGCCGAAATAACAAAACTTGTGTCAGTGTTCAAATATTTCCAGACCTAACTGTACATACATGCACACAAAAATGTGGTCGCACTCCAGACACAATGAGCAATAGCCAGGGTGCAGGTAATACAATTCCTCAACATTGAGATCAAGAAGCATCACTTGCTGGACTTTTTAAGGTCAATGTTTCTGTGCTCACCAGCACATTCATAAAGATGTACTGCGATACGCATTCACTATGCATCTACATCTACACCATTGACTACAATGGCTACCCTAAGTTAAATAGAAGTAATAAACAGCACTCACTGGACTTTTGATAGAAGCAAAAAGTTTGAAGTTTAATGAAGGTCAGCATTTTTGTGACCACTGTGTTGAGAAAGGTGAAAATGGTCAACAAAATAAACAATAAGTGTAGGTAATGGCGCCTATCCAGATACGCTGAAACCCTTATGAAAAAAATAAATGAAAACACTGTTGCTGCAGTCCTCGTTCTGGAGGTGCACATGATAAATAGCTACAAAAAGGGTAATGAGAGGAGAGCGCTAGTGAAATAATCAAAGACAATTTAACGCATAAAGCCTAGGATACCAAATATCTAAATAACATTCACTTTAATAAAATAAACAATCTTAGAAAAACTTGTTTAACCCCTTAAGGACCGGGAAAATCTGAGGTCGTTTTCCCTTAAGGACCGGAGCAATTCTGACCTATTTGACTATGTCTTTGTTCAACAGCGTTTTTCCTCTAAGTCTTTTATTCCACCCCCATAAATTATATACTGGTTTTTTTAAGCACAAATAGGGATCTATTTTGATACTTATATAGATAACTCACCATTTACTTTATTAAAATTAAAAAAAATGTAAATAAAACACCATTTTTGTTTTTTCTCTTGGGCTCAATTGGGCACAAAGGGTTACATTTTTATGGAGACTGCATGAAAGGTATGACTGGTCAGTCATACCTACAAAATGCAAAGTTTAAAGTGGCCACTGTCCCCCCTGGGTGAAAATCCCCATGTCCCTTTTTCCCACCCTATTTTGTCACTTTTTTATCCCTGACATTTGGCAGTGTGTATAAGTGTATTACATGGCTCCACAACAATCACACTCCCAGTTTTGTGTATTAAGATATATTTTTTTAAATAAAATATTTTTTGAAAAAAAAAGTGTGTTGTTTTTTTTTGTTTTGTTTTTTTGTTTTTTTTTTTTTAAACACAAAAGTGTATTATTGCAGGTCAGAAATTGACCTGCATTTAGCCAGCCTCCAACACCAGCAATGAAGGGGTTAAAACCCCCAGCTGCTGGATTTTATTTGACCACTAGGTGTCTCCTCTCTACTTCTCTCTCCCTTACTTTGATAGCAAGGGAGATAGAAAAAGAGAAGACACACAGAGGTAAGCATGCGTTGTGTGCTTATCTCTGTCTCAGAATGCCGGTACATGTGATCGCTGATACAGCGATCGCATGAACCGGCAGAATCAAGAAGGGCTGAGACCGAATGCCCCAGTCTCTAAGCGCTCAGTCTCATCCTGGAATTAATGATAACAGCGTGCACGCAGGCACGCTGCTATCATTTAAGCCATGACAGTCCAGCACCGTCATGGGTCGTTAAGGGTATAACAACCCATGACGGTGCAGGACCGTCATGGGTCCTTAAGGGGTTAAATTAGTGAATTCACTAATAACAATAAAAGATGATAAATGATAAAAGAAATAAAAGGGAAAAGAAAAAAAGCATTAACCCCTTGATGTGCAGCGTTCAAAAAATAGTCTCATGTATGATAAAACGGTACCGTAAATAAACTAATATCCAGCAGGCAGGTGCCTCATAGATGATATTCGCACTTGATATACTGAATCTCTGCCGTCTTCACGGATGTATCATTAGGGATACATTTCCCAAGGATAAAGATTTTACTTATTCAGCAGCGGGCAGAGGTGTAAATTTTTCAAGCACATATGTCAGTGCTCCCTGGCTGTGAGTCCAAATGTCTCAGTCCCAGCAGGAGTCTGTCTCAGAGACAGTGGACAGCAGCTGATATTGCCAGGTGAGCACAATCAGGCTGATCTGTAAAACACAGTCCACAGCACCTCCCGGCTATAGGAGTATAAAATTCATGAGACTGTATAAAAGTTGTAATAAACTAAAAACTATATAGAAGCACAATGGGGTCACCTTTGCACTCTGCTGAGTAAGTAAGATCTTTATTCTTGGGAAATGGATCCCTAATAATACAGCCGTGAAGACGGGAGAGATTCAGTATTTACATGAGACTATTTTTTTAACGCTGCACATCAAGGGGTTAATACTTTTTTCTTTTTTTTCTTTTCCCTTTTATTTCTCTTATTTTTTATCACCTTTTATTGTTATTAGTGAATTCACTAATTTAAGCAAGTTTTTCTAGGATTGTTTATTTTATCAAAGTGAATGTTACTTAGATATTTGGTATCCTAGGCTTAATGCATTAAACTGTCTTTGATTATTTCGCTAGCTCTCTCCTCTCATTACCTTTTATGGTCAACAAAATGTTGACTTTCAATGAACACTAAACGTCATCTTTTTGGTTATAACTTCTTATTTTCTTGTATAGCTTGTTTTTATTTTCAACAATAAAGCAGCCCAGAATCAGGAATTCGAATGTCAAACCTCACAGATGCACATATCAAAACATAGCGGGCCATATGAACAAATCATAAAATGGACAAAATATCTGGGGCAAACCAAGTGCACCATAGAGGACAAATATAAATTGCCATTGATTTACTAGTATTAAGGCATCATAAGCACTGATTAAAAAAATGCAGTTCTTTTTCTTTAATACGAACATGGTAATCCATATACTTATCAACAGACTTAAATACATTGGTCAATAAAGTGTGAGACAACAATTTGGAAAATTTAAAGGGATAGTAATGTTTCACAAAAACAGCAGCAATTAATCTTCATAGTATTTGGGCCATGGAGAGTGTTATTTCAGTACTGTCAGAGTTGTAGTTCAAGAGTAATTGAATGATAAAGTATCCTCCTCCCACCCCTTTTACCTAGTGTAACATTGCTCAGCTCAGATGTGGAATCTGGTTGATTGACCAGACAGATAACAGCAGGGGACAATCTTCTTCCTATGAGAACAATGAAAACCCTGCCTCCCTTGGCAGGTTTCTCAGGTTTTTCCCTTATCTTAATTGAAGATTGTCCCTCTCTGCAATCTACATGGGCACCTCCCTGCTGTTTTGAGGTGAGCAGTGTTACATCAGTAGAAGGGGCGGAAGGGGGACAATTTATCATTGAATTACTCTTGATCTACAACTCTGACAGAATTGAAATAACACTCTCCAAAGTCCAAATACTATGATGATTAATTAGAGCTGCTTTTATTATGAAACATTACTATCCCTTTAAGGTATCATCTAAGCAACATCCACAACAATTACCATTCAAACAACCAAGGTGGAGATAATGATATATCAATTATGCAGCCCTGTGTTCTAAGGTTCAAAAACTGCACATTAAAGGTCATATAATTATAACAAGCTCAATAAAACAAATATTGGCATGCAAACTACATACACATTCACTGGCATTACAAAGGGTCTTTTCGGAGGCCAGCAAAGGCTGGGAGAGGGTAATATATAAATAAAATTCTGGAGCGTACCAATTACATAATGGGAAACAAGTGAAAATGTGTATTGCTTTAAAAGGGTGTTTTTGCAATGCACTGGAGAACTCACTGGAATTCATGGGGTAAAATCACCATTTACAGCAGAAAGAATTTAGAGATATTGTATTTGTTCCTTATGATGCAGCTCAGCTGCTCCTCAGTTGCTTCAATTTGCCTTCATAAATCACTGCAGTGTCACACGGCAGGATGTTGCATTTAAAGGGATAGTAATACTTACAAATTACTAATCCCTATATTGTAGGCATGCTAAACAGAAATTTATTGCCCCCGGTGTCATCTCTCAAACTCTTCTGGTTTGAGAGATAATAGCTCGCAAAGTTCCCCATCCCTGAAGTCAGAGTTCTAGCTGACTGCAGGAATATCCGGTCTTACGTGCATCAGGCAGCTCTACAGAGAGCCGAGATTGCGTTAGTAAAAAAGAAATCTTTCACTTAAACGATCTTCTGCGTGTGAACCAAGCACACGTAGAAGACCTTTTCAGTGAAAGAATTCTTTTTTATTAACACGATCTCAGCTCAGCTGCAGAGCTGCCTGACTGTCGTACGACAGGCTTCCCCTGCAGTCAGCTACAACGCTGACTTCAGGGAAAGTGGAAGGAGGGGGGAACTTTGCAAGCTATTATCTCTCAAACCATAAGGGTTTGAGAGATGACACTGGGGGCAATACATTTCTTTTTAGCATGCCTACAATGTGGGGGTAAGTCGTTTGTAAGTATTACTATCCCTTTAAGCTCTAACGATATATATTGTGGAAAAGGATATGTCACCACCTACTGTCCCCCATTTCCACCCCATGATAGGATCAAATGGGGATTATTTATCAAGCAAAGCTGATTTAACAAATGTTTATGAAGGAAATCAATATATACTTTGAAGGTCTCATGCATCAGAAATAGCATTATTATTGATGTGCCACTTAGTCTGACTGACAGATCACTTTTGGGCTCAGATTAGATCCGGGGGAGACGGTAATTATGATTCAACGGAGCATAAGCTACAGAAAAGCCTGGACAAATGCAAACATGCCTGCAAGGAGAGCCTAAAAGGGTAAAACCTGTAATCAAAGCAGGAGACTCAAAACTAGGAACCAGGGTTGCAGGGACTTTTGGGTCTTTGGCATAAAGTAAATGATGATCAATTCTACAGCAAACCAACTGCACCATACAGGGAAAATAGAAATTACCCAAAATCCTACCGATTTAAACTGGACTTTTTAACCGCTGAATGTTCAAGGTCTCCAAAGCACTGTGATTTAAATCAGTGTGGATTTGACTCCTCCCCCTCTCCAAGATGCAGTTGGTTTCACCTTGAAACTGCTTATCATTTTCTTTCTGCATAAAGCTCATTGGGGGAGATTTATAAAATTGGAGTTAAAGGGATAGTAATACTTAAGTATTACTAATCCCTATAGTAAAGCCCTACTAAAAAAAACGTATTACCCCCAGTGTCATCTCTCAAACCTTTATGGTTTGAGAGATAATCACTTCTAAAGTTGTCCTCTCCCTTCCCCTTCCCCAAAGTCAGCATTCTAGCTGACTGATGGGAAATCCGGTCATAGATCATCAGACGGCTCTGCAGCAGAGCCGCGATCGCGTTAACTAAAAAAAAAAAAAAAAAATTTCACTAAAACGGTCTTCTACGTGTGCTTGCAAAACAAGCACACATAGAAGACCATTTCAGTGAAAGTTTTCTTTTTTAGTAACGCGATCGTGGCTGTGCTGGAGAGCCACCTAGTCAGCTAGAATGCTGACTATGGGGAAGGGGGAGGGAGAGGAGAACTTTAGGAGTGATTATCTCTCAAACCATAAAGGTTTGAAAGATGACACTGGGGGCAATATGTTTTTTTTAGTAGGGCTTTACTATAAGGATTAGTAATATTTAAGTATTACTATCCCTTTAAAGGGATTGTAATGTCTTAGATATATAAAAAGTATTATTGTAGAGAATAAAAAAGAAATCCATTGATGCCATTCCTATATCTCAAACCTTTATGATTTGAGAGACAGAACGTTTTAAAGTTCCCCCTTCCCCTTTTCATGACGTCAACTGACAGTAGGAGATCCTGGTCCCGGGACCGGCACTGGCTCTTCAGCAGACCCGAGATACCGGAATTAAAAAAGAAACACTTCACTGGAACGGTCTACAAAGTGTGCTTGGTTTGCTGGTATCGCTATTTCTCCTCTGCTGAAGAGTCGCCTCGAGTCGGCCAACACGAATCTTTCTGTCAGCTTTACAGCTGACATCAGGGAGGGGAGAACTTTGAAACATATCTCTCAAACCATAAAGGTCTGAGAGATAGGAATGGGGTCGATGGCTTTCTTTTTTTATTCTCTACAATATTACTTTTTATATATCTAAGACATTACTATACCTTTAAAGGAAAAGAAGCATTAAAATGGCTGTAAGATTGCCGCTGGTAGTAAAAGTATTAAGAACAGTTTAGGAGGATATAAGACCGTGTAGTAAGCTTTTTAGCTAGAAACTCAAGGAGTTAGAACCTTTGCAGCATTCAGTATATTAAAGTGGATGAATCACCTTGTAAAAATCTTTATCCATAGCTTTTGTTAATACAGTAGTCATTTGAAAGCTATTTTTCTTTTTTATGCAAGTACTTTAAAAGTTATACTATCTTCTGTGCTGAACACTTCCGATAATATGCACAGACAGCTCTTCTTCTCCTCCCACCTCCCTCCCAGTGTGCTAACCGGAGCTTGATGTAATGATAGAAGACATTCACACCACACTGAAAGGAAGCGTGAACCTGCTCCCTGGGGCAGCTGGGAGGGAGGTGGGAGGAGAATTAGGCAGCGAGAAAAAGCTTTGCCGGTGATTCAGCGTGCTACATTATGGTGGCCGGCAAAGCTTGAAGATGGAATATCTTTTAAAGTACTTACATACACTTTATTAAGAAAAGCCATGGTAAAAAAAATTTATAAGGTGATACATACACTTTAAATACTAGAGGCCCCCCACACAAACACTTACATTTAATACAGTACCAACTAGCACATAGACACACTTAAACACAAACCAGTTAACATTTACATAACGTTCTTTATAAAATAAAAACACACTTTTTCTTTCCTTTTCTCTTCCCAATGCAGGGATGGATAATGATATAAAAATAGTTTGAAGGCTGATTTCTTAGAAGCCAATAAAGTTGTGAATGTACATATATATTATATATACAGAAAATACCCCCAATTGTTTCGGGCCAACCCTACCAATGTACATACGTTGAATTGTGCTTATCATGTGACCTGATGAGCTTTTTTATGTACCATTTGTCAATCTCAAGCCCCATGAAATCAAATGGAGTTTCAGGGATATTTATCTATCCCTATGATGCAATTGGTTTGCTCCAGAATTATACCTCTTATTGAATAAAGCTTTTAGTTTGTTTTTTTACAAAACTCCTCCAATGGAGCCTGTGATGGAATTATTTTGACTACAGCATTATCTTACCAAGACTACATTTTTGAAGAGTGTATGAAAGTGTACAAGCAGAAGGGATGATTTACATGGTGTCCCAAAACACCTAGGGATGTAGAATAATACAGGATAGCACTCAGAAAACAGACAACCTGACCCTGCTCAGCTGAGTGTGTGATCAGAAGTGATAAGATGGGTGGACATGTATATCATCATCTCCTAAACAGACAGAATTCTTCCTATCAGACAAAGGGCAACAAACATGAAAACTTTATATGTTGAATCTCAGTCTTTTACTACTTAATCTCTGCAAATCTCACCTTTGGCAGTAGTAGTACTATAAACTTGCAGCCCTCATTGTGCAGCCCACTGACCCCTACAGAGCTTAATTTCCCCAGAGCTGGTGTTGTGAACTCTAGAAAGACAAATCATGATCCCTATAGACTGCTGTGGCATCACACACACTTGCACAGCCAACAGTAGTGCCACTGGCAGCTTCAACTATTATTAGAGGTGGGATAAAAAAAAGCATAGGACAGCCCTGTACAATTAGGCCAGTATATTTATAAAGCTGCTACTCTAAGGTGGGATTATATGTGATTAACTAGTAAAGGTCTGAGCTTTAGCATTTTTTTTCATGTTTGTTGCACTTTAACCACTTGGCTGCTATGGGCAACATCCATAGCAGACACTCCAAAACTGCTAAGAACATTATCCATAATGTCCTTAGCAGTGAGAGGCATCTGAAAGGCTGGGGGGGCACGTAAAAGTACTTACCTGGTCCACCAGTGGGCGATCTCTACAACACCACCAGTGGATCCGTTTAACATCACATGCTCCATGATGTCACAAAAGGTCTTATTTCCTACTACACACTAAAGCTCAGTGCATGGAAACATAGTGGCACTTATATCTCAGCCCTCCTGCCTCATACCTTGTTGGAAAGTGACAATTCTTGCCTTTCTAACTTTGCCCCAAATAATTACCCATCTGGCGACTAGCTGCTCAATAGTGCTAGTCACCAGAATTATTACCGCTTTATTGAGAATTCTATACTGTTCCTGGATGGACAGCCAGAAAACAGCGCAGACATCTTTCCATAGAGACACCTGCGCTGTCAGCCCCATCCTGCTCTAGGAGGCTTGCTAGGAGCCGTTTGGTACCAAAAGGGACTGACATCTTTCCATAGTGACATCTGCATGCCTATGCTGTTTCCTGGCTGTCTGTCCGGGAACAGTATAGAATTCTCAATAACGCTGTAATAATTCTGGGAACTAGCAGAGCAGCTAGTCGCCAGATGGGTAATTATTTGGGGAAAAGTTTACAATGGGTGGTAGTTCCACTTTAAAGGATAATTTTGGGAACCAATCCACAGAATTAATTCATATTGGTCATTAGGAATTTCTATTCATATCAGTGTAATTGGGAGACGATTATTAGGGGTGTTAGCTCTCCTGCAACATGATAAGTGAAAAGGCATGAATCGGAGTACAACACTGTGCTCTGCATGTCAGACACTTTCCTTTGCTTCTATTACTTAACTGCAAAAGGATGAAGAAATCAGGAGAATTGATAAGCTGAGGAAAATTTAACACCTTAAAGACCAACATGGTGTGAAAAGCATATCTATTAATGTAAAACGGGCAGTGCTTCTTACTCTGGAAAAAAAATAGCATTTTGAAACAAATGCTAATGGCTGGCTGGGGATGAAGGGAGTTTTATAGGAACGGAAGACCGAATAGAGAACTTATTTTTAATTGCTACTATGCTCATCTCAATTTTGTCCTTGGAGGAACTGCCCATTTAATCCAAAATACACTTAATATGGAAAATATATATATATTAAAGGGGTTATCTTGCTGAGTAAAACAAGGATACTTGCACTGCTTAGAGATGTTTTATTTAAATGTTATTGTAGCTCTGACTTGCATTTTTGGGTGCAGTACGTCCATGGCCTGAAATGTTTTGGTGGCGCTGTTGCTACAGTAGTCTTTGAACAGCTCTAGTCAACTGACCATAAACCTCCACAGAATGTTGTAGTACAGCTTCACTGAAACATTTCAGGCCATCGAGGTACTGCACCCACAAATGGGAGTTTGCGTTGCAATAACGGTTGATTAAATCATCTCTCAGTAGTGTAAGTGCCCTTGTTTTACTCAGCAGGATAAACTGTGCAATATATATCAAATATTTATTTTCCATACTAAACATTACTATACCTTTAAGAAAAGTATCCCTTTAAAGGGATAGTAATGTAACTCAAAAAAAGCAGCTCTGATTAATCTTCATAGTATTTGGTACACAGAGAGTGTTATTTCAATTCTGTCAGAGTTGTAGTTCAAGAGTAATTGAATGACAAAGTATCCCCCTTCCGCCCCTTTTACCTAGTGTAAGCCACCTCCCCTCAGATGTGGAATCTGGTCTCATGACCGGACAGATCACAGCAAGGGGCAATCTTCTTACTGTGAGCATAAGGCTAATCCTGCCCCTCCTTGACAGGTTTTTCCTTATGATCACTGAAGATTATCCCTCTCTGCGATCCATCTGGACAGTCTTGCTGCTCTGAGGTGAGCAGTGTTACACTAGGTAAAAGGGGCGGGAGGGGGATACTTTATTATTCAATTACTCTTGTACTACAACTCCGACAGTAATGAAATAACACTTTCCACGGCCCAAATGCTATGAAGATTAATTGGAGCTGCTTTTATTGTGAAACATTACTATCACTTTAACCTTATAAGAAACAGAGGTGTGCAACACATTTGCAAAGCAATATTTTGCACACCCTTCAGGTCCTTAACCCTTTGAGTGCCAGAAATACCCTTCTGGCACTAAAAGGGTTAAGCCTTTGAGTGCCACTGTTGGATACCTCTCTGATACTCAAAGGGTTAATATCTACACTATAGTTGTAGAATATAAAGTGAAAGTAGCCTTTTCAAGCATTAGGTGACAGGCATAAAAGTGAATCTGTACCATTTTTGTAGGTAGTCTTGTGCTTCTAACCGTGCACCAATTTCAAATGTGATTCCAGGGCGACTCGGAGGCTTCTTACTCATCTTAGCTCCGTCTCTTGTCCCCAATCCCTTGCAAGGGAAAAGAAAAACACATATTTGTGTAAGAATACAATACAAAGCCTACAACAAATCCCAGGCCAGTATCTACAGATCAATATATATCCACCCTACTGACCCAGCTAATAAGTTACATAATTTTGTAATAATTTAATTTAATAGGAGGAGTCACTCAAGAACAGTTAACACTGTTTATAATGGTTGTCATTCTAAAGGGCATAATGCCCTGAGCACAGTGATGTACCCCTTATTTTTTAAAAACCATATACTTACCAAGACACTCACCGAATCACTTGCTGAGTCCTGAAGGGTTAGTTGGGGGCTGTAGCGTCTTATAGCTTGACTGATGGCCAGGCTTACAGTGTCTGAGCAGGTACAATCTTCCTCCCTTCTCAGACCTGCATATTACTTTGTCATGCACAACAAATGTATTATATGTCTGAGCTGGGCGTAAGATTGGCCCATATTTATATGGAGTTATTTTGGAGTAAACCAATTGCACCATAGGGGAGAAATAAAAATTCCTAAATTCCCATGCACTTGATGAGAGATTTTTGTAACCCTTTGAACACCAGAGAGGTCTCCAAACCTTTTTAACCCCTTGAATGCAAGAGAGGTCTCCAATGCATAGCTTTTGCAATATATTGCAGACCGCTCTAGAAATCAATGTTCAATTTAATGCAAGAGGAATTTTTTGTTTCTCCCCTGTGGTACAGTTGGTTTACTCCACAATAACGCCAGTTGGCTTTTATAAATACGAGCCACTGTCCCTGTTCAAAAGCTGCAGGGCTAGTTACCGATCAAGTCTAAACAGGAGACATCAACTGACCCTTCAGATCTCTGGGATGGATCAGGCGAGCAACTCTGTAAGTAAGAGTTTTAAAATGTTACAGTCACCAAAGTGCTCAGAACAGAAAAACCTTTTTTAGGGGTCAGTAATGACCCCTAAAAAAAATTTATATCTAGGTAGAGATTGAAAAAATAAACTAATTGCAACAAACCCAATCTCTCACACCGCTATGGTTAGAGAGATATGGGGATTCAAAGCTCCCCCCCTCCCTCCCCTGCTCCTGATGTCAACATCTAGCTGACAGCAGGAGATCCCGGTCCGGGGACCAGCAGGCGGCTCTGCAGCAGAGCCAAAATTGCCGTGGTACTTAAAAATAATTAATTCATTACAAAGGTCTACAAAGTGTGCCTTGCAAACCAGGCACACTTTGTAGACCGTTCAAATGAATGCTTTTTAAGTACCGAGATTTCGGCTCTGCTGCAGAGCCTCCTCGAGTCGTACAACTCGAATCTCCTGCTGTCAGCTTTACATCTGACATCAGGAGAAAGGGGGGGGGGACTGTGAATCCTTATATCTCTCAAACCATAGAGGTTTGAGAGATTGGGTTTGTTGCAATTAGTTTATTTTTTCAATCTCTACCTAAATCTAAATATTTTTTTATGGGACATTACTGTCCCTTTAAAGACCCAACATAGATTAATGGGATTTATTCTGTCATTTTAACCCTCTGAATGCTAGAGAGGTGCCCATCAGTATTATTATTATTATGCAAATATAACTCGCTTGCAATTATGCAATTAACAGTTACATCTGAATACATATAAGGGTTGGGTGTTACATGCCCATGCTATTGGCCATATGTAAACATCTTGCATATGGAGACTGAGTCACTTATTACTTTTAGATGTGTTATGCACCAATTTGCTTTGCCTTTATTTTTCCTAAAGTACTTAGATAAGGATCTACATACTATGGTAATGTGACTTTATTTTGATTATTATTAATACTTTCTCAGTAATTTTTATGCATTTTCTTCTACTGTACTGGGTTGGGCTGGGTATTTAAGCTGGATGGTGTGACCTATGAGATTGCCTTGATAAGGATCCCGGTGAGGATCAAAATGTTGGCCTTTTCTAAATAAATATTAATTGACTGAAACTTGGAAAAGTCCAAAATGCCGATTCTTCAATCTCCCTCATCCTATATTATAATTTGCTAAGTGTGTGTTTGTCAGAAGCCGTCATGCGTAGTAGAGACAGCTGCACACACTGCAGTCATGTGCAGTACAGACTGCCCGCGCCGTGGCTGATAAAGGAGCGGGGCTCCAAATTCAGACCAAGGCGTGGGTAGTCTCTATTGTGCATGACTGCACCACACACGTTGCCTGGTGGCACTGTGGCCCTTGTACACAGGCTCTTCAACTAGTTTATATATAAGATTTACAAGCTAATGTTGACGCCCTCCTTGAAAGGAACTGTAATATGTGTCCTCGACTGTATTTAAAAGGATAATAATGTTTGAAAGTAAAAGCTGCTCCAATTAATCTTCATAGTATTTGGGCCATGGAGAGTGTTATTTCAGTACTGTCAGAGTTGTAGTTCAAGAGTAACTGAATGATAAAGTTTCCCCCTCCCGGCCTCTTACCTAGTGTAAGCCACCTCCCCTCAGATGTGGAATCTGGTCTTAAGAAATCTGGTCTTAAGACCAGACAGCTCACAGCAAGGGACAATCTTCTTACTGTAAGAACAATGAAAACCCTGCCCCCCTTGACAGGTTTTCAGGTTTTTCCTTATGCTCACTGAAGATTGTCCCTCTCTGCGATCCATCTGGACAGTCTTGCTGCTCTGAGGTGAGCAGTGTTACATAAGTAAAAGGGGCGGGAGGCGGATACTTTATCATTTAATTACTCTTGAACTACAACTCTGACAGTATTGAAATAACTCTCCATTGCCCAAATACTATGAAGATTAAATGGAGCTGCTTTTATTTTGAAACATTACTATCCCTTTAAAGTGGAAATTTCACACAATTACAAAAGCCCTGCAGAGCATAGTTACATTAGCAATATAGGCAGGTTTATGCTTAAAGGGATAGTATTACATGCAAATTACTAATCCCCATATTGTAGCTTTGTTAAAAAGAAACTTATTGCCCCCAGTGTCACCTCTCAAACCCTTATGGTTTGAGAGATGATAGCGCTCAAAGTTCCCCCTCCCTCCCCCTTCCCTGACTGAAGGCTGACTGCAGGGGGAGCTGTCATACGACAGTCTTATGTGCATCAGGCGGCTCTGCAGCTGAGCCGAGATCTCGTTTATAAAAAAGAAATCTTTCACTGAAACAGTCTTCTACATGTGCTTGGTTTGCAAGCACGTGTGGAAGACCGTTTTAGTGAAAGATTTCTTTTTTATAAACGCGATCTCGGACTTTGCCTTTGTTATCTCTCAAACCATAAAGGTTTGAGAGATGAACTTGGGGGCTATTAACTTATTTTACAAATATGTACAATATGGGGTATAGTCATAATAATGTATTACTATCCCTTTAAGGATTGAAGCCTGCATATTTGTTTTATTTTAGAAAATGATCCAATACAAAAGTTTTACAAATTAACCTTCATCTTTAGATGGCACAGTGTGTTAATTAGTTCAGCTTGAGGTCAAACTTGCCCTTGCTGTGCCATTAGTAATGCCCCCAGTCTGTGGGCTCCGTTTAGATTCATTCAAAGGACAGTGTATGGTAATATTGGAACTGCACAGAAACTAATTAGCATAAGTGCCACA
This sequence comes from Rhinophrynus dorsalis, assembly GCA_037306005.1. Taxonomy (NCBI): domain Eukaryota; kingdom Metazoa; phylum Chordata; class Amphibia; order Anura; family Rhinophrynidae; genus Rhinophrynus; species Rhinophrynus dorsalis. The sequence goes on from CM074723.1 coordinate 32,389,343, forward strand.
ATGGGCCACTAATAGATTAAAGTTAATTTCTCAAAAACTATATTACAAAAAAAAAACTAGCAAAACTTAGATGCAGTTTTTAATTATCTTTAAAGTTAAAGGGTTAGTAATGTCCAGCTAAAACTTTTTGCATTGTGTTGAGCTTAATAAGTAGAATTGAATGCAAAAAACGTATCTCTCAACCCACTATGGTTTGAGAGATACATGCATTCAAAGTTTGATGTTTCCTACTTTCAGCACACTTTTTAGGCCATTCCAATGAAGACATTTGTTTTAAATAAAGGGATTGCAGCTCTGCTGCAGAGCCTCCCTGTCACAGATATCCTGCTGAAAGCTTTCCAGCTGCCGGCAGGAAACATCAAACTTTGAATGTGCGTATCTCTCAAACCGTTGCAGTTTTAGAGATACATTTTTTGCATTCAATTCTACTTATTAAGCTCTACACAATGCAAAATAGTTTTAGTTGGATATTACTAGCCCTTTAACACAATCTTAGGGTGAAGTCCAATTTAAACACTATTACACAGCTGTCATCTGGTCGAGACGTGCTATTTACTTTCTCCCATTAATGCACATAAAAGAATGGGGGAGATGCAAGTTAAAGAAACCTCTATAATCCCTATGAAATGTTATGGACCTTATGCACAAAGACAGAGATTCCCAAGCATATTCTCAGGAACCACTAACAGGCCAAGTCATAAGAATTTCCCTGCTTGAGCCTGAGTTAATCAGAGGCTCGGCCACTTTAACTTGCTGGTGCTGAAGCAGGGAAATCCTAAACACATGGTTTGTTAGTGGTCCCTGAAAAGAGGGTTGAGCACCCCTGCAATAAGATATCAACAACACGAAAAGGAGGATCTATGAACCAGAGGTCGCCCAGCTGCCGAGGACTACAACTACATCCGGTTGATCCCCCCACTGAAGAATGACACAGAAACTGTAGAGGTTCCTCTCACTGAACTCTTTCTCTCCACTTAGCCCCTTGGAGTCACTTGGCCTGATATTTCATTTATGAGATTAACAGTGCATTTTGGCAAAGTGAATCCCTCTGCCTCTTTCCTCTATTTCCTCCACTGTCAATCCATGTACATCCTTTCATGGTGTCTCCCACCCTATCACTCCCACTGCCTCTTTATGCAGAATCTTCCCTCTTTTTCTCACTCTTCCTTCGTTTCAGCTTTCTATATACCAACTGTAAATCCCTTTGTCTCATTCCTCTGTATCTGTCCTTCTGCACCACTCCTCAGTACGTCCCTAAATTTCTTTCCTCGGCATTTCCCGACTGTTGTGCTCTCTGCTTCTTTCATCAGTATCTACCAAATGTTACTCACTTAGCCTCATTCTGCCTCTTTCACAGGTACCTCTCCAAATGTCACTAACTCTGCCTCCTTTCATTGCATCTCCAGACTGTCCCTCTCCATCTTTCCTCAGATTATCTCCGACCGTCACTCCTCCTCTCTTCAGTACATATTCAATGGTTACTCCTGCATCTGTACATCACTGACTGTTATGCCTTCTGGCTGTCTTTACTTATTTGTCATTCCTGACTCCTTCCTAATTATATCTCAGTCCCTCTGCAATATCCCTCTGTCACTCCTGTCCCTATCCTCAGTGTATCTCCAACTGTCACTCCTTCTACCTTTCTTAAGTATATCTGTCACTCCATCTGAACCTTTCCACAGTATCTCCCACTACCACCCCTGCCACTTTCTTCACCATATCACCCACTGTCACTCCCTCCTGTCTCTTCACACAGTATTTCCCAGATTGCCACCTGATCTGCCTTTTATCCGTACCTTTTTGACTCTCGCTTACTCTACATCTCCTGTCTCTTACCTCAGTATTTCCCCAGAATGGGCACATTTCCCCCCCCAGTATTTCTGAGTCACTGCTTATCTCTTTCCTTTTTATCTCCCGAACTGTCACTCTTACTGTATTCCTCTGAATCTTCTGGACTGTTTACACTGCCAATTCCCTACAACTTCCTCTGCCTCTTTCATCAGTATTTTCTTGTATTTTAGTGCCACCATTCTTCAGTATCTCCATGACTGTCAAGTCTGCCGGTTCCCTGTGTTCTCCCCAAGTGTCACCCCTGACGCCTCTTTTTTGGCTCCCTCAATGTCATTCCCCCACCTCATTCCCAGGGATCTCTGACACTGTCAGTCCTGCATCATTCCTCTGTATTTCACAGACAGTCAATTTCTCTGTCTCTTTCCTTGCTATATAAAACTGTCGTTGCTCTGCCTCATTCCTTTATATCTCTATGGCTGTGACTCTTTCTGCCTCATTCCTCAGCATCTCCCCTCTGCCAATCCCTCTATCTCTTTCCCTCCATGACTGTCATTCCTTCTCCCACATTCATCGATATGTCCCTATGTCATTCACCTCTACCTCATCCCTCAGTACCTCCCTGTCGCTTCTCCTACCTCAATCCTTGGTATTGCCCTTGCTGTCACCACTTTGCCACATTACTCTGCATTTCCCCAAATGTCACCACTTCTGCCCTCTTTCCTCTGTTCCTCTCTGATTGTGTCACCCAGTTCCCCTTTCCTCAGAGTGACAGTCACAAGAAACAATCTGCCAGTTTAAATCGTATAAAGACTGTCACTCACTGACGCTTTCTTCACTATTTCCCAACTGTCACGAGATATGTTTCTGTCCTGAGTGTCTGACTGACACTTGCCCTACTCAGTTACTAATCATCTCCAGAAGGTCACTCACCCTGCTTCTCTCTTACGTACCGCTAGACTGTCACTCGCTTTGTCTTTTTCCTCAACATTTCCCTGTCATTCACTCTGCTCTTTTTCTCAGTATGTTCTATCACTCAACCTCTCGCTTCCCTAGGTATCGCCAGAATGTCACTCACTCTTCCGCTTTCCTATGTATCTTCAGATTGTCACTTGCTCTGCCTCTTTCCTTGATATCTCACCAAACATCAGTCCCTTTGCATTTATTCTTGACATTTCGCTTGCTGCCACTTGCTGTGTCACTTTCCTCTGTACTTACCTACTGTTACTTTCCCCAAGACTTTCCTCAGTATTTCCCTACCATTACTTCCCCAACGCTTTCCTCAGTATTTCCCTAGTGTGACTCTTCCCAGCGTTTTCCTCAGTGTTTCCCTACAGTTACTCTTCTCCCTGACACTTTCCTCAGTGTTTCCCTACCGTTACTCTTCTCCCTGACACTTTCCTCAGTATTTCCCTACTTTGACTCTCCCTGACGTTTTCCTCAGTATTTCCCTACTGTTACTCTCCCTGACGTTTTCCTCAGTATTTCCCTACTGTGACTCTTCCCAGCGTTTTCCTCAGTGTTTCCCTACCGTTATTCTTCTCCCTGACACTTTCCTCAGTATTTCCCTACTGTGACTCTCCCCGACCTTTTCCTCAGTATTTCACAACTGTTACTCTCCCTGACGTTTTCCTCAGTATTTCCCTACTGTTACTCTCCCTGACGTTTTCCTCAGTATTTCCCTACTGTTACTCTCCCTGACGTTTTCCTCAGTATTTCCCTACTGTGACTCTCCCCGACCTTTTCCTCAGTATTTCCCTACTGTGACTCTCCCTGACGTTTTCCTCAGTATTTCCCTACTGTTACTCTCCCTGACGTTTTCCTCAGTATTTCCCTACTGTTACTCTCCCTGCCACCTTCCTCAGTATTTCCTTTTTGTGACTCTCCCCGAGATTTTCCTCGGTATTTCTCTACTGTTACTCAAGTCTTTCCTCAGTATTTCCTGACTACCTCCCCCCTTTTCTCAGTATCTCCTGTCATTCGCTCTACTCTTTCCTCTTTATATCCCATGAGTAAGTAACCTTTGGTGCTCCAGCTGTCTGAAGATTAGGACAGTTGTAGTTCACAACAGTTGGAATGCCAAAGTTGCCAACCTATGGTATATGCTGATCATCATTTCCCTCTGCTGCTTTCCTCAGTGTCCCATCATTTGCTCTGCTTCTTTCACAGGTACTTCCTTATCAGCAGCTCTGCCTCATTCCTTGGTACGCCCCCAGTCTGTTACTACCTCTGTCACTTTCCTGAGTATCTCTCAGACTGCCACAACCTCATTCCTAGTTTTTCCCATTACTCCTCCTGCCTCTTCCCTGTGTATTTCCAATGAAATGCATTTTGTTTCCCTTTTCTAACCTCTCATTTTTCTGTCACACTTTCTGCCTAATTCTTCAGTATCTCTCAGACTGTCACACCATTCTCTTTCTGTTGTAACTCTGTCTGTCATTTTGTGTCTATCCCCAGTGTCTCCCAGACTGCCATTTCTCCTGCCTCATTCCTCAGTATTTCTTCCAGCCTCTTCCCTCTGTGTTCCCCCAACTGTTACTCCTCCTGCCTATTTCCTCAGTATATCTCTGACTGTCACATATTTGGTCTAATTTCTCGGTATATTTCCAATTCTCAGTCAATTTGCCTCTTTCCTGTGTTTCTTCCCGGCTCTCACTAATATCCTTCTTCTGTCCCAGAAATGGGCAGAATGGATGGGCCAACTAGTCCTTACCTTCCAAAAATCTGTGCTTGTGTTTCTATGACAGCATCGCCCCCAAATGTCCTTTCCTCCCATTTCCCCCAACTTTCCCTCCCTCTGTTTTTTTTTCCCTTATTTCCTTAACTGTCACTCATGTCTCTTTCATCTGTATTGCTTCAACTCACTCCTGTCACTTTCTTTATCTTCTGAATGGTCACTGTCTGCTTATCTCAGTATACGTCACGCATTTCTCAGTATTCCTTGACTGGCACTCCCACCCCCCTTTCCTCAGTATTTTTTATTTATTGGCAACAAGAAATTCTACATAACTGTACAAAAAAGGATAGAGGAATTTACAGACAGTGATGGCACTGCTCACAAGCGCTTACAATCTAGTAACTCTAACTGTAATTCCCACTGCCTTTTCCCTCAGAAACCTTACGTCTAGTAACTCCACCTGCCTCATTCTTCTGTATCTCCCAGAACGCCACTGCCTCTTTCCTGTTTTTACCAACTGTCATCCTCACTGGCTCTTCTCTATTTCCATCATCTCTCTCTGCCTTTCTTCTCAGTGTATCCGTTACTGCCATTCCTTTCCTCAGTACTTCCCCAACTATCACTTCTGCCTGTTTCTCCCTGACACACCTATCACCTCTTTCTCCGATTAATCCTTGAATGTTCCTAATTCTACCTCCTCCATCAGTACTGCCTGTGATGCCTGCCTCTTTCCTCAGTATCTTCAACTGTAACTGCATCTTCCTCATTTCACTGTTTTTCCCAGTATCTTTCCCCCTGCCTCATCTCCTTGACTCTTATTCTTATTCTTTCCTGTTTTCAACAACTATCCTTTCCTTGTTTCTCTCAACTCTCATGTCAATCACCTCTTTCTTCAGTTTCTCAAACCAGTCACACACTATATATGTCTTCAACTGCCAATCTTTCATCCTTATTCCACTGTCTTTCTTTTTTGCCTCAATCCTCCCACATTTCCCAGTCAGTCACTCCCTCTGCCCCTTTCCCTGCAATTTTCAGCCGTCAATATCTCTGTTTCATTCCTTAGTATTTTCTGTCACAATTTATGCCTGTTTCCACTGTTTTCCCCAAATGTCAGACACACTGCTTCTTGGTTTCTCCCTAAATGTCACTTTTTCTTTTGCCTCATTCCTTGGTAAAATCTAGTATCACTCTTCATTTATCGGTAACTCTACGGCAATCAATCCTGTCTCATTCCTCGACATATATGACACTGTCTGCCCTTTTCCTCTGTTTCTTCCCAAATGTAAATTACATCTCTCTTCCTAGATATCTTCCTGATCATTCCATTTGACTTTTTTCCTAATATTTTGTCACATGCCACTTTCCTCAGCAGCTCCATAATGTAATGTGCTGCGCATATTTCCTCAGTATCTCTCCAAATGTCACTGCTTTCACCTTTTTCCCCACAATATTTCCAACACTTGCAGTTCCTGTTTCCACAGTATCTTCTATCACACTTTTTATCTATTTCCTCGATACTTCTCTGTTACTTGCTCTGCCTCTTTGCAATCTCCCATCACTCACTTTCTCTCTTTGTTTAGTATTGCCTGTCACTACTGCTGCCTCTTTCCTCACCACACTGTCATTGCTTTTTTTTTTTTTTTTTTTTTTGCTACTTGCTCGAATTTCCCATCACCCGCTCTGCCTCTTACTTGTACATCTTCTAGACTGTCATTACCACTGTCACTTTATGTCTCAGTCATGCACTCTTTTCTAGTTTTCCTCATTACTCTGTCTGCTTCTTTTCCCTGTATTTATGTCACCGCCCTAAGTATTGCCAACTGTCACTCCTCTTTCTCCCCAGCTGTTACTCCTTCTGCCTGTTTCCATGGAATCTCCATAGCACTCATTTCTTCTTCCCTCAGCTGCTCTCTGCATGTAGCTTCTTCAGCTACTTTCATTGGTTTCTTCCTATAACTCTCCCTTTCCACATCATCCATACTGTCACTCCTTATGCCTCATTCCTCAGTGCATCACTCCTGAGTCTCTCTCATGCATCTTCCAGAAGGTCCATCTTTGTGCATTCTACATCAGTTTTCTCTGATGCTGTCATTCATTCGGCCTCATTCAACAGCATTTCATTATTCTTATCCCATCTGCTTTTCACCAATTCTCTTTGTCTCTCACTCCTGTCCTTCCTCAGAACTTCCCCAACGTGAACAGACTGGATGAGCCAACTGGTTATTATCATCAAAACTTATATTTCTTAGTTCCTACGAAAGTCACCCCCCACACCCCACCAGTATTGCAACAATTGCCACTTTTCACTATGTATTTCCTTGTCATTCAAGTTGTTTTCCTTTGTTACTCTTGTCACTTCTCTCCACACTGGTGTGACTGTCACTTTTTTCCACAGTCCTCGATTGTCACTCATACCCCCCCCCCCCTTTCCTCAGTATTACTTATTTAGAACCAACATATACTTAGCGCTGTACAAAAAAGGGGAAGTGAAGAATGTACATTGATGCACAGAAAGAGGGTCGTGAGAGCCTTGTTCATACTTGTCGCTACGTGCCTCTATATTCTGTATATCCCTGTCACTGCCCGTCACACCTTGATATCTTAGTGAATGTCACTTGCTCTGTCACTGACAGTCAATAACCCCTTCACCTACGATCATTCTCTTGCTATCTGCATTTACCTCTCTATATGTTGTACCTTTCTATGACAGAACTATGCAACTTCAGTCCCTCTCTATGATCAGACAACAATCCCTACTATCACCAGCCAGTTATCGTCTCTATATTTGCCCTCTCTTCCCTTCATTGCTCCCCGGGGTCTTTCTGTTCTCACCCCCGCTTTCCTTCCTTCCCTCGGTCTATCTTCACTCCCCGCCTCAGGAGGATGCACGCAGCGGGGGGCAGTACACAGATCCCTTTTTCAGCTCGGGGGGTGGACGGTTAATCTCCGGGGAGCCTCATCCTCCCAGAGGCGCCTTAGCCGGACTCCCTCCCGCAGTTCCCAGAGATCCCTCTGACCACCCGCCAGCCAATCACAGACCGCGACGACACAGAGAGAGGACACTTGGCTTCCGGGTCAGCGCGTCAAAATGAGACGCAGACATCGCCGTCTCCAAGGTGAGCCCCACGTGACTTCCTTCAGCTTTGGTCACACCCATTAAGGGTCGGCCTAGGGGGTCATGTGACTGTATAGATGGGCGGTGCAGAATAATACAAGTCTGACAGATTTGACTATGTATAGAAGTAAGGGGTTACTTGTTGCTCTCCAGCTGTATTTGACTACAGTTCCCATTATCCCCAAAGATGAGAGTTGTAGTCCTGAGCGGGTGGCTATCCATTTCTTTGTCACTACCGACTCTTCAGCTGTTATACCTCCCAATATTTCAAATGTCTGAAAGAAAAGGGTCACATTTGCTTATGGAAGTGTTGTTGGTGGGCAAGAATGTTTATGACTTATTGACACCTCTTGTGTAACTGAATAAATGAATTAGAACAAGGCTAAAGTGTTTTATTTGCACTGACACGTTTATAAGCTCATACACTGATGTTTAAACATTAATGTTAGTTTTGTTGCTGTGGAATAACAAAGTGCATGGTGTGATCTCTTAAAAGGAGTGATACCAAGGTGGGAAAGGGATTTGCTTTGGGACACTTGGGAGGTATGATGTTATTGGAACAACTCCTACAGTTACTGTCAACATTACTGGCACAAATATTTTGTATATCATGTACTATATCTCATGAAGAAAAAGTGTGTAGTGAAGCAGCTTTGGTCTATATACACTCATCCGTTTGATACAGAACAGCACAGGATAAAACAGTAACAACTAATAAAAAATGGGGTGGGGGGAATATAAAAATGGAAACATTGCCGTGACACAATTAGTGGCATCCTTGTAGAATTCAAATCGGTTTGGAAGGAAGAACTAGATTGTCACTGCTGTGAAATTAGACTTGCATATGATAAACTGTCAGTAGTCACATGGCTTGACTTAACCAAGCAATTATGGCTTTAATGCTTAAAAGGGCTGCTATTATTTCTGTTCCTTTTTCACAATGGAGAAGACAAAAGAGCTGCCTGAGAGCATCAGAAACTATTATCAGCAAACATAACAATTCGAAAGAGTATAAGGACATCCCCAAAGACCTTGGCATCCTCGTTTCAACAGTTCACAATGTTAGTAAGTTGAACAATGTTGCATAGCTAGTAACATAGTAGCTAAGGCTGAAAAAATACATGCGTCCATCAAGTCCAGCCCATGCCAATAACACCCCTGTTGATCCAGAGGAAGGCAACAAAAAAGCCCTCTGAAGCAATTTCCAATGTAGGTGTGTGTGTGTGTGTGTCAAATAGTTCCCCGGATCAATATCCTATTTGCTTTGAAGCCATCTGTCATAACTGTCAATATTGTTCTGTGCTAGATAGGCATCCATTGCTTTTCCGAATGCAGTTACATTATCTGCAAGCACAACATCCCGAGGCAAAGAATTCCATAGCCTTACCGCCCTTACTGTAAAGAATCCCTGCCTGTGTTTTAGTCGAAAGCGCCTTTCCTCAAGTCTTAATGGATGACCTCTTGTTCTTAACTCAGCTCTTTGCATAAATAATTAATTGGATGGTTCTTTGTATTGACCTTGAATATATTTGTAAATGGTAATCATATCACCCCTTAGACGTCTCTTTTCTAATGTAAACAAACCCAGTTTGGCTAGTCTCTCTTTGTAACTCAGATCCTCCAATCCCTTTATCAGTTTTGTTGCACGTCTCTGCACCTTTTCCAGTTCAGTAATGTCTTTTTTTAGAACAGGCGCCCAAAATTGTACTCTATATTCTAGATGAGGCCTAACCAAGGATTTATACAGAGGTAGGATAATATTAGCATCCCTTGCTTCTACACCTCTTTTTATGCAGGCTAGTACTCTATTTGCTCTTGCAGCAGCTGAGTGACTCTGCACACTGCTGTGAAGTCTATTGTGTATCAGTACTCCTAAATCTTTCTCTAATGAGGATTTCACAAGTTGTTTCCCATTTAGAGTATATGTAGCAAGTTTGTTTCTACAACCCAAATGCATAACCTTACATTTATCTACATTAAATGACATCTGCCACTTTTCTGCCCATTCACTTAGTTTATCTAAATCCTTCTGTAGGGAAAAAACATCCAGCTCTGTATGTATTTCCTTACATAGCTTAGTGTCATCAGCAAAGATTGAGATGCTACTTTCAATTCCCACTTCTAGATCATTAATAAACAAATTAAAAAGCATTGGGCCCAGGACTGAACCCTGCGGCACCCCACTTATAACCCTAGACCAATTTGAAAAAGTTCCATTTACAACAACTCTCTGCCATCTATCATTTAACCAGTTCTCAATCCATGTACAGATAACACCACCCAAACTGAAGCCTTTTAATTTATGCAGTAACCTGTTGTGAGGCACTGTGTCAAAGGCTTTTGCAAAATCCAAGTATACTACATCAACAGCAATTCCCCTGTCCAAATTACTACTCACTCTTTCATAAAATTCAAGTAAATTAGTCTGACATGATCTGCTCTTCATGAAACCATGCTGATTCCTACTAATGATATTGTTTGTCTTCACATAGTTCTGAATACTGTCAGTTAATAACCCTTCTAGTATCTTACCCACTATGGAAGTCAAGCTTACAGGTCTATAATTTCCTGGTTTGGATCTTGCTCCCTTTTTAAACAATGGAACTACATCAGCTTTCGTCCAATCACAGGGCACTATGCCTGATAAAAGTGAATCAATAAATATTAAGTATAATGGTTTTGCTGTTACTGAACTAAGTTCCTTAAGTACCCTTGGGCGCTTTATTCACTATAACCCTTTCCAGCCTCTTTTGGACCTTGTCCTCAGTAAGCCATGTAGATGTTGGAGGAAATTCCATGGTTTTGTCTGTTTGTCCACAGCTTGTCATTGCTGCTTCCTTTGTATATACTGAAGCAAAGAACGTATTTAGGGTGTCAGCCATAGCTTTATCCTCACTAATCAATTCACCTGTTTCAGTCCTAAGAGGACCAATATCAACCTTAACTTTTTTATTGTTAATATACTTGTAGAATTGTTTAGGGTTTTTCTTGCTCTCATTTGCAATGTTTCGCTCATTTTCTATTTTAGCTAGCTTAATTGCTTGTTTGCAGATTTTATTACATTCTTTATATTTTTTAAATGATGCATCTGACCCGTTTGACTTAAACACCTTAAAAGCCTGCTTTTTATTTCTCATTTCCCTGCTAACCACATTATTAATCCACATTGGTTTTGCTTTACTTCTCTTGTGCTTATTCCCCAATGGTATATATTGACGTGTATATTTGCCCAAGAACATTTTAAATACATTCCATGATTCTTGTGCATTTTTATCTTTGAAAATTCCATCCCACTGGATATCCTTTAAAGCTTCTTTTAACTTTGTAAAATTAGCCTTTTTGAAATTGAATGTTTTGGTTAAACTTTTGCTATTGGGTTTCTCATAACAAACTTCAAAGGATACAATATTGTGGTCACTGCTGCCCAAATGTTCCCTTACCTGCACATTTTTTACAATGTCAGAATTGTTTGAGAGCACTAGGTCAAGCAAGGCCTCTTTTCTAGTTAGCTCCTCTACTAGTTGGGACATAAAATTATCATTTATCATACTTAGAAAAATATTTCCCTTTGTTGTGCCTGAAGTCATATGGCTCCAGTCAATTTCAGGGTAGTTGAAATCTCCCATTATAATTACATTTGCTGACCTCAGCAGCCTTTTCCATTTGCAGTAAAATTTGGGCTTCCTCCAACTCCCCAACATTAGGTGGCTTGTAGCAAATCCCCACCAATATCTTTTTATTATGTGTGCCCCCAGTGTGTATTTCAACCCACAAGGCCTCTACCTTTCATCGGACCCTTCATTTATATCTTCCCTTAAACTAGGTTTTAAGGCCCGCTTTACATATAGGCATACCCCTCCTCCCCTTTTATTAACCCTGTCCCTCCTAAAAAGTGAATAACCCTCTAGATTGACTGCCAAGTCATACGTATCATCTAACCAGGTTTCAGACACTCCAATCAGATTATACTGCTCATGTACTGCAATAATTTCTAGTTCCCCCATCTTACCAGCCAGACTGCGAGCATTTGCATGCATACATGTTATCTTTTTGCCATTCCTAAAGATTTCGTTCTTTTTCAGATGTATTTGTCTTTTATCAGGCTGTAACAATGGCAACTCCCTATTAGATTAACTAGCCCATTCCTCCTCTCCACCCCCATGACCCTTCTCTAATCCCATTTCCTCAATTATACTACCTTCCCCAGCCTGTGTTGCAGCTCCCTCCCCCCCCTTTCTAGTTTAAAGTCTCCTCCAGCCCTCTAACCATCCTATCGCCCAGCACCGTGGCCCCCCTTCCACTAAGGTGCAATCCATCACTACTATAAAGATTGCGCCCAAGGGAAAAGACTGACCAGTGCTCTAGGAACCCAAACCCCTCATGCTTACACCAAGTCTTTATCCACGCATTTAACTCCCTAATCTCCCGTTGCCTTTCTAATGTAGCGCGTGGCACAGGTAGAATTTCAGAAAATACTACCTTAGAGGTCCTCTGCTTAAGCTTATATCCTAGGTCCCTGAAATCCTTCTTAACGGACCTCCATTTTCCACTGACTTTGTCATTAGTACCAACATGTACCATGACAGCCGGGTCGTGCCAAGCCCCTCCCAACAATCTATCAACCCGATCAGCCACATGTCGAACCCGAGCTCCCGGGAGACAGCAAACTGTATGATTGTGGCGATCTTGGCGACAGATTACCCTGTCTGTCTTCCTAATAACAGAATCCCCTACCACCCCATCTGTCTAGGTCTGCCTGAGTCCCGGATCCCATCCGTGCTAGAGGGGCGGTTCACTCAGCTGTTAGAGAGAACAGTCATCTCCAGCAAAGACATTCCTGTGTCAGCATCCCCAACATCATTACTTAATGTAGCAAATCTTTTAGGATTAGTAAACACAGTAGTGTCCTCCCTATTTCTCTGTCCACCCCCCTTGCTATGTCTAACTGTAACCCATCTGGCTACCTGCTCTTTCTTTGTGCAGTCTCCACCCCCAGAATTACCTACCACCGCTTCCTGCTGCTCAGTCAGCAGACCCCTCTCAAGATTGTCCGTCTTTCTCAATGTTGCAACCTGCCCCTCCAGAGCTCTAATACAAGCTTCCAGAGAGACCACTTGCTCACATCTGCCACAGAGGTACGCACCCTGGAACGGTTGTTCCAGGTGTGCAAACATATGGCAGTTTGTGCACTGAGTTAAATGGACAATCATGCTACCACTCATATGTGCCAGTTACCACAAGATAAAAAGGCAGGCAGGCAAAAATAGCTGCACAGTAAGTTTGATAAATATGTTCCCCTGTGTAATCCCCTGTATTTGAATTCCCCTGTTTTAAATTCCCACACTTACCACACTTCTGCACTTACACACTGATGTAAGATTCACACGTTCAAGTATTCACTATGTATCTGCTATTTAAGCCAGGAATCCACCAATTACAACACAGCAATTAGTCACTCCCACCACACCAGACTTCAATTATTTACTTGTATCACAGCAAAGAGAGGGAAAACAAAACTCAGAGAGATTTGTTTTTAACCTCTCCCTTACCACACTACACCACACAATATTCTTATGCTATAATTCCAGCAAGTATCCAATCTCAGTCTTTCAGGGCACAGGGCACTGATGAACTTTACCTCAACAAGTAGCTTTACCTCAACAAGTAGGTGGCCTGCGGATTGGTCGCCGCTTGTCACATCTTGTAGCTCTGGTCCTCATTGGCTGGGGATCATCACAACAAGATTTAATTAAGTTGTCATGCCCGGGTATTGGAATCAAATGCCAATACAATGTAGGCCATCACGTGATTGGTTGCCTCCCGATTGTCACTTGTTGCTCCGATTCTCATTGGCCAGAGACCAGAGCAGCAAGATTGAATTATGTTTCTTTTGTTTTTCTATGCTATAAAATATCCCTGTGTCCCCAAATAAAGTGTCTTCTGTAAGTGCAAGAAGTGTGTGTCATGTTTTACTTCCGGAATGTTTTAAAGAGTCCCCTTTGACATCTATTCCCAGGAACTCTGAATCTCAGGACCAGCACGGCTACCCTTCTGTAGCCGCATCCAGGAGAGAGAAACGCAGAACGGCGGCCAGTGACTACAAGGTTCTCCTGGTTTCCGTTACATTTTTTAATGACTTTAAGTGGAACTTTCATTCAAATTAAAGTGCCCCCCAAATCATTATTCACATACCAATATGCATATCAGTACTTGTATTATCCTGAATAAGTCCGGCATTATTGAGAAATCCAACTTGCTTGGAGACTCATCAGCAAGCATCAGCACAGACATCTTGCCAAAGAGTGAGTCTGCACTGTCTGTCCTGGTCTCCGCTAGGATTGGTGAAGTGGAGTTGCATTGTACCTTAAGGTGCAGGAAGGGATTGAAGGTGCAGGCGCACAGATGCCTCTACAGCAACGTAGCTGCTTGTGAGTCTCCAAACAAGTTGGATTTCTCAATAATGCTGGACTTATTCAGGATGATACAAGTATTGATATGTGTATCTCTATGTCAATAATGATTTGTGGGGGCACTTTAATCTGAATGGAAAGTCCTTTTTAAAGGTAAGCAGGCAATGTAACAAAGCATCAGGGAATGTAATAGGTAGGGTGAGTCTGTGGTGTACGTCTTGGTCTCAGCTAGGATTAGTGAGGAGGAGTGCATTGTACCTACAGGAAGGGACTGACGGAGCAGGCGCACAGATGCCTCTACAGCAAGATGGCTGCTGGTGAGTCTCCAAACAAGTTGGATTTCTCAATAATGCCAGACTTATTCAGGATAATACAAGTATTGATATGCTCATCTCTATGTGTATAATGATTTGGGGGACACTTTCATTTTAATGAAATTTCCTCTTTAAAGGTAAGCAGGCAATGTAAAGAAGCATCTGGGAATATAATAGCTAGGCTTGTATAGTGTTAAGGAAAAAGCTATATCCTATAATCTTTTCCCATTAGGTGTAATGTACCTTTAAAGCAGTACATATGCATGAGTGTTTTTGCTCCACTGGTAACATACAGGGGTTAATCACATCTAAATACATTTAGATATGTGACAACATTCATGTAATAAAGCACTATCTCTTTTGATAGTATTAATCAAATTATAGCAATATGTTTAGTTGTGTGTGATCTTTATATAAAGTTATTGATTGAATACTCAGCACACAAATGTTAAAAACATATTCTGCCCTGTCATCTTGTTTATGAACGAAATTTTGCTAAAATACACAAAAAGGACCTTTGCACACACATGACGACATACATCTGTCCTGAGAGATAAAGAACTTATATGTAAAGGCCACTGATTGGACACCAACAAGGGTGGATCCCCCCTCAAAGGGTACAAAAAGGGGACTCTGTAGAGGGAGGGGGGCGCGTCTATACAGTGCGTATGTACATTGCTTACTTGTTTTTACTGTGTTGCTGTTATTATTGAGGTTTCTTTTAAAGGGATAGTAATACTTCGTTTTAACTTTATTTTATTTTGTAGGCATTAAAAAAACATGAAGAATGATATAAGTCGTATGTCTCAAACCTTTATGGTTTATGAGATATTCACAAGCAAAATTTCCCCTCCCGCCCCTTTTTCCTAGTGTAAGCCATCTCTTCTCAGATGTGAATCTGGTTGTAAGACCAGACAGATAACAGAAGGGGACAATCTTCTTCCTATGAGAACAATGAAAACCCTGCCCCCCTTCCCTTTTCAGCTTTTTCCCTTATCTTAATTGAAGATTGTCCCTCTCTGCAGTCTATCTGGGCTCCTCCCTTCTGATCTGGCTGAACGGGGGGGGGGGGATACTTTGCTTGTGAATATCTCTTAAACCATAAAGGTTTGAGAGATAAGACTTATATCGTTCTTCGTGTTTTTTTAATGCCTACAAAATAAAATAAAGATAAAATGAAGTATTACTATCCCTTTAAATAATAACCAGTCTTTAATTTGGAGCAACTGTGTCACGTTGTCAATCATTATTTCCCTTACAGTAGCTAGAGGCATTAGTAGCAGAAACAGGGAAGTGGTTATGTCTCTCTACAGATCTCTAGTTAGACCTCACGTAGGGTATTGTGTACAGTACTGGAGATCCCATCTGCAGAAGGTTATAGATATTCTGGAGAGAATTCAGAGAAAGTCTACTAAATGATGAATGCTTTATAAGATAAAAATTATCAGGATAGACTAAAAGCTCAAACATGTATAACGTGGAATAGAGAAGAGAGGGGACATGATAGAAATATTCAAGTACTGTTATAACTAATAACTAAAATTTGTTTCTTTAAATTTAAAACTGTCTTCCTACTAAATTTGTTTTTCGCTAGCCATCCGTAATTCTAAACTTTAGCTGTCACTGCTAGTAACCAGAATAGACTATTGGAATTTGTGTGTGTGGATGATCGTATGCAGGTGTACATGGGGCCACGTGTCAATATTTCATTCTAACTGTTCATAATATTCATATAACATAATACACCATCACTAGACATAGTTCCAGCTATTACGTATTCATGGCATTATGTGGCTTCACTCTGCAGAACTCCATTTATGCTATTTGCTTTGTTCACTGACCATATTAGTATCATGTGTATCTGTGTAACGGAAGCTAAGGACGCCGGGTTATCCTTAGCCGTCATTCCGGGTTTCCCTCTCCTGATGTCGGCTGCAATGGGGCACCCAAGCCGGTCTTTCTGGGTGACTGCTGGATCACAAGAACACTGATATCCTGAATGGGGGTCAGAGGGGACCCTTTAAACCATTCAGGAAAGAAATACACAGGACACACTTGTAGTTCCAAATGACTAACACTTTATTTCTGGAACATCAGACTTTTTAAAAAAAAAAACACATGCAATGGGACAATACTTGGTGTCAACATGAGGACAATACCTTAGGAGGGGGACACACTAATACAATGCTTGAGGAACAATAGTGCATACACGTGGGACAATGAAAGGGCAAACGTACACTGTAGGAACAGTGCACTCTGCATAATGCAATCTTACTGCTTCAACTCCCAACCAATAGGAATTGGAGCGATAAGGAACAGGTAACCAATCAGGGCCTGGGCTACTACTCCCCACAGGAGAGTGAGTTACCCAAGTCTGTTACATAACTCAATTACGTCACTCTGGCTCCCCAGCCAATGGAAACCGAAGCGACAACCAAGGGACAGTCGTCGACCAATTGGATAATCTCCTACCTGTCCGATACATCTCTACAATGCAGTCCAGGCTTCTGGTTACATCATGTTTCTAGGTCGGCCAATCCGGGGCGCACCTACTAATCTATGTTAAGGTGGTAGTGTCCCTTGCATCCCTGCCCCCCAGGTGAGGTTCTAAGTCTGTGAATCTCATCCTTTGTCCTTGGAAAATATGATAGGCCTGAGAAGGCCTCCCAGTAACAGCTTATGTCCCGTTACAATCTTTATATAAGCCAGCCACAGGCATTGTAATTGATAAGCTTAACGCAGCTACTCCATCGACCTGTAACAACATTGTAGCCATCAAGAATCACAAGCTTCCTGCAAACCTTTCATCATATTGCTGAAATAAAGAAAATCTCTACTGCCAAACATTTGAGTTCTTTCATTTTCAAACAAAAAAAACGCTATCTCCAAAGGAGATTTAACAACTACATAAAAGGATTCAACAAAGTACAGGAGGTACATTTTAAAGTAGTAGAAATATTAGGACAAGAGGTCATAGTCTAAAACTAGAGGGACAGATGCTTAGATGAAATGTAAGACAGTTTTACTTCACTGGTAGGGTGGTAGATAAGTGGAATACTTGCCAGCACAAGTGGTAGAGGATAGAATGTAAGCATGCAAGGGACAGGCATAAGGCTGTCCTGGACATAAGAGAAAACCAAGGACCAAATAATTTCTGAGGTTTTTACTGGACGGACTAGATGGACTATATTATTCTTATCTGCTGTCAAATTCCGTTTCTATTATGATAAAAAATGTGCAAGCTTTGTGCATATTTTTTCAACCATCTGATTATGTCTAATGCATCACTTTGCAATGTATTGGATACTAACATTGCAATTAAAGGGTTAACATAAATCCTAAAGATGTAGTCTTTTTTGTTCTTTTAATGGGATAATAATGTTTCATAATAAAAACTGCTCCAATTAATCTTCCTAGTATTTGGGCCATGGAGAGTGTTATTTCAATACTGTCAGAGTTGTAGTTCAAGAGTAATTGAATGATAAAGTATCCCCCTCCCTCCCCTTTTACTGATGTAACACTGCTCACCTCAGAGCAGAAAGGTGGTGTCCATATGGCTTGCAGAGAGGGACAATCTTCAGTTAGCATAAGGAAACACCTGAAAAACCTGTCAAGGGGGGCAGGGTTTTCATTGTTCTCACAGTAAGACGATTGTCCCTTGCTGTAACCTGTCTGATCCCAGGACCAGATTCCACATTTGAGGGGAGGTGGCTTACATTACACTAGGTAAAAGGGGCAGGAGGGGAATACTTTATCATTCAATTACTCTTGAACTGCAACTCTGACAGTATTGAAATAACACTCTCCATGGCCCAAATACTATGAAGATTAATTGGAAACATTACTATTATTATTATTCTTTATTTATGTAGCGCCAACTAATTACGCAGCACTTTACAATTGGGAATAGACATACAGAGGTATTAAATAGTACAATCAGATTTGGAGAACAGAAGGATCAGAGGACCCTGCTCGAGAGAGCTTGCAGTCTAGAGGAAGGTATGTTGGACACAGAAGGAGTAAGTGCTATTGGGTGTAAGTGCCTCCTACCCACTGAGCTGCCGGTCAGTGGGTGAGAGAGAGAAGTGCTGTTGATTGCAGTGGTCCAGGCAAGGTGTAATTCTTGGTGATAATGGTTATGGAGGTAGTTGATAGGCTTCCCTGAAGAGGTGAGATTTCAGGGAGGTCTGAAGGATGGGGAGAGTCTGATTGGGTGGGGAGGGAGTTCCAGAGTTGAGGTGCACCACAGGAGAAGTCCTGTAGGCGGGAGTGTGATAAGAGCCGTGAAGAGGAGAAGGTCGTGTGCAGAGCGAAGATGGCGGGTGGGAGCATATTTGGAAATGAGAGATATAGGGGGGTGAGGTGTTAGTAAGGGCTCTATAAGTTAGCACCAGAATTTTGTATTTAATTCTGTGTGCTAATGGGAGCCAGTATAGGGATTGGCAGAGGGGATTGGTGTTAGAGAAGCAATGAGTAAGTTAGATAAGTGGTGCAGCGGAGTTCATTATGGACTGTAGTGGGGTTGGTCGGGTGAGAGGAAGGAAAATTAGTTATGAGTTACAGTAGTCAAGACGGGACATGATGAGTGTTTGGATTAGAATTTTGGTGGTGTCTTATGTAAGAAAGATACTTTTGTTTTATGAGATGTTGCTGGGGTGTGATTGGTGGGTGGGGCTAGACATGTGCGAATTCATTCGGAGACATTCGGATTTCGTCGAAAATGGGGTCATTCGGAGACATTCGGCCAATCCGAAACTCAAGGGTCATTCGGGAAAAATGATCCGACTCCGAACAGCCCAGGTCCGAAATTCGTCGAAACTTTCGGAAGTTTCGGCAATCGACACATTTCCAAAAGTTTTGACTACTTTTGACCAGGACTTTTTTGTACTTCCTGTGCGCGCTCAATTACTTTCCCTCCATAATTTTCCCTCCATGTCTCTAGTCCAATTCCATTCTCCGTTTCATGCACTACTTCCCTCTTTTGTCTGTATTCGAATAGCCTTCTTCGTTTCATGATGGGGGTTGGACTAATGACACAGTCACACAGACAGACAGCCTGCATTTCCTCATTGGGTTGTTGGAGCTCAGAGAGAGAAGAGATTAGAGAGTGTACAGTTGTTGTGTAGGCAGGCAGGTAGCATTAGGCTAGGCATAGGTAGGCAGCCAGCATTAGTTCCAGTTATTGCCACTGCAAGAGCAAGTAATATTTGTTCCTGTGCAAAATATAAAAAAATATTTGGTATTTGTTCGAATACAGGGCCGGCCCTTACATGGGTCCCAGTGGGTCCATGGACACAGGCGGCACTTTGACAGGGGCGGCAATTTGCCGTCCCATAGCATGTTTATTTTGTGCTCTTCCGCCATTTCTGTGTTGCAGGGTGTCCCATCCCATCAGTGTGACTGTCAGCAGCCGGGCAGCCCTATGCTCACTCAGTGGCGATGCCTGCTGGCTGCTTCAGTGACGTGAATTATGGGATAGTGAAACATTATGCCTATTTTATATTGTTTATCGCCCACCTAAAGTCAAGACTTGAGTAAATAGGTCTACCGTCCCAGATTTGATAGAGAGGTTTTACAAATACAGGAGGATGCCCCCTGTACGAAATGAATCTAAACATTTGGGATCCCTAGTATGAGTGCACAACAGTGCATGATGTGTCCTGAACAGGATTGCTGTGAGGTGTCTCCACCCAGAAGGTGCTGGCTTCAACATTGCGACAAGTGACCAACTAAGAGCACCGTGCCGTGCAGCCATAGCATCACCCCCTCCTACTCTCCGGGTCCCGCTGACTGGCAATAACAGGTGAGTCACTAAGAGATCTGAAGCCTTTCTGGAAGTCCTTTCACTTGGAAAGGGGCTAGGTATTACTTGGGGGAGTTGCCTCGTGTGTAAATAATTTCTTGGTGGGAGATGAATGTGCATCACTTATGTGTTTCCTAACAGTAGTTAGAATACAACTCCCATCATCCCCTAATTATGACATTGGGAAATGCCCAGCAATTATCGTAGAGCCCTGTATTGCACACTCACGGAAAACGGTGATATTGCTATACTAAGACAATGCTGTGGACCCCTCTTCAGTATAGATGTCAAGCATTTTTTTTTATTTCTCTCCTGTGTTGCAGTTTGTTCACAACAGAATGTCTCAATTTTTCTTTTTAACCCTTTGAATGCCAGAGTGGTATGCAACGCATTGCTTTGCAATGCATTGCGTACCACTCTGGCACTCAAAGGGTTAACACATTACATCTATCACATTACAATCATTGATGTTTATTCTTGATGTAGTATGAAACTCTACAATGTATATACACATAGAGTTATCTGATATGAGGGGAAATCAGGATAGGAAAACGAGAGAGAGGAATTTGGGTATTAAAGAGGGACAGTAGGGTAGGAGGCTGGTACCAGAAAATGAAACCTTAATCTTTACCCATGTACTAACATAGAATGTGACATGTAGTTTGTCCATGTTCGAGTCGACCACTTATGTTGAGTAGGATGTGACAGGCATGGGTTTTCGATGTCGAACATATGCTAAATTGAATGACAGGCATGAGGTTTCGATGTTCAAACATATGCTAGATTGAAGGACAGGCATGGGGTTTCGATGTTCGAACATGCTAAATTGAATGACAGGCATGGGTTTTCGATGTTCGACGTTTGCATTGTGACTGGCATCCCATGCTAGAGTAGAGGTGACATGCACAGACTTTCAAT
This sequence comes from Rhinophrynus dorsalis, assembly GCA_037306005.1. NCBI lineage: Eukaryota > Metazoa > Chordata > Amphibia > Anura > Rhinophrynidae > Rhinophrynus > Rhinophrynus dorsalis. The sequence goes on from CM074723.1 coordinate 32,410,368, forward strand.
GTACGACAATGTCCGTTTTTGGGATGGATCTTTTTCTAAATGCACACCCTGTCTGCAAATAATGATAGCAGCGTGCACGGAGGCGCACTGCTATAATTTAACCCATGTTAAATTCGGCCAAATAATTTGGAATGGATCAGAATTTCATCCGAATCGAATAGGCCCGGTCCGAAATTAAGATCATCCGAATTAGAAAAAAAAAAATAAGTTCGAATTTTACCGAAAATTTTGCCCGTGCACAAGTCTAGGTGGGGCAATACAGAGAATTTTAGGTACTTTATGGCCTATTGATAGCTTTTCATTCAAAAGAACAAATGATTTAGAACGAGATTAGAGTATTTTATTTACACAGACTAATTGATAAATGCATATAGTGAAGTTTAAACAAACATTGAAAAGCAATGATCTCAACAGGCCTCTAGCACATGTGGTGTGCTATAATTTTTTTTTTAATATACTCAGATATCTTTGGGGGGTATTAGGGCCCCTCCAGATGTCTCTCCAGGTGTAGATTGTCTATATAATTGTCTAAGTAATCAGTACTTGTGACATGGAAGGCAATCAGTGCATTCCTACCCTCACTCCTCAGCCCGGGGTTTGACGAAATTCCGGGTTATAATGGAAGACCTTAAAGGTTCACTTGTGTCATTGTAATGATGCTAGTGGGCCTTCAAGGTCCTCCTACTCAACCCTAAAGTTCAGAGAACACCAGGTGGAGGAGAGAGGAAAGATAGTGTGTGGTTTGTCTTTCAAGTCATCAGTATTGTTCACCAATCTTGATCGGATGGGAGATCAGTACAAGAGGCTGCATCAGAAAGATCCTGGTGCCTTCCCAATGAGGTCTGATTTATTTTTCTGATTTGTGTGAAAGAAGGCAATTGAAGGGCCTTCAAGCTAATTTTCATACAAACGCTCTAATTTGCATAATTTGACAAATAAATCGAAATATATAATAAAATATAGTTTTAAATAAAAAATCAATATAAATATAGGTCATTTTGGAAGATCTTTTCTAAGCCAGGAGTAGACAACCTTTGGCTTCCCATCAGTCATCCCCAACAAGGCACTGGATTGGTGGGGATGATGGAAGAGCTGGAGAGCAAAGTTTGCTTACTGCTAGACTAAACCTTTTATCCAGAGGCCATGTGACTCTGTTATTTCCTTCTGTGTCCAGCCTTCCTTCCTCTAGACTGTAACCTCTCACCAGCAGGGGGCCCTCTGATCCTTTTGTTCTCCACGTTTGATTTGTACTATTTAATATCTCTGTATGTCTGTTCCCTATTGTACAGCACTGCAGAATTTGTTGGCGCTATATAAATAAAGAATAATAATAATAATAATAATAATAAAAAACCCTGAGTATGATGGACATACCCAAAGAGTTTCTAGGTGTGATTAACCCTTTGAGTGCCAGAGGGGTACGCAACGCATTGCAAAGCAATGCGTTGTGTACCTCTCTGGCACTCAAAGGGTTAAAATACAGGTTTAGGCACCTGTTTTTTTTGTTTTGTTTTGTTTTCTTTATTAATATAGCAACACTACTAAACCTCCAGTTTATTTTAGGATTTCATAAATGTCAACGTTTTAAATATATTTCATGGGACAGTAGTATTACAGAGTACCACTAGAGGTCCATAGTACCTACAGAAATCTTTGTACTCTAGATCTAGGGCTGTACTTCTAAAGCAGAATAGATGTACACATAAAATTATATAAATAAGCAAGTATATCATCTGGAGAATGTAATAACTTATTCACTTTTCATTGCTAAGCACATAAAATAAAGTCTTAAAACGCAATAAAAAAAAAAAACAGGAACAAAAACAGGCACATCAGAATCCAGGGGCAGGGAGTCAAAACCAGGTACTGTGCTTGGAAATCAGAAACAGTTGTCAGGGTTCCATAAACCTACTTACAGCATGTGAAGAATATTTCCAGGGATCACATTACAGAACATCACTAATGATCCATAGTACTGTGTAGAACAACAGCGGAAAGATTCTTGCAAAACTGCATTTGTACACCTGAAGATATTACCCACACCTAAATCCTATATAATAATCCGAGCGCCTGCATTGTGAGTCCCAGCTGGAGCCAAATGGCTCCTAGCAACGCCTCCTAGACCCGGCTGGGACTGACAGCGCAGGCATACGGAAGTCACAATAGCAAGATGTCCGCGCTCCGTGCTACTGTCAGCCATAGAAGAGAACAGAAATCTATTAAATCAGGTAATAATTCTGGCGACTAGCGCTACTAAGCAGCTAGTCACCAGATAGGGACTTAGTTAAGCTAAAGATTTTGTCAGGTGGTAGTTACACTTTAAATGCTGCAAACTTGCAAACTATAATGTTTTGAGACATGAGAGGCAGGTTATTCTACTTTTATTATTAATCTCTACAATTTTAGACATTTTTAAACAGTATTACTATCGCCTTAAGAACATGCACATAGTGTACATAGAATATGAGGTTAAATCAAATTTTTAAACAAGGGACAGGGGATCAAAACAAGGGACAAATCAGGGACAGTTAACATGTGATAAACCTTTTGTGGTAAATGTGCGATAATGAGAATGAACAAAGGTGCTCTATTTGCTTGGTTTTTTGTCTATCACTACATTAAGCACACCTTAGATTGTTATTGTAGCCACTTCATCTATCATCTCAGCTGTAGATGTGGAGCACAGTATATAGGCACAACCACACATACCATCAGGTCAAGGTTCGGCCAGCACAGGCGCAATGTTCTAAAGGGTTTTGACATGCACAGTGTTTCTAAACACTGTATTGATAAACACAATAGAGATCCTAGTGTGCTGACTGTCATCCCTATTCTGTATAATAATTCACTAAAACGTGTGTAACGACGCAGTCATGCGCAGTAGATACTGCTGTGCGTGCTGCAGTCATGCGCAGTAGAGACTGCCCACGCTGCGGCTGACACAGAAGGAGCGTCCAGCTCTGTAACAGCCACGGCGCAGGCAGTCTCTGCTGCGCATGACTGCTCTGCAACCGGCTGGCAGTGGCGCTGTGGCCCGTGTAGCTGGCTCTTCAACTAGTTGAGCATATTACGCCTTCCCCTAGATATAATAGGTTTCCACAGCTCAACAATAGGAATCCTTCTGGATATTCCACTTGAGAACTGTACATCCGGAACGCCTCAATGAATTAGTTGTTCACATGTATTAGAGGTTTTTTTTTTTGTCCTCAACGCATTCACATTCACACACATATTCTCTATCTGATTTTTTTTTTCCCGTTTATCATTTTTTTCCCCATATTTTTTTATTTTTTTTATAGTCACTTATTTCCTTTTTCCCGTCCATTCACACACCACATTTTTACCCTTCATATTTATACCCTTTTTTGTTTCCTTTTTCCATTCACCCTTATAGACATTTCAATAATATATGATAACACATTATTTTCTATATCCCGGACATCACTGCATCCATAATGTTACTGTCTCTTTAATACTTAGTCTGAGATGTCTCTTTAACTTATTCCTAGAGAGCCTCACATAGCACTTTCAAATGTCCACATGCAGACCAAACCTATACACACACATAATCTTTATTTGTATTCGTATCCATTGCTTTTTTATTTTATTTTCTATATATTCTATTTTCTATATATTTTATTTTCTATATCACGGACATCAATCTAGCCACAATGTTATATCATAAAAAAAAATGTCACTGTCCCTTTAACACTCAGTCCCAGTTGTTTCTTTAACCTATTCATACGGTGCATCACATAGCACTTTCTAATGTCCACACGGAAATAAAACACATACACACACAATCTTTATTTATATCCGTATCCATTTCTCTTTTATTTTATTCTTGCCTTTATATGTGTTTCTTGTGGTGGTTATATTCCGATTTTTTATTCTTATTTGTTTATATTTTATCATTTTATCACATCACTACATACATATATTCAATATCTACTTGTCCAGTATATAAACTGATATCATAACTGGAAATTTTTAATTTCAAATTTGCACAAGATTCTATATATATCGTATGAGATATCTGAGACGTGATTATGTTCATTAAAATATAACCCCAGTCAATGTATAATTCCAGCTCGATATGTTTCTATACTTTGCAGGATCTAAACACATCAACGATACATTGGTTGTTTGTATATTATTACCGATACTCAAACAATGTGTTTCTGATTGGTGAATTCAAATTGTATTTGACCAATTAAATGTCATGTTAGTCTGAGCGGGCTATTTAAATATTTGGGATAAGTGCGGACCTAATATTCTTCTGAAGAAGTGGTCAGCAGACCACGAAACATGTCAGGCGATTTGTAATTCTTTTTATACATATATTTTAATAAATACATTACAATTTTATTGGTCCGCTTGCATCAAATATTAGTCCTTCTATTCCACTGTAGATTTAACCTCTGGAGTGCCATTCCCATTTGTTGTCCAATTGCGGGGAGGACCGGCAATATTTCCCCGCTGGCTATCACACCGATTCCTGGCAACACAGGCCGGTGGGAAGTTGTAACGTGAATACAATTTCATACTTACTTTCCGAGTGAATATTCCATTTCATATTCTTGGGCTCTCCTACTGTGTGTATATTCAACTAAGAGATATCGCTGCTTACACACGCAAAGACAAGCAGGACTTCTTCCTCTGCTGTTCTGTGCAATTTGGAGATATCACTACTTGCACACGCAAGGATGAACAGGAATTCTACCTCTGCTGTTCTACCTTCTCCCTCTGTCATTCTGCAACTTTGAGATATCGCTGCTTGCACACGCAAAGACGAGCATGACTTTTCCATTTGTCATTCTGTGCAACTTGGAGATATCGCTGCTTGCATATGCAAAAATGAACAGGAATTCTCCCTCTGCCTTTCTGCACAACTTATCAATATCTCTGTTTGTACATGCAAAGACAAGCAGGATTTCTCCTTCTGCCTTTGTGTGCAACTTAGAGATATTACTGCTTGCACACTCAAAGGCAAGCAGGACTTCTACTTCTACCGTTCTGTGCAACTTAGAGATATCGCTGCTTGCACACACAAAGGCAAGCAGGAATTCTCCCTCTGTCATTCTGTGCAACTTGGATATATTGCTGCATGCACACACAAAGACATGCAGGAATTCTCCCTCTGCCTTTGAGTACAACTTGAAGATATCTCTACTTACGCACATATAGTCAAGCAGGACTTGTCCTTTTGTGTTTCTGTACAATTGAGAGATAGTAATACGTGCACACTCAAAAATGAGCAGGATTTCTCCCTCTGACTTTGTGTGCAACTTGAAGATATTGCTGCATGCACACGCAAAGACGAGCAGGACTTCTCCCTCTGTGTTCTGTGCAACTTTGAGATATCGCTGCATGCATGCGCAGAAATAAGCAGGACCTCTCCCTCTGCCGTTCTGTGTAAATTAGAGATATCACTGCTTGCACACACAAAGATGAGGAAGACTGTTGTTCTGTGCTAATTAGAGATACCTGTGCTTGCACACGCAAAGACGAGCACACGCAAAGACGAGCAGGATTTCTTCTTGTGCCTTTCTATGCAACTTAGAGATATCGATACTTGCACATGCAGGAATTCTCCCTCTTCCTTTCCGTGCAACAGATATCGCTGCTTGCAAAAGCAAAGACTATCAGGACTTCTCCCTCTGCCTACTGTGCAACTTAGAGATATTGCTGCTTGCACATGCAAAGCCTAGAAGAACTTGTCCCTCGCTGCTCCATATCAATACATCCACTGATGACTTAGGTTTTTTTTTATACTTTATTTTCCTTCAAGTGTCTGCATCGGCTGTTTAAACAGGCAATAAGGGACTCAAAAAAACAGGTCTTAAGTCTCCTGCGGTAACTTGAGTCCTTTATCGGGTTTTCACAGCTAACGCAGACATTTGAATTGCTATTTACGGTGTTTTCATCATTTTTTGTGGCTGAAAACAACTCTTAACTTTAACACCTGAAGGTTCTTCTTTTGCCGGTATTTTATCACAGCACAGACATTTGCATAGCTTACTGTGCTGGAAAAATGCCTTTGGCAGAAAAAACAGCCGTCTCCAGCATTTGCATTGAGCCCTTAACCTTCTGAATGCCAGTGCAATCAGCATATCTGTGAATGTTCTACTTTGGAGTTCCCAGAAAGGGCACATCGGCTGGGAATGGGAGTATGTAATGTGTGAATTACATCAATATTATAGACTGAGAGGAGAAAAGGTAGAGGTTTGACTTTAGAATGGGCAGGAAGTAGCCAGAATGGATGAGAAGTGGGCAGAGTTACCCAGAAAACTCACCAAAGCTAGAGAATCAACCTCTGTCCCTGGAGACCTGGCAATTAACTCTAAACCCCAGAGTCTCTGGGCAGATCTGGAGAGTTCACACATATGGCAATTAGAACCACAACTACTATTTCAATTGCAGTGTATCCCTATACAGTCTGAGGGCATTACTGTCCTAATGTGTCCTTGTATTTTTTAAGTGCAATAATTCCATAGGCTGGAATTTCACTGGGACAGCGTTGTTAAAGCAGCTTATTTTTTCTCCAGTATAAGCAATACCATGTGTTTAAGGGGTTAATCCACACAAGAAGCAACAGGGATTAAACCATGACATCAGTCATTTACATGTTTTTGTCGTTACCATGACAATGTTTTAGAAACACAGTCTTTTGCACTGACGTCATGTAGTTTGAAGCCACCTGATGCACGCCTCATTCAGCAGATCTGATGAGATAAATTGGTGTGTTGGGTTCAGGGTTGTGTGCCATAAAACATACATTAATTCATCTGGGATCTGATGATGTCAACTTCAGTAATATTCCAGATATTAGAGAACCAACACATTGTAATAATATCTCTCTTCTAACCCCCGCAATTACCTTAGTAAGACAAGAAAATCCTAAATGTACACCTCTCAACTGTCACTCTTTAGGAGATAATAGGGGCCAATAGCTGCCAAGAGTGTCCAACTTTAGGAGATATTATGGTACATACCTCCCAAGTGACCCTCTTTAGAAGATATTAGGGATATATACCCCCCATGTGACCCTATTTAGGAGTCACAGACCCTCTTTGAGACCCAAATCCCTCTGTCCCTTTTTCTCAACATGGTGTCCCTGTGTTTAGGAGATCAGACTGTGCGGTGTGTATATAAGTGTATCACCATGGTGTCCCTGTGTTTAGTAGATCAGACTGTGTGATGTGTGTGTGTATAAGTGTATCACCCTGGTGTCCCTGTGTTTAGTAGATCAGACTGTATGATGTGTATATAAGTGTATCCCCCTGGTGTCCCTGTGTTTAGGAGATCAGACTGTGTGGTGTGTATATAAGTGTATCCCCCTGGTGTCCCTGTGTTTAGGAGATCATACTGTGTGGTGTGTATATAAGTGTATCACCCTGGTGTCCCTGTGTTTAGGAGATCATACTGTGTGGTGTGTATATAAGTGTATCAACATGGTGTCCCTGTGTTTAGGAGATCAGACTGTGTGGTGTGTATATAAGTGTATCCCCCTGGTGTCCCTGTGTTTAGGAGATCATACTGTGTGGTGTGTATATAAGTGTATCACCATGGTGTCCCTGTGTTTAGTAGATCAGACTGTGTGGTGTGTATATAAGTGTATCCCCCTGGTGTCCCTGTGTTTAGGAGATCAGACTGTGTGGTGTGTATATAAGTGTATCCCCCTGGTGTCCCTGTGTTTAGGAGATCATACTGTGTGGTGTGTATATAAGTGTATCACCCTGGTGTCCCTGTGTTTAGGAGATCAGACTGTGGTGTGTGTATATAAGTGTATCACCCTGGTGTCCCTGTGTTTAGGAGATCATACTGTGTGGTGTGTATATAAGTGTATCAACATGGTGTCCCTGTGTTTAGGAGATCAGACTGTGTGGTGTGTATATAAGTGTATCCCCCTGGTGTCCCTGTGTTTAGGAGATCATACTGTGTGGTGTGTATATAAGTGTATCACCATGGTGTCCCTGTGTTTAGTAGATCAGACTGTGTGATGTGTATATAAGTGTATCCCCCTGGTGTCCCTGTGTTTAGGAGATCAGACTGTGTGGTGTGTATATAAGTGTATCCCCCTGGTGTCCCTGTGTTTAGGAGATCAGACTGTGTGGTGTGTATATAAGTGTATCACCATGGTGTCCCTGTGTTTAGTAGATCAGACTGTGTGATGTGTATATAAGTGTATCCCCCTGGTGTCCCTGTGTTTAGGAGATCAGACTGTGTGGTGTGTATATAAGTGTATCCCCCTGGTGTCCCTGTGTTTAGGAGATCATACTGTGTGGTGTGTATATAAGTGTATCACCCTGGTGTCCCTGTGTTTAGGAGATCAGACTGTGGTGTGTGTATATAAGTGTATCACCCTGGTGTCCCTGTGTTTAGGAGATCATACTGTGTGGTGTGTATATAAGTGTATCAACATGGTGTCCCTGTGTTTAGGAGATCAGACTGTGTGGTGTGTATATAAGTGTATCCCCCTGGTGTCCCTGTGTTTAGGAGATCATACTGTGTGGTGTGTATATAAGTGTATCAACATGGTGTCCCTGTGTTTAGGAGATCAGACTGTGTGGTGTGTATATAAGTGTATCACCCTGGTGTCCCTGTGATTAGGAGATCAGACTGTGTGGTGTGTATAGAAGTGTATCACCCTGGTGTCCCTGTGTTTAGGAGATCAGACTGTGTGGTGTGTATATAAGTGTATCACCCTGGTGTCCCTGTGTTTAGGAGATCAGACTGTGTGGTGTGTATAGAAGTGTATCACCCTGGTGTCCCTGTGTTTAGGAGATCAGACTGTGTGGTGTGTATAGAAGTGCATCACCCTGGTGTCCCTGTGTTTAGGAGATCAGACTGTGTGGTGTGTATATAAGTGTATCACCCTGGTGTCCCTGGTTTAGGAGATCAGACTGTGTGGTGTGTATATAAGTGTATCACCCTGGTGTCCCTGTGTTTAGGAGATCAGACTGTGTGGTGTGTATATAAGTGTATCACCCTGGTGTCCCTGTGTTTAGGAGATCAGACTGTGTGGTGTGTATAGAAGTGTATCACCCTGGTGTCCCTGTGTTTAGGAGATCAGACTGTGGTGTGTGTATATAAGTGTATCACCCTGGTGTCCCTGGTTTAGGAGATCAGACTGTGTGGTGTGTATAGAAGTGCATCACCCTGGTGTCCCTGTGTTTAGGAGATCAGACTGTGTGGTGTGTATATAAGTGTATCACCCTGGTGTCCCTGGTTTAGGAGATCAGACTGTGTGGTGTGTATATAAGTGTATCACCCTGGTGTCCCTGTGTTTAGGAGATCAGACTGTGTGGTGTGTATATAAGTGTATCACCCTGGTGTCCCTGTGTTTAGGAGATCAGACTGTGTGGTGTGTATAGAAGTGTATCACCCTGGTGTCCCTGTGTTTAGGAGATCAGACTGTGGTGTGTGTATATAAGTGTATCACACTGGTGTCCCTGTGTTTAGGAGATCAGACTGTGTGGTGTGTATAGAAGTGTATCACCCTGGTGTCCCTGTGTTTAGGAGATCAGACTGTGTGGCGTGTATATAAGTGTATCACCCTGGTGTCCCTGTGTTTAGGAGATCAGACTGTGTGGTGTGTATATAAGTGTATCACCCTGGTGTCCCTGTGTTTAGGAGATCAGACTGTGCGGTGTGTATATAAGTGTATCACCCTGGTGTCCCTGTGTTTAGGAGATCAGACTGTGCGGTGTGTATAGAAGTGTATCACCCTGATGTCCCTGTGTTTAGGAGATCAGACTGTGTGATGTGTATATAAGTATATGACCCTGGTGTCCCTGTGTTTAGGAGATCAGACTGTGTGGTGTGTATATAAGTGTATCACCCTGGTGTCCCTGTGTTTAGGAGATCATACTGTGTGATGTGTGTGTGTATAAGTGTATCACATTGCTTTACAGCAATACAACTCACAGTAATGTTTGTATAAACGTCACTGTATTAAACAAAACAATTTGGTCTTGTTTAGATAATTTATTCAGTTATTCACAGAGGTGTTAGTGGGTCATGAAATAACCTAAAAATTCTCAGTAATACCCCGCCCACCAACCACGCCCCTAGCCACACTACCTAAAACATTTGAAATGTTGTGAGGCATGTAAATGACCCCTATGAATTTTGCTCTTGTTCCTCTGTTCAAGAGATAACATCTTCAATCAATCCTGGATGTCATGTTCATGGAGAAGGCCATGACAACTGCTGAAAGGTGTTTTTTTGTTTTTTTTTTTGGGGGGGGGGTTCAAATTGAAGCAGGCAGAATGAGTGCAAGAGCATGCTTAACTCTTTCAGGACCAGAGGGGCATGTAAAGCATAGCCAAGCAATGTTTTGCACACTCCTGGTTCTTAAAGGATTAAAGGGATAGTAATACTTAAAATGTAAAAAAAAAATATGTTGTAGGGTTTATCCCCCTGAGTAAAACAAGGGTACTCCCACTGCTGAAAGGTGTTCTATTCAAAAGTTATTACAGTTCAAAGTTGAATTTTTTAGGTGCAATATCACAGTGGCCTGAAATTGTACAGTGGCGCTGTTGCTACACGATCCTATGGACAGCTCTGGTCCCGGGACCATAAATCTCCATAGGATGGTGTAGCAACAGCGCCACGTACAATTTCAGGCCACTGTGATATTGCACCTAAAAAAATCAACTTTGAAAATTAATAACTTTTGAATGAAACACCTTTCAGCAGTGGGAGTACTCTTGTTTTACTCAGGGGGATAAACCCTACAACATATTTTTTTACATATTAAGTATTACTATCCCTTTAAGATTACATTGTGCAGTGAGCAAAGTGTGAATTCCTGTGGTCCTGCTAACAACTGTCATGTCTGCCAATACTGACAGCCAATCTTGTTCACTTTCTCATATATATATATAAACTACCGGTCAAAAGTTTTAGAACACCCCGATTTTTCCAGTTGTTATTGAAGGGTGAAGGATGAAAGCAAAGCAACCTACAAGTGCAACACGTTTGTGGGAACTTCTGCAACAGTGTTGGGAAGAACTTTCAGAACAATATTTGATTTCCGTTGTGGATAGAATGCCATGCGTGTGTTCGGCTGTTATATCTGCAAAGGTACTTTGCTGAGTCAAAAAATTAGATTACATTTTGTTAAGGAAAACAATTCCATGATTTCTTTTTAAAGGGGTTGTATCACCTAACCAAAAGTTTGCTTTAATCGCTTTATTTTAGCTATTCTAACAAATCTGTGTTGTTGTTTTTTAAAAAAATGCGATAGAAATGCAGGTTGAGAGTTTACTTTTTCCCTATTGATGTCTTCTCCTCATTCTGATCGGCACCATCGTGCTGATGAGAATACAGGAGAGAATCTCCTCCCTTCTGGTCTGTCTGTAAGCTGGAGCACTCCCATTGGCAGAGATCTATATCTAGCCAATGAGAGTGCTCCAGCTTACAGACAGACCAGAAGGGAGGAGGATCTCTCCTGTATTTTCATCGTCACAATGGTGCCTATCATAATGAGGAGAAGACGTCAAGAGGGAAAAAGTTAACTCTCAACCTGCATTTCTATCGCGTTTTTTTAAAAAAACAACAACACAGCATTGTTAGAATAGCTAAAATAAAGCGGTTAAGGCAAACTTTTGGTTAGGTGATACATCCCCTTTGTCCAATTGTTATTTGTTCTATGCTTTATTTTCAGAGTACATTGAGACATTAAACTGCATAAATTTCAATAAAAACTGGGTTGTTCTAAAACTTTTGAAAGGTAATATATATATATATATATATATATGTATGTATCCTATATAATAATTTGCTAAAACATGTGTAATGCCGCGTCATGCGCAGTAGACACTGCTGCGCGTGCTGCAGTCATGCACAGTGTCCAGCTTTGGAGCGTCCAGTTCTATATGAGCCGCGGTGCGGGCAGTCTCTACTGCGCATGACTGCCCCGCGACCTGGTGGCAGTGGCACTGTGGCCCGTTTAACGGGCTCTTCAACTAGTTTATATATGTAAAGCAAAGTTGTGGCAAAAGTTTTACTTGAAGAAGAAGAAGCTACCATAAATTCAATGAAAAATAGCAAATCATTTGGACCTGATAAAGTTACTATTCAAATGTTGAAAACCGGAGGTCACCCCTTATACAAAGCCCTAGCTAAACTATTCTCAAAATGCCTTCAGCTTGGCAAAGTGCCTGAAACATGGAATAATGCAGGAGTCATCCTACTGCGCAAAAAAGTAGGAAAGAAGGATCTAAAAAACTACCGACCAGTAAACCTATTGCCAGTAGTCTGTAAGGTTTTCACAAAGGAACCATCTAAAAGAATGGACCTAATACTTAAAGCGGCACAAACTACGGAACAAGCAGGCTTCAGGAGCGGTTTCAGTACACTGGACTATATCCAGACAGTGCAACAAGTTACAGAGAGACATAATGAATACAACCTTCCATTATGTATACACTTCATTGACTATGAAAGGCCTTTGACTTAGTGAAAAGCAGCAATAATAATCGATGCCCTGATCAACCAAACAATAGTCAAAGCTTATATCAATATCCTCCAATCAGTATATGAAAATACAACTGCATCAATACAGGTTAACAATGATAAAGTCCAGATCAACATAGATAAGATTTCCCCAAACTATTTTCAGCTTGTTTACAAGAAATTTTCCGCAAACTAAATTGGGACAAAAAAGGACTTAAAGGGGAACTATTACCCCAAATAAAGTCCCCCCAATAATTAGCCATCTAGCGATAAGCTAACAAATAGTACTATTATCCAGCCTAATTACCATGTTAGTCAGAAATCCTACTACTGCCAAGACTGACAGCCAGGCAACAGTGCTTTAGAGGCATCTGCACGCCTGCGCTGTCAGTCCCTTCTGGTACCTTTAGGTACCATGCCCAGGACTGACACCGCAGGCGTCTGTATGCAAAGATATCTGCACTGTTGCCTGACCGTCAGTCTTGGCAGAAATAGGATTTCTGACTAACGCAGTAATTATGCTGGATAATAGTATTATTGGTAAGCTAATTGCTAGATGGCTAATTATTAAGGGGACTTTATTTGGGGTTATTATTCCGCTTTAAGATAAATGGAGAATACCTACATCACTTACGTTTTGCAGACAATATCATGCTTTTTACCAGTAGTCCTGAAGAGCTGCAAGACCACATTAAAGAGCTACAACAGAAAAGCAAAAATGTGGGTCTGCATATGAATATCAACAAAGCACCAGCCATGTTTAACTAATTTATTATACCAAGGAAAATCGTAGTATATGGACTAGAGCAAGAAGAAGTGGGCAATTATATTTACCTTAGGCAGGAAATGTCAACAGATGGAAACACCATGGTAGAAATCGAGAGACAAATACAAGTGGGGTGGCAGACATTTGGAAAACTTACAAGTACTGTCTTTAAGACAAATTTACCACTCTGCCTCAAATGAACGGTTTTTTACTTCCTCCCAGTCTTTCTTTATGGCTGTGACACAGGGACACTGAATTCCAAAGGCATGCAGAAAGTATGGAGTGGATTCCAATTGATACTAAATGTCCAAAAAGAAGGACAAAGACAAGATGAGTAGATGGAATTACCAAATTTGTCTGTACACAGTGGCAACAAAAGTCACAGCACTGAAGTTGTTGGAGGCTTACTGAGGAGGCCTTCATCCTGCAGTGCATTACTAGACCCTTAAAGGGATAGTAATGTTTCATAATAAAAGCAGCTCTAATTAATCATCATAGTATTTGGACCTTGGAGAGTGTTATTTCAATTCTGTCAGAGTTGTAGTTCAAGAGTAATTCAATGACAAAGTGTCCCCCTCCCGCCCCTTTTACTGATGTAACACTGTTCAGCCAGATCAGAAGGGAGGTGCCCAGGTAGACTGCAGAGAGGGACAATCTTCAATTAAGATAAGGGGAAAACCTGAAAAACTTGTCAAGGGGGGAAGGGCTTTCATTGTTCTCATAGGAAGAAGATTGTCCCCTGCTGTTATCTGTCTGGTCTATGGACTGGATCCCACATCTGAGAAGAGATGGCTTACACTAGGTAAAAGGGGCGGGAGGGGAAACTTTGCTTGTGAATATCTCTTAAACCATAAAGGTTTGAGAGATAAGACTTATATCGTTCTTCATGTTTTTTTTTAATGCCTACAAAATAAAATAAAGATAAAACAAAGTATTACTATCCCTTTAACTCATTGTAATCCATTGGATCACAGTAAGTGAACAGGATTGGCTGTCACTAATGACAGACATGACCGTTGCTAACGGTCCTTCAGATTCTAATCACTGCACAATGTATAAATATATATTTATAGATGTAGATAGATAGAGTTTTCCTTATGCATAAAACAAAGATATTCCTCCTGCTTGTACTGATTTTTCATTTATCAACTTTAAAGCTCGCCCAAATACTGACACAGTCATTAGCTTAAGCCCGAATACATTTTAAACAGTGAAACCATCAGCAGTGAAAGTGTTTTTGTATTACTCATTCACAAAAGCCCTACAATTTAAATGTTTTGATAATAAAACATTGCTATGTTTTTTATGTTTTAAACAAAAGTCTCCTATACTGCTAGGAGACTCTGGCTGTCAGAGACAGCCCAGCTAGCGCCTCCTGAACACAAACGGAGACCAGTTTCACTGCTCATAGTGCTCCCTAGCCACTTAACCCTTTGAGTGCCAGAGGGGTATGCAACGCATTGAGTACTGTAGTACATAAAACAAAAAAAAAAAAAAGAAGATACAAATATGTCCTTAAATAATAAATCAGAAATTAGTCTTAAAATGGAGGTAGGCAAGGAAGTGACAGAACCAGTCCTTGTTTTCCAGTTGAAGTAGAGTGGTTACTATGAGAAGGTGCATTAAGGCTGTTTAGTTTGCACTTTACTAAGGGATCGAGTCTGCTCCTCCCAGCTCCATCGCATCCTGCTCTTTATGGTACACGGCAGCCTCTGTCAGACTCACGTCTATTTTCAACATCATCTGCTACATACAAACTTTTAGATCTGTTCTTCATCTTGTTTTTGGATCTGCAACTTGGACCAACTTGAGAGCAGATGGTGATCTCAGGAGTAGTGGTGGGATCTCTAGGAGTAGTGGATGGTTTGCTGACTGCACATTTCATTTTGGCTAACAAGGAATGGTCCCTTTTGATGCCTTAACCCCAAGAAGGGCTCATGTGTGTGCATCATTATTTTGTATTATCATTAAATCTCTACACTTAGATTGGCTTAATTCTTTATTTTTGCGCTCTCTTTCCCAGTTTCTTCTGTCTTTGAACCCATGGTTCTGTCCCTATTTGTATAAAAGAATTTTAACACCATATGTATTTGTAGACACAAACCTGCTACACATACTCTAAACGGGAAACAACTTGGGGAATCCTCAGTAGAGAAAGATTTAGGATTACTGATAGATTATAGACTTCACAGCAGTGTGCAGAGTCACTCAGCTGCTAAAAGAGCAAATAGAGTACTAGCCTGCATAAAAAGAGGTATAAATGCACGGGATGTTAATATTATCCTACCTCTGTATAAATCCTTGGTTAGGCCTCATCTAGAATATGGAGTACAATTTTGGGCGCCTGTTCTTAAAAACTACATTATTGAACTGGAAAAGGTGCAGAGACGTGCAACAAAACTGATAAAGGGATTGGAGGATCTGAGTTACAAAGAGAGACTAGCCAAACTGGGTTTGTTTACATTAGAGAAGAGACGTCTAAGGGGTGATATGATTATCATTTACAAATACATTTAAAGGGGAACTTTCACCCCGCAATAACTTAAGGCTAACTTATTGCACACCTGGCGACTAGCTGCTTAGTAGCGCTAGTCGCCAGCAATATTACCCGGTTCTTCAGATATCGGCGTTTTACAGGAGCAGGAAGCACGGACGTCTCTTCACAGTGACGTCCGTGCGCCTGCGCTGTCAGTCCCTTTTGCACCGTATGGTGCAAAAGGGACTGACAGCGCAGGTGCACGGACGTCACTGTGAAGAGACGTCCGTGCTTCCTGCTCCTGTAAAACGCAGATATCTGAAGAACCGGGTAATATTGCTGGCGACTAGCGCTACTAAGCAGCTAGTCGCCAGGTGTGCAATAAGTTAGCCTTAAGTTATTGCGGGGTGAAAGTTCCCCTTTAAGGCCCATACAGGCCACTCTCTGGGTAATTCTTTACTCTATATGTAGAACTGTAATAACTTTGAAAATAGATTCTCTCAGCATTGGGCATACCCTTGTTTTTCCTAGCAGTAAAAGCCCTACAATAAAAATATTTTTCATTAAAAAAAAAAAATTACTATTCCTTAAAAAAAACCTTTGGGTGCCAGAGGGGTATCCCACAAATTGCTTTACCATGTGTTGGCTACCACCTCTGGCACTCAAAGGGTTAAAGAGGAAGTCGGTCTTAAATAACTGAGGGTGGTCTGACTAGGCATGTAGTCAGTGTCTATGGTGTTCAGGGGTGGGGATTCTGTAGGTCTCCAGCTGTTGTTGGACTCCATCACACAGTCTGATCTCCTAAACACAGGGACACCAGGGTGGGAAAGAGGGACAGAGGGATTTAGGTCTCAAAGAGGGACTGTCCCTCCTAAAGAGGGACACTTGGAAGGTATGTGTATGTGGTGTATGTATTTGTGCATTTATGTACAGATGTGCATGTGCGTGTATCTGTGTATGTATGTGGGTATGTATGTCTGTTTTTGTATGTATGTGTATCTGTGTACATGCGTAAGTGTGTATGCATATGTATATATGTATGTATGTGTATCAGAGCATATGTATGTATGTGTGTATTTGTGTGTATGTATGTGTTTATATCAGTACATATGTGTGTATCTGTGTGTGTATGTGTATATCAGTACATATGTGTGTATCTGTGTGTGTATGTGTATATCAGTACATATGTATGTGTGTGTGTATGTGTATATCAGTACATATGTGTGTATCTGTGTATGTTTATATCAGTGCCTATGTGTGTATCTGTGTGTGTATGTGTATATCAGTGCATATGTATGTTTGTATGTGTGTGTATATGTATGTATGTGTGAGGGATTGTACATTTTTTATTTTAATAAAACTTCATATTTGTGTGTGAAAATCAGATGAAACTTTTCTGTAAAATTTCCCCAAATCCTCTTTGATTTAAATGTGTCTTTTAACCTTTTGAGTGCTAGAGAGTTTTCCATTGGATACCTCTCTAACATCCAAGGGGTTAAAGAGGTTAACCCCTTGAGTGCCAGAGGGTTATGCAACGCATTGAAGAGCCATGCGTCACATACCTCTCTGACACTCAAAGGCTTATAAAGCCCTGATTTAAATTAATGGGAAATTGTATCTCTTTCACATTGGCTTATGTGTGTTATTCCATAAATCCAGTGAACCAATGAGTAGAGAGATTGTACAGAACTCAGACATACGCTAACAGATATATAACCAACATTCCCACTGATTCAAATACGGGATTTTTATCACCTTGAATGCTAGAAAGCTCTACAGTGCTGCATTTTTAAGCCCCTTTTAACCCTTTGAGTGCCAAAAGGGTGTATCCCTCTGACACTCAAAAGGTTAAATCAGTGAGAATTTGCCTTTGTCCCATATGGTGCAGCTGGTTTTGCCTAGCACTGACCCAGTCCTGCTTAATACCCCAGCCTCAGCGAGTGTGAGCAGCTGGTGGTACAGCTGATCTACATTGTCTCTCCCTGTGAATGCCTCTGCATCAGATGTATTGTAACAGGAAATGTGACCTCATTCTGCCTGTCAGCCACTAACTGCACAGACTATTTTTGAAAGGAAACAAGAGGGTTGAAAAGTGATCTGCTGCCTTACCCAAGATCTCAGAGCTCAGCTGAGAAGTCAAACATCCAGCAACTCTGTGCAAGAAAATCCAGATTTACTGCAAAGCCCCCTCACCATCCCAGGAAGACGCCACTGAAAATCTCCTCTGCACTTTCCTGGCACTTGCACTATACAGGACAAGTGCTGAAGTTGGGAATGTTCCATTTAACCTTCACACTGGTTAAACCACAAACTAGGTACAGAGGATAAATCCTTCACTCAAGGGGATAATCTGGGAAGAATTCACCTGGTGGTCACGACGCATTTCAGGTGAGTAAGATACTGAGGTTTACGTATTAAGAACTCTGTAATTTTGGATCAAACCATCTGTGTCATTAAAGACCAATAAAATGTCCAACCTTGACATTGATTTAAATGGGATTTTTTACCCCTTGAATGCTAGAGAGGTCTCCAATGCATTGCTCCGCAATGCGTTGGTGACCTCTCTAGCACTCAAGGGGTTAAAAACCCTATCTAAAACAGTGGGTATTTCTTATCAGTCCCGTTATTGATAATGATGAAGAATTATATCTTACCAGCTACTCAAAAATATGGATTTATTTACTTACTGATCAGACCAATAACGGTACTGATGTACGTAGCTGGGAACTTTTAAAATACCATCACCCGGAGATCTGAAGCCCAAGGCGAAAAAAAAAAAAAGAAGAAGTAGATTGCAATAACTCTTTGAGTGCCAGAGGGGTGCACAACTGCAACTCATTGCAATGGTACCCTTCTAGCACTCAACGGGTTAAATGAAAAAGAAGAATACGCTTACCAGCCAACACTGGCTGGTGTGCAGGACCTCCAGTCCTTCTCCCGCTCCTCGTGCGACGCGGAAAGCAACTTAAAACCGTGGCTGTTGTCTCTCCTCCTACTGACATCTGCCCTGCCTATCCAGTCATTGGCTGTCTGAGGTCACTTGCCTGGGATGCGATGCCTCAGCCTCACTTCAGTACAGGCGCTACTCTGTTTGATTTTTTTTACACTGTATACTCTGCGCAGGAGGAGCTGATGCTTGTTACCCAGAGAACTTGATGTTTCATCCAGAGACCCGGAGACAATGTCCTAAATCCAGAGTCTCCGGATGAAACCCGGCAAGTTCCCAGCTATGCTGATTTATAACCATACCGGGACACTTTGTCTTGTGGACTCCCCGGAGGGGAGTCCTGTGGTGCCGCTGGGGGATATAAATGACGCGTTTTGCTTCATAAATAGGGCTGGACTTAATCATGAGTGAGGGCGGGCTTAACAGACAGAAAACGGTGGGGAAGGAGGAGAAGTGGGCGGGGAGTGGGAGAAACAGACTGGGAAGGAGCAGAAGTGGGCAGAGTTTCAGTAGAAACTCCCCACATCTGGGGAATCAGCCACTGTCCCAGACACCTGGTAATACAGAGCTAAAACCGTAGTCTCAGCGGCAGATCCAGAGAATTCCCAGCTATGCAGATAACAGACATCTATCCTTGAACTGTACGGTATTGTCAGGCATGGGATTAGGTCTTACTGGCCTACTAGTTCATGTGTGCTCGTTAATTGTGTAAAAACAAAAAAAAGAAATCTCAGGCAGGCCACATCCTGGGGCGAGTTGGGCCTTTTTGGCCCACAGGCTGTGTGTTGGACACCCATGATTTAAGACATACTTGGCAACTGTTAAGGTCTGACAATCAGTTTTTAACCAAATTGCAGGGTATCAAGATGATGAAACAAATTCTCATAGCTGGAAACTCTCTGGATTTGCCCCGGAGACTCCGGTTTTAGCTTTTAGTTACCCGTTTTCCGGTGGCAGAGGATGATTCTCTGGATGTGGGGAGTTTCTAATGAAACTCTACCCACATCCACTCCTCCCATTGTTTTCCTCCCACTCCCCAGCCTCTTCTCCTCCTGTCCCAGCTTATTCTATACACTATATCCAAGCTCCACCCCTTATGATTAAGCTCCACCCCCTTTGACACAAATCATGTCATTTTTCTCTCCCATCAGCAAGCACAGGACTCCCCTCTCCGGGGAGTCCTCAACAAAATGTTCCCAGGTATGCAAATTCTTAGCACTAGAGTTCACTCAATCCTACTATAAGAGCTGTACCAATTAACGGCTTATTTAGTCTCTAAATTGGTGCTATTTGTCACAGAAAGGCAGAGGGAGAAGTCCCACTAGTCGTGGGTCTGTTCAAGCAGGGACCTCTGTTGCATGTTAAGGGGTCTTTGAGAACTGACTGGAAATCCTGTGGGTTAGAGCAGGTAGGAGCATTTTGCCTAGATTGTAGAATATGTTGTGAGGAACTTTAACCTTTTGGGTACCAGACGGCATGTAATGCATTGCTTCGCAGGGGGCATGTAAACCATTGCTTTTCAATGCATTGAATACACCTTTGGCACGCAAAGGGATAAGGGTTGATATTCCAAAGATCTGTCAACTTATTTTGCAATTTTCCAGGTATGGTTTAGGCAAGGTGACAATGTAATATGTAAAACAGGTGTATCAACCTTCGTCATCAAGAGCAACCAACAGTGCAGGATATCCCGGGTGGACCACAAGTGGACTAATCAGTTGCTCAGTCACTTCAGTTGGCCTACCTGTGCTCATTCAGGGATAGCCAAAAACATGTACTGTTAGTAAATCTCCAGGACCAGGGTTAGAACTTATGGGACCAGATGTCTATTTTACTGTAAGATGTTAACTGTACATGAATGAATGAATATGTTTATTTATATAGTGCCACAAGTGTACGCAGCACTTTACAATTTAAAGGGTTAGTAATGTCTTAGACAAATAAAAAGTAATATTGTAGATAATTGAAAAAGAGATCCATCGATGCCATTCCTCTCTCTCAAACCACGTATAACGTTTTAAAGTTCCCCCCTCCCTCCCCTTGCACTGATGTCAGCTGTAAGCTGACAGCAGGAGATCCTGGTTCTGGGACTGACAGGCGCTCTTCAGCAGAGCCGAAATAGCACATTTTAAAAAAGAAATACTTCATTGGAACAGTCTACAAAGCACGCCTGTTTTGCAAGCACACTTTGTAGACCGTTCTAAAGAAGTATTTCTTTTTAGATTGCGGTATTTCGGCTCTGCTGAAGAGCCGCCTCAAGTCGGCCGACACGGATCTCCTTCTGCCAGCTTTACAGCTGACATCGGTGAGGTGAGAACTTTATCACCATATATCTCTCAATCCATAAAGGTTTGAGAGATCAGACTGGCATCGATGGATTTCTTTTTTGAGTATCTACAATATTACTTTTTATTTATCTAAGATATTACTATCCCTTTAAGGGTTTAGGCAATACAGGGTTACAAGTGCTTTGCAGAGTGAAACACTGGAAGTGAGATCCCTGCCCCGAAAGCTTACAATCTAAAGTGGTAATGGGAGACATACAGTGTACATAAGGGTCAAGTGCTGAATACAGTGCTAGGGTTCTGGTCAGGACAAGGGACCCAAATAAAGTAAATAATTTATAGAGCCTTAGTTTTATGTCAGTACCTTCAACAAGTTTTTATTAAGGAAGCGTAGTTTTAATTGTGACTTGAAGACCAAAAGAGGGGTGCTTTGGCACGGGGTGGTAGGTACAGCATTCCATAGATATGCAGCAACGAGAGACGCTACATGCTGCATTACTACACAAAAACCTGTTCAGTCCTGCAGTGTGTGAATTAGTGTCCTGCATTCAGATGGTTTAGGTATAACCTGTGGATGTGTGTGCGCAAGACAATACAGTGCAATACATTGCCCACCTCCCTCTCTCACACTCAGAAGGGGGATGTACTATTACAGTTTAGCGCAAAAATAGATGATGGAACCGATTTCTTAGTACTGAGCCTGTCTAATGTCAATTTACTAAGCTATTTAAACTGATTGTTCTCCCCTTAATGTTACCTGTGCCAAGTTGAGGGCATTGTGGACATGTATGGACATTTCCCAGAGTCTGTTTCCTCTGTACTCTTTGTGACGCTATGCACTAATGACACAGAGGAACAGAGGCATAACTAGAAGCCACTGGGCCCTGGTGAAAAAATTGCCATGGGGCCCCCCAACCACATTGCCCCCTAATGTCCTTTCTCTACATTGCCTCCTGATGTTCTTTCTCCACATTGCCCCCTAATGTCCTTTCTCTACATTGCCTCCTGATGTTCTTTCTCCACATTGCCCCCTAATGTCCTTTCTCTACATTGCCTCCCAATGTTCTTTCTCCACATTGCCCTCCATTGTCCTTTCTCCACATTGCCCCCAGTGACCCCCAGTGTCCATCTCCTACCTCCCTGGTGGTCCAGCGGTGTGACAGGAGAGGTCTGTGCCTCTTTCGACACAGACTTCTATTAGCAACTCGGAGTTCCCATACAGTCCTCTCTTCAGCAATCAGAGCGCTGAGAGATGTCATCGTCCAGCGCTCTGAATTACTAGAGTGCCGGAGACAGAAGGGGAGCTCAGCAGCTAATAGAGGTCTGTGCTGAAGAAGGCACAGACCTCAGCTTGTTGCGGGCACCAGGCAGTGGTGGGTTGCAGGGGGCGTCCGGCCCCTGGGGTGATGGGCCCAGTCGCAGTTGCTACCCATGCAACCAACATGATAGTTGCTAGCAGGACCACATAACACAAAGTCTTCCCACTGTACATGGTAATCTTAACCTGTTAATGACCAGAGGTGTGCAACACTTTGCTTCGCAATGCATTGCTCACCCCTCTGATCCTTACAGAATTAAATCTTTGAGTGCATGGGGGATACACAATACATAATGCGTTGCATACCTCTATGGCATTCAAAAGCTAAACCCTTTGTGTGCCAGAGGGGTACACAACGCATTGCAATGCGTTGCGTACCCCTTTGGCACTCAAAGGGTTAAGTAGGCTCATGTACTCTGCCTGACACAGACACTGCCAGCAATGGTCATGTCCTCTTCCATGGACCAACTGAAGGCAAAGTCAAAATTCATAGGGCCATTAGGGTTTTCCGGTCATCGTATGGTAAGTGTGTGGAGGGGTTATTGCTAAGAGCTGTTACTTCCTCTTTAAAGTTTTAACAGCCGCACAGTGTGTGCACAGTGTGTGCGCTGGTATGAACTACAGAGAACATATAATATCGTACTTACCTCAGAGTGTAGGTGCATGAGTAGGAAACCAGTGACCCAACACAGAAAATAAGATGTGATGACAGATTCATATACCACCCCCCCCATCACCACCTACCAGAAAGGTTATCCTGGTGAGTGTCTAGGTAAGTGTGTCCAAGCCGTTGTAGAGCAAAAGTTTGCTAGCCCTCTCTGGCACTTCCAAGATTACTATTCCCTATGAATAAATTAATTTGTTTAACAGAAGGATTTACGTTCAACTAGCAGTCAGCTCTATGTTTATGCATTTATTTGCATTTGACTTGTTGTAGTCCACTGCTAGTTTGTTTGAGTTTATATTCTGACTAGTTGAAGAGCCCGTTACACGGGCCACAGTGCCACAGCCAGCCAGTCGCAGGGCAGTCATGCTCAGTAGAGACTGCCCTCGCCATGGCTGATACAGAGCTGGACGCTCCTTCAGAGTGCCCAGCTCTGTATCCGCCCCGGCACGGGCAGTCTCTACTGCGCATGACTGCAGCACGCGCCGCAGTGTCTACTGAGCATGACGAGGCGATACACACGATTTAGCAAATTATTATATAGGATTTGTGATGACTTGTGACTCTTACAAGCCATTCAGGTGTGTTGAGGACTGCTGTTTTCTTGTAAGGAGGTATGACCCAGACAGAGGCAGACTTCAGTAGAGATCATCTTGCTCTGGTCACGCTTGCCATTTTGATTGGTCTGGTGTGGCTTAGGACTGGAAGTCAAGTTGAGTTGTTAGTAAAATTTTTGGAGTTGGACTTAGAGGAAAAGCTTTTTCTTTGCTTTCAGTATTTTGATTTTGCCAAGGAGGCTAATAAACTAAGAAGAACTGGAGTCTCTGAATTAAGGCTTGGTTCATACGAGCAATGAGGTTGAGCTTGGTTTTAGAGCATAATAAACTGTTCATGTTAACTTTTCTCCTAAGTCCTGCATTCCCCCTGAGATGCAATTGTGTATGGGTTTGGAGGAGGTATGTCACAAGGACGGCCCACATGAGTGTCAACCAAATATGATTGGTGAATGCCCATTTGGGTCAGCCAGTCACATCTTTCTGAATTCCTCATGTGAAGTATGTATGGGATGCACTGCAGATCAGTATGCTGGGATCTGGATTTACTCGATGCATGAACGCATCCAAGAAGCAGTGTGCTGAGGTCTAACGCATTCTGGAAACCAGAAATCTCGGATTTGTGATCAGTGCCACTGGGGGCAAGCTGTATATACTTTATATCCATGACAGTGAGTTCCCTGCATCCCTGTTTATAGAGAACTTTCTGTTGGGGACTGTCAAAACAGATATATTTATATAGTGTTGCAGTGTACCTGCAGCACACACATATACACACACACACACACTTAAAAACACACACACACACACACAGACTTAGACAAACACACACATATACACACACACACACACACACACACACACACTTAGACAAACACACACACACACACACACTTTGACAAACACATACATATATACACATACACACTCATTTACACACAAACACACATATAAAGGTACATATACATGTACAAACACACACGCACACATAAACACACATAACAGGAACTTACACTTACACACACCCGCATATATAAAGATACATACAAATGCACACACATACACATACATGAATTCACATATACACACACGTTTATACATAAACACACATACACACAGTTGTAGGGAGGAAGAGCCCAGAGAGGACTCATATGCTGACAACCAGGGGGATATAAATGACATGAATCGCATGGGCGGAAAGTGGGAGGAACACAGTGGGAAGGAGGAGAAGTAGGCAGGAAGTGGGAGGAACACAGTGGGAAGGAGGAGAAGTAGGCAGGAAGTGGGAGGAACAGGGTGGGAAGGAGGGAAGCAGGCAGGAAGTAGAAGAAACAGGATGGGAAGGAGAAGTGGCCAGGAAGTGGGAGAAACAGGGGGAAGTGGGAAGGAGGAGAAGTGAGAGGGAATGGGGGTTCTGGGAGCAAAGGATAAATTCTGGGAATGGGGGCTTGGAGCAGAGAGAAGATGATGGGAATGGGGGCTGGAAGGGGAGAGTAGATGATGGGAATGGGGGCTGGGAGCGGAGAGTAGATGATGGGAATGGGGGCTGGAAGCGGAGAGTAGATGCTGGGAATGAGGGCTGGGAGCAGACAGTAGATGCTGAGAACAGGAGGGAAATTCTGGGAGCACAGTAAGAAGCTGTTGGGGGCACACAGGGGGGTGCGTATAGTGTGTATATAGGTGAATGCAAATAACTAGCACCAAAAGGACTAACAGAGAGTGGGAAATTCGATTTATGAAGAAAGGCCATTTGGGGAGTGTTCACTTTGAGGAAGACATTCCTATACAGAGACCAAGTCCCAATGCATTTTCTTTACAAAATGTATATAAGCACAAAATGGCAAAATTACTCCATCTTCCTCGTCTAGCAACCAAGTGGTTAAAAGCATGGATTAAGTCAATGGGAATCTTTACTTGTTTCTTACTGTGCAGCTGGTTTACCCAGAATTGCTACATTTTCTCTTTACACATATGCACCTATTTGTCTGAACCCTGTGAGTGCCAGATAGACATTCCTAGGAACTTCCCCCCCTTTTGCCGCCGCAGAGAGCTCATGCGTACCTCCCAAGTGTCCCTCTTTAGGAGGGACAGTCCCTCTTTGAGACCTAAATCACTCTGTTCCTCTTTCCCACCCTGATGTCCCTCATTTCAGGAGATCAGACTGTGTGGTGTGTATACAGCAATAAAACTCACATTAACCCCTTAACGACCCTTAACGATCCGCGTTAATGACCCATGACATACTGTGACCGTCATGGAATTCCGGGCTCCCCCCGCGGCTGCACTCCGTTTGGGGAGTCTGGAACAGGAAACCGAAAAAAAAAAAAAAAAAGATCCATGGTCCTTAACTGACTGCGCCGCGCCGATCGGCCGGTCGTTAAGGGGTTAATGGGTATATGAACTTCAGTATATGTGTTTATAAATTAGTCTGGGTAAGTAAAATAGATTGGTCTTGCTGTAAATCTTCTATTCAGTTGCACAAAGAGGTGTCAGTAGATCATAGGGTTGCCTCGGCAGGCCGGTAAAAAATTGACTTCTGTCCAATGTTAAGTCTATGGAGGGAATGCCATGGCCGGTATTTTTTTGAAGAAAAGGTGGCAACCCTTGTAGATCATGAAATAACATAAAAATTCTTGGTAATGCCCCACCCACCAGCCACGCCCCCAGAAACACCCCCTAAAACAGAAGTGTCCCTCTTTGGACATTTGAAATGTTGGGAGGTATGCTCATGTGTGACCTAACAAGGGGGCCACGCGCCATTCAAGTTATAAAGGGGATGAGGCTTAAAATGTTAGTAATGTCTAAAAAAAACTTTATTGCATTTAGAAGAGCTTAAAAAGCTGATCTAAATGCAAAAAAACGTATCTCTCAAACCAATATGGTTTAAGAGATACGGGCGTTTAAAGTTTGATTTCTCCTACTGATAGCTGTAAAGATGTCAGCAGGAGATCCGTGTCGGTCGACACTGTGGCGCTTGAGAAGTGCCGGGATCTCGTTACTTACACGGAATTCCTTCATTGGAATGGTCTAAAACGTGTACCTGAACACTAGGCACACGTTTTAGACCATTCCAATGAAGGGATTCCGTGTAAGTAACGAGATCCCGGCACTTCTCAAGCGCCACCGTGTCGACCGACACGGATCTCCTGCTGACAGCTTTACAGCTGTCAGTAGGAGAAATCAAACTTTAACCCCTTAACAACAGATGACTTACCAGGTACGTCCCGCAGAAACTGTCACTTAGTGACAGAGGACGTACCTGGTAAGTCATGGAAGTCCGCGTCTCCGTGCGGCTGCACGCCTCTCGGAGACTCCGGACTCCTTTAAAAAAAAAAAAAAAAAAAAAGTTCCTCGGGCGTTAAGGTGACAGCCGCATACGAACGCGGCTATCACTAAGGGGTTAAACGCCCGTATCTCTTAAACCATAGCGGTTTGAGAGATACTTTTTTTGCATTTAGATCAGCTTTTTAAGCTCTTCTAAATGCAAAAAAGTTTTTTTTTAGACATTACTATCACTTTAACCGGGTGGGCAGGGCTTACCATCTTTTGAGTCATAAAATGAGAAGAAAGTGAGAAGAACAAGGTGGGAAGGAGAAGTGGCCGGGAAGTCAGAGAAACAGGGTGGAAAGGAGGAGAAGTGAGAGGGAAATGGGAGAGATAGAGTGGGAAGGAGGAGAGGTGGGTGAAAAGTGGGAGGAACAGGGTGAGAAGGAAGGAGAAGAAGGCAGGAAGTGGGAGAAACATAGTAGGAAGGAAGAGAAGTGGGAGGGAAATAGGAAGGAGAAGTGGGTGGGAAGTGGGCAGAACAGGGTGGGAAGGAGGAGAAGTGGGCGGGAATAGGGAGGACCAGGGTGAAATTAAGGAGAAGTGAGCAGTGTTTCACAGGAAACACCACAGCTGGAGAATCAGTCTCTGTCCCTGAAGACCCGGTAATTAACTGTAAAAAAACAGAGTTTCCAGGGCAGATCCCAAGACTTCCCAGGTATACAAATAGGTATCCAGTGCATTGCTTTGCAATGTGTTGGATATCTTTGTGGCACTCAAAGGATTAAAAGGAGTTTTAATACTAAAATAGATATTATTTGTTATGAAAGAGAATGTACTGATATTCACAGTTGTATGAGTGAAAGTCCTATACCATGGCAGAACTAAGTTACACAATATAACACATGCTCTTTTTTTTCTAACAGGCTGGGTGAAGCAGGTATGCTTGTACTTCCACTTCCTGTTGTTAATTACACAGTACAACCTGCTGAACAGGAAATGAGGTGTGCAAAGCAAATTTGCTTTCCCATGCTGCTGAAAAAAGCACATTCAAACTGATTTGTTTTAAAGTAGAACTATAAGTTTGTAACAAATAGGTGATTTTTTTAGACATTTCAGAAGCAACTATATGTTATGAGTTTTTTGTATTTGTTTAAAACAATAGATTATGAGATATTTAGCTTTGTTTATCAATTACTGACAATCTGGTAAGTATGCCTGTTAGATACTAACATTGCACAATACTTTACATTACCAACTGCCATTTCATGCCAGGAAGTACTAGCATAAAGTGGCAAATAAAACCAAATATCTCATTAACTTTTGTTTGAAAAACAAAACATAAATATAGGTTTATTTTGAAAGCTTCTTGTGCACTGGTGCTATTTTTCTTAACTCAGGGGTGGACAAAATAAGGCCACAGGCCTAACTGATATGGCCAGTATGTATGTGTGTGTGTGTGTGTGTGTGAGACAGTGCTTAAGAGTGCATGAAAGTATGTCAGAGTGTATGTTTGTGTGTGTGTGTATGTAAGAGAGAGTGTACTGTTATATATTTGTGTGTGACAGAAAGAGAATATGTGTGAATGAGAGATTGTGATTATATATGTAAGTTTGTGAGACATTGGGAATGATACTGCATGAAATTGAGTGTGTGTGTGTGTGTGTGAGAGA
Source organism: Rhinophrynus dorsalis (assembly GCA_037306005.1). Lineage (NCBI taxonomy): Eukaryota > Metazoa > Chordata > Amphibia > Anura > Rhinophrynidae > Rhinophrynus > Rhinophrynus dorsalis. The sequence goes on from CM074723.1 coordinate 32,438,780, forward strand.
GAGAGATTTTGTGTGTGTGATGGTGTGATGCTGAATGTGAGTGAGTGTGTTTGTGTGTATGTGAGAAAGAGAGTATGTGTTAACAAGAGATTGTGTTTATATGTATTTGCATATGTGTATGTGCGTGAGAGACATTGGGTGTGATACTGAATGTGAGTGTGTGTGAGAATGTGAGAGATAGTATGTGTGAGAGAATGTGTGTTAGTGAGAGTGCAGGAGAGTGAGTATGTATGTGAATGAGTGCATGAGAATGAGTGTCTGTGATAGAGAGTTCATGAGAGTGAGTATTAGAGTGCATGAGAGTGTGTGTGTGTATGTGTGAGAGAGAGAGCATAAGAGTGTGTGCATGTTTGTGTGAGAGAGTGCAAGAGAGTGTGTGTGTGAAAGAGAGTGCATGACAGTGTGACTTTGTGTGTGAATGTGAGTGCACACGCATGGAAGCTGCTTACTCCAGTGTCCCACACAAATTCTAACTCTAAATGAGGCCCTTGAACAGAAAGAGATGCCATTTCCCCCAGCTTTAACCCCATAGACTTTGCATCTCTAGCATCCAACGGGTTTAAATGTACAGTAAGGTATCCCAGCAATGTGTTAAACGCAGAAACCATACAGATTACATCATGGTTTAGTAATTTATCTTAACAGAGGAACTGTGTTGGAAATCCAGCTATCTCCTGTCAGTTGTAGGATAATGCAGTTTGAAGGGTGGAAATGGACAACCTCTGGGTAAGTCTATCTTTATACACTTTGTGTAAGTGAGGGGCTCGCTGCAGGGTGTGTATCCTTCAGCCTACTGGTCTCTGCTTGTTCTGCATCAAGTTGCTGTCTGTGCCTTTGAAGTGTGGGAATGGCCTAACCTAATATGTCAGGAATTCCACGCAGGCCTGGTTATCTGAAGTGCTAAGCAAGCAGACAGCCATGTGAGGAGGGGCTGGAAGTGGTCTGGAATCTATTTGAGGAATATAATGTAGGATAGACTTTAATCTAAACTGTATATACGAAGCATGTGAAAAATCATGGAGTTTATTCCCCTTAAATTTCCTCTACATGTATAACCATTTGAGTGCCAGAGAGGTACCGTTGTGTACCCCTCTTGGACTCAAAGGGTTAATCCTTGTGATGCCAGAGGCGTATTCACCTCATTGCAAAAGCAATGCATTGTGCACACTCCTCTGGCACTCAAAGGGTCAAAGGGGTAGTAAATTGTCTGGAGGAAATCAGTTAATTACTATGGGAATTGGGTTCCCATAGCTTAAAATCCAGCCAAACTCAGTTCTCCCTGTTGATCTCTCTATGATCTGCAGGGCTAGTGATGACGCAACAATGCTGTTTTTCCCATTGAAGCCTCATGTCTGAGAATCCATCAACTGTGGTCTTCAATGAAGAGGGCTGGGATCTCCCAGGGGTGCTGAGAGGAGGGGGTGACATTACCCAGACCTGCAGGAAATGAAGAGACTATGACACAGTTTTAACCCTTTGAGTGCCAGAGGGCCGTCCAAAGCATTGCTTTGCAATGCGTTGGATACCCCCCTGGCACTCAAAAGGTTAAGCTATGGGAAAGCTATTCGCATAGCATTACAGTAACGTCCTACACTGGAAAATCCCCTTTAAACTCTTTGATTGCAAGAGATGTATCAAACGTTTTGCTTCACACACCAGTGGAGACATCTCTGGCATTCGATGGGTTAAAGGGATAGTAATGTTTCTCAAAAAAAGCATATTATTTGGGCCATAGAGAGTATTATTTCAATACTGTCAGATTTGTAGTTCAAGTGTAATTGAACGATAAACTATCCCCCTCCCGCCCCTTTTACCTAGTGTAAGTCACCTCCCGATAGATGTGGAATCTGGTCTCTTGACCGGCAGATCACAAGGGACAATCTTCTTACTGTGATCATAAGGAAAACCCTGCCTCCCTTGACAGGATTTTCAGGTTTGTCCTTATGATCACTGAAGACTGTCCCTCTTTGAGATCCATCCGGACAGTCTTGCTGCTCTGAGGTGAGCAGTGTTACATCATTAAAACGGGCGGGAGGGGGATACTTTATCATTCAATTACTCTTGAACTACAACACTGACAGTATTGAAATAACACTCTCCATGGCCCAAATACTATGAAGATTAACTGGAGATACTTTTATTGTGAAACATTACTATCCCTTTAAATAAAAGAAAGTGCAGAAAGTCAAAATTATATGATTTGCACAAAATACTGCATATTTCATTGCACTTGAGCTTATTTTCAAAAACAAAGTGAAGCACTTCTGGACCAAGCCAATTGCCCCATGGGGGAGGAAATAAAAATGTAACCCATTGGAATATGAAGACTTTTTATTTCAGCCCTTTAGTTCTAATGCATTTGGTTTATTCCAGAATTGTATGTATGTATATGTTTATCTATACAGCGCCAACAGGTATACTTATCACTTTATATAGAGGGGTACAATAAGTGCAGTAATTAAGTGGTTATATAGATAACTAGCAACGTGGGACGGCGTTGCCCTTCATGTTATGACCATTGGGCGCACGTGTGTGAAATGCAGACACACTGATAAACACAGACATATGCAACATACAGGCAGACACATACCATACATCCCAAGTGTCCCTCTTTAGGAGGGACAGTCCCTCTTTGAGGGCCAAATCCCTCTGTCCCTCTTTCCCACCCTGTTGTCCCTCTTTTTAGGAGGTCAGACTGTGTGCAGGGCTGGCTCCACCTATAGGCGAGGTAGGCGCCGGCCTAGGGCGCACACGTACTGGGGGCGCGGGCATGCAGCAGAGAAGAGCTGCGCCCGCACACACCACGCCGGGAACCACAACACAGTCAGGTCTGTGTTGCTACAGTGCTCCCTCATTGGGTCGGATCTTTAGTAATGCAGAGCGCGCTGGGAGTCATGATCTCCCGCCGCGCTCTGCATTACTGAAGAGAAGACTGCGCGGGAGCTACAGGTATGTGATGGGGGGCAAGTTGGAGCTGAGGGGGCATACTGGAGCTGCTGGGGCCAAGTTGGAGCGGATGGGGGGCAAAGTGGAGATGATGGGGGCAAGTTGGAGCTAATAGGGGCAAGTTGGAGCTGAGGGGGCATAGTGGAGCTGGTGGGGGTAAGTTGGAGCGGATGGAGGTCAAAGTGGAGCTGATGGGGGCAAGCTGGAGCGGATGGGGGTCAAAGTGGAGCTGAAGGGGGGTCAAAGTGGAGTTGAAGGGGGGGCAAAGTGGAGCTGGTGGGGTAAGTTGGAGCGGATGGGGGGCAAAGTGGAGCTGATGGGTGCAAGTTGGAGCGGATGGGGGGCAAAGTAGAGCTGTTGGGGGCAAGTTGGAGCTGCTGGGGGCATAGTGGAGCTGCTGGGGGGCAAAGTGGAGCCGATGGGGGTAAGTTGGAGCTGATAGGGGTAAGTTGGAGCTGATAGGGGCATAGTGGAACTGAAGGGGGGGCAAAAGTGGATCTGGTGGGGGCAAGTTAGAGCGGATGGGGAGCAAAGTGGAGCTGATGTGGGCAAGTTGGAGCGGAAGGGGGGCAAAGCGGAGCTGATGGGGGCAAGTTGGAGTGGATGGGGGGCAAAGTGGAGCTGATGGTGGCAAGTTGGAGCTGATGGTGGGAAGTCACACGGATAAACACAGACATATGCAACACACAGGCAGACACATACCATACATCCCAAGTGTCCCTCTTTAGGCGGGACAGTCCCTCTTTGAGGGCCAAATCCCTCTGTCCCTCTTTCCCACCCTGTTGTCCCTCTTTTTAGGAGGTCAGACTGTGTGCAGGGCAGCTCCACCTATAGGCGATGTAGGCGCTGGCCTAGGGCGCACACGTACTGGGGGCGCGGGTATGCAGCGGAGAAGAGCTGCGCCCGCACACACACACCACGCCGGGAACCACAACACAGTCAGGTCTGTGTTGCTACAGCGCTCCCTCATCTGGTCGGATCTTTAGTAATGCAGAGCGCACTGGGAGTCATGATCTCCCGCCACACTCATTACTGAAGAGAAGACTGTGCGGGAGCTACAGGTATGTGATGGGGGCAAGTTGGAGCTGAGGGGGCATAGTGGAGCTGAGGGGGCAAGTTGGAGCGGATGTGGGGCAAAGTGGAGATGATGGGGGCAAGTTGGAGCTGTTAGGGGAAAGCTGGAGCTGAGGGGGCATAGTGGAGCTGGTGGGGGCAAGTTGGAGCTGATGGGGGCAAAGTGGAGCGGATGAGTGTCAAAGTGGAGCTTAGGGGGGGCAAGTTGGAGCTGAGGGGGAGCAAAGTGGAGCTGAAGGGGGGCAAAGTGGAGCGGATGGGGGGCAAGTTGGAGCGTATGGGGGGCAAAGTGGAGCGTATGGGGGGCAAGTTGGAGCGGATGGGGGCATAGTGGAGCTGGTGGGGGCAAGTTGGAGCTGGTGGGGGCAAGTTGGAGCTGATGGGGGGCAAAGTGGAGCTGATGGGGGTAAGTTGGAGAGGATGGGGGTCAAAGTGGAGCTGATGAGGGCAAAGTGGAGCTGAGGGGGCAAAGTGGAGCTGGTGGGGGCACGTTGGAGCGGATGGGGGGCAAAGTGGAGCTGATGGGGGCAAGTTGGAGTGGATGGGGGGCAAAGTGGAGCTGATGGTGGCAAGTTGGAGCTGATGGTGGCAAAGTGGAGCTGGTGGGCCAAAGTGAAGCTGATAAGGGGCAAGTTGGAGCTGGTGGGGGGCATCTCTTACAGGCATCTCCAGACCAGGGGCAGACTGGCCCAGGGGGCAGAGAGAGGACAATCATGAAAAGAGGTTGGGTATAAGTAGGTGGGGTATAAAGGGGTGGGACACAAGGGGCGGAGCGAAATGGGTGGCAAAATTAGGTTTTGCCTAGGGTGGTAAAAATCCTTGCACCAGCCCTGACTGTGTGGGGTGTATTACTTTGCTCTCCAGCAATAAAGCAATAAACTTCAGTATATGTGTTTATACATTAGTCTGTGCAAATAAAATACTTTGGTCTTGCACTAAATCATTTATTCAGTTACATAAATAGCCAGTAATAGGTCATGAAATAACCTAAAAATTCTTACAAATGCCCCGCCCACCAGCCACACCCCCAATAATATCACCTAAAACTACAGTGTCCCTCTTTGGCCATGTGAAATGTTGGGAGGTATGCACATACACACAGTGAGCGGCAGAAACATGCAAAAGACACGCACACACACAGACACACTGGAGATGCACACATGGACACATATATGTAACAGAGATGTACACAAACACACACGCAACATATATGAGCAGAAACACATGCACTCATGAGTTGTGCACCCCTCTGGCAGTCAAAGGGTTAAGATATAGAGAGGCATGTGAGAGTTAAATAGCAGTGGGAAGTGTGTTCATACCTGGGAACATTGATTTGTGTAGTCCCTAGAGGGGAGTCATGTGGTGTTGATGTGGAGAGACAAATGGGGCAATCTGTGTTAAAAGTGGGTGGGGCTTAATCACAAGTAGGGGGCGGGGCTTAACATAAATGTTGAAAAGTGTTAGTAATAGGCTGGGGAAGGAGGAGAAGTGGGAGGGAAATGCAAGTTTACAGTGTGAGGGGTTTGAACACACTCACTGAGGGGTAAAACTTGATACACAACCCTGTGGCAGTCAGTGAGTTAAGTATGTACCTGATGGCTGTCTGTCCTGTGTCTTGCATGGCAAATGATGACAGTGAAGAAATAATTGAGCAATGAGGGCCTACCTTAACCCTTTGAGTGCCATTTTGTTCCTCTGGTGCTGCACTACAGGTCCTGCTGAGGCCACTGGGAGTCAGGGTGAGTGACTGTGTGTGTGTGTGTGTGTGTGTGTGTGTGTGTGTGTGTGTGTGAGTGGGGGCATGTGTGTTTGGTGCTGTGTGAGTGGGGCAAGTGTGTGTGAGTGGGGCATGTGTGTGTGTTTGTGTGGTGCTGTGTAAGTGGGGCATGTGTGTGAGTTTGGTGCTGTGTGAGTGGGGCATGTGTGTGTGTGGTGGTCTGTGTGTGTGAGTGGGGCATGTGTGTGTGTTTGTGTGGTGCTGTGTGAGTGGGGCATGTGTGTGAGTTTGGTGCTGTATGAGTGAGGCATGTGTGTTTGTCTGTGGTGTAGGAGCAAGTGGCGGCCATATTGGTTTTTTCTGACTTTGATAGTGGTGGGCGGGCTGCATAGTGGGGGCGGGCCAACTCCCTGCATGATTGAATCACCCAATAGGAGTAGTAACTCCTGCTTTATGCCTCCCCTGGGTGTGTTTTGGCAGGCACAAAGTCTTCTTTTATATATATAGATCATAAGGGATCACTAGGTGAGTAGACATTAGGATAGGAGGTCCCTGTCCCATAGGCCACACAATGTAAGTCTCGGATAGGTGACATATAGATAAAAGCAGGTAGAGGGGGAAATACACTTATTGACAGTTCTACATATGAGATAAGAATTTCATATTATGGTACTGCTACATTATTATGGTTTTTTTTTAAAACAATAGCACAGTTTTTTATTTTATTTCTCAAAGCTGTAATACTGTACATGTATGGGCAAACCTGGGAACTCACCGGATTTGTCCTGGAGACTTGTTTTTGCAGTGCATTACCGGTTTTCCAGGGCAGACACTGATTCTCCGGTGGTGGGAAGTTTCTCATGAAATTCAGCCCATTTCTCCTCCTTCCCACCCTGTTCCTCCCATTTCCCACCCATTTCTCCTCCTTCCCCACCCTGTTCCTCCCATTTCCCACCCACTTCTCCTCCTTCCCCACCCTGCTCCTCCCATTTCCCACCCACTTCTCCTCCTTCCCACCCTGTTCCTCCCATTTCTCACCCACTTCTCCTCCTTCCCCACCCTGCTCCTCCCATTTCCCACCCATTTCTCCTCCTTCCCCACCCTGTTCCTCCCATTTCCCACCCACTTCTCCTCCTTCCCCACCCTGCTCCTCCCATTTCTCACCCACTTCTCCTCCTTCCCCACTCTGCTCCTCCCATTTCCCACCCACTTCTCCTCCTTCCCACCCTGTTCCTCCCATTTCCCACCCACATCTGCTCTGTCCCCAACCTGTTCATCCAATTTCCCACCCACTTCTCCTCCTTCCCCACCCTGCTCCTCCCATTTCTCACCCACTTCTCCTCCTTCCCCACTCTGCTCCTCCCATTTCCCACCCACTTCTCCTCCTTCCCACCCTGTTCCTCCCATTTCCCACCCACATCTGCTCTGTCCCCAACCTGTTCATCCAATTTCCCACCCACTTCTCCTCCTTCCCCACCCTGCTCCTCCCATTTCCCACCCACTTCTCCTCCTTCCCCACCCTGCTCCTCCCATTTCCCACCCACTTCTCCTCCTTCCCACCCTGTTCCTCCCATTTCTCACCCACTTCTCCTCCTTCCCCACCCTGCTCCTCCCATTTCCCACCCACTTCTCCTCCTTCCCACCCTGTTCCTCCCATTTCCCACCCACATCTGCTCTGTCCCCAACCTGTTCATCCAATTTCCCACCCACTTCTCCTCCTTCCCCACCCTGCTCCTCCCATTTCCCACCCACTTCTCCTCCTTCCCACCCTGTTCCTCCCATTTCCCACCCACATCTGCTCTGTCCCCAACCTGTTCATCCAATTTCCCACCCACTTCTCCTCCTTCCCCACCCTGCTCCTCCCATTTCCCACCCACTTCTCCTCCTTCCCCACCCTGCTCCTCCCATTTCCTGCCCACGTCTCCTCCTTCCCCACCCTGTTCCTCCCATTTCCCACCCACTTCTCCTCCTTCCCCACCCTGCTCCTCCCATTTCTCACCCACTTCTCCTCCTTCCCACCCTGTTCTTCCCATTTCCCACCCACTTCTCCTCCTTCCCACCCTGTTCCTCCCATCTCCCACCCACATCTCCTCTGTCCCCACCCTGTTCATCCAATTTCCCACCCACTTCTCCTCCTTCCCCACCCTGCTCCTCCCATTTCCTGCCCATGTCTCCTCCTTCTCCACCCTGTTCCTCCCATTTCCCACCCACTTCTCCTCCTTCCCCACTCTGCTCCTCCCATTTCTCACCCACTTCTCCTCCTTCCCACCCTGTTCCTCCCATTTCCCACCCACTTCTCCTCGTTCCCCACCCTGCTCCTCCCATTTCCCACCCACTTCTCCTCCTTCCTACCCTGTTCCTCCCATTTCCCACCCTGTTCCTCCCATTTCCCACCCACTTCTCCTCCTTCCCCCCCCTGTTCCTCCCATTTCCCACCCACTTCTCCTAATTCCCACCCTGTTCCTCTCATTTCCCACCCACTTCTCCTCCTTCCCACCAAGTTCCTCCCATTTCCAACCCACTTCTTCTACTTCCCCACCCTTTTCCTCCCATGTCCCACCCACTTCTCCTACTTCCCCACTCTGTTCCTCCCATTTCCCACCTACTTCTCCTACTTCCCCACCCTGTTCCTCCCATTTCTCACCTACTTCTCCTCCTTCCCACCCTGTTCCTCCCATTTCCCACCCACTTCTCCTCCTTTCCAACACAGTTCCTCCCACATCCCACCCACTTTTGTGACACATTTAAGCCCACCCCCACACATTTTTATGCAAATTGTGTCATTTATAACACCCAGCGGCACCACAGGAGTTCCCTTTGGGGACCCTGGAAGACAAAGTTCCCAGTCCTGGAAGAGCTGATCTTTGGCCGGGTCACTTCAGTTTAGTGTCCGGGTAGATTTTTTGGTGAACCTGTACCTTTTGTCTGTGACTGCACATTTTTTTCTGGCACTTTGTTCACCCAGAATAATGTGACCTGGTACCTTTCTTTTTAGGAAATCCCCCTTGAGTCCTGATTTTGATTTAAAGGGATAGTAATACTTAAAATGTAAAAACAAATATGTTGTAGGGTTTATCCCCCTGAGTAAAACAAAAGTACTCCCACGGCTGAAAGGTGTTTCATTCAAAAGTTATTAATTTTCAAAGTTCAATTTTTTAGGTGCAATATCACAGTGGCCTGAAATTGTACAGTGGCGCTGTTGCTACACGATCCTATGGACAGCTCTGGTTCCGGGACCATAAATCTCCATAGGATGGTGTACAACAGCGCCACTGTACAGTTTCAGGCCACTGTGATATTGCACCTAAAAAATTCAACTTTGAAAATTAATAACTTTTGAATGAAACACCTTTCAGCAGCGGGAGTACTCTTGTTTTACTCAGGGGGATAAACCCTACAACATTTTTTTTTACATTTTAAGTATTACTATCCCTTTAAGTGTAAGAGAATTGAATGGGTACAATGGTGCACTGGGGGAAGTATGAATATGATTCTGCACTAAGCCAGCCGCTGGAATCCATTCTCTAGCCCAATGCCTGTATAACGTTACAAACGTTCTATCCTACGTTTGTATGTTTGTAACGTTATGTGAACATTTCCATGAGCAGCATGAAGCAAAGCATTAGAGATTAAACAGCTCACCGGTGTTCTTGCAACCTCGGTGCAAGCGTGATGGGATGCGCTGAAACACCCAAACTGCAGACACAGGAAAAAGAAATCCACTGCACGCGAAGGTTTGATCTTAAAATCACTTCTTTATTTTGAGAATTTAGTATGAAATTTATTTATGTCACGGAGTGAAGAAAATTGCCCAATTAGTTCAAGAAGGTATAAATGATAAGGATACTTGAGTGTATGCATGTAATAATTACTTAGTATTTACGGCCAACTCATGTTTGCATTGTGCAGATAGTGGAATATATACATACCAATTAGAATCCTCTTTGACGTCTTTTTGATGTCTTTGTGACGTCTTTCTTTGAGAATATAAGCTGAATGTCCGTGGTAATAGAAATTAGAAACATGATGATTTTAAAGGAGCAGTAAACTTTTTTTTAATGAAAACACATATTTTACAGAGCATTTCCTGCTGAATAAAACAAGGTCACTCCCACTGCTGTCAGATGTTTTATTAACAATTTATAGTAGTTTAAATAATCAGGAAGTGAATTTACTGTGTTTACTTCCTGATAGTTCTAACTGACAGGAAGTGAATTTACTGTGCTTACTTAATGATAGTTCTAACTGACAGGAAGTGAATTTACTGTGCTTACTTAATGATAGTTCTAACTGACAGGAAGTGACAGGCAGTTTCTATCACATTCTAAGGAGAACTGTATGTCTCTGACTTTTCTGACTTTCCTCTCCATTAGAATCTAACAGGAAATCTAATTAGAATTTGACCACTAGAGGGCACTGCTAATGTAAAAAAAACATGGGTTTAAACTGTAATAACTCTGGAAATATAAATCTCTCGGCAGTGGGAGTATCCTTATTTTACTCAATAGGAAAATCCCTACAATATATATTTTTTCATAAAAAAAGTTTACTGCTCCTTTACTATATGTTTATAATGTTTATTGTTTAATTTATGTTTTATGTATATGCTATCATCTTGTTTTGCTAACTTGACGGCTATATATGTAGTAAAATACACATACTAGAATATATTGATATTTAGATTTTTCCAGTCATAAGTGTGGACCTCAAGGAGTTAATTTGTCCTGAAGTACATAGCTTGAGGCAAATTGATTAATTGATGCTCATGAATGATTGGTTTGTTTAAATAATGACCGTTATAGTCTGCAGGATAAAGATAGCTAATGTTTTTTGTGTATTTAGTGTATGAGTAAGCACAAGACATGCGAAACGCGTGAGACTGTGTGCCCTCAGTGTCCGATGATTTGAATAAAAAGTGATTTTAAGATCAAACTTTCATGTGCAGTGGATTTGTTTTTCCTATGTCTGCAGTTTGGGTGTTTCAGCGCATCCCATCACGCTTGCACCGAGGTTGCGAGAACACCGGTGAGCTGTTTAATCTCTAATGCTTTGCTTCATGCCGCTCATGGAAATGTTCACATAACGTTACAAACGTACAAACATAGAATAGGGACATAGAATCTGACGGCAGATAAGAACCATTCAGCCCATCTAGTCTGCCCATTTTCCTACTGTAAAAACCTCAAACCTTTTTTGGTCCTTGGTCTTTTCTTATGTGAAGGACAGCCTTATGCCTATCCCATGCATGCTTACATTCCTCACTGTATTAACTTCTCTCACTTCTGCTGGTAGGCTATTCCACTTATCTACTACCCTCTCAGAGAAGTAAAACTTTCTTTCATTACGTCTAAACCTGTGTCCCTCTAATTATGGCCTCTTTTCCTAACATTTTTACTCCTTTGAAATATACTTCCATCCTGCACTTTATTGAATCCCTTCATGTATTTGAATGTTTCTGTCATATCCCCTCTCTCTCTTCTCTCCTCCAAGCTATACATGTTCTGATCCTTTAGTCTATCCTGATAGTTCTTTTCCTGTAAACCATTCACCGTTTTAGTAGCCCTTCTCTGAATTCTCTCTAGAGTATCTATATCCTTCTGGAGATGGGGTCTCCAGTATTGTACACAATACTCTAGTGTATCTATATCCTTCTGGAAATGGGGTCTCCAGTACTGGACACAATACTCTAGGTGAGGTCTAACTAGAGATCTGCATGACCGCTTCCCTTTTTCTGCTACTAATGCCCCTAACTATACAACCCATCAACCTGCTTGCATTCCCCACCGCTTTATTACATTGCCTGCCTACCTTTAAGTCATTAGAAATAATTACTCCCAAATCCCTTTCTTCTGTTGTCTCTGACAGCACAGTACCCTTAACAGTATAATTTTCTTTTGGATTGTTATGTCCCAAGTGCATTATTTTACATTTATCAATGTTAAACTGCAGCTGCCACACTCTTGTTCAATCTTCTAATTTACAGTAAAACCTCAGGTATAATAGGCACATGTGTATAATACGCAGGTGTATATTATGCCCAAGATTTTAGGGGAAAACAAGAGTGCCTATGTATAATATGCACCCTTGTTTTCCCCTTTACTAAAAATATTTTGCAGGCTGGTAGATTCCTTCCCTCCCTCCCCTGGCGCTATCCGCTCTGAAAATAAGACTTACTAGGTTAATGGCTTTCAGGTCTTTCCTCCTCCAGCCAATGCCCTGTGAGGAGGAAGGACCTGAAAGCCATTGAAGGAAGTGGGCAGCGAATGGAAGCATGCCGCCCGCACTGAAACATTACACACCAGTAGCTTGTATTTTTCCTGCTCTTCATAAGATGAAGACTTCAGCGGGGACTTACTTTTAACCTAGTAAATCTTATTTTAGCATCGGATAGTGCCGGGGGAGGGAGGGAAGGGATCTGCCAGGTTTAATTTTTTTTTTTTAAATAAAAAACTCTTGAGTATAATACGCACCCCCCCACTTCACATAAAGTAAAGTGTGGTAAAAGTGTGCGTATTATACCCGAGATTTTCCGGTACCTAAATCATTTGTTATTTGGCTTATTCCCCCTGGAATGTCTACCCTATTGCAGATCTTTGTATCATCTGCAAAAAGGCATACCTTACCTTGAACACCTTTTACAATATCCTATATGATAATTCGCTAAAACGTGTGTAACAATGCAGTCATGTGCAGTAGAGATTGCTGCGCGTGCTGCAGTCATGCACAGTACAGACTGCCCATGCCGCGGCTGATACAGAGCTGGACACTAATTTGGAGCGTCCAGCTCTGTGTCAGCCACGGCGTGGGCAGTCTCTACTGAGCACAACTGCCCCGCGACCGGCTGGTAGTGGCACTGTGGCCCGTGTAACGGGCACTTCATCTAGTCTTGTCACTAATAAAAATATTAAAAAGAATGGGCCCCGGTACAGATCCCTGAGGTACCCCACTAGTAACACTCCTTTCGTCCGAATATTCTGTCTCCTGTCACTCAGCCATTGCCTTATCCATTCAACTATTTTTACATCCAGACCCAAACACTGCAATTTATTAATGAGATTTCAGTTTATGTCAGTTTATGAGATTTCAGTGAATGGCACTTTACTAAGCTAATTACACCTACAATTCTAAACTTAACCCTTTGAGTGCCAGAGAGGTATGCAACGCATTGCAAAGCAATGCATTGAATACTTTTCTGGAAAGCAAAGAGTTAAAACAGACATAACACCACTGCTAGTAACCCCAATAAGGTCAGCAACTTGCACTGACCCCACATATTTTTGTTTCCTTGTTCCTTTATTCAAGAGATAACTTTGTCAGTCCTGGATGTCTTGTCTATGGAGGCAGACATGATACCTACTAGCAGGACCACTGGACACAAACTCCACCCACTGCACATTGTGATCTTAGCATCACTTAGCAATGCGTTGTTCACCTGTCTGGCCTTTAAAGGGTTAAATAGACTCATACACTCTGCCTGCTTTAGTTTTGATAAAACTGCTTGCTAATGTCACCATGGACTAACTGAACATGGTATAGCTTGAACAAAGGCACAGGGGAAGAATCCATAAGGGCCATTAGGAATTTCTGGCCATAATAAAGGTAAGTGGGAGTTTTTATTAGGAAGTGTTACTTCCCCTTTAATGCAGGTTACTCCAAGCAGCGAGCAGAGGGGAAGTGTTCAGACATTTTGGGGTGGACTTTCCTCTGCACCTTGTTCCAAGTTATGTATAAAACAATGCACACAGCAAATCAACGAAATCTAATCCTCCATTTTATTGCACATTCAGTTGGGAGGCCTTCAGGGCTTGCTGACCTTTTTTAATGTAAATCTATATGTTATAGGGATTTTCCTTTGAGTAAAACAAGGGCACCTCCACCGCTATGAGTTGTTTTATTTAAACAACATAACAGTTCAATGTGTCAGTAAGTGAGTGACAGCAGGATTACTTCTTTCACATTCTATGGAAAACTGCTTCTCTCATTGGATACAACTGAATATCTGATTGAAACCTGACCACTATAGGGCACTGTTAATGTAAAAAAAAAAACAACACAAAAAACCCACAAAAGATTAACCCCTTAATGACCCATGATGTGCATGTATGTCATGAGGTTGAGGTCCCTAAAGGACCAAGGACGTACATGTACATCATGGAATTCCGGGCTCCCCGTGTGGCTGCACGCCGTTCGGGGAGTCCGGAATCAGCGGAGCTAAAAAAAAAATGCTCCGTGGTCCTAAGTGACCGCCGCGTGCGTGCGCGGCCGGTCCTTAAGGGGTTAAACTGTTATAACTCTGGAAATATGCGTCTTTCAGCAGTGGCTACCTCTCTAGCACTCAAAGGGTTAAACTGCAATAACTTTGGAATGACACATTTCTCAGCAGTGGGTATACCATTGTTTTACACAGCGGGATACAATATATGTTTTCATTAAAAAGTTTATTGTTCTTTTAACACTTAGAGTGTCAGTCACTTGTGGGACAGGGGTTTGTCCGTGTGTACCTGCATGGCCAAAATTGTGTTCCACACATGAAAGGCTTCCCCTGATCCCACCCACGACTACCTGGAAGCTGGACTAGGTGTGGACACAGGGGGGCATGCTTCATCTGTACTGATCTCTCAGCGCTATCGGCTGGGATATAAATACCTGGGAAGGACATCAGGAGGGGTCCTGGTGCCTCCCCAAAGAGGCTTGTATAAAAAAGAAAAAATAATCACACTGTGTACCATGGAGGTGTCTATTGCTTTGCAATGCTGTGGAAACCCCTTGGCAAGTAAACTACCTGCTTCCAATTCCCTTCTGGAACTCAAAGGCTCCCATATACCCTGCACCCCTCAGCCTGGTTCCACAGCACACTAGTAGTCACATCCCCACATGCAGTCTTACCCCCCCCAGCCTGGTTCCACAGCACACTAATAGTCACATCCCCACATGCAGTCTTACCCCCCCCCCCCAGCCTGGTTCCACAGCACACTAATAGTCACATCCCCACATGCAGTCTTACCCCCCCCCCAGCCTGGTTCCACAGCACACTAGTAGTCACATCCTCACATGCAGTCTTACCCCCCCCCCCAGCCTGGTTCCACAGCACACTAGTAGTCACATCCCCACATGCAGTCTTACCCCCCACCCCAGCCTGGTTCCACAGCACACTAGTAGTCACATCCTCACATGCAGTCTTACCCCCCCCCCCCAGCCTGGTTCCACAGCACACTAATAGTCACATCCCCACATGCAGTCTTACCCCCCACCCCAGCCTGGTTCCACAGCACACTAGTAGTCACATCCTCACATGCAGTCTTACCCCCCCCCCCAGCCTGGTTCCACAGCACACTAATAGTCACATCCCCACATGCAGTCTTACCCCCCCCAGCCTGGTTCCACAGCACACTAATAGTCACATCCCCACATGCAGTCTTACCCCCCCCCCAGCCTGGTTCCACAGCACACTAATAGTCACATCCCCACATGCAGTCTTACCCCCCCCAGCCTGGTTCCACAGCACACTAGTAGTCACATCCTCACATGCAGTCTTACCCCCCCCAGCCTGGTTCCATAGCACACTAGTAGTCACATCCCCACATGCAGTCTTACCCCCCCCCAGCCTGGTTCCACAGCCCACTGATAGCCCACTGATAGTCACAGACCCCCCAACATACACTGTTTGATTCCCAGCTATATTCCAGTACACACTGTTAGTAAAAGCCCCCATCACCACCATCACCCATATACACTGTCTCCCCCCTTAGCCTTCTTCCAATGCCTAGGTAGTCAGGGATAGGGTAGTCACATACACTGTTTTGTAATTTGAGTTGAAAGTTTTCCCCCTCCCACCTCTTTCCAGTAATAGTTCCCTCAGATCTGGAAGCCGGGCAAGTGTGACCGGATGGATTGCAATGAGGGACAATAATGTGTGCGTCTGTATAAGGAAAACCCTGCCCCCCCCCCGGTGAAGGAGAGTTTTCCTTATACTGACACAAGATTGTCCCTCATTGTGATCCATCCAGACAGAAATGTCAGATCTGAGGAGACTATGAGTGACATACTAGAAAGGGAGGGGGAAGCTTTCAACTCGAATTACAAACATTATATGGCGATAAAGACATTTTAAACGGTAGTATGCCTTATATAGAATTATAATGAACAATCAAAAATAACTTTATTTGTTGACATTACTATCCCTTTAAGGACCAGAGGTGTGTGCAGTCATTATGAAGTATGACCTTCTGGTCCCTAAAAGGTTACATTTTTAATAAGGTATAATTCCTGAAACAACATGGAAGCTTGTGCCTGGCAGGACTGATTTACATATCCCTAAGCAAAGCCACCCACAGTGACCTTAGCTCCACCTGTGGCCACACCCCTCTCCTCAAATAACTCCACCCATTAGCCCCACCCACTGGGGCCAGAAATATGCTTAGCCTATAACATATAGGCATCAAAATGCTATTAATTCCATGGATGGATGGTACAGAGGTTTCCGGTCATTTTGAAGCTGTGCACTGGAGCTCTCCCTAACATCCAGGGGTTTAACCCCTTAAGGACCAGTGGTCCCGGGGTGTGTGGTCCCTTAAGGACCAGATAGGAAACTTTGATGTGCCGTCCCACGTGACTGATCATGTGTGCAGCACACCGAACGGGGGACTGAAAGAGATCGCTCCGGTCTTGGAGCAATCAACTTCAGTCCCCGGTATTACTCACTGCGCTCCTGCAGGAGAGCGGTGAGTAAAAGTACGTGACGTACCAGGACCGTCACTGGTCCTTAAGTGCCGGACCAGCGTGACGGTCCTGCCACGTCAGTGGTCCTTAAGGGGTTAAATAACTGTCAGTAAAAGTATTTGTAAACTGGCCTCCATAAACCAGCAGCATTAGGATTATCCTGCTTGAATTACAGACAATGTAATGTGGTAGGGACATTTTAACCCCTTCGCGACACAGGACGTACATGTACGTCCTGTGTGGCTGTCACTTAGTGACAGAGGACGTACATGTACGTCCCGGAAATCCGGCTCCCCGCGCGGCTGCACGCCATTCGGGGACTCCGGATTCTTTTAGAAAAAAAAAAAAAAAATGTTAGACGGGCGTTAAGTGACGGCCGCGTCTGCACGCGGCCGTCACTAAGGGGTTAAACATTAGTATGCATTATATAGAATTACAATGAACAATCTAAAATAAATGTATATGTTGATATTGCTACCCCTTTAAAGGGTTAAAGAAATCTCTCAAGACTCACCTGTTTAACTCCTTGGATGCTAGAGAGGTCTCCAACGCAATGCTTAGAGATGGCTTTAGCATCCAAGGGGTTAATCCTTACATTTGTTTTTTTGTTATATTATACAGAACATCTTAGCAATGCATTCTCACATGTATTTTGCAGAAACATAGTAACAAGTTGTCAGGATGGATGAATTACCTGATTTGACGTCAACGCCTGTATCAACAAAAGGTTTGTATACTTTTTTCTACATTTGTTGAACATATTTATTTAACGTTTGAATGTCTTATATACTGCATTGTATATATCATGTAATAAATGTCTTTATCCTGGAGCAATATGCATTGAGGTGTGACAGCGGTGATAAAGACGAGATCACTTCTCCAGTGACATAAACCCTCCATTTTCTATGTTATACTAAGGAGACAAAGCACTAAGGTCTATCCATCTTGAGAGATCTTAGTGTATATGTTCCACAGTATAAAGAAGGAACTGGAGAGTTAACCTTTCTGGAGTTTATGTGTTTTTTTATCACACCTTAGTGAATAACTCCCTGGTGTTCTGTTAACAAAATCTAAACATTAAAGGGATAGTAATACTTGCAAATTACTAATCCCCATATTGTAGCTTTGTTAAAAAGAAACGTATTTTCCCCAGTGTCATGTCAGACCCTTATGGTTTGAGAGATGATAGCGCTCAGAGTTCCCCCCTCCTTCCCCCTTCCCTGACTGAACGCTGACTGCAGGGGAAGCTGTCATACAACAGTCTTATGTGCATCAGGTGGCTCTGCAGCTGAGCCGAGATCGCGTTTATAAAAAATAATTCTTTCACTGAAACGGTCTTCTACGTGTGCTTGGTTTGCAAACACATGTAGAAGACCATTTTATTGAAAGATTTCTTTTTTATAAACGCGATCTCGGCAATGCTGCAGAGCCGCCTGATGCAAGTAATACCGGATATCCCTGCAGTCAGCGTTCAGTCAGGGAAGGGGGAGGGAGGGGGGAACTTTGAGCGCTATCATCTCAATTTCTATTTAACAAAGCAACAATATGGGGATTAGTAATTTGCAAGTATTATTATCCCTTTAATACATTCACCCAATGTATGTGTATTCTATTTTTTAGAGATGAGGTTGATGGAAGCACTTACGAGGTGCGATTTCAAAGAATATAAACTATAGTACAGAGAAAAAAGGCAGCACATGTAGAAGACCGTTTCAGTGAAGTAATTATTTTTTACTAACCCGATCTCGGCTCAGTTGCAGAGCCGCACACCTGTCGTACAACAGACTTCCTCTGCAGTCAGTACAACACTGACTTCAGGGAAGGGGGAGTGAGAGGGGAACTTTGCTTAGGGTTATCTCTCAAACCATAAAGGTTTGAGAGATGACACTGGGGGCAATTGAATTATTTTTTAAATAGCTACAATATTAAATATTAAAGTATTACTATCCCTTTAATATATTTAAAGCTTTCTATCCTATCACCCCTCTCCCTCCTTTCTTCCAAGATGTACTTATTTACATATTACATATTGTTACCTTCATCCATGAAGATCGTGCACCATTTTGGAGACTCTTCTCCCTCCACTTTATTAATGTCCTTCTGGAGATGTGATCTCCAAAACTGAACACAGTACTCTAGATGAGGTGTTACCAGTAATCTATAGAGTGTCATTTGTACCTCTCTCTTCCTGCTAGTAATGACTCTCCTTATACAACCAAGAACCCAGTTTGCTTTTCCCACTGATTTACTGCATTGCTTGCCTACATTGAAGTCTTATGAAATAATAGCTTCCAAGTCCATTTCCTCTGATTTTTTTATCTGGACTTAGAGTGCCAGAGCATTGCTCACTCCTCTGGCACTCTAACAGTTAAGACTGTATTGCACCACTCCTTAAAAAAATCCACTGTATTGCTTGCAACGTGTTGAAGACCTCAGTAGCATTAGTTCCCTGTGGTGCAGCTGGTTTGCTCCAGTTTCTTAGTAAATCAGCTTCAACATCTTTAGCATGTATTCAGTACACTGGATCCCACTTGACGTAAATCATTCTATAAAGAAAGTATTAATACATAGAGTGATGTATCATACCAGTGTTGACAAGACGCCTTCCACAATCATACACTCCTTACAGCCACCATGTCTAATAATAGAAATTGCTCAGGAATCTTCTTATCAGTGGTCAGAAGAGCAATAGAGCGTAAGGGAACATGACAGGAAAAATTGTGGCAGAACAGTGCCTGGATTCTAGAACATGAAAAAAATGATCTCTCTCTGTCTCCCTGTCCCAATAGACTATGGGCTGGATTAGGTATGGGCCACTAAGTCTCCCCCTTCTTAGACAATGTTCTCAGGGGTGGTTTGGCTATTCTCTGCTTTAAAGCATACCAAGCCTCGTGTATTTACCTACCTACAATACCCTGCTTCCCCCGGCAATGCTCTTGTATGGGGCATGATGGAGGTGTGCAACAATGTTGATGCATGTGGTCACTGACCTTAAATTATTGGTCAAACATTGTGAAACATGTTTAATTGGTCAAACAATGTTGCACACTTGCTCAATAAAAGAATAACATTCTCTGACTGCTCTCAATGGTGGAAATTATTTGGCAAAATGTCTCATTAAATCAATTCTCGCTCAAGAAA
Organism: Rhinophrynus dorsalis; assembly: GCA_037306005.1. NCBI lineage: Eukaryota > Metazoa > Chordata > Amphibia > Anura > Rhinophrynidae > Rhinophrynus > Rhinophrynus dorsalis. The sequence continues at coordinate 32,458,377 of CM074723.1, forward strand.
TGTAACTGTGCAACCCCCTCTTTGATTTGCTCTTATCTATAACACCATCAGGGTACAGGTGGGTCTCAGTAAGTATCCCCAGGCAATTTCATGCTTTTGATTGCTTCAGAGAGATTTGTAAGATAGGCTTTAATATACAATTTTAACTTATAATATACAACAAAAATCCAGGGCTTCAAGCTAGCATCTTGTATCTGGTAAATGAGACCTCATATGTAGTTTTTAATATACCCAGTGGGGATATCCATTCATGCGTTGTCCAGGGATCCTTGACTCTATTAGCTAATAATTTTGATGTTTCTCAGAAATTATAGGGCAATATTGTCTGTAAACTGACAGAGCTAAGAGAAAAGACTTTTTGTTTAGAAAAGGGAAGGTGCTTATCTCAATATATTAACTGCTTTAAAGGGATAGTAATGTTTCATAATAAAAGCAGCTCTAATTAATCATCATAGTATTTGGACTGTGGAGAGTGTTATTTCAATTCTGTCAGAGTTGTAGTTCAAGAGTAATTCAATGACAAAGTATCCCCCTCCTGCCCCTTTTACTGATGTAACACTGTTCAGCCAGATCAGAAGGGAGGTGCCCAAGGTAGACTGCAGAGAGGGACAATCTCCAATTAAGGTAAGGGAAAAACCTGAAAAACTTGTCAAGGGGGAACAGGGCTTTCATTGTTCTCACAGTAAGAAGATTGTCCCCTGCTGTTATCTGTCTGGTCTATGGACTGGATTTCACATCTGAGAAGAGATGACTTACACTAGGTAAAAGGGGCGGGAGGGGAAACTTTGCTTGTGAATATCTCTCAAACCATAAAGGTTTAAGATATAAGTCTTATATCGTTCTTCGTGTTTTTTTAATGCCTACAAAATAAAAGATAAAATGAAATATTACTATCCCTTTAAATCATGTCCCTTTATTAAAAGCTGCACAAACATAAATAATCATACTATGATTTTATATGACCACTTACACATACATTGGAAGTTCAGGATTACATTTCAGGAATATATAATCAAATGATACATTTTCAGGTGATAGTTTGGAGTAATTATATAATATCTAAGGGGTAGAATATTTTTTCATGAGAAAGGTCCAAAAGGTTGTGTCCTGCTGATACTGAAGGGGTTAATCCAAGCATTCATTTGTTAGCCCAGCCTGCCCATTTATGATGCTATATCTGTCTGGTACTGGGGAGGGGGATGATAAAACAGACAATTGTTTTACTGGGGTCCTGGCCTATCTGAATTCCATGCCAGAGAGGGGGTTGAATTGATTATGTGGATGCTGCTTTTGTGTCATCATACTCTATCCTGTATCACCATGTAGGATGATTCCCCCTCCAAAGCAATTGGCTATTATATAAGTGAATCCAGAGCTAAACCTCTCTGATTTTCATCTTGGCAGCATCTGTGGTGAAAACTCCAACACTTTCATCCCAAATCAACCAGGGTTGGAGCCTATGCGCCATGGACTGTCTTAACCCTTTGAGTGCCAAAGGGGTAAGCAACACATTCCTCTGCAATGTGTTGCGTACCCCTCTGGCACTCAAATGGTTAATCACAGCGCACTTACAAGGAGGGCTGTGACCACCCGGCAGGCCAAACAAATAAAAACCCACCCCTGGACAGTGTGGTCCTTAAGGGGTTAATCCCTTTTATTCATATGTAACTGTATTGCTTATATGTTGTATGCCATTTTATAATATCAGTAATTGAATCAGAACTGACTGTGCTCTGTGCGCACCTTTTGCCCATTGAAGTGAATGATAGTTACTGCGCGTTTATTACATTTTGAGATTTTGTTTTCATCTGAGCATAGACAGGAGGTAAACTAACCCTCCTTAGGTATCTAATAACCTTTAATATAACCTAGTAGTGGCAGCCAGTGATAGTAAGAAAATAAAATGTGGGTACATAGACAAACAGAGCATCCGGTTAGGTTAACCCTTTATACACTCTCATGTCGTCATGACATGTTTCTATCCTGATATAACTTTTAAGTTTTGGCTTTTGCTTTATTGCTGATAATATTCTTGTAATATTGTCTGGCAGCAAGTTATTCAATATTAGAAAAGTACATTTACTTCACAGCACTGTGTTGAGAAAGATGCAACTCTTGAGTACAAACAATTGCTAAATATAAATGAGGAAATATGTCAGCTACAGGGTGTTGTGGTTTTACTGTGGGATTGCAAGAAAACAACATGTGTCAACCCACTGAGTGCCAGAGTGATATCTAACACAATGCAACCCAATGCAATGGATACCTCTCTGGCTCTCAAAGGGTAACACTTTAAGGACCAGTGGAGTGTGCAACAAATCACTGTTACATACTTCTCTGGTTCTTAAAGAGTTAAATACTATATGGCGTATCATTCCATTAGTTGGGTCACATACCTTTTTATATATACTGTATATATATATATATATATATATATACACACAAATAAAAATCCAGTCAACATGTTCTCTTCAACCTCCATTTCCTAAAAGGTAAGCACTTTTTCAGTTTTCTTTTCCACAAATGAGATATTGTACTCTGGAACAAAATACATTCCATCCATGTTAGTAATGCAGGCTATCGTCAAAGACTTGCTAGGGGTGGTCATTCGTTTTACCTACAGCTGGTTATGAATGATGGGAGTTGTAGTACCCAACAGTTGGAGATCCAGCAGTTGGTTACCCCTGACCTTGTCTATTCACAGTTCTTCACAGTTCTTCCTGAGTCTAGGGACTTGCTAAAAAGAGACAGTGACATACCTCCCAAGTATCCCGCTTTAGGAGGGACAGTCCCTCTTTTAGACCAAAATCCCTCTGTCACTCTTTCCCACCCTGGTGTCCCTCTTTTTACAAGATTAGATTGTGTTTGTGCATCACATTGCTCCACAGCAATACAACTCACATTAATGTTTGTTTAAATGTCAGTATATGCTTTTACAAATTAATGTGTAAATAAAATATTTTTGTCTTGTTCTAAATTATTAATTCAGTTTTCAGTAGGTCATAAAATAACCTAAAATTATCTGTAATGCCTGTCTACAGGCCACCAGCCACACACCCAATGACACCACCTTAACAAAAGTGTCCCTCTTTGCCCATTTGACATGTTGGGAAGTATTCAGGGAGATATTTAGTCAGTGACACAGACAGAAATAACTTGCCATAAGAGGGGCACTTAGAACATTCTTAATAACCCATTTTACCAGTGAATCATGGCACTGGTCTCCTTCATATAGCAGATAGTTACATCTGTTTATTTATTTTAACACTAGTGTAAAAGCCCGTGTACACGGGCCAAGGTCCGGGTGATGTTAAGAGGCCAATCCCGCTCTGCGAACTGCCGCCAACGCAGTCGTGCACTGTAGAGACTGCTGAAAGCACAAAATGCTCCCAGCACAGAACTCCCAGCATTCTGTGCGTTCGGCCCATCTCTACTTGGCATGATGGCTTCTGACAAACATCCTAGCAAATTACTGTATAGGATTGTTTTTGCAGTTTTCTTCATTTCCTTAATTTTAATATTTAGTTATTGTGAGAAAGCTTAACCCCTTAAGGACCAGTGACATGCCAAGCCCCGTCAGGGTTGTCCTGCACTTAAGGACCAGTGACATTCCTGGTACATCATGGAATTCAAGGGTCCCCTCGCAGCTGCACGCCACTTGGGGATCCCTGAATCCAATACTGAAAAAAAAATCATACCTCCCAATGTTTCAAATGGCCAAAAAGGGAGTCTTTTATTTTAGGGGGTGTTACCGGAGGTGTGGTTGGTGGGTGGGACATTACGGAGAATTGTTAGGTTATTTCATGACCTATTGACACCTGTGTATGTAACTGAATAAATTATTTAGAGCAAAACTGAAGTATTTTAGTTACATAAACTAAGATATAAACATATATACTGAAGTTTAAAGAATCACTAATGTGAGTTTTATTGCTGTGTAGCAGGGTGATACACTTATATACACATAACGCAGTCTGATCTCCTAAAAAGAGGGACATCAGGGTGGGAAAGAGGGACAGAGGGATTTGGGTCTCAAAGTGGGACATGTCCCTCCTAAAGAGGGACACTTGGGAGGTATGAAAAATGACCAGTGGTCCTTAACTGATAGCCACATCCCACTGATAGAGCTAGTGATTTATCTAAAATTGCTTCCCCTGCTATCAAAGTAAAAAGTTACCAAATCTTTGGGTACAAAAGCACAGGACAGAATTTGCTGGAGTCTTGCTGAAGCAGTGGATGAACAACAACAGCTGCTGCTGATATATATAGTGTGTGTGTATATATATATATATATATATATATATATATATACTAGTAAATGTTTCACGCCATTGCCAGTGGGATGATGTTTTATCATTTTTTAGTATTACTTAATTTGTGAAGGGTGAGGTACACAGAGTGAGTATATAGGCCATGTTAATGGCTACACAAACATTAGAAAAATACATACACAGATGGAGGGGAGATAAATCAATAAGCCAGATTGTATAGGAACAATTAGCTGTTCATAAGAACAGACCTCACTATGACTATGGACATCAGAAAGGGCTATGGAGAGAAACAGGCCATCTCCACTCAGGGTGGTCTGTAAACTGTTTTAGCCAGATAAAAAAAAACACATTCTACTATATCTTAAGACTCAATATCTGCTATATTATTGCCTTCCTTCACCATGGTGAAGGGGAGGGGCCACCCTGTTCCCATAACTAAGGGGAGGGGTCACCATGTCCCCTTCTCCATAGTGAAGGGTAATGTGCATCTGTGGCCCCTCCCCTTTGCCAGGGCAAACAAGATAGCCCCTCCCCTTCACCACAGCAAACAGGGTGACCCTCCCCTTCCCCATGGTGAAGGCAGGAGATGAGGAAGGACAGTAAATATTGCAGTCTGCCTTCTCCAAAGCCAAGTACCATGCCAAGGGGCTAAGTGGCGGGTTGAGCCTCCTGCCTCCTCCTATGACAGTATGTGTGTTGTGTGTGTCTGGTTGAGGATTCAGTGGTTATACCCCAAGCCTCCTCTTCAGCCAGTCAGAGTTTTCCAGCCATGTCCCCTGACAGCAAACCAGAAACACTGAATTTTATATTATATATAGAATCTAGAAAACAACCACATTCATAGAACTTAAAGGGGAACAAACACCTCCTGGAAAGTCCTTTTTATTTGAATATTGCTGGCCAATAAATGTTTACTCTGTTTTTTTGTTTTTTTTTTAAAGACCGCTGTATTAACGTAGATATAAGCTCTAGAATCTAACCGTGGGACGTCACTTCAGGACAGGCTGCATCACAGATCTGCCCTGCAGCCTGTCAGTCTTCGCTTCTTCCCCTCCACAGTAGTTTCCCCGTTGCCACCTCCTCCTCTGACGAAGGAATCCAGTATGTGACCTAGTGTGCTTTCTTTCAAAATCAACTAAGGCTCATATCTCCGTTAATACAGGTTTTTAAAAAAAAACAAAAACAAAAAAAACCAGGTATGAACATTTATTGGCCAGCAAGATTCAAATAAGAAGGGCTTTCCAGGTCAGTTATTGTTTCCCTTTAATTGAAGATTAACAGAAGTGCTAATTCATTGAACCAACATGTCACTCACCCTGGGGCCTTTATTAAGATAATCTCGCTGCAGACTGAAACCAATAATGCACAATATAACAACAAGATATACAACATTAAAGGGATAGTAATGTCACGAAAAAAGTATTAGCTATATGGTAGATACAATTAAAAAAGATTACTTGCGCTTATTCGTATCTCTCAAACCTTTATGGTTTGAGAGATATACACAAATAAAGTTCTCCGCTCCCTCCCCTTTCTGCTTGACGAGCTGTAAAGCTGTCAGAAGCTGTGGAGCTCTAACGGTCTGGGAATGTGCGCTGCAAGAAACCTACCTCGGAGCAGATCAGGACTGATCAGAGTAACAGCAAGCAGCGTAATATGGTCTATAAGAAGAACACCCCCAGAAAAAGAGACTAGGAGAAGCAGGACACAGTGGCAGGACAGTAAGGCCCAGAGAACATATATTCATATACAGGCTATATATATATATACAGATAAAGTGGGTACCTGACGCCCCTGAACCACTGGGCTTGGAGAGAGATGAGTCCACAAGAAGAATTCAGGAGCCGGAACAGAGGAGACTCCTGGCAGGTAGGTAGACTGCAGAGAAGACTGGTGGGTACATATACTGCAGGAGGAGGTTGGCAGGTAAGCAGAAGGAGACACTGGACCAGGGAGCACTTCAGCACAAGGCAGGTAAGTATACTTGCAGGAGACACTGGACCAGGGAGCACTTCAGCACAAGGCAGGTAAGTATACTTGCAGGAGACACTGGACCAGGGAGCACTTCAGCACAAGGCAGGTAAGTATACTTGCAGGACACACTGGACCAGGGAGAACTTCAGCACAAGGCAGGTAAGTATACTTGCAGGAGACACTGGACCAGGGAGAACTTCAGCACAAGGCAGGTAAGTATACTTGCAGGAGACACTGGACCAGGGAGAACTTCAGCACAAGGCAGGTAAGTATACTTGCAGGAGACACTGGACCAGGGAGCACTTCAGCACAAGGCAGGTACGTATACTTGCAGGAGACACTGGACCAGGGAGAACTTCAGCACAAGGCAGGTAAGTATACTTGCAGGACACACTGGACCAGGGAGCAGTGAGAACTTTAGAACAAGGCAGGCAAGGGGGAGGCAGTGCACGCCACGGAGCTCAAGAAACAACTGAGCACCCACAAGCATGACCGCCTCCTACTTACCCGCAACGCTCGTGACGTCACGCCGCCGCGATGCGGTTGCCTGGCGACGCGAGCCCGACACCCGCCTCCGCACCAGCCGCACCGAAGGAGGAGACGGGGCGTGCACAGGAAGCCCCAAACGCCGACAGAAGCAGATTCTGGTCATGCAACCAGATGGCGGCTCTTCAGCTGCGCAACATAGCAATATTTAAAAATAAATCCTTTATCGGAATGGTCTACAATGTGTGCTTGCAAACCAGGCACACGTTGTAGACCGTTCCGATGAAGTATTTATTTTTAGATATTACTATGTCGGCTCTGCTGAAGAGCTGCCGTCTGGTCCCGGGACCAGGATCTCATGCCGTCAGCTATACAGCTGACGTATGAGAAAGGGGAGGGAGCAGAGAACCATAAAGGTTTGAGAGATACGAATAAGCGCAAGTCATCTTTTTTAATTGTATCTACCGTATAGCTAATACTTTTTTCATGGCATTACTATCCCTTTAAGTCTTTGAGTGCCACAGAGGTATACCTCACTGTATATACAATGTTGTATCTGCCATGGACATATATCTATGACTTTAACCCTTTGAGTGCCAGAGAGGTACAGAATGCATTGCAAAGCAATGCATTTCATACCCCTCTGGAACTCAAAGGGTTACATTCACTTAGCAATGGAGGTTCCATGATCCTCATCTCTCTCTGAAATACCTTATATAAGGCAAAATAAATGGGGGGCATTCTCTAACTGAGATTTAATGGTAAGTATTGAAGACATAGGAATGTGTGGAGATTTCTCTCTGTCTGTGACGTGACTGCAGTCACTGTATAGTTACTAGGGAGAGTGTGAGTAACCTCTCTCCATATAATTAAAATAAAGACATTTGTGTGGACTGTAGAATGATACTCCATAGGCCCTTCTTTCCGGTCTCTAGATTGTTTTAGACTGTGGGGATGAGCTGGGATGGAACGGGATCTAGAAAGAGGTGGTATAAGTTGTCAAACTACAGCAAAACAACTCACCACAACATACAAATACATGTAAATAATGTAAAAACAGACGTTTGCTTATTTATTTATTATTATCATTATTTTTAGAAAAATCTATTACAACATACAAGGGTTTGTTATAAAGCTCTTTCAAAATCAACTAAGTTGTTTTGAGTGGATTGTGTATTTGGCAATATCCTCTTGAGGACCAACAGTAGATTTTGAAAAAGAAAGTACAAAGATGTTGAACATGTATAATTTTCATACTAGCATTCTTGAAAAAGTCTATCAATCTCAACTATTGCTATGAGCAGAAGAAAGCAAAAACAACAAAAAAAAATCAGGAATGCCCAAGAAACAATAGAACAATTTCAAGTTGTGCCTCACTGGGTCAAAAAAAGGTAGTTGGATATCAAACTGGATCACAATTTTTTTAACCTGTTATATATATAGTTTATTAATCCAACAAATTACAAAGCAATGCCCTGGAGATGTATTTAGGCTAGCAGTCAATGGGTCAAAGCATTTCTATCACACAATATTTACTGTGTGGTGAATCACATTTCTTAAAGGGATATTAATGTTTCACAATAAAAGCAGCTCCAGTTAATCTTCATAGTATATGGGCCATGGGGAATGTTATTTCAATACTGTCAGAGTTGTAGTACAAGAGTAATTGAATGATAAAGTATCCCCTTCCCGCCCCTTTTACTGATGTAACACTACTCACATCAGAGCAGCAAGACTGTCCGGATGGATCAATCTTCAGTGAGCATAAGGAAAATCATGAAAAACCTGTCAAGGGGGGTCAGGGTTTTCCTTATGCTCACAGTAAGAAGACTGTCCGTTGCTGGGAGCCACATCTGAGGGGAGGTGGCTTACACTAGGTAAAAGTGGCGGGAGGGGGATACTTTATCATTCAATTACTCTTGTACTACAACTCTGAAAGTACTGAAATAACACTCTCCATGGCCCTATTACTATGAAGATTATTTGGAGCCATTTTCTTTGTGAAACATTACTATCCCTTTAAGTTGGTAAATACTGGAAAACATGCCCTAGGGGTTTTCCTGATGTGTAAAATAAGGGTACCGCTTACAGTATTTTCTTTTAACTGCAATTTTCTATTTTGGTCACCAGGTGGTATTATTCTTATCACTTATTATGAAGAACCGCCGTCAGTGACACAAGCTCTCCCGTAGAGTACATTATTAAAAAATTCATTTTTGACACCAAAGGGAGCTACAGTTAAAAAAAAAGAAGTCTGGATTATCATAGTTTTTCAATGAGAAATCTCCAAGCAGTGGAAGTAACCTTGTTTTATTCAGTGTGAAAAGCGCCATGATATTTGCTTCATTAAAATGTTTACTGCACGTTTAAACTAGATCTACCACCTACTTACACCTAGTAACATTAAAGGTAGAGCTGATATCCCTTGTCTGGGTGGCAGAGCCTGTATAATTACTTCCGCCCCACTTCATAATTGCCTCCTCTTCACTCCTCCTTGTGAGGTTTCTAGTAAATCTCAGCTTCCACCAAAGGGGTACAGGAAATTCATGCAAATACTGTCATGATGAATGATCCAAATGAGTTGAGGAATTGGGCAGGTGATGGACCCCAGTTTAACTGTAAGGAAACCTACAAACGCCTCATAATGTGTTGTTACAGAAACATTGTAATGCACTTTTAAAGTTGAAATGTTGCTCTTTCTAATGTAATGAATACGGCTTTTATGTCTGTGTCAGACAAGTTAAAGGGATAGTAACGTTTCATAATAAAAGCAGCTCTAATTAATCATCATAGTATTTGGACTTTGGAGAGTGTTATTTCAATACTGTCAGAGTTATAGTTCAAGAGTAATTCAATGACATAGTATCCCCCTCCCACCCCTTTTACTGATGTAACACTGTTCAGCCAGATCAGAAGGGAGGTGCCCAGGTAGATTGCAGAGAGGGACAATCTTCAATTAAGATAAGGGAAAAACCTGAAAAACTTGTCAAGGGGGGCAGGGCTTTCATTGTTCTCATAGAAGAAGATTGTCCCCTGCTGTTATCTGTCTGATCTATGGACTGCATTCCACACTAGGTAAAAGGGGTGGGAGGGAAACGTTACTTATATCGTTCTTCATGTTTTTTTAATGCCTACAAAATAAAATAAAGATAAAACTGAGTATCACTGTCCCTTTAATTAATCAAGTACTGTTTTTTTTTTTACTTTTGTTCACAGAGCACTCATTTTTCAACGAGAGCAAATTACTGCCATCTAACCTCTTTGGGCATTATTCTGAAAGGTAACGGTTAGAATAATCTTAACTTTAAAAAGAAAATGGATCTTTGAATGGTGCTGCGGATTTGTCCGAGAATCAACAATTCTCTGCAATCTGCAGGTCATATGTACTAATGTGTGATAAAGAGGCAATAAAAAGGAGATACTCTTCTTATCTAAATAAACCTTGTTGAAAACAAAAAAAAAAATCAGAGATACTTTTCTCCAGTGCTAGAAATCCTCCAAGTCTATGTTATTCTATGGAGTCAATTCATCAACATATCTCCATTTGAAAACACTTTAGTGCAGAGGTTCCATACGGTAACAGAAAAATTGGAGAGTTCATCTAACAGAAGACGTTATCTTCTCTTGATCACACTGTAGGGCATCTTCCCACTGATCTATGAGTAAGCACCTTTAAGGTGGGAAATTGGAAAGATCTTTGGTTTTGTGCCCTGACGTGTTTTAACCCTTTAAGGACCCATGACTTGCCAGGACCATCATGGGTAGACTTGCTATAAGGACTAGTGACTGTTCTGGCACATCTTGGAATTGGCTCCCTGCTCTGCTGCATGCCATTTGGGGAGCCCTGAATTGAATGGCAAAAAAATAAAAAAATCTCTTCAAGGGATAGTAATAGATTGTTTTATCGAAAGGTAATTCTGTAGATAGTAAAAAATAAATTAATTGAGCCCAGTCCGATCTCTCAAACCTTTATGGTTTGAGAGATATAAGATTACACAGTCCCCCCTTGGATTGGGTGCAATTAATTTCTTTTTTTACTATCTACAGAATTACTTTTCAATAAAACAATCTATTACTATCCCTTTAACTGCCGGTCCTTAAGGAAGAGAGACAGAATCATGTTTTTATTCACCTTGATATGCAACCATATAATCTGTGATCTTAGTGAGTGTGAGAGAGGTCCTTTTGTTGTGTATACTCATTTGCTTTGTGGAACCCCAGTCCAGCACCCAGGAAGGGTCTTTATGGAAAAAATTGTGATCAATTAGTTTCAATTTTAATATCTACTGCAATTGCCACACATATAACACACATACTCCAAATTAACAAATCATAAGATAATCCATTTTTCTTTCCAGGGACTCCTATAACTCTCTGAAGTTGGACACCAGCAATGAAAGCTCCTTTACAAATGGATTTTTCTCTCCATGTCGGCACAGTCCTCGCTTGCTTTCCAATGGTTATTATGTCTTTGATGAAGACAGCTTTTGGTGTGATGATGAAGGCAACATATCCATAGACCCTACTAAGTCTGTTGTCTCTTATAAAGAAAACATTGTAAGGTAAATATGAATGCACCCTCTCAGACTTGATTAAAAGACATTGACTACACCAGGGGCTGTCAATTGTTGGAACTCCAGCTGTTGGAGATTAGAGATGAGCAAAATTACCACACTGATTTTCATTGATCGATCAGGAGGATCTGGAAAAAGTTTCCAATTGCTTATGAAGAGAGGGGCAGTGTTAGGGAGGGACAGGGAAGCACAAGAAAAGCAGGGGTTGGAGCGAGATTGTGTTGGGAATTTGGAGAAGAAGACGGCAAAATTCAGGACAAAAATTAGCAAAGATTATTTGAAAGATGAGGGAGGGCATGGAAGAAAAAGAAAGGGTTCCAAATGTAATAGATGAAAAACTGAGTTGAGTAAAGGAACGAAAGGGGAGTAGGCCAAAAGAAGGAAGGGGACTGGGCCTGGGGATATGGGAGAGATGCTACTAATCGGCAGGGAGAAAGCAGGAGAGGGGAGACGTTTGTTACCTTGTTCAGATGACTGCTCTGTGACTGCTATGATGTCTACAAGGATGTTAACTTTTTTTTTCATAGAAGACTTTCAGAAAATGTGAATCAGGTCTGTTTTGTAAGAAAAAAGAATATTTAGAATAGTTTTAATAATTCTAATTGGAGACTACAGTGGCTGACTGGCGTTCTAGCAATTTACCACCCCGGGCTGTACTTTTGGAGACAAATATCACTGCAAAACCGCATAATCGTTTCTTTGAATTAAGTTTTATCAACAGTAAAATCATTGCCATAAATAAATAAAAATACTGGCAAGATAGCTCAGATGATTAATGAATGTTAGAAATGCATCTGGTGATAGCGACTTCTTTGTTGTAAAGATGGAACACCTCGGGTTTTTGGTTGAAGAGATTTTCTTTAATTCAGCATGATGACAAGTTTGCAGGAAGTGTGATGGTTTCAAGATGTTAATGATGTTACAGCGATGTTGCAGCTTTGATGGTAAACACTGTCTTGAACTTATCTCTTACAATGCCTGTGGCTGGCTTATATACAGTTGAATCTGTCCTGATTATGGTCACTGTGAAATATAAATCTCTTGGCAGTGGGAGTACACTTGTTTTACTCAATAAGAAAATCCCTACAACAGGGCTTATAATTTTAAGTCCTTTGCTACTAGCCAGACCTGAAAAGTTACTCGCCACTGCAAGCCATAACATACCCACAAGGGCTGAATTTCTACTCGCCAGGGCTAAATTTTCACTTGCTAGTTGCGAGTGAAAATTTTGAGACCTGCCCTACTATATATATTTTTCATAAAAAAAGTTTACTGCTCCTTTAAGGACCGATGACGGTCATAGTACGTCACGTACTGTAAGTAAAAATGAGGCCTAAAATTGACCGCTCCAAGACTGGAGCGATCTCTTTCAGGCCCCAAAGCGGCGCACCGATACACACAACAGGTCACGTGTACCGGTGCGTCGACAAGGATCAAAGCAGTCCTTATGAGAAGGAAACGTCCCAGGACCGCTGGTCCTTAAGGGGTTAAATACTTTACCAAAGATCTTTAACTATTTCAGCTTTATTTTCTCAAAATTTCTTTCCATGAGCCTCACTGCTTCATCTTTTAAATCTTTGAGTGACAGAGGGGTATGCAATGCATTGCAAAGCAATGCACTGCGTACCCCTCTGGCACTCAAAGGGTTAAAAGAAATGCATTGTATCCATTCTGAATACCGCAGAGTCTCACTGTACTATTTCTTCAAATAAAACACATTTTCTGAGCTTCACGGCCCAGTATACAGTGCATTTTCCATACTCCTCCACTGGAGCATGCATTTGTATCCCCGGTTCACCTTTAAAAAGTTGCACGCCAAAGAGCGTGCAGACACACGATACAGTAACTAAGTCGCCAGGATAAAAATGGTGACATGAGAATATCGCACTGCATGACAGATTTTCAGAGAGATTTTCGTGTAGCAGGATGAACGGTCGCATACATTCAACCAGTTCATCCCCATCTGGTCTGTGTACGATACTTCATCGATCTCCGAAGCTAGAACTGGCCGCAGAGGATCTGAAGTACCGTACACTGAGCAGATGAAGGCGTTTCATGCCGGAGGTATGTAGAAGTCTGCCTTCCTATGAGGGGGGGCTGTATTACTGTTTCAACCTGCACTGCATGTGGGAAGGAAAGGGATTCACTAGCTGCGGTAGCGCAGCCCTCTAGGGTGCTGTGCTAGTATTAGACTGTGTGTCTGTTATCCATACACTAAGAAGATGGGGATGAACGGGTTAAATGTATACGACCGTTCATCCCTCAACATGAGAATCTCGCGCTGTCATGCATTGCGATATTCTCATGTCGCCATTTTTTATCCTGGTGACATAGTTACTGTATCATGTGGTTGCAAGCGAAAAGGATAACTCATACCATACAACACAGAGCATAAAGTTAAACACAACCATATCCTACCTGAATATGTTATACACTGCTTTATCCATAAAGAAATATGTACATCTTCTACAGAACCACATCTGTTAGCAATAATCTCTTTTACTCTATGAGAACTCTGTATAAGCTCCTAGATCCGAAATCATGTTGTTTTTATTTTAACAAAATAAATTACAAATAGGATACATCTGGCAAGGGCGTTTTCTGCATGGTGTCTGGTAATTCGGGGTGGGGGCATTTTATTCAAACTGTTAAAGGAGCAGTCATTTATTAAGAAAATAAATGTATGTTACATGGTTTTTCCTACAGGTATATTTCCACTGCTGGAAGATTTTACATTCAAAAGTTAAAAGAGCTCAAACATATTGTTAACTTTTTAAAAACCACAAGTATGTGCAACGCATTGTATAGCAATGTGCTGCAAACCCTTCTGTCCTAAAAGGGGTTAATAAAGCACCAAGTAGTGTTAAAAAATAATGTTTTATATAATGCACTATATGCAAAGTTTGAGTCACTGACTTCAGCTCCCCATTGCAAGTCATAGCAACAGTGCCATCTGGTGATCACAATAGGAAATTGCAGTTTCACAAAAAAAAATAAAAGATAACCCTCTCAGTATTGTTGTGTTATTCATGTAAAAAACCCTATAATATCATATGTTTCATAAGAAAACAGTGCTCTTTTTAAGCTGTTCTTTCTTAAAGGGATAATAATGTTTCATAATAAAAGCAGCTCTAATTAATCATCATAGTATTTGGACTTTGGAGAGTGTTATTTCAATTCTGTCAGAGTTGTAGTACAAGAGTAATTCAATGATAAAGAATCCCCCTTCCTCCCCTTTTACTGATGTAACACTGCTCAGCCAGATCAGAAGGGAGGTGCCCAGGTAGACTGCAGAGAGGGAGAATCTTCAATTAAGATAAGGGAAAAACCTGAAGAGTCAAGGGGTACAGGGCTTTCATTGTTCTCATAGGAAGAAGATTGTCCCTTGCTGTTATCTGTCTGGTCTATGGACTGGATTCCACATCTGAGAAGAGATGGCTTACACTAGGTAAAAGGGACGGGAGGGGAAAGTTTGCTTGTGAATATCTCTCAAACCATAAAGGTTTGAGAGAGAAGGCTTATTACTATCCCTTTAAATGTAAATTATTTTGAAAGATGCCATGCAGAATTAAAGCAAAGAAAAAGAAACTCACAGTGCTAGCACACCATAACATATACATATATAAAATAAGATCCCAAGTGAATAAGGTATGGAAGGAATAAGGGGCTCCTCCAAGTCATAGCCATAGTTGATAAGGCTGCAAAAGAACATGCATCCATCAAGTTCAGATCATGCCATTTCACCCCTATTGATCCAGAGGAAGCAAAGAAAAAATAAAAAAATAAAATACACCCATTGAAGTCATAT
The DNA here is from genome assembly GCA_037306005.1 of Rhinophrynus dorsalis. NCBI lineage: Eukaryota > Metazoa > Chordata > Amphibia > Anura > Rhinophrynidae > Rhinophrynus > Rhinophrynus dorsalis. The sequence continues at coordinate 32,473,490 of CM074723.1, forward strand.
CCAATTACACAAGTGGGTAAAAATGTCATTCCTGACTCAAAATGACAGTCAAATATTTCCCTGGATCAACATCCTATCTGCACTGAAGCCAACTGTCAGAATTTTCAGTATTTCTCTGTGCTAGATAGGTATCCATTACTATTTTGAAAGTAGTTACAATATTTGCAAGTACAACATCCCGATGCAAAGAATTCCACAACTTTTCTGCCTTACTCTAAAATAAAATCCCTGCCTTTTAGTCGAAAGTACCTTTCCTCTCGTCTTAATGGATGACCTTTGGTTCTTTGCTCAGCTCTTTGAGTAAATTGTTAGTTGGCTAGTTCTTTGTATTGACCTTGAATGTATATGTAAATGGTAATCATATCACCCCTTAGACATCTCTTCTCTAACGTAAACAAACCCAGTTTAGCTAGTCTCTCTTTATAACTCAGATCCCCCAGTCCCTTTATTGGTTTTGTTGCATGTCTTTTTTCAGTTCAGTAATGTCTTTTTTAAAGGGATAGTAACACTTCATTTTAACTTTATTTTATTTTGTAGGCATTAAAAAAACATGAAGAATGATATAAGTCTTATCTCTCAAACCTTTATGGTTTATGAGATATTCACAAGCAAAGTTCCCCTCCCCGCCCCTTTTACCTAGTGTAAGCCATCTCTTCTCAGATGTGAGTCTGGTTGTATGACAGTACAGATAACAGAAGGGGACAATTTTCTTTGTATGAAAACAATGAAAGCCCTTCCCCCCTTGACAAGTTTTTCAGCTTTTTCCATTATCTTAATTGAAGATTGTCCCTCTCTGCAGTCTACCTGGGCATCTCCCTTCTGATCTGGTTGAACAGGGGGGGGGATACTTTGTTTGTGAATATCTCTTAAACCATAAAGGTTTCAGAGATAAGACTTATATCGTTCTTCATGTTTTTTTAATGCCTACAAAATAAAATAAAGTTAAAATGAAGTATTACTATCCCTTTAAGAACTGGCGCCAAAAACTTTACTCCATATTTCAGATGAGGCCTAACCAAGAATTTATATGGAGGTAGAATTATATTTGTATCCCATGCATCTATACCCTTTTTATGTAAGACACTACCCTATTATCTCCATAACCTTACATCTATCTATATTAACCTTGTCTGCCACTTTTCCGCCCATTTACTCAGTGTATCCAAATCTTTCTACAAAGAAAAACATCTTGCCATGTATGTATTAAAGGGATAGTAATGTTTCATAATAAAAGCAGCTCTAATTAATCATCATAGTATTTGGACTTTGGAGATTGTTATTTCAATTCTGTCAGAGTTGTAGTACAAGAGTAATTCAATAACAAAGTATCCCCCTCCCGCCCCTATTACTGATGTAACACTGCTCAGCCAGAGCAGAAGGGAGGTGCCCAGGTAGACTGCAGAGAGGGACAATCTTCAATTAAGATAAGGGAAAAACCTGAAAAACTTGTCAAGGGGGGCAGGGTTTTCATTGTTCTCATAGGAAGAAGATTGTCCCCTGCTGTTATCTGTCTGGTCTATGGACTACATTCCACATCTGAGAAGAGATGGCTTACACTAGGTAAAAGGGGCGGGAGGGGAAACTTTGCTTGTGAATATCTCTTAAACCATAAAGGTTTGAGAGATAAGGCTTGTATCATTCTTCATGTCTTTTTAATGCCTACAAAATAAAATAAAGATAAAATTAAGTATTACATTCCCTTTAACATACACAGCGTAGTATCTTCAAACTAGTCCATTATTATTATTATTATTCTTTATTTATATAGTGCCAACTAATTCCGCAGCGCTGTACAATAGGGAATAGACATACACAGGTATTAAATAGTACAATCAGATGTGGAGAACAGGAGGATCAGAGGGCCCTGCTCGTGAGAGCTTACAGTCTAGAGGAAGGTAGGTTTGATACAGAAGGAGTAAGTGCTATTGTGTTTAAGTGCCTCCTGCCACATGAACTGCCAGTCAGTGGGTGGGAGTGAGAAGTGCCGTTGAGTGCAGTAGTCTGTGCAAGGGGTGAATCTTGGTGATGATGTTTATGGAGGCAGTTGATAGGCTTCCCTGAAGAGGTGAGTCTTCAGGGAGCGTCTGAAGATTTGAAGTCTGGGGGAGAGTCTGATTGGGCGGGGGAGGGAATTCCACAGCTCAGGTGCAGCATGGGAGAAGTCCTGTAGGCGGGAGTGGGAGGATGTGATAAGAGCTGTGGAGAGCAGAAGGTCATGTGCAGAACGAAGATGGCGGGCGGGAGTATATTTGGAAATGAGAGATGAGATATAGGGGGTGCAGTGTTAGTGAGGGCTCTATAAGTTAGCACCAGAGTTTTGAATTTTACTCTGTGTGCTAATGGGAGCCAATGTAGGGACTGACAGAGGGGTTTGGTGTTAGAGAAGCGATGAGTGAGGTAGATTAGTCTTGCAGCAGAGTTCATTATGGACTGCAGCGGGGTTAGTCGGGTGAGAGGCAGGCCAATTAGTAAAGAGTTACAGTAGTCAAGACGGGACATGATGAGTGTTTGGATTAGAATTTTGGTAGTGTCTTCTGTGAGAAAGGGTCAGATTCTAGAGATGTTGCGGAGTGGAGGCGGCATGAGTTGGAGATTGACTGGATGTGAGGAATGAAGGATAGGGCAGAGTCAAATGTGACCCCCAGGCAGCGTGCTGTAGGGGTTGGTGTGATGGAAGTGTTGTTAACGGTGAGGGTAATATTTGGGATGAGGCTGGTTGTAGATGGAGGAAAGAGAATTAGTTCAGTTTTGCCAAGGTTAAGTTTGAGTTGATGGGAGGACATCCAGGAAGACACAGCAGACAGACAGTCAGACACTCGGGACAGGAGGGAAGGGGAGAGGTCTGGGGAGGAAAGATATATTTGGGAGTCATCAGCCTAGAGATGATGGTGAAACCCAAAGGAGTTTATTAGTTTTCCAAGGGAAGCAGTGTAGATTGAGAAGAGCAAGGGTCCCAATACTGATCCTTGAGGCACTCCAACAGACAGTGGGAGGGGTGGGGAAGTGGAGCCGTAGTAGGGAACACTGAAGGAGCAGTTGCAGAGATAAGATGAAAACCAGGAGAGTGCAGTGTCGCAGAGACCTAGGGAGTGGAGGGCTTGGAGGAGGAGTGGGTGATCAACTGTGTCAAAGGCGGCTGACAGGTCCAAGAGAATGAGTAGGGAGTAGTGGCCTTTTGACTTGGCTGAGAGCAAGTCATTGGCCACTTTAGTGAGGGCAGTCTCAGTGGAGTGATGAGGGCGGAATCTGGATTGCAAGGGATCTAGCAGGGAATGGGAGCAGAGGAATTTAGTGAGCCGGTTATATGCATATAAACAAGGAAAAAGCTACAGAAAAGATACTGTTTCCCCATACAGGTTACCCAAATGTGAACCTGTATACAGCATATATTATACCACTGTGTTGATACATTTTCAAAAAAGGAGGAATTTGTTGCATAGTTTGGCCAAAATATGTTTAAGCTCACTTACCTTGCCAAGGTGCCTCATTTCAAGCGAGTGCTATCTAATACATAATACCATTACTATCTAAGTTTAAAATGTCCCCATAGGAATTCTTGTGAGGAAATGTATTGGATTTTAATACACCCGGTTAAAAACATATAATATATTCATGACAAAACTAACCAGCTTTCAAACAGGATTAGCTTGCGGTGAGTGGGTGGAGGTCCAAATGGTGAAGCCCCATCAGTCCCCTTTTATAGGAATTCCCCACCCACAGCTACAAGCCACAAGCTCCATTGTCCTGCATATTAATTTGATTACAAATGCAAACAAAAATGTGAGAAGCTTCTGAGGATGAACATAAAGTACAATGTCCTGTTCTATGGTCACCACTCAGCAGCATCATGTTTTAACTCTCTAGTGCCGTTACAGAGGAGAAATTTCCACGTACATATTAGACTAATCCCGCCCAAAAGTGACAGGCAAGTCCCTTCTTCACGGGAACACCAGCTAACCTCAGACATACATTTTGGCCTTGTCAGTGTGGTGCAGCTGAATACTCATAGGGGGTCTCCCAAAGAGTGAAGGGTAATCCAGATGTGGACCCCTTGCTCTCAGTATACGATTACAAAGTTCCCCCCCTCCCTCTTTCACAGACGTCAGGCTCTAGCTTACAGTAGGAGATCATGGTCCCGAGATCGGCTGGCTGCTCTTCAGCAGAACTGAAATACCACAATATAAAAATATTTACTTCATTGGAACGGTCTACAAAGTGTGCCTAGTTTGCAAGCAAACTTTGTAGACTGTTCCAATGATGTATTTGTTTTTAGATGGGGCTGTTTTGGCTCTGCTGAAAAGCCGCCGGCCCGTCCCGGGACCAGGATCTCCTACTGTAAGCTAGAGCCTGACGTCTGTAAAAAAGGGGGGGGGCTTTGTAATCATATATCTTTCAAACTATAAGGGTTTGAGAGATCAGACTGGCCTTAATTAATTATTTTTTTAATATCTACAATAATAAATTTGCTTAAAATTATCTATTACTATCCCTTTAAGGTACAATGCAACTCCCTCTCACCAGTTCTGGAGGAGACTGGGATGGACAGCGCAGGCGCACAGATGTCTCTAAGGCAAGATGTCTGCACCGATGCCTGCCTGTGTGTCTCAGATCAAGTAGGATTTCTTAATAACGCTGGATTATTCTGTATAAGACTAATATTTATATTTCTGGGAAAAGTGAAAGTCTTCTGGGGCCGCACATCACTTCATTAACATATGGAACATCACTGAAAAGCTTCATTAGCATATGAAATGTCACTGGCACAACAATTATCATACATTAGCATACGGTACCAAGTATGAATATCTCCTTAACTATACATTTGCTGGTCTTTTGGCTAACATGGCATATGAAGCAATGAGTTGGAGACATCTGCAGCATTCAAGGGGTTAACTATTTGACTTCCAGAGAGGGGTGCAGCCTATTGTGTTGCAGTTCATTGCACACCCTCTGGCTCTCAAAGGTTTAAACATTAGACATCTGTGAACAGAGAGTTTTGTGTGAGCATTAGGACCGAATAAACTGGTTGAGAGTCTGCTATTGGGTAATACTAAATTCCTGGGATAGAGTGCATTCTTGGATAAGTACTTGACTGACAGGATAAAAGGACATTAGGATGGTGAATGTATGGCAGCGAACTGACACTGAATCAAGTGCTGGAATCCACTTTTTGACCCTACACTTTCCTAATCTACTAACATCCAATTTCTTCCCATTCACACCACATGCGCCAAGGGGATGGCAATGGGGCTATCTGTGAGCCTAGTTTCTATGGCTTGTTTGAGGCTCTGCACAATACATAGAGGAAGTGGCGCGAGTGTGCACCATACCTCCGCACGTGTTACACAGCTGGTGTACTGGTCTTGCTGGCAGAGTGTATCCTCTGGTAAGCACTATAGTGATCCTACCTAGTAGGGCCCACCCTGAAGTATAGTCACCAGGGCCAGATTTGCCAATAGGCAGAGTAGGCAACTGCCCACATCTCCAAATTTTGAGGAGCGGACCCATAGGTGACCTCACCACACCCACATTCTGGGTCTGGCAGATGGCCAGAGTTCCCAACTATGCATGCCATTCGGGGACCCCTGATTCCATTTCCGCAAAAAAAACCCTGTGATCCTTAAGTGCCAGCCAGTGTAGTGTGGTGCAGTTAAAAACAGAAGACATACAATATAAAAAACATAGATAATGGACTTACCTATTTTATATTGTATTAGTGTAAAAGCCTGTGTGCAAGGGCCAAGGTCCGGGTGATGTTATGAGGCCGGTCCTGCTCTGTGTCCTGCCGCCGATGCAGTCATGCACTGTAGAGACTGGCCGAAAGCACAGAATGCTTTCAGCACAGAACTCCCAGCATTCCATGCTCCCCGCATTCCGTGCTCCCAGCATAGAACTCCCAGCATTCCATGTTCCAAGCATTCTGTGCAATCGGGCAGTCTCTACTGCGCTTTATGGCTTCTGACAAACATCCTAGCGAATTATTATATAGGATGTCTTCTGTTTTTAATTGCACCACACTGGGACCCACAAGCATTGTAAAGAAAGTATTAAAAGGGCCCCCCTCCAACGCGTTTCCAATAACATCGCTTCAGGGATTTTACATTTAGATAGGGTTTTTTGTAAGTTGTATTAGAGTAGGACTTGTCGAAAGTGAGATACTGTGGAGTGGTGGCAAGCTTACCCACGACTTGGCCAATTTGTGAATACTAAATTCTCACTAATTTTTCTAAGAAATATTTATATACGCACAATATAGGGCACATAGTTACCAAGAAACATTATATATGCACATTACAGGGCTCACATTGTATTTTATATAGACAGGTGCAGGTTTGTCTTTTTGTTTGTCTGTTTTCGCTTTGGGTCTGTACCTGAGGTTTGGGGGACTGGAGAGCCCTCTCATTCTCTGCTGCTGTCTTTGTATTCATTCCTTATATTTTTTTTTTTTTTCCTTATATTTACAATAAAATTATATATTCATATGGAAATGTTATGGTGAGTTGGCTCTGTGAGTTTTCTTTCTTGCTATATGTACTTTTAAGTATAATTCCAATATAACACTGTGTTATTGTTTGTCCATCATTCATCAATGTTCATAATGCTGATCCCACGTCAACTCTATAATCAGCTTTGTATTCTTTCCTGCAGAATATTTAGGAGAAGGCGTAGACAGATGTCTCAGAGATCTCTCAATTCATCAGTTAATGAGGTTCAGGAAGTGGGGCCTTTCCTTCTGCAAGAATTTTGGGATATGGAACTCGATCTGTCTGACACCAGTTCTAACTTATGCCCAGGTAAATGGATTCTCAAAATAATATAGCAAAAATGTACCCCATTACATTAGCAATGAACAAAAAGATTTCGTTTGGTAGTCATTCAAAACTGACTGTTTGGAAAGGGTTGAAACCACATTCCACATAACATTTTGTGTATCATTTGTACATTGTTTTAACCAACCAATATATAGGAAAAATGGAGAAATGCTGGAGTGGATTATTACTACTTGTGTGGATAAAGAGAGACTACTGGAGTCTGTGCCACTTAATAAAGGGGATCTATCACCCATATACAAGTTTGTCTAAAAAGTTAGGTTATATAGTGACTAGTTGGAATACTGTATTAATTTATTTTTTTAAATTGTTATTTGGCCGAAATTAAACCTTTAAAGATTGCCCTGTTCCTTACTTCAGTCAGTCACTCTTCCTCTGCTCCCCTCCCTCCCTCCAAGCTCCTCCAATGACAGAGGATTTCTCCTTCTAAGCTGGAGCGGTTCCTGGCCAATGAGATCACTCCAGCTTACAGGCAGAAATCCTCTGTCATTGGAGGAGGCTGGATAGAGGGAGGGGAGCAGAGGCAGAGTAACAGACTGCGGTATAGAGCTGGTAACCTCAGTCTGTCCAGAAGTAAGGAACAGGATAATGTTTATACGTTTAATTTCGGCCAAATTAAGATTTTAAAAAATAAATGAATACAGTATTCCACCTAGTCGCTATATAACCTAACTTTTTAGACAAACTTGTATAGGGGTGATAGATCCCCTTTAACCCTTTAAGAATCACTTCTATTTTCTGTGCAAAGGGGCACATTTCTCACTTAAAGTGTTAGTAATGTCCAATTAAAAATATTTTGCATAGTGTAGAGCTGAAAAAGTAGAATTAAATGAAAAAAACATCTCTCAAACCGCTATGGTTTGAGAGATACATGCATTCAAAGTTTGATGTTTCCTGCAGGCAGCTGTAAAGCTGTCAGCAGGAGATCAGTGTCGGCCGACACGGAGGCTCTGCAGCAGAGCCGTAACTGCATTATTTAAAACAAATTTCTTCATTGGAATGGTCTAAAAAGTGTGCTTGCAATCCAGGCACACTTTTTTGACTATTCCAATTAAGTTATTCATTTTAAATAAAGCAATTGCAGCTCTGCTGCAGAGCCTCCGTGTCGGCCAACACGGATCTTCTGCTGACAGCTTTACAGCTGACGGCAGGAAACCTAAAATTTTGAATGCATGTATCTCTCAAACCATAGCGGTTTGAGAGATACGTCTTTTTGCATTCAGTTCTACTTTTTCAGCTCTACACAATGCAAAATATTTTTAATTGGACATTACTAACCCTTTAATAAATATCAACCATGGAATGCCAAAAGGCTGTTCTGCACACACAATTCTGTCAGTCAAGGTTCAATCTAAGGTCTGGGGCGATAATGGATCAATAATGCATGTTTAGCAATCAGACAGGCATTTTTAGAGAGCTAACAACCCGTAATTATTTATATCCCCTACTTACCTTATAGTGGCCAGAAAATCCTAATTGCCCCTATAAACTTCATCCTTGCACTTGTAATTAGAAAAGCATCAAAGACTATATTTTGACTAAATGTACAAAGATTAAACGAAAGAAAAACATTGTGCATCAGATCCCAACTTTTAACCTGTATTTTTTGGTATTTATTTGGGGGGGGCTTGTGCATCTGAATTTAAGTAATGTATAAATAATCCCCTCATCTCCCTCACAGGAGAGATAAAATGGTAACGCTGCTTTTATACTAAATACATGTTCATTCGAGATGTAAGGCAGATAGATACTTGACCGGTCTGAGGTGCCTTGACGTGGTGAGCAATCGACACATGCTTTTTGTCCACATACACGTTTCTAAGCCTCGCTGTATATTATCTGTAGTAAGTTACACGTTATTTATTGTTAACTCTTTGAGTGCCAGAGGGGTACGCCGCGCATTGCTTTGCAATGCGTTGCAAACTCTTTGGCACTCAAAGGGCCATATGTTCAAAGAAGTAGCGAAATAGTTTTTGTCGTTTGTGACGACTTTTCAAAGTACTGTGTCGTTGGGATCATTAATAATTTCAGAGAGTGTCGGTTGTGATTGGAAATATGTCGTTTGTCCTGACTGAAATTGTCGCATGGAACGACAAAAAAATGTCTTAACTAAAGACAAAAATGTCTTAAAAAATGTCTTAACAACAAAAATGTCTTTAAAAATGTCTTAACTAACGACAAAAACGTCCTAACTAAAGAAAAAAATTCTCACATTCAGAACACATTCCCTCCACTTTTTTCTTAACGTACAAATTTTGTCTTTTGAAAGACATTTTTTTGTCGTTAGTTACGACAAATTTTCTTTTCCTCTATACGTCACTGGAGAATAGTTTAGCCACACCCTAGCCACACCCCTTAGTCAATTCTGGAGGTGTGTCGTACACAACGGACATTACTAGTTTTTTGTCGTATACTCTATAGAATATATGTCGTTCATGCATTCAAGGACTTATATTTGGCTTTCATACGACAATTTTATGTCGTTATCCCTTTGAACATATGGCCCAAAGAGTTAAAAGTTGGGATCTGATGTTCAGTCTTCTTTTGTTACATTACATACCACAAACACAAGTGATAGCAGTGAAGGAGCTGTAGGTAAGGTAAGAATTAATACAAAACGATCCGCCAGTGAGCAGAACGGTGTAACTTGGCGTGTGATATAATTATAATTAAATTGTTAGTGTACTAATGATAGAGAACCAAATCTACACCAAAGGGTCAAAAAAATAATCAATGAAGAGGATTGCAAAACTTAGAACAAACCAGGTGCCCATTGAACTACCCTGACCTGCAAAAATCTTACCATCAAAAAAACAATATTATGAATTAAAAAATATAATGGCTTCCAGAAGAAAAGGAGTTTGTTTGGGGGGAAATTAACAAATCCTGTGACAAAAAGCTGAGACGAGCCAGAATACCCAGGTCATGTTGGATATTAGAATATAAAGATTCGATATCCAAAGTGATCCATTTATACACATTATTCCATTGGATGTCAAAGAAATCAGGTAGAAATTGGATGGTGTTTCTTAATTAGAACCTAAGTCCTATTATCTGTTTATACAGATGAAAATCTACACATTTAGACTGTAAGCTCCTTGTGGCAGGGACCTCTCTCCTATTGTTTCTATGACTATGACATTTATTTCATCCCCATTTATTTACTGTAACATACTACAGTTGTAAGGTGCTGCGTACACTGTGGCACCATATAAATAAAGATATACATACATACATACATTTGGATGCATGTGCTGTCAAGCAATTGATCCCCGAAATGATGGGGCATCTGGGAGATGAAATTAAACTAATATAACTCTTAGATAGGTGGCATTAGATCGCAACACTAGGATTCTTGACATATATGCATTCACGTTCAGATCTACTAATGATGATCTCCCAGTATGCCCCCCCAATCACACAATCAGGTCACACAAATCAGTGGTGAAAGTAGGGGTGGGGTTGCCATAAAGGGCCCGATAATACACAGGATCCAACACTATAGTGTAAGCTTCTTCTGTACACTGACAACTGAATCTCATGAGTGCAGTGCTAACTTTCCTGATTACATTATATATGTGTGTTGTGGCTCGATATATATATTCCCATGTGTCCGTTTATTTCTGTTTTAAGACCGTTTTAGATGCCTGTAGGGTAATTGTAAATATATAGTTCAGCAAGTGTGCATATTATTTTGCATGTACAAACAACTAGCTAGATCTTAATAAATGTGGGCCAATATGTTAAATATTGCAGATCAGTGCGCATTTGTATATGACATAAAAAACTGGACCCAGCCAATGCAATGTTGTGAATCACAGGAACGTGCACCAGATAAAAATCCAGAGCAAATAGTCTCAGGTGAACAATTACCAATGTGCGGAACGCCAATCACAGAGAAAACCTGCAGGGACCATTGGAAGAACCCAGGTATGTGATGACCTGTCTTCTGCAGCTGCATATAGTAATTACAAAATACATCCAACTACCATTTTCTTGAGATTTAAAGTTGCCCCCGTCAAAGCCTAGAGGGTAAGGATTGGGGGGGTGGGGGTGAGGCCTTCCAGATGTTGCCAAACTTCAGCTCCCTCATTCTCCGACCAACCATTGGCTGATGGACGATGATGGGAGTTGAAGACCGGTAACAATGGGAGGGTCACACGTTGGCCACCTCTAGTTTAGGGGGTCTTAGTACTAAAGCTTATTTTGTTTTGTCCCATGCACAAAAACATAGCAGGGCACAAGGTGGTAAATGGGGCTTGTGGGTGTGCAGAGCACCAGAGGGGTTAAAGAGAACCCATCATAAAATAGTATTCCTTCTAGTGTACAAAATACCTTCATACCTCCCAAGTGTCCCTCTATAGGACAGTCCCTCTTTTAGACCCAAATCCCTCTGTCCCTCTTTCCCACAATGATGTCCCTGTGTCTGGGAGATCAGACTGGTGTATATATATGTGTATCACATTGCTCCACAGAAATAAAACTCACATTAATGTTTGTTTAAACTTCACTATATATTTTTATAAATCAGTCTGTGTAAATAAAATACTTTGGCCTCGTTAATAGTCATTTATTCAGTTACACAAAGAGGTGTCAATAGGTCATGAAATTGCCTAAAAAGTCTCAGTAATGCCCTGCCCATCAGCCACACCCCCAGCAACAGCCCCCTAAAAGAAATGTGTCCCTTTTTGGCAATTTGAAAAGTTGGGAGGTATGTACCTTTTACAGGATCAGAGCAGTAATTATAATCATGTAGTGATCTGTAAGCTGCATTTTGATTGTATTAGGAGCACTGATGAGGATACCTGTAACTGAAATGCTAAGAAAATGCTTGATTTTAAATATTTTTAATATTTTGATTGCCAACCCTGTGGTGGTGATTCCATTTACCTTCTCAGTCTGGCACTGTATGTAATGCACAGATTTTGAACCACTAGAGGGAGTACTGAGCCCTAATTACTGGCACCAAAACAGGAGCTGTCTTGACTTTTTTCTAGTGTAAGACTGTTGCTTTCTCATTAACTGTCATTGTAATGAAGTCGCTGTATTGTGGATTTAATTTATATGTACAGATAGAGTATATATCTGTATATCTGGCTGTACATATAAATAGGCATGATGTGTTTCCTAGGGCTCAGCAGCCATTTTCTCATAGACTATCAATGAGCATCAATTTTTGTCACAACAATCAATGGGCAGTTTTCCTTTTTGTGTCTGTAATGTGAATAAGCTACTTTACACACAGTGACAGGCAAAGACAGAAAACAGCATCAGCTCAAGGAGGTTGAAAATCAAAATAAAACAGTGGTTCTCAGCTGGGATTCTGTGGAACCTTTGGGTTCCCGTTAGAATTGTAAGGGGGTCCCCAGAGCAGTGGGACAAGTTGGTGTATTTGTCATTTTGTGACTTCCAGTAATTACTGGATTGCTCTTGTAATCAATGGAAGATATTATCGTATCCAGTAATAAGATATCTATTAACTAATGCATTGTAGCCTAATAAACTGGTGTTGATTTACTGGAACCAGATTGCATTAATTTGGGCACAATTTTAACCACTTGGATGCTAGAGAGGTCTCCAATGCATGTATCCCAAAGGTTAACCCTTTGATTTTCAGAGGGGTATGCAATGCATTGCAAAGCATTGTATTCCCTCTGGCACACAGAAGGTTAAATTGTTTGGTTAATAGAGTTCCACGGGGTTATTAGAGTTCTAAATTGTTGCTCCACCACAAAAAGCTTGTGAAATAAAACATAATATATATATATATATATATATATATATATACAAGCATCAGGAGTTGGCAGTGGCACTCAACAATAATAATAAGAAACAATCACTTAATTAACATGGTGCACCTCCCATATAATGCATATACAGATATACTCAGCCACAACTGGAGCAGAGGAGACAGCACTCAAATGTAAAAACGTATAAAGCTGTATCTACGTTTTTACATTTGAGTGCTGTCTCTTCTGCTCCAGTTGTGGCTGAGTATATCTGTATATATATATATATATATATATATATATATATATATATATATATATATATATATTTTTTTTTTTTTTTTTTTTAATTTTAGTTATTGTGAAGCAGTGATTCTCAGTGCTAGTCTGCATGACATCCATACAGTACCAAGAGGTCATGTTTTCAGTACATTCCTGCTTGTTCATAGGTGGTGATCATAGTTCAGTCATTGTGAGTGCATTACATGTGTTTGATTAGGGAGAAGCCTTATAACCTGTCCTGATCGTACCTCCTGAGGACTGGACCTGAGCATTACTGGTGGAAGTTAGTTAGCTTTTAAACATTTTGGGGATAATAAGTCCTTTTTATCCAAGTAAGAATCAAGAAGTTAAGGGTAAGTAAGACAGGGAAAAATACATACTTTTTTGTTTTTAACTAAATTATGCAATGATTCTATTATTGTCATTTCAGAATCCACTATAATTAAAAGATGGATACATCATGTGATCCTCTTGTCTGCAGTTGCCATCTTTATTTTAACAGCAAGGTAATTTATGATGTGTGTGTATGGATATATGGGTGTGTATGTGAGTGAGTGTATATGTATATATGGGTATATATGAGTGAGTGAGTGTAAATGTATATATGGGTGTATGTGAGTGTATATGTATATATGGGTGTATATGAGTGAGCGTGTATGTATGTATATATGGGTATATATGAGTGAGTGAGTGTATGTATAGATGGGTATGTGTGTGATTGAGTGTGTGTATATGTATATATGGGTGTATGTGAGTGAGTGTGTGCATATGTATATATGGGTGTGTTTGTGAGTGTGTGTATATGTATATATAGGTATGTATGTGAGTGAGTGTGTGTATATTTATATATAGGTGTGTGTGTGTGTGTATATATATCTATATATCTATGGGTGTGTTTCTGTATGTATGGGAGTGTATGTGAGTGTGTGTATGTATGTATCATATGTGTACCCAGTTAAAGGTGAGATCTGGTCACCCTAATGTATGGGGTGTGTGTGTGTTTGCATGAGGGTGCATATATGTATATACACATGTGTATGAGAATGAGTGCGTGCCTGTATGTATGGAGATGTATGTGAGTGTGTGTATGTATATATAGGGTGTATATATGAGTGTGTATGTGAGTGAGTGTGTGTAAATCTATATATAAAAAGGTGAGGTCTGGTCACCCTAGTATATATGGGTGTGTATGTAAGTGACTGTGTATATATATATATTATTCCTACTGGTTCCGCTTTATGATGTATTATCTACTAGTTGAAGAGCCCATGTACAAGGGCAACAGTGCCAGCTGGTCACGGTGCAGTCATACTCAGTAGAGACTGCCCGGGACACGGCTGATATGGAGCGGGGCGCTCCAAATTCACGGTCTGAATTCGGAGAGCCCCACTCCGTATCAGTCACGTCATGGGCAGTCTTTACTGCACATGACTGCAGCACGAGCAGCGGTCTGTACTGCGCATGACTGCGTCATTACAAACTTTGAGCGAATTGTTATATAGGATTGTTTTATATTGCAGGTTTTGGCCGAGTGAACGGGTTTCCGCTGTGCTGACTGCCATTCTGATGATCAGTTTGTTCTGTAAGTCTGTTTATTGCCCTTTAATACAAAGGTGTGGTCACACTCTGTGCTGCCGTTCTATTGGACGCACCAATTTCCAAAAACATAACGGCCTTGATTCACTAAAGTTCGAAGAGGGCTGAAAGTGTTGATGTCCTGTTGGAGCAGTGTCTAAGGCACATTGATAGTATTCACTAACCTGTCTACAACATCACCAGCACCCCGACAAAAATCTGACCACATCGACATCCATCCAACAGGTTTACGAATTTTCATTCATCACATCAACAATAGCCTATTTCCATATGGAAATGAAGCATAATGAGATTTCGTATGCAAAGGGGTGTGCTGATATGTTAATGTGACATTTCCACACATTCACTAAACTATCACAGCAGCCTCTGCGAAGTTGGGATCTCCCTGTACTTTCCAAAGCAGTAACAGCTGTCAAGCAATCACAGGCAGGGAGGGCTGTGACCTGTTGTCGATGTGGAAGGAATTTCCTCCAGTAGGGAGAGTAGTGCTGTATTACACCATTACATACCTTGATCTGGCAATTTAATCACAAGGGGATTTAACCTTTTAATACCACAGCAGTACCAAAGGCTATTAAATGCATCACTATGACCATACCTGGGAACTCTCCAGATTTGCCCCGGAGACTCCGGTTTTGACACTGCTTTACCGGGTCTCCGGGCCGAGAGGCTGAGTCCTCCGGATGTGGGGAGTTTCTATTGGAACTCTACCCACTTCCACTTTTTCTCCCCGGTGTAGCTCCTTCCCCCAAGCCTTCTTTTAAGCCCTCCCCCGGCACTTACATTAAGCCCCGCCCCTTTTTGACACAATACGCATCATTCTTCACACCACCCATGGCAACAGAGGACTCCCCTCCGGGGAGACAACAATAAAAAGTCCCCAGGTATGCCTGTGACAATTAAAGTTTAAATAATAATGAGTGTGAGTTTTATAGATGTGGAAAAATGTGATACACTTATGTACACAGCACACTGTCTGATTTCCTAACACAAGGACACCAGGGTGATACACTTATATACACACCACACAGTCTGATCTCCTAAACACAGGGACACCAGGGTGATACACTTCTATGCACACCACACAGTCTGATCTCCTACACACAGGGACACCAGGGTGATACACTTATATACACACCACACAGTCTGATCTCCTAAACACAGGGACACCGGGGTGATACACTTATATACACACCACACAGTCTGATCTCCTAAACACAGGGACACCAGGGTGATACACTTATATACACACCACACAGTCTGATCTCCTAAACACTGGGACACCAGGGTGATACACTTATATACACACCACACAGTCTGATCTCCTAAACACAGGGACACCAGGGTGATACACTTATATACACACCACACAGTCTGATCTCCTAAACACAGGGACACCAGGGTGATACACTTCTATACACACCACACAGTCTGATCTCCTAAACACAGGAACATCAGAGTGATACACTTCTATACACACCATACAGTCTGATCTCCTGAACACAGGGACACCAGTGTGATACACTTATATACACACCACACAGTCTAATCTCCTAAACACAGGGACACCAGGGTGATACACTTCTATATACACACACAGTCTGATCTCCTAAACACAGGGACACCAGGGTGATACACTTCTATATACACACACAGCACAGTCTGATCTCCTAAACACAGGGACACCAGGGTGATACACTTATATACACACCACACAGTCTGTCCTCCTAAACACAGGGACACCAGGGTGATACACTTATATACACACCACACAGTCTGATCTCCTAAACACAGGGACATCAGGGTGATACACTTCTATACACACCACACAGTCTGATCTCCTAAACACAGGGACACCAGGGTGATACACTTATGTACACACCACACAGTCTGATCTCCTAAACACAGGGACACCAGGGTGACGCACTTATTATACACACCACACAGTCTGATCTCCTGAACACAGGGACACCAGGGTGATACATTTATATACACACCACACAGTCTGATCTCCTAAACACAGGGACACCAGGGTGATACACTTCTATACACACCACACAGTCTGATCTCCTAAACACAGGGACACCAGGGTGATACACTTATATACACATCACACAGTCTTATCTCCTAAACACAGGGACACCATGGTGATACACTTCTATACACACCACACAGTCTGATCTCCTAAACACAGGGACACCAGGGTGATACACTTATATACACACATCACAATCTGATCTCCTAAACACAGGGACACCAGGGTGATACACTTATATACACACCACACAGTCTGATCTCCTAAACACAAGGACACCAGGGTGATACACTTATATACACACCGCACAGTCTGTTCTCCTAAACACAGGAACACCAGGGTGATACACTTATGTACACAGCACACTGTCTGATTTCCTAAACACAGGGACACCAGGGTGGTACAGAGGGACACAGGGATTTGGGTCTGAAAGAGGGACTGTCCCTCCTAAAGAGCGACACTTGGGAGGTATGCACCAGCCTTGTTCCTCTGTATATCATTACATAAAGTGGAAGTAACACTTTCTAAGAACTTAGGGCCGTATGTTCAAAAGAAAAAGTGGAGGAGTTCTGGATCAAACCAATTGCACTATAGGGGAGAACTTAAATTTCCCATTATTTAGATGGTAATTTTAACCCCTTGAATGCTATAGAAGCAATGCTTTGGATACCTCCTAGCATTCAAGGGGTTAAAATATTAATTTAAATCAGTAGGAGTTTATGGAATTTTTAGTTCTCCCCTGTAGTACACAACTGATTTGTCCCAGCAAACCTCCACTTTTCTTTTGAATATATGGCCATTAGTTTCACTTGGAAAAACTTCAATCACGTCTGTGTAATGTTAGGCATTTTTTTTATTTAAAATAATATTTTTTGAGATAAATAGCATTATTGATTTGTCAGTTTTTACACATTATACAGTTTAGGTGGTACTGCAGCATGCCCGATACTGTCATTCCACGCTGTTCTTCCTCCCAGCTGCCACTCGCCCATGTTCTGACACTCAAGGGGTCAAAAGCTTAGTTAGTCCAGTCTCATGTGAACTCTTTTAACTGAGCTCATAAAAACCTAGACTCTCTGCACTATCCTCTCCTATCATCCTACAACGGGTGGGTTGGCACTTCCAGATTTAAACAAAACACTATACAGCACCCAGTCTGGCTAAGTTAAAGGGGTAGTAATGTTTCAAAAGAAAATCAGCTCCAATTAATCTTCATGGTATTTGGGCCATGGAGATTGTTATCAATACTCTCAGAGTTGTAGTTCAAGAGTAATTGAATGAAGGGTATAATCCATTTTGAGCAGCTCCAAAAAAAAAATCTAGACATTGGCACAGAACAGGGAGGTTATGCACTAAGGTGTGATAAGGAGGTGATAATGTGGAGAAGATTTCTCCAGTGATATCACTTCTCCAATTTATATGTTATTCTATGGATCCTATGCATTAGGATATCTCCTACTTGAGATCTTCGTAGAATAGCATAGGAATTGGAGAAGTGATATCACTGGAGAAGTCATCTTCAAGTTTATCACCTCTTTATCACCATTTAGTGCATCTTCCCCCAAGGAGCGGTGATATAGGCACGTGGCCAGGGCTTATAATCTTAAGTCCTTTGCTACTAGCCAGACCTGAAAAGTTACTCGCCACTGCAAGCCAAAACATACCCACCAGGGCTGAATTTCTACTCACCAGGGCTAAATTTTCACTCGCCATTGGATAGTGGCGAGTGGAAATTTTGAGCCCTGACGTGGGCCATATGCTGCTAAGCATATTGGTTCAATGTCAACTGAGACTTCAACCCACACACTTTAAAAATTTAGGATTAGCAAAGACAGATAATATTATGACTCTCCGGTACTTTATATCATCCCAAGAAGATGAGTTGGGACTCATACTCAGCATAGCAGACTGGCAAAAGATTTCTGAATTGAATTATAAATGGGCTAGAGATTCAGCTGTGAGAGAAACTAATTATAAGCTTTGTATTCATTTTTACTTTACCCCACAAGTCTTGTCTACATCGTAAAGTCTTTATGGTCCAGGTATTATATTTGGTGGGCCTGCCTGCTAACTGTGCCCTTCTGGGATGAAATAAATATTGACATTCACAAAATGCTTAAGTCTCTTGAACCATGACTCAAACAATAATTAGAAAAATCCCATTAGGTTACACCATGCCATGTTTAATGTAGCTAAATCACTAATTTTACCTAAATGGAAGTCTACAGAGGCACTAGTGTCCTCTCACTGAAGAAGTAAAATGTATTTGTATATGGAAGTTGAAAATTGCCATGCTATTTCCATCTATTCTTTGGAGATTATAAAACCTAATAGTTACTGTGTGATTTTTAATTGAGGCCTCTGGTGTTCTTGGATTTCTGGCTCACTCCTTTGCTTTGTTTCTTGTTTATCCTTTCTTCCCAGTTCTCCCATCTTCACCTACATCTTTTTATTTAATCTTTATCCTCTTTGGTAACTTTTTCAAGATTTGACCTTGATGGCACTACCCACTTCTGGAATTCATGTTAAACCTCCAACTTAAAGGGATAGTAATACTTTGTTTTATCTTTATTTTATTTTGTAGGCATTAAAAAAACATGAAGAATGATATAAGTCTTATCTCTCAAACCTTTATGGTTTATGAGATATTCACAAGCAAAGTTTCCCCTCCCGCCCCTTTTACCTAGTGTAAGCCATCTCTTCTCAGATGTGAATCTGGTTGTAAGACCAGACAGATAACAGAAGGAGACAATTTTCTTTGTATGAGAACAATGAAAGCCCTTCCCCCTTGACAAGTTTTTCAGCTTTTTCCCTTATCTTAATTGAAGACTGTCCGTCTCTGCAGTCTACCTGGGCCACCTCCCTTCTGATCTGGCTGAACAGGGGGGGGGGTATACTTTGCTTGTGAATATCTCTTAAATCATAAAAGTTTGAGAGATAAGACTTATATCGTTCTTCATGTTTTTTTAATGCCTACAAAATAAAATAAAGATAAAATGAAGTATTACTATCCCTTTAATGCGCTATTGTCTCTTAGGATTTCTCTTACACTAGCACATCTCATACCTAACACATCTCATTTCCTCACCTCTTCTACAAGTTGCCCGGCAATCAGTATCTCAGTCAGCTAATTACTTCTGGAACCACTTATGTAACTAATCCAACTTGGGTCCACAATAAAACAAAGATAGCTACCCCACTACCTTTCATCTGTGCTCAGAAAACAAAAAAGTAATCAAAAGTGATATTATTGTATCAAGGTGTCTTATGCACCCCCTTTCTCCAGTTACTAAAATAACTAGGAAGGATGGAAGTGGTAGTTGGGAGGGAGATCAATGTGAAATGTCAGTATCTGGAACTTAGTTTAGCCAACCAGTACTGTCTGAAGCATAAGAGGACAGATAAATAAAACTAAATATCTAATAAATTATTTTTTAATTAAAAATGGTTACCTTAATATGTACATGATTGTGGAAGCTCCTTCAAATCAAACTAAGTTGTCATAAGGTGTTAGTTCTACATTAGATATGTCCTATGGAACCCCTTGTACCTCAGGGATTCCTGGGCCTAGATGCACTAAAGGTTGATGCTGTGTCGATATGATCTTGTTGATGTGTTCAAAACACTTTGACATTTGGATGTACAGAAACATCGACATATTCACCAAAATTGTCAGATACAAGGGGAGGGTTGGAAAAGGTCCCTTTTAGCATACAGGATTTTTGAAGTGCTGTCATTGTGGAAGGGATCTCCTCCCTTCACACATCACCAACACTACGACAATTCTGAAGTAGAACACCATTCTATCTCTGCTTCCCTGCTTAGCCAGTAGGGGAATGAAGAGAAGGCTTTCAGCACCATGGACAGCACTGAGTGCCATAGGGATGTGCATTGCTCACCCCTGTGGCCAAGCAGTGTACATGGGGTTCTATGGCTCCCACTGGTCAAGTGAACAAGGCTGTGGGGCAAGTGGTAGCCACAAATCCCCATAGATGCTGCGTGACCCCCAGTCTTGAGCCACTGTGAGTACACAACGTGTATAACATATGATACATAGGTTAGGATATAATTGTGTAGTGCTTGGTGTAACATTTTTGTTTCTTTTAACCCTTTGAGTGCCACAGGGGTGAGCAACGCACATCCCTATGGCACTCAATGCTGTCCATGGTACTGAAAGCCTTATCTTTATTCCCCTACTGGCCAAGTAGGGAAGCAGAGAGAATCCTGTTCAGAATTGTCGTAGCCCTCCTGCTGTTACTCCACAGGAAATACAGGGGAGATCCCAGCTTCGGCAACCTCAGTTAGGTGAAGTTGAGACTGTGAACTCCGACAGTAGAGGTTGCTATCGGAGTTTAGTGAATGTGCTGAAGTGTCATATTAATATCTCAACACACCCCCTTGCATACAAATCTGTCTCATTATGCCTCATTTCCATATGGAAATAAGCAATTATCTATGCAATGAGTAAAAATTTGTAAACCAGTTGAAGGCATGTTGGATGTATGTTGATGTTGGCATTTTTTGTGGGAGTGCTGGTGATGTAATATTGTAGACACTTTGGTGAATACTGTCGATGTGCCTACGACACTGCTCCGACAGGACATCAACAATTTTAGCCCTCTTCAACCTTTAGTGCATCTAGGCCCTGGGGTTGGCCTATTGGAATACAGTTTGAGAACCACTTTTCTAGCGCTCTTAACCTTTTCCTTCTACATCATATTCATACAAAACCCTTTGCCTGTCTATGTTTATAAAGGTCTTGCAGTGCAGCCATCAAGAGCCCTTCTCCAACCTGTGGGCATCAGCAATAAGGTAAGTGTTTGTAACATTACAAGACAAATACTACTGCTGATGTACTGTGAGGAATGAGATTTAAATGGGAATTTTAAGCCAGTGGAAGAGTGGTCTCCAAAGCTTTGTAAAGCAATGCACTGGAAGCCTTTCTAGCAAGTTACTATAGACTACAGAAGATTTCCAATACAAAAACAGTATATAAATATAATCTGACTGGTGCATGGAGGACATGTACCTAAGTAAGTCATAGAAACATAGAATTTGGCATCAGATAAGAATCAATTCTCCCATCTAGTGGGCCCATCTAGATAGCTTCAACTTATTGCCATCCTTAGAACTGTCAATGACGTATTGCTATCACAAGAGTTCTTATAATTTAACCTAACTACTTCTGTATGGACACTATTCCATTGTGTTACATACATTAGAAACTGATTATCCTCATGAATTTGTTCTTTTAACTTAAATTATAATTAGCAGTAATATGAAGCCTCTCAAGAGATTGTGTCACTCTTGAAAGCAGAACTTTCATTCAAATTAAGCTACCCCCCAAATCATTATGCACATAGCAATACGTATATGAATACTATTATTGTCCTGAAATCCAGCTTGTTCAGAGACGCGCAGGCAGGCATATTCCTGTAGAGGCATCTGTGTGCCTGCACTGTTAGTCCCTTTCTGTATCTTAAGGTACAATGCAACTCCTCCTCACCAATCCTAAAGGAGACCAGGACGGACAGCGCAGGCGCACAAATATCTCTTCGGCAAAATGTCTGCATTGATGCCTGCCTGTGCATCTTGGATCAAGTTGGATTTCTCAATAACGCCGGATAATACTATTGATATGTGTATCGCTATGCATAATGATTTGGGGGGCACTGTAATTTGAGTGAAAGTTCTGCTTTAAATAAAGCCATAATCAGGGTAAGTTATAAAGTCTATATTAGCAATTATGCTCTAACCCTGGTAAAGTGGGGGATCAATACCTCTTCTTGTCCCACAGTGGATACCCATGTCTTCCTCCTAATCTGAGTGAACTCTGAATGAACATCAGCATTACAGCAAAAATTCACACAAATGCAGTATCGTACAAAGAACCACATAAAGGATCCTATAGATGTGCTACAAATCATGTATATCAGGAAAGGTCCACTCAGAGGACTGGTGTGTCTCTGACCATGTCCTGTGCCTATAATTTATGACATTAAGGTTTACTACTAGTCCTACTTCAGAACAACTTCAAAAATGTTTTTGTCTCATATCCAGGTCACCTGAAGTCTTGGAGTTTCTGAGCTGATTTCCAGTGTCCAGTATTTCCTTCAAGCTACAGTGACAACATAATCATCCCGTATTATGGTCTCCATTCTATTCATTATTGAATAGGAAGCCTTTATTATGAAATATATATATATACACTGTAGGGCTTTTCCTGGAGAGTAAAACAAGGGTACTTTCACTGCTGAGATGCATCATTCAAAAGTGATTACCTTTTTTTGGGGGGTGACACCAACAGTGTCACCTGGTGTCCATTAAGTTAACCTACAGCTCATCTGGTATCCAGACAGTCATTCTGTTGCATTGTATGGTAGAGGAGACACTGACTACAATTCTGTATAGAATGAGATAGGAACATCTCCACCACCTTATAAGATGTTGAATTGTTATAACTTTTGAATAAAACAACTAGAAGTGGGATTAGGGGGTCCACATTTCCATTCTGCCATTCAGGGACACATCAGAGACAAGAGCATCAGAGTACTTGTCCTGTGCTCTAGGGCCACTATGCAGGAGGGGTCACTATTCATCAATGGACATCAGTGGGCATCCTGTTCTTTTTCCGGCGCACCACTCTGTTCTAAACACTAGAGGGAGGACTGCCATTCACTGTTGTGACTGAAAGTGATGCATGTGGTGGGCTACAAGATGATGTATGTCACACCCAAAGCCTTAGACTAGCATTACACTAAAATAACATTGCATTGCAGCTTGTTTAATGTCAGGATCAAGGCTCAGTTCTCTATCTAGTGTTCAGTTCTCTGTCTGGAAGCCATTTTCTTGTAGCCCATCAGAGGCATAATTTTCTGTCAGAGTAGACAATGGGCAGTTGTCATTCTAGTGTTTGTGTGCTGGTGTCTTCATTCCAGGACTTTGTATTGTCTCAGAAGGGGGCTCCATGGGACATACAATTAATATCCGTGTCTGTCCTAGATTATTTGAGGCATATGGTCACCCAATGTGGGATTGTATGTGTGTGTGTCTTTTTCAAAAGGAGAAGTCCCCTTTGAAAACTTTACTGATCCTTTAACACAGTGGATTCTTAGATAGTCTTCAGTATATTTTTCCTCTGTGTGTTGGAGACATTTCTAGCATTCAAGGGCTTAAAATGCTAAATGTGTCTGATTTTATTTTTTACAATGTAGCAAAAGTTTCAGAAATTAAAGGAGCATTATAAAAACACATATATTATAGACTTTAGTTTTCTGAGTAAAAGCAAAAGTGCCCACACTACTGGTGGATCTTTCATTCAAGAGTTATCAAAGCTCAAACTTTTTTTTTTTTTTTTTTTTTTTTAAATCAAACAACACCAACTGATGTAGAAAGCACTTTTTTTTTTTTTTTTTTACAATAGTGCACTATATGGGAGAGCTAGGGAATTATGCAATAAGGTGTGATAATTAGATGATAACATGGAGATAACCTCTGCAGTGATATCACACCTCCAGTTCCTGTTTTATTCTATAGAACCTATGCACTAATATCTTCAAAGTTGGAGTGCATTAGTTCCATAGAATAACATAGGAACCAGAAAAGTGATATCACTGGAGAATTTATCTCCAATTTATCACCACTTTAATATGCCTTAGTGCATAAACTCCCCTGCAGTCATTAACAATGCTTCTCCAAAGTATGTGATAGAAATAGCACCACCTGGTGTCCATAACAGAAAATTGCAGTTTAATCAAAAACAAAACAAAAGAATGTATAGGAAGTAATTACATTTAAATTAAACATCTCCCTTGTTTTACTCAGCAGGAAAAGTCCCTTCAATGAGATTTACCTCACTGATGAATGTAAACAACATAATATATATTTATGTATTGATGAATGTAAACAACATCATATATATTTATGTATAATTTATTAAACAGGGTTATTGACAAGGTGCCTTAGAGTTTTAGGAATATGACAGAGCTGGGCAACCTGTGGCTATCCAGCTCTTGTTAGACTACAAGTCTGTCCAAACCAAAATGAACGAGGATGATGGGAACTGTAATCAGTCTGAAGCTGGAGAACCACAGGTTGCCCACTCCCATCATATAATGACTCTGATGGACTAATTAGATCGGGGGTAATCCTGGAGTAAACTATCTGCACTATAGGGAAGAAATAGCAATCCACACTGATTTAAATGGGGCTTTTGGCCTTTTGACCACTTGAACACTAAAGAAGTCTATACGCAATGTGAATCAATGTGTTGGAGATCTCTCTAGTATGCAAAGAGTTAAAAGCCCCATTTCAAGTAATAGGGGGAACTTTTATTTCTTTCCTGTGATTCATTTGGTGTAATCCAGACTTACCAGAGGGGGGGTGCACTAAGGTGTGATACAGAGGAGATCACTTCATTGAGATAGACTCTCCAGTTCCTGTGTTATTCTACTGAACAAATGCACTAACAGCTTTCAAGCTGAGACATTGTACTGCAGGGTTAGTCAACTGCTGGACCTCCACCTGTGCAACTCGCTTCATCCTGAACCAGCCAAAACCATTTTGGGGACGTTTTTCGGAGTTGTAGGGGATAGATTCTATTGCAGGTGATAAATGTTAACACCCGTTTTATCAAACATTTTCCTGTTGAAGTCTATGAGGAAAACTGGCAGGGGAGGGCTGGCAACATATGACCCAGGGGGCAAATACAATTAAGTGGCCCATATCTTCTATCGTCCAAGCCCATTGTCCCAGCCCACTCCTGCTTTCTTAATTTTAAAATTGTCCTTAATGCTGTGAATTAAAGCAATTGATACCACAGAGCTTACTGTCGAAGTGGGGCTACATTAGTGATACTACAGTGCTTACAATTTAACTCTGTGAGTGCCAGAGGGGTACACAACACATTGCTTTTTCAATGCGTTGTGTACCCCTCTGGCACTCAAATGGTTAAGTAAAGATAGAATAATGATGCCATAGAGCTTGCAAGGGAAATGGATTATGCTACTAGTGCAGCTCTGTTTGGATTGTAGCTCTGCGGTATCACTTGCATATAGATTCATTTTATACGTTCTGTGGTATCACTAGTGTAGCTCCATTTACAACAGCAGGTGGGAGACTGAGTGAGGCAGTGGCCCACCAGCCCAGACACATGGCCAGCCCAGGGGGCAATTGCCCCTCTGCCCCCCAGGCCGGCCCTCCCCTGAAAACTGGAGATAAAAAGCAGTGATAAAGTTATCTCCTGTAATAGAATTCAGCCCTGAGGACATAGAATAACAAAGGGATTGTAGAGTTTATCACACTGGAGAAGTGATCATGTCTTCATCACACCTTATAGTGTATATCCTCCCACTTCTACTTCTTGTACATTTAACCCTTGGAGTGCCAGCGGGGTACGCAAATCATTGCAAAGAAATGCGTTGCTCACCCCTCTGGCACTCAAAGGGTTAAGGCTGTCTTTTATATTATGGGAAAAGTGCAAAATAGTCATTCCAAGCGAAAAATCACAGACTGGAAAAACAAGGTGATATAAAGACAAAAGTATAGAGAATTAGGAGTGACACTATAACATGTCACGCTTCAAAAACGTAAATGACCCGCAAAATGTTTAATATTATTAGTTGCGATATCTTGTTTGATTGAGCAAGCTTAACCCTGTGATGACCATTGTGCATACCTGGGAACTCTCCAGATCTGCCACGGAGAACTTTGATATTTAGAGTTAATTATTGGGTCTCCCGGGAGAGAGACTGATTCTTCTGCGGTGGTGAGTCTCCTGTCAAACTCCGCCCACTTATTCTCCTTCCCACACTGTATTAAAGGGATAGTAATACTTTATTATTACTATCCCTCATATTGTAGGTATTTGCAAAATAAGTTAATAGTCCCCAGGTTCATAACTGAAGGCAAAGTTCCCCTCTCCCTCCCCCTTCCCTGAAGTCAGCGTTGTGCTGACTGCAGGAATATCCGGTCTGACTTTCATCATGCGGCTCTGCAGCAGAGCCGAGATTGCGTTAGTGACAAAGAATTATTTCAGTGAAACGGTCTTCTACATGTGCTTGCAAACCAAGCACAAACCAAGCACACGTAGAAGAACGTTTCAGTGAAATAACTCTTTTTCCACTAACGGGATCTCGGCTCAGCTGCACAGCCTCAAGCCTGTCGTACAATAGACTTCCCCTGCAGTCAGCACAACGGGAAGGTGGAGGGAGGGGTGGACTTTGCCTTTGGTTATCTCTCAAACCATAAAGGTTTGAAAGATGAACCTGGGGGCTATTAACTTATTTTGCAAATACCTACAATATGAGGGATAGTAATAATAAAGTATTACTATCCCTTTAAACAAAGGAGCTAAGCCATTCCCAACCGATTAGGCACCCCTGCCCCTTTATGGCACAAGTCATGTAATTTACATCCTCCTGGCTCATGTGGACTAAGTTGCCAGGTATCCCAGTGGTGTGTGTGTGTGTGTGATGCATTGCTTCACACTCTTTTGGTCCTCTACAAGTTAATGTGAATTTGTCACTTTGAATTCAAGTATGCATATATCAAAACTTCATTAAAAATGCCTGTTATGTTATCCAAAAGACCAGTATATGCACATTTTAAGAGTTATTCACACTTATTTGTGTATGCTAATTTTATGCAAATGAAGCTTACAGTACAGTACAGCTCTCAATTAGCATATGAACCTGCACCAAGAGAGACATTCACTTTTTCAGAAATATAAGAATCAATAGCTCTTAAAGGAATAGTAATACTTCGATTTATCTTTATTTTATTTTGTTGGCATTAAAAAAAACATGAAGAACTATACAAGTCTTATCTCTCAAACCTTTATGGTTTCAGAGATATTCACAAGCAAAGTTGCCCCTTTTACCTAGTGTAAGCCATCTCTTCTCAGATGTGGAATCCAGTCCATAGACCAGACAGATAACAGAAGGGGACAATCTTCTTCCTATGAGAACAATGAAAGCCTTGCCCCCCCTTGACAAGTTTTTCAGGTTTTTCCCTTATCTTAATTGAAGATTGTCCCTCTCTGCAGTCTACCTGGGCACCTCCCTTCTGATCTGGCTGAGCGATGTTACATCAGCAAAAGGGGCGGGAGCGGGATACTTTATCATTCAATTACTCTTGTACCACAACTCTGACAGAATTGAAATAACACTCTCCAAAGTCCAAATACCATGATGATTAATTAGAGCTGCTTTTATTATGAAACATTACTATCCCTTTAACTTGTGCATGTGCTGGTCTTTTAGAAAACATTACACATAGGCAGTTTGTAATTCAGTTTTCAATTAAGCAAATATGAATTGAAGGTCACAGGCTTTAAAAAGTGTATTCAAGACAAAACTGTGCAACACAGACTCCGCAGCACATGGTAATACGTTATGCACTTTATACTGCACAAGGATCAATGGTTATTTTCCAAGCCCAATAAGTCAGAAAGGGGACATTGAAAATGAATGGCACAATTATAATGGGGAAATTGCTACACATTTGGACATCATCTCTTTTTTTTCCTTAGTGAACTGAACTAGAATAATTTGTGGAGACTTGATCTGATTTTAGATTTATATGTCAAATGTTTCAAAAGTTTTGAAAATCATTATCCTATAACATAAAGTAATAGATTGATTCACTCCCTGTGAGCGTAACCGCACATGCGCAGTAGAGACTGTGCATGTGTGGTTTCACACACAGGGCACTTCGATGTGAGCCATCTGGAGCTCCCCGCTGATCCAGAGCGGGGAGCTCCGGACGGCTCACCGCCTGTCTCTGCTCCGGGGCAGCAGCCGGGTGCACTTTAGCCTGTGTATACGGGCTTTGATACTAGTTAAACATAAAATAGCCATTTGATCTATAACTAGCTGTGAAATCATGCATCTATAATAGTAATCAGGTACCAAACTCTCTGCTCCAATAAAGCACAATGAGAGTAATGGTCACAATCAGTTAAGAGTGTTGGTCTCATCAGCCAATCATATGAGACAGACGTGTTTCCTTTCATTGGGACAAGAATTGCTTTGAGGCTTTGGTTCCATAGATAAATAGGGCAACTAGAATAAACTTATTTCTAGTAGAGATGTATGGAGCAATGCCACCAAATCTATGGAACCAGTGGCTCTTTGTAGATGATAATATAAAGCAGACGAATGTATGTATATATATGAATTGGTGATTTATATGTGATGTATAATAAACAGGTTTCTAAAAGCCTTCATCCAATATACTGTAAGTCTATAGTGAGTGGCCAGTTTATAAGGTATTTCCATAATAGTGAGGAGCGCCTCCTTTCGCCCACAGAGCAGTCTCCATTTCTTATATGTCACACAGAGCCAGGAAAAGTCACATACAAATCGGAAATACTTGTGCATACACTTGAGTGGAAAAACCCTCTGAGTAACAATGCTTGTCTCCATCGGACATCATTAGGTGGGCACCCAAATTCATTCCTTGGGGGCTATATTCTTCCAATAGGGTATTGTAGCGAGCAACAAAAATATGGGAATCAGTGATTTTGTGAGCCACATAGTTCTCCTAACTATTCACCAGAGCTAGGCTAGGATGATGAAGGGTGTCGATCAAAATGATTCATCATCACAGGCTTCAAAAGAGAGACATAGAATGAAGTGGGAATTTACAATGAAAGTGGTAGTTCCAGCCAGAAGGCGACTTCAATGACCAAAGCCAGTACCTTGAAACAACCAGTGAAGAGGAGACTCAACGTAGTATAGGTCTGTCGGTATCTCAGATTTTTGGAGGAAGCCACACTTCATTCCAGGTACTAAATATGGGAGTAGACTGACTATGGTTGTCGGCAGCCTTCTTTTGAGTCTCAGATGATTATTGCAGAGTAGTGTGGGTAGTAGTCCACAAGGATTGCAAACAAGTCAGCCTGGGAGTCTGTAGTTGGGGTGCAAGCATGATCACCTAGTGGCACAGATAAAATAATGGAACACTGCAGAGACTCAACCTGAAGCTTATTGAAAACAAACTCTGCCAAAGTAAGAGATCCACCCACTCAGATTGCTGGGAATAACCTACGGAGGTACTGTTCAATAGACTATATAGTACACTCACTCTGTCCATTAGACTTGGACTTATAGGCAGAGGAAAAGTACAAATCAGTGCCCAGATATTTGCAAAAGGCCTTCCAAAAGCAAGAAATGACCTGGAGACCCCTATGAGACACAATTTATAAAGAAAGTCTCTGTAGCCAAAATCCTTCTAAATGAGCAAGTCAGCAGGTTCAGAAGAAGAGGCAGTTTTGGCCGGGCATAAAAATGAGCTTGTTTAGATAAGCAGTACATTACAACCCAAATGGTGATGCAGCCACAGGAGGGATGGCGGTCCACAATATAATCTATAACAAGATGAGTCCCAGGGTGAGAAGATACAGTGAGTGGAAGAAGCAACTACTCAGGCCACCAGACAGTTGGGAAAGAAAGAAGAGAATGTCTCATGTCAGTTTTAATAACAGGTCACCAAAATGAATGCTTAACAAGCTGAACAGATTTCAAGACTCCACTGTGACCAGCAGCAGCAGATTTATGACTCACTTTAAGGATTTTGACTCAAATCAGAGATGGAAGAACGTAGTGCCTGGGACTGTCTGAAGGTCCTGAGGCAGATCTCTGAGTATCCTGGATATCAGGAGCTATGAGGACAGGGCTGAGGAGATATGGTCTGCAGAATAATGATTTCTGGTTAAGTGGAAGGTTGACAGAGAATTAATGAGAGAAAGCATCAACCTTAACTTTTTTATAGTTAAATCTGGTGAAAACAGTGCCCATCTTACCTGTCTAGGATTTAGTTGTTGAGCAGCCTCCAAATAAGAGTTTGTTGTGATCATTTAGAACCATAATGTATGTCCACGCTCCAGCTAGAAGTCTGGTTAATGATGTTGCTGACAATATTGAATATTTGACCTCAGATGATCCAGGGCCAAATCAGTATGGACACACCAATGAAATGAGTGGTAGCAGATGCAACCAGGCTCTACAGTGCAAGAGATGTCACAGCTTAATTGTTCGCTAGGAGACAATGTTGGTAATAGGCTAAAGTTCAGGGCAGGTGGATCTGGTTCATAAGTGGGTAGCACGCAAAAGACTGGGACAAGTGGATCTGATTCACACGTGAGTAACATACCATAAGAAGGGGCAGGGGGATCTGGAGCACAATCTGGTAACAATCCCTAGTTCGTACTCTGGACAGCCAAAGGAAGAACTGCACCCAACTTCAGATATGAACTCTATGCACAGAGCCTGTGCATAGAGTTCATATCTGAAGTTGGGTGCAGTTCTTGCCTGGCAGGACTGAGGACTGCTGTTTATAAAGCAAACCTACAACCCACGTGTGAATGTGCAGAAGTAGTCAATTCAGAGCACCAGAAATTTTGCATAAAAATCAAAAATACTTACACAACATGCACATACGTGGGTGGACAAAACCCTGAAGAAACTAACAAGTCAGGAGTGAATGATATAAAGATATGTATAAATTTGCCAGCACAGTTCAACTGCCATTAGCTTGCAATGGCAGTGGCCACACTTCAGGGTATGCATTAGATTGGGCAATGGCTTAAGTACAGACACACTTTGCCATTGTTAAAGTGTTAATAATGTCCAAAAAAAGTTTTTTGCATATAGAAGAGCTTAAAAAGCTGAGCTAAATGCAGAAAAACGTATATCTCAAACCGCTATGGTTTAAGAGATACAGGCGTTTAAAGTTCACTGTTTCCTACTGACAGCTGTAAAGCTGTCAGCAGGAGATTTGTTTTGGTCGACACGGAGGCGCCTGAGAAGTGCC
The DNA here is from genome assembly GCA_037306005.1 of Rhinophrynus dorsalis. Lineage (NCBI taxonomy): Eukaryota > Metazoa > Chordata > Amphibia > Anura > Rhinophrynidae > Rhinophrynus > Rhinophrynus dorsalis. The sequence goes on from CM074723.1 coordinate 32,504,776, forward strand.
GGGATCTCGTTACTTACAAGGAATCCCTTCAATGGAATGGTCTAAAATGTGTGCCTGGTTTTCAAGCACTCGTTTTAGACCATTCCAATGAAGGGATTCCTTGTAAATAACGAGATCTCGGCACTTCTCAGGCGCCTCCGTGTCGACCGACACAAATCTTCTGCTGACAGCTTTACAGCTGTCAGTAGGAAACAGTGAACTTTAAACGCCTGTATCTCTTAAACCATAGCAGTTTGAGAGATACGTTTTTTGCATATAGCTCAGCTTTTTAAGCTCTTCTATATGCAAAAAACTTTTTTTTGGACATTGCTAACACTTTAAGCAAACCCCTTATGCAGCCTCATAGCATGCACAGGAAAATGGAGTAAAATGATGGCAGTTTTCTCTGTACCTTGTTAATACATCATGTAGAACTAGGCACTGAGGGAAGAAAGGACAAGAAATAAACTGTCCCTTTTGCACAAGCACCATTAAGCGGCAAATTTAAGTAGATAGTAAACTGAGGTTAGGCCAGAGAGGGAAAATAAAGTCAATTACAGAGCCTGGGTTAGACCAGAATTTTATCAGTATATCCCCCCACACAGTATATACACACATTATATATATATATATATATATATATATATATATATATGTAAAAGCCCATGTACACGGGCCATGGTCCGGGTAATGTTAATCCTTTGAGTGACGGAGGGGTACGAAATGCATTGCAAAGCAATGCGTTATGTACCACTCTGGCACTCAAAGGGCTAATCAAGCCGCTACCTCACTGTTCCACCTGATGCAGTCTTGCGACGCCTCACTCACGCGATGCAATCATGCTCAGTAGAGACTGCCTGAATGTTTGTCAGAAGCCGTCATATGCAGTAGAGATGGCTGTGCACTCTGCAGTCATGCGCAGTACTGACTGCACGAACGCGCTGCGGCTGATACAGAGTGGGGCACTTAGAATTCAGACCGGAGTTCTCTTTGCGCACTGGAAGGTGCGCAGAGAGGACTACGGACTGAATTTGGAGCGCCCGGCTCCGTATCAGTCGCGGCACGTTCATGGAGTCAGTACTGCGCATGACTGCAGCTCCGCCAGTGTTGGACGTGTATACTTGCTGTAAAGCTAGTATATATATACATATATGCCTGTCTGCTTTATGTAGACTGGTAGAGGAAAATTACACTGTTGCTGACAGGCTTGTCATTTACATGGACAGGGGACTTCATCTACTAAACTGGCCACTTACTGTCGTTTCCTCTCCTATGATATGAATCTCTTTTTAACCCTTTGAATGCCAGAGGGTAATGCAATGCATTGACTTGCATTACCAGTGGGCAGTGCAATTCTGCTGCAAACCAAATTTACTATAAGGGGCAAATAAAAATTCCAACTGATTTAACCCCTTGAGTGCCAGAGAGGTACGCAATGCATTGCAGATCTGTAGCATGCCAACTGCACCATACAGATAATTAAACATTCCCATTGAGTTAAACATGTTTTATTTGCTTTAATATTCAGAATATAGACTCTTCTGTGGAGTCCCCAAAGAGGGATCACGGGCTGCTGCTGGGCATGTGTAAATGACACGAATCGTGCATAAATGTGGGGTGGGGCTTAATCTCCTGGATGGAGCATAACCACGATTGGGCAGGGAAGTGGGACCAATAGGGTGGGAAGAAGGCCTAATGCGTATGAAGTGGGCAGGGTTACCCAGGAAAGACAAGAGAGACGGAGTCCCAATAAAAACCAGTCTCCGGGACACATCTGTATAGTTCCCAGTTATGACTATATGATAATACTGGATTCCACTGGCATCATGTGATGTGTGCAAGAATGTACAGAGCGTTATTCCTTTATTAAATAGGTCACAGTAAGAGATGAGCAGGAATTGTCCCTTACAACAAAGAACAAATGAACAATTGTTAACCCTTTGAGTGCCAGAGGGCACCCGTCTGGCACTCAAAGCATTAAAAGCCTAATTTAAATCAATGGGAATTTTAAGAATTTATACTTGCCAAATTTGGAGCTGATGGTTTGCTCCAGGATCGCTCCTATTTGCTTCAATACTTGTGGCTAAGGATTATTTTCAGGACATACTGGAAAGCAAAAGAAATCTCCATGTATTCTCCTCAGTAAATTCTAATTAAATACATTCTGGCACTCAGACATAAATGATCACTATGAATATGATGTAGCACTTATTTAATGGTTAAATAAAGTTTCAGTATGAAAAAACATGTATCCTAGGACTTTTCCTGCTGAATACAATAAAGAGGCTTATTGCTATGAGATGACATTCAAATGTTATTACAGTTCAAACTGTCACAAAGTGGTGGAGCTGTTACTATCAGATTCTATGGAGAACTATAACCAGTGGCTCATCTCTCCCATAGAATGTAAGAGAATAAATGTCTGGGCAGCATGTGAAGTGTTTGGACACCAGGTGGTACTGTTGCTAACAGCCTAACCCATTAACCTAGGGGTGTCCTTCCTTTTTTGACAAAGGGCCATCCTATATTATAATTCGCTAAGTATGTTTGTCAGAAGCCGTCATGTGCAGTAGAGATGGCTGCATGTGCTGCAGTCATGCGCAGTACAGAATGCCCATACCCTGGCTGATACGGAGCGGGGGGCTCCGAATTCAGACCAGAGTCCTCTCTGCGCACCTTCCTGGGATCGCTTGGTCCCAGGAAGGTGCGCAGAGAGGACTACGGTCTGAATTCGGAGCTCCCTGCTCCGTAACAGCCGCTGCATGACTGAAGCCGCCAATGTACACGGGCTTTAAAACTAGCAACAAGTAAAATGATCATAGACAAGGATCGCATATGAGTAACTAGTATGCATTTTATTCATTAACAATATCTATACAGAATTGTTGCATGGCATTAATTAACTTCATCATAAGTGGTCCAAGTTAAAGGGATAGTAATACTTCATAGGTAAAAAAATATATATTGTAGTGTTTATTCCCCTGAGTAAAACAAAGGTACTCCTGTTGCTGAGAGGTGTATAATTCAAAAGTTATTGCAGCTAAGACTTGATATTTTTAGTTGCAGTATCACCGTGGCCTGACATTGTACAGAGGTGCTGTTTCTACACCATCCTATGGAAGTTTATGGTCAACTGACCAGATCTGTCCATAGAATGGTGTAGCAACAGCGCCACTGTACAATTTCAGGCCACTGTGATATTGCACTTAAAAAAAATCATGTTTGTGCTGTAATAACTTTTAAATAAAACATCTTTCAGCAGTGGAAGTTCCCATACTCAGGGGGATAAAACTTACAACACATTATTTTTGCATTTAAAGTATTGCTATCCCTTTAAAGTAAAGGTCTGGTCACCTTCCTTCAACTCTCTCCTCACCTCTCCTTCCAATCATCTCCTTCATCACTTTCCTCCTCCTCATGGCCTCCTCCCCTATCATAACCTTTTCTCCTCATCATCTCCACCATATTACTTTAATCCGACACAGCATTATGTTCTCCCCTCATTTCCCCCCATATCATCCCCCATAGTGCCACCTTCTCCTACTAGAGCACCACATTCTTCCCAAATCATTTCTCCCCATTTTTCTCTCATCATCTCACACTCTCCCCTCATCATTCCTCTAGTTCTTGCCTGAAAACAAGATTTTACATAAAACATGTTCAGTTTATTTACTAGCGGACAGGACGTAGGGATGGCGGTTCCCACTCTTCACAGGATGGAGAAGGTGGGCATGACACCACCTCCACACAGCCAGTCAAGGTGGGGTAGTCCAAAGCATTTTTTTAACCGTTTAAGTATGTTAAGGCTTAAAGGGAAAGTAATACTTACAAATTACTAATGCCCATATTGTAGGCATGCTAAAAAGAAATGCATTGCCCCCAGTATCATCTCTCAAACCCTTATGGCTTGAGATATAATAGCTTGCAAAGTTCCCCACTCCGTCCACTTTCCCTGAAGTCAGAGTTGTACCTGACTGCAGGGGAAGCCTGTCGTAGGACAGTGAGGTGACTCTGCAGCAGAGCCGAGATCGTGTTAATAAAAAAGAATTCTTTCACTGAAACGGTCTTGTACATGTGCTTGGTTTGTGATTGGTTTGCAAGCACACGTGGAAGACTGTTTCAGTGAAAGAATTCTTTTTTATTAACACGATCTCGGCTCTGCTGCAGAGTCACCTCACTGTCCTACGACAGGCTTCCCCTGCAATCAGGTACAACTCTGACTTCAGGGAAAGTGGACGGAGTGGGGAACTTTGCAAGATATTATATCTCAAGCCATAAGGGTTTGAGAGATGATACTGGGGGCAATGCATTTCTTTTTAGCATGCCTACAATATGGGGATTAGTAATTAGTAAGTATTACTATCCCTTCAAGCAGCTGTTCATTTCCTTTGGCAGTGAGGACCTGCAGTCCTCCCAGTGTAAAACTACAGTCTGACAGCTAGGAGACACTTTGGTTCCTGGCAATGAGGAAGGGCCATGTCATCAAAAGCCTCATACACCAGACCACCTAAAATGCAATAGTGGGCCGCTGCAGCCCAGAGGTTAGACTCTTTGGTTTTAACCCTTTGAGTGCCAGAGAGTTACCCAGCGCACTCTAAGGGTTAAGAATCAGAGGTGGTTTACAATGCATTAAGAAGCAATGCTTTGTACACACCCTTGGTCCTTAAAGGTTTATATAAAATAGAGTTTTAACTGTAATAACTTTTGAATTATAAATCCGTCAGCAGTGGGAGTCCTCCTCTTTTACTCAACAAGGAAAGCCACACAGAGCAAGTTTATTTTTCCTGTAATAAAAGTTTACTTCTTCTTTATATTCAGGAAAACACAGTATCATTTTATTCCTATTTGCTTTACTCTGTTTATGTTGCAGTCATCTCATATATTTCATTACAACACACATATATGTTCTTTTATTGTGAATAGATGTTTATTTTATTAAATTGTTTAAGATAATATATGCATTTAATATAACTGTTGGTATGGTGGAATATTTCAAATTTTATTGAGAATTATGAAATAAAAATTTTAAATAATATGGTAAAAATACAATGTTACAGCTGCAAGTTATTTAAGTGTGTATTTATTTCTGGTGTGTTTGGTTATTTTTTTAATCTGCATCCGCAAAGCAGATCTGGCAAATGCAGTTGGCAAACTCAGTATAAACTATGTAACCATGGGTCATATTCATGAAGAAAAAGTGTATCAAGCCACGTGTACCATAGCTGACAAATTAAAAAGCTCTGTGATTTAAATTTACATTTTAAACATTTGAACTCTAGAGAAGTCTCTAATGCATTGCTTCTCAATGCACAAGAGACCTCAAAAGGATTCAAGGAAAACCCTTTGAGTGGCAGAGGATTACACAAGTGTTGCGTACAGTGGCTTAACAATAGGAGTTGCACCTGCGACCGGGCCATTCACTCCAAGGTGCCCGGCAGCCCCCTGCGAACCCATCGCCACTTGGGCACAGCCCGTGCCTGCAGCAGCTCAGCTGATCTCCCGGCGCTCTAGTAATGCAGAGCGCTGGGAGATTACATCATCTCCCAGCGCTCTGCATAACTGAGAACCGCGCGGGAGCAGGTAGGAGATGGACATGGGGCAATGTGAAGATGGGGGGGGCCCCGGCGGTAATTTCTGCACCAGGGCCCAGTGGCTTCTAGTTACGCCACTGGTTGCGTACCCCTCTGGCACTCAAGAGTTAACAGCCCCATTTAAATTAATGGAATATTTGTGAATTTTCAATTCTGAATGATCAGTTCTTTTCTGCACATCAGTCTCGGTGTCTTGCAGTATCACTTCAGATATGACTTCTTAGGAGTGAGCTATTTACACTGACAGTTTGGGGCATACTGTACATCAAAGGTTGTCTTACATAATAGGGATAAGTACAAAATAGCCATTTCAAGAGCCAAATCAGAAACTAGAAACATAAAAGGGCTTTTGTTATGTATCAAGACAGACACTTAGAGAATTAGGACCATAGCATGTAATGTTTTGTTTGAGTAACATTTTTGAGGAAATGATTTGCTATTATTAGCAAGCAATGTTTTGTTTAAAGTGACAGTAATGTCCCATAAGAAATGTTTAGAGTTTGGTAGAGGTTCAAAAGAGAAACTATTTGCCACAAATCCTATCTCTCACACCGCTATGGTTTGAGAGATATTCAGCAATGAAAGTCCCCCCTTCTCCTGATGACAGCTGTAAAGCTGATTGCAGCTTTACAGGAGTTCCAGCCAAAGCCAGATACCGTGATGTGAATCATCCTTCTTCTGTGACAGGAGTTCCGGATACAGCCTAGCGTGGTTCCAGTGCCTTTACCAAAGAACCATTGGGCAAGAGATGCCGGAGGCCATCCTAACGGAACAGAATTTGGATCCTAAAGGAGTTCTGCCAACTTGTTTACATAAATCGCCATCTAAGAAAAATTTGCTATTTCTCCCACCACCTGTTCCAAAACTGGGAGTCTGATACGATCTGCATGCCTTTTTAGCTCAAGCCAAAACAATGGAGATCCTTGAGTAGGCCAAGCAACTATTCGTATTAGACACAACATCTTCCTATCAACAAAATTGGTATATGATTCCCCAATCAGAGAGATTGTTCCAATTATTGAAGAGAACAATAAGTACCTCGTCTTTTGGGAACGAGCCGATGCCATTAAGTAGTTGATGAACTGAAGCGAATTGTATTAACTTCAGAGACGATCCCAGTCACAGGAAGAAGATGACAACAGTCTCCTCTAATTTAGCAATAATATTTTAGAACTTTTATCAAGTTAGAAAATCTTTTGCTAAAAGGGGGATTATGTCAGAGACTTTGTCCTGGGGAAGCATACAGGGTTAATTCTAATTGTAGAAATTAGCTGAAATTCTGTTTAAAATGTGTTCAAATTATCTCCTGTTAAAATGGTCAGGGGCCTCTATGGGAGTGAAAATAACTAACCGACATTTATGGTGATAAAGTGGGTTTTGCCAGACATTCTTAGTGTCTTATCTTATGAGAAAAACAATGCCCTATGAGAACGTCTAGGAAAATGACAAATTTATATGACGTTTCATGCCCTCTTACATACATCATTGATGACATAAAAGCTGATTATAGTAAAATTCTAAAGTAGAGTAAGAGCGCCATCTAGAGTCTTGAGAGCATCATGACTGGGATTATCCACATTCCTTGAATAATTAGGGATATATTAATATCCAATCAGGTCTGACCGGTGATGTCACGGTATAATGAGATGGATCTTTGTCCAATCATTGGAAAAAGGTGGGGATAACTGATAAGGAAAAATTTGTCAATATAATGCAAATGCTCTTAGTTAAGGGGTCTCTTTGTGACTTCCTGAATAAGAACTCCTGGGTGAATCCTGACAAAAGAAGGCTCTGATGATCAAATTCCTGACCACACCTTATAACTTCAAGAAACCACACTGGTTGACCTGGTAATTATATTTTATTTATTATAATTCTGCCTAATTTCAAAATAAGTACATTTCCTCGATAATTGAGGAAAATTATATATATACATATTTGTCCATAGAAGCCTGGCCAGTTTTATGGAAAATATTATAATCTGCTATATATTTAGCATAGTCATTAAGGAATTATGCAGAATTAATTAATTAATTTATTGTTATAAATTACCAGAGAGATCATAAAATAGAGATAGCACTGAGATATATTTATCCTTGTTTATATTGGTTAATATAATTTTGAGTATGTCTAGAATATTGTGTTCCTGGTAAATTATAATAGCTGATATTTAATCAAGGGAATTCTTGGAATTCATTATTAACTCTCTAACTGCTGTTTGTCTATTTATTTGTGGTGTGCATTCTAAAGTTCATTGTATATGTGCCAGGCTTATATTTTGTAATTGAAAGGTCATTTTTAATAGACAAAATAATTGCTGGGTGTGGCATCTGTTTTAAACGTGTAGATTAACCCTTGGAGTGCCTATAGGTTTTATATATATATATATATATATATATATATATATATATATGTTGCTGTAGTCAAAATTATGATAAATGTTGCATAAAGTAATTTTAAGTAGATTATTTGTGTGATTTTGATTGACTATATTAATTGCAATTTATATATTTTATTCAGAGGTATTCAATATTGAATTCAGTAGATAATTAAATTATAGTGATTTAAATCTGGGATTTTATTCCAGTTATTCCCTAAATTTGATTATTATTGATATATGATGCAAGGAATTGTTAGAGGAATTATTTAATTCATCTCACAATACCCCTTACATCATAATTGGCATATTCTATACAGTTTCTGGGGCAGAGGTATTAAGAGACCCTGCAGCCAACTGTATTATATTAATTGTAACAATCAATTAACTTATTCTATGCTGCTGAATGCAATTATTGTTATTATACCTCTGAATATACCTATAGGTGGTTAACCCTTGCACCGCTGGTAGTCTTTATAATAAGTGTGGTTTGATTTTCTATGTACCTATTATAATTTCTAGTCACTTATATATTTAATTGTTGCTGATACTTGTATATATATATTGTATTTTAATAAAATATATATTTTTGCACAAATATGAAGGATTGATTCTTGTGATCAATTCGTTACTGTGAAGTAGCGTGTCAATACATATTAAAGATAAAGTTCTCGAATTATTTTATATTGTCATTTTCCTATTTAAGTGAAGAAATCCAACCTGAGTGGTTCTCTGTTTAACCCTTTGGATACCTTCATATAAATAGCCCGACAAGCAAAAACACTAGTGCCAAAAAATCAACCATGTACCCCAGCTATTCTACTGCTTGAGAGGTACATGGCAAAAAAGAGCGTGGTGTCTAAAACTCACGTTGTGGCAAAATGCTTGTTATGTTTTTTTTTTTTTTTCCAGAAATTCCTGCATTACCAAGAATTAAAATAGATGTCTCAGATTTTCCCCTCTCCAGGTTTGTTTTATTTTTTGAGGGAAGATATTTTGGAAAATTGTCTCCCAAACAAACGACTATGCAGCTCAATATCTTGCATCCAATCCCTCATCCTACATTTTAAGGCAGCACTCCTGGCAACCCACACATATAGATGAGTTTAATAAATTCTGGGACCTAACAATGGCTATGGGAATCATTAACCCTTTGAGTGGCAGAGGGGTACTTACCCCTCTGGCACTCAAATGGTTAAAAAAAACCTAGCATTCTTTCATATTGGAGCTCAAATCCCATCTGTGCTACCCCGATTTTCTCACAAACTATGACCAGAGATAGATATACAATGCTCCTGTGCTACTTACATATCAGTACCAACACCCAGTGCCTTCTTCCAAAAGAAACACACGAACAGAAAGAGCGCAAACCACCTCACATATCCTTTGGACCGTCAAATTAAATAAGTACTCACACTATTCAAATGGAGTAGCTGGTGAACAATATAACCAGCTCAAGTGAACGGGGAAACATAAACTGCCCTGATTCAGTCACCTCTGCACACAAGAAAACTGGATCCTTTGTCTTGTAGCAAAAACATTATTAAAATATGATAGCCTAGTATTTAAATAGCATCTTACATACAACTACTACCTGTAAAGTCTCAGGTATAATACGCACCTGTGTATAATACGCAGGTGTTTATTATGCCCAAGATTTAGGGGAAAACAAGAGTGCCTGTGTATAATACGCACCCTTGTTTTCCCCTTACTAAAAAAAAAAAAAAAAGTTAGCGCTTCCTGCTCCCTCTCTCTCCCTGCGCGATACGGTAATAAAGTAAGACTTACTTCTTGAGTCTGCGCTTCAATATTTGTATGGTGTACCGGTATCTGAAAAAAGATTCCTCTCTCCCATCTTCCCTGCGGGCGGCACGCTTGCATCTGCCGCCCGCTTCCTTCAATCGGTTTTCAGGACCTTCCTCCTATGGTATTGCCCTGTGAGGATCTCAAGGTCCTGAAAGCCGATTGAAGGAAGCGGGCGGCAGACGCAATTGTGCCACCCGCAGGGAAGATAGGAGAGAGGGATCTTTTTTCAGATACCGGTACACCATAGCAATATTGAAGTGCAGACTCAAGAAGTAAGTCTTTCTTTATTATCAGATCACGCAGGGAGAGAGAGGAAGATGGAAGCGCTAACTTTTTTTTTTTAAGTCTGAAAAAACCTCTCAGGTATAATACGCACCCCCCCACTTCACATAAAGTGAAGAGGGGTAAAATTGTGCGTATTATACCCAAGATTTTACGGTATATAAGCCCAATAACGCGTTTCAGGGTTAAACCCCTTTATCAAATATATAGGCAAAAATATTTTCAATACAGGCAATCTACTAAAAGACAAAGATAAAATCATTGATTTATTTTGGTCTTTTAGTAGATTGCCTGTATTGAAAATATTTTTGCCTATATATTTGATAAACGGGTTTAAAGGGATAGTAATACTTAAAATGTAAAAAAAAATATGTTGTAGGGTTTATACCCCTGAGTAAAACAAGAGTACTCCCACTGCTGAAAGGTGTTTCATTCAAAAATTATTAATTTTCAAAGTTGAATTTTTTAGGTGCAATATCACAGTGGCCTGAAATTATACAGTGGTGCTGTTGCTACACCATCCTATGGACAGCTCTGGTCCCGGGACCATAAATCTCCATAGGATGGTGTAGCAACAGCGCCACTGTACAATTTCAGGCCACTGTGATATTGCACCTAAAAAAAATTCAACTTTGAAAATTAATAACTTTTGAATGAAACACCTTTCAGCAGTGGGAGTAGTCTTGTTTTACTCAGGGGGATAAACCCTACAACATATTTTTTTTACATTTGAAGTATTACTATCCCTTTAACCCCGAAATGCGTTATTGGGCTTATATAGTAGTTGTATGTAAGATGCTATTTAAATACTAGGCTATTATATTTTAATAATTTTTTTGCTACAAGACAAAGGATCCAGTTTTCTTGTGTGCAGAGGTGACTGAATCGGGGCAGTTTATGTTTCCCCGTTCACTTGAGCTGGTTATATTGTTCACCAGCTACTCCATTTGAATAGTGTGAGTACTTATTTAATTTGACGGTCCAAAGGATATGTGAGGTGGTTTGCGCTCTTTCTGTTCGTGTGTCTCTTCTATTCCAAGGGTCCCAGAAGATTGTGGGAATTCCTAAGACGCAGCATCCATCGTTTGTTGGACTGAGTGAGGTCAGTCGGAGTCCCTCATAAGTATATGCTGATCACTATTAGTGGTCTTACAAATTGTGAGTGCAGTGGTGTACTGGTGGAGGTCCTATATTGGCTACAGATTGCACTAGGAGCGCCCTATTTTCTTCTTGCCTTCCAAAAGAAGATCATCTCAGTTTGACAGAATGTTTAAAATTTGCCTCCTAATACTTTTCCTTAAGGGCCAAGTGTGCAGAGTTGAATACCCCCAATAAAAATATCTGTATTGATGAATCTCTGATGAAATATAAGAGAAGAACGGTATTCCAGCCCTCTCTCAACTGATTAAAATAAAGAATCATGGATGTTTTGCTCCTCTCTGTTAACCAATATACAAAGCGATATCTTTGACAACTGATGATAAAATATTTTGACACAATAACATTTTTCCATACTTTCTCTTTTTTAACGTACCATTTTCAGATAATTTTTTATCCACAAAGTAAGGCCTTAACCCCACACCATCCAATGAAACGTTGTACATTACAATTTATCAAACTGCTAGCTAAGAAGCAAAAGATATTTCATGTTTTGATTACATTTCAGCTTATTTTGATGTTGCTTCCATTTTCAGGATGACACTGCATGCAAAACATCATTAAATGTATTTAACCCTTCGCAACGCGATGCCTTGGATATCTCTCTGACAATCAAAGGGTACAAATGAAGCATTAGTTAACCCATTGAGTGCCAGAGGGGTACTCAACACATTGCTTTGCAAATTTTTTTGCTGATTTAAACTTTTTTTGGCACCAAAAACTATTTTTTTAATGTTTTAATCCACTGGATGCCATAGAGGTCACCAAAGCATTGCAAAGCAATGCATTGTGCATCTCCCTGGCATCTGAGGGGTTAAGGACCAAAGAGGTGTTCAATGTATAGCTTCATAAAACTTTCCACATGCCCCTTGTCCTTAAAAGTTTACCGTAGATTATAAATACACATACTTTTGGGGTGTTTTTTGTGTGTGTGTGTGGGGGGGGGGTACACTTTAAAGGGGAACTACAACCCCGCAATAACTTTACATGAATTCAGTCTTCACCTGGCGACTAGCTGCTTAGTAGCGCTAGTCGCCAGAAATATTACCTGGTTCCAAAGATTTTGCAGTTTTTCCGAGGCTCACAGGAGCAGGAAGCACGGACATCTCGTCACAGTGACGTCCGTGCGCCTGCGCTGTCAGTCCCTTTTGGAGCCGGCCTTTTGGAGCGCAGGCTCACGGACGTCACTGTGATGAGATGTCCGTGCTTCCTGCTCCTGTCAGCCTCGGAAAAACTGCAAAATCTTTGGAACCAGGTAATATTTCTGGCGACTAGCGCTACAAAGCAGCTAGTCGCCAGATGAAGAATGAATTCATGTAAAGTTATTGCAGGGTGGTAGTTCCCCTTTAAATTAAGTGCTTATTAGCTAAATGAAAAAGCAAACTACCAAGAATATATTTTTTGTTTTGTTATACTTTGGGATGAAAGCGCAATATTCTTATTTTAAATAGTTTTTATTTAAATGTCTAGTATTATTTACATTTTAGTTCTAATTTGGTACATCATTGTTTTATGAATTAGCCATATTGTTAGTCCGCAGAGAATTCATTCTAGCCAAGCTGTCGGTGAAAAACCTGCTACAAGTAATGCTGCTATCAGTTCAGCCTATCAGACACTTTTCAGAATTCCTGTCGCTGCATCATTAAAGGGATAGTAATACTTAAAATGTAAAAAAAAATATGTTGTAGGGTTTATCCCCCTGAGTAAAACAAGAGTACTCCCACTGCTGAAAGGTGTTTCATTCAAAAGTTATTAATTTTCAAAGTTGAATTTTTTAGGTGCAATATCACAGTGGCCTGAAATTGTAAAGAGGCGCTGTTGGTACACGATCCTATGGACAGCTGTGGTCCCAGGACCATAAATCTCCATAGGATGGTGTAGCAACAGCACCACTGTACAATTTCAGGCCACTGTGATATTGCACCTAAAAAATTCAACTTTGAAAATTAATAACTTTTGAATGAAACACCTCTCAGCAGTGGGAGTACTCATGTTTTACTCAGGGGGATAAACACTACAACATATATTTTTTTACATTTTAAGTATTACTATCCCTTTAACAAATCCCCAAAATATAAGCAGAAAGACGTCAGTCGGTGTTTTTCTATTGAGAAATGTTATTGTTATTATAATAGACTTATGTTTATACACAGTGACTGTTTTACACATCAGTCACTTTAAGGTGGCTATTAGCAGGCACAGAAAAAAAAAGACAAATATAAATTATTCACATGGTGTATTCACATAACCCTTTGAGTGCTAGAGGGATGTGCAACAGATTGCTTTGTTATGTGTTGCACAACACTGTCACTCAAAGGGTTAACGCACTGGTAGTAAATATATTTTCTTGTGTACATGTGTCTACTGAATCCCATAAACAGGAATTACATCCCCCAACAGATTAATATTTAATAAACACAGGTTTAGTACTCACTTAATTCAATATCTTCAATAAATGGGGTTATAGTAGAGACTATATAATAGATAGGCACACCTGTGAACACCTGGGAACTTTTTATTGTTGTCTCCCCGGAGGGGAGTCCTCTGCTGCCATGGGTGGTGTGAAGAATGATGCGTATTGCGTCAAAAAAGGCGGGGCTTAACTCGGGTGCCGGGTGGAGGGCTTAAAAGAAGGCTGAGGGGAAGGAGCAACACTGGGGGAATGAGTGGAAGTGGCTAGAGTTTCAATAGAAACTCCTCACATCCGGAGGAATCAGCCTCTTTCCCGGAAACCCGGTAAAGCAGTGTCAAAACCGGAGTCTCCGGGGCAAATCAGGAGAGTTCCCAGGCGTGTAGATTGGTGTTTACTTACCCTTCCTTGGCCCCAGACTGAATGGCTACCTGCTGTATCACCCCCAGTTCTCCTACTGTGCTCCCCTGTGGGTTCCTCTGTCCCCCCTCCCTTATCCTATTCTCCTCTCCTGTTGGTCCACCCCACCCCCCATCCTTTATATTGGACCTCCGTGTCTCCACTATTACATCACAGCCAGTTAATCAGTGTTACCGCTTTAACATTAACCCTTTAAGTGTCAGAGCGTTACACAAGTAAGCAAGCAAATATGCCACTAAGGAGGGATCATAACACACACGCACACATACTGCCCGCTTTAACATTAACAGTTTGAGTTCATGCACTGCTGCGAGTCCGAGACTGTCATGTGACTCATGTCGCCATTTTAAACCAGTCCAGAGGCGACCATGACATCATGAAAGACTTTCAAAAGCATACCTGGTTCTTAGGGTTAAAAAATATAAGAAACCGCTTTAGCTGCTATCTTATGTTTTTAACCCTCTAAAAAAAGATTAGAAACACACCACGCTGTGCTGGGATTGGGAAACAAACAATGTCGAATAACAATTCCAAACTAAGCAAAAAAAATATATATAGAAATAATCTCTCATTTAAACTTTAATGTCAAAGAAGAGGCTCATTGTGGTCTCCCCCGTGATGACTGCACAACACAAATTACAATGCTGTGGCTGCTGCTGCCCCACTGCCCTGCTCTCTATCGCCTCACATCCTCCTCTGGGTGCAGTTGCGGCTCCTCTGGTGGCTGGTGCGCAGACGCAATGTTCTAAAGACGTTACGCTGCATCTGACGTCACCAGCGACCAGCTAAAATTAATGAAGGAATTGGGACAGGCAGTGAGTCAGGCAGTCTGACTCTGGTCTGAAGTGCTCCTTCGGCACTTATTGATTCAGATTTGGGCTGGCTCGGCAGTGTTAATTCAAGCTTCCCTAATGAAAAAAAAGTGGTGAGGGAGCACTTAGAGGAGGACAGGATGGTCACTGTGATGAGGTGAAGAAAAATTGGGGGGGCACATGGGGGGACACGGTAGAATTTAGGGGGGGCACTGGCCCCCTCTGGCCCCCCCCCTAGTGACGCCACTGCATTTCACTGATGTCAGCTCCTTCATCATTTCTCCATATGACACTAAGTAAAACTAGAGAAGGGCTCTTTACTGGAAGGTACATAAATATGTATATTCATTCCAGTGATGTCAGAGGAGATACTGACAGTGCTGTGTGCCGTTTGTTACATTATCATAAGAATGTAAATGGTAGAATTCTGTCAGGGGATAGTAAAAAATGGGAAATCACTGTTACCAAAATAAAAGTCTGAAGTGTTTATTTTTAAGTAAATAATAATCATATATTGAATATCTTCAGGATTTTCAAGAAGAGCAGAGCAGCAAAGAGATCCTGCTCATCACCAAACAACATGGTGGAGGAAATTGGGACATCAGATCAAGGACAAAATTTGGAGCATATGGTTTCAGGGACCCATTCCAGCTGCAGTGCAGGTAAATGGACGGTATAAATGATAGGGTGCTGCTCAGGGCCGGATTTACATCTCAGGAGCCTGTAGACACAGAAATCTGAAGTGCCCCCCTTGGCCATCTCCACTGGACACCTCCACAATGCTCCTAATCTCCACATTGCCCCCATCATCGCCATATTGCCCTCACATTGCCCCCATCAGCTCCAACTTGCCCCCCATCAGATCCACACTGCCCTCACATTGCCTCCACCATCTCCAACTTGCCCTCCATCAGCTCCAACGTTTCCCCTTCCATCGCCATATTGTCCACACATTGCCCCCCATCAGCTCCAACTTTCCCCCCATCGCCCCCACCATCTCCAAATTGCCCTCCATCGGCTCCAACTTGCCCCCCATTAGCTCCACATTTCCCCCCATTAGCTCCACATTGCCCCCACCATCTCCATATTGCACTCACATTGCCCCCCATCAGCTCCAACTTGCCTCTCATCAGCTCCACATTGCCCTCACATTGCCCCTCAACCCATCAGCTCCAACGTGCCCCCCATCATCTCCACATTGCCCCCACCATCTCCATATTGTCCTCCATAGGCTCCAACTTGCCCCCCATCAGCTCCACATTGCCCTCACATTGCCCCCCACCCCATCAGCTCCACATTGCCCCCACCATCTCCATATTGCCCTCCGTCGGCTCCAACTTGCCCCCCATTAGCTTCACATTGCCCCCCACCATCTCCATGTTACCCTCACATTGCCTCCCCCCCATTGTCCGTTTCCTACCTCCCTCCGTTGTCTGTTTCCTACCTCCCCCTGGCAGGAGATCTGTCATCTGTGCCTCCTTTGGCACAGTCCTGTAGCTGCTGGAGCTCCCGCGCGGTCTCCTATTCCGGAATGCAGAGCGCTGGGAGATTATGTCATCTCCCAGCGCTCTGCATTCCTAAAGAGCCAACGAGGGACCTCAGCACTTACAGGACTGTGCCAAGGAGGCACAGATGACAGATCTCCTGCCAGGGGGAGGTAGGAAACAGACAACGGAGGGAGGTAGGAAACAGACAATGGGGGAGGAAATGTGAGGGCAACATGGAGCAGGCGCCAAGGCTAATTTAAAAAAAAAAAAAAATAAAATTAAAAAGAGCGATCCTAATTACAGGTGCCCCTCTGTGGGTTGCGCCTGTAGGCAGATGCCTACTGTGCCTTATTGTAAATCCGTCCCTGGTGCTGCTCAGTGCTCAGTTACATGGAGGGTAAGAAACACTTCATTATTTCACCACTGTGAGGCTGATGAACAAAGAAGAACTGGAGCAATTCTAGAGTGCATGCACTGCACCTTATGGGACAAATAAAATCCCCAACATCCTTACTGATTGAAATGAGGCTTTAAACCCCTTGAATGCTAGAGAGGTATCCAACACAATGCTTTGTAATGGACTGGAGATATCTCTAGAATTCAAGGGGACAATGAGATTCCTCTGGCCACACCCACAATTCAGAAAGTGGGTGTGGCCATCACCTATGAGACACCCAAAAAAAATTTGGAGCTGTAGGCAGCTGCCTATGTTGCCTATTGGGAAAACCGGCCCTTATAGTTTATATATTTTACTCTTTATCATTAGAATTTTGAGAACTATGTATTCTAATAAAATGATCTATTCAGAGTCCATATGATCTCTGTTATATGTAAGTGTATAATTCCCCTTTACAGTGTATCCTTACCCCTCCCTCCTTTCCCATTTCACTGATGTCAGCTCCTTCACCATTTCTCCATATGACACTATGAACGTAAAACAAGAGAAGGGCTCTTTACTGGAATGTACATAAATATGTATATTGATGGCAGTGACATCAGTGGCAGTGGCGTAACAATAGGGGTTGCATCTGCGACCGGGCCCTTCACTCTCAGGGGCCCGGCCGCCCCCTGCGACCCCCTTGCCACAAGCCTGCAGCACAGCTGATGTCCCGGCGGCCAGCGCTCGAGTAATGCAGAGCGCTGGGAGATGACATAATCTCCCAGTGCTCTGCATTACTAAGGACCGTGTGGGAGCTTGTCACACACAACTCTAGACCACCAGGAGATAGGAGGACGGGGGTCAGTAGGGGCAATGTGGTGATGGGGGCATTGTGGAGATTGGGGGGAAATGTGGAGAATGAGGGGCATTGTGGAGATTGGGGGGGGGGAAATGTGGAGCATGAGGGGCATTGTGATGGGACCATTGTGGAGATTGGGGGAAAATGTGGAGCATAAGGGGCATTGTGATGGCGGCATTGTGGAAGGGGCAATGTGGTTGAGGGGGGCCAATGTGGTCGGAGGGGGGCCCGTGGCAATTCTTGCACCAGGGCCCCGTGGCTTCTAGTTATGCCTCTGGTCAGTGGAGATACTGACAGTGCTGTGAGCCGTCTGTTACATTATTATGAGAATGTAAATGTCACAATTCTGTGAGATAGTAAAAAAATGGGAAATCACTGTTACCAAAATAATAGTCTGAAGTGTTTATTTTTAAGTAAATAATAATCATATATTGAATATCTTCAGAATTTTCAAGAAGTGCGGAGCATCAAAGAGACCCCGCACATCACCAAACCACATGGTGGAAGAAATTGGGACATCAGATCGGGGACAAAATTTGGAGTATATGGTTTCGGGGACTCATTCCAGCTGCAGTGCAGGTAAATGGACGGTATAAATGATAAGGTGCTGCTCAGGGCCGGATTTACATCTCAGGAGCCTGTAGGCACAGAAATCTGAAGCACCCCCACCTTTGCCATCTCCACTGGACACCTCCACAATGCTCCTAATCTCCACATTGCTCCCATCATCGCCATATTGCTCTAACATTGCCCCCATCAGCTCCAACTTGCCCCCCATTAGCTCCACATTGCTTCTACCATCTCCAGTTTGCCCCCCATCAGTGCCAACATATCCCCCACCATCTCCATATTGTCCTCACATTGCCCCCCATCATTGCCCCAACATGAAGTAAATGCTCTTTGAACAGGACAATGTACAAATATATTAAAAATTAAGATTAGGATTATAGGTTAGGGATGTAACATTTGAATAGATTTTTACATATGCTACCTGTAAGTATGTGGTATTTAAAGTTATAGAAAAATAATTCATTCTTCGTTGTTACTTTTCCTTTAAAGAATTAGAAAACATTTGTTATAAACATGTATATTGTAGGGTTCTTCTGTTGAGTAGAAACATGGTAGTCACAGAACCACACATACATTGTCTGACACCCCAGCCTTGTTCCACTGTTCAATCTAATGGTAGTCACAGAACCACACATACACTGTCTGACAAAACAGCCTTGTTCCACTGTTCAATCTAATAGTAGTCACAGAACCACACATACACTGTCTGACAACACAGCCTTGTTCCGCTGTTCAATCCACTGGTAGTCACAGACCACACATACACTGTCTGACACCCCAGCCTTGTTCCACTGTTCAATCCACTGGTAGTCACAGACCACACATACACTGTCTGACACCCCAGCCTTGTTCCACTGTTCAATCCACTGGTAGTCACAGACCACACATACACTTTCTTGCACTGAAAGGGTTAAAATAATGCCTGCTCATTCAAAGTCATAACATTATCCCATAGCAAAATACTTGCAACAAATGTTTATTGTTGATAAATTGCCCAGTTTGTACAATGGTCACGCTCAGTCCGCTTGCCTCTGTGGCTATCTGACTTAGGTAAGCGGACTGGCACTCATTATAATGGATGGAGCACATGAACATGCTCCGTGTATGCAGACATATTGACCTGGACGTCCTTATGCATGAGAGAGCACCAGGTCATATGCAACCCTCCTCCGTCATCAGAGGAGAAGAGCCACTACAAGGAGAGGGCAAATGAATACGATTGACAGGCTGCAGGCTGGAGCTGTACCCACAGCCTGAGAGCAGCTGATGTCATGAGCAAGACTTTAAATGCTTTTTCCTCAGCAACTACATGGTTGTAAATAAAAAACCAAAGGATGTCAACTTCAACTATGATACACTACAAGAGAAAGTCAATGTTTAATAAGGTGAAAGATTCCCTTTAATATATGACATTACTAACCCTAAAATGAGAGAAGGGCTCTTTACTGGAAGGTACATAAATATGTATATTGATGGCAGTGACGTCAGTGGAGATACTGACAGTGCTGTGTGCCGTCTATTACATTATCATGAGAATGTAAATATCACAATTCTGTCAGGAGATAGAAAAAAATAGGAAATCACTGTTACCAAAATAAAAGTCTGAAGTATTTACTTCTTTTTAAGTAAATAATAATTATAAATTGAATATCTTCAGAATTTTCAAGAAGTGTGGTACATCAAAGAGACCAACACACATCACCAATCAGTGTGATAGAAGAAATGGGAACATCTGATCAGAGACAACATGTGGAACAGGAGGTTTGGGGGAGTCGTTCCAGCCGCAGTGCAGGTAAATGGATGGTATAAATGATACGTTGCTGCTCAGTTACATGGAGGGTAAGAAACACTTCATTATTTCACCACTGTGAGGCTGATGAACAAAGGAGAACTGGAGCAATTGTACAGTGAATGAACTGCACCCTATGGGACAAATAAATACCCCAACATCCTTATTTTAACCCCTTGAATGCTAGAGAGTTGTCCAACACAGATCTTTGTAATGGACTGGAGACCTCTCTAGAATTCAGGGGGTTAAGTCTCTGTTACATTGATAGGAATATTGTATTTGTCCCCTATGGTGCAGCTGCAGGAGGACCTTGTGTTACTCACCAGGAAAAGCTCCTGTTTTAGGATAATTTGTGGGAAACAACAGCCCCATTTGGATCCCTTTGAGTTAAATGGGACTTTTAACCCCTTTAATGATAGAGATCTCTACCATCCAAGGGGTTAATTGTATAAATATTGTGCATCTGCCTCATTCTTAGTAGTGAAAACTATCCAGTAAAACACTGACAATCTGGTATAAACCTTTCAGAACAAAGGGGACAACCCTACTAGCCCCAGAATTCCTCCACTTTTGGCTTTACACACCTGCCCCAATGCATTCAGTAGAGAAATGATCATACATTACAGGTCCATATAAATAAAGGGCATTTCCATGATCTGAACACGACACACAGTTCACGTGCAATGCAGGACACTGTTATGTACTTCTCCTTTATGTGAGGAGACTGCCCCATTGTAGGGAACAGGGGACGTTATTCATCAGGTAAAGAGGTGCAGTTCTGGAGCAAACCAACTGCACCACAGGGTGAAATGGAAATGTTGTACATCCCCATTGATTTAAAGGGAAACTAACACCTCATGATAATCTACCCACTTACCCTACTATGGCCAGAAAATCCCAGAGACCACTATGAATTTTGCTCTTGTGTCTTTGTTCATGAGATATCATCTTGTATCAGTCCTGGATGTCATGTCCATGGGGGCGGACATGACAGTTACTAACAGGACCTCAAAGTCTGCTCACTGTACATGGTAATACTATCGCTTTAAGGACTACAGGGGTGTGCAAGTCATTGTTTTGTATTACATTGTGTACCACTCAGTCCTTAAAGGGTTAATTAGGTTCATGCCCTCTGCATGCTTCAGTTATGGCCAAAAACTGCCAGGTCCCCTCCGTGGACAGGACTCCAGGACTAAGTGGTGATGTCTG
The DNA here is from genome assembly GCA_037306005.1 of Rhinophrynus dorsalis. Taxonomy (NCBI): domain Eukaryota; kingdom Metazoa; phylum Chordata; class Amphibia; order Anura; family Rhinophrynidae; genus Rhinophrynus; species Rhinophrynus dorsalis. Next base: position 32,525,904 of record CM074723.1, read on the forward strand.
TGTAGAACAGAGGCACAAGGGCAAAATACATAGGGGCCATTAGGATTTACTGTTCATAGTAATGTTAGTGTAGGTTGTTATTAGGAGGTGTTTGTTCTCCTTTAAATGGTACTGTTAACCCCTTGAATACTTGAGATGTGTCTTAATGTGGGTTGAACTCACCATTTAAATCAATATCAGTGTTCATCCCCCCTATAGTGCAGTTGGTTTGATGAATGAGGCCCATAATACACATTATTGCTATTTTACAGGATAAGTCAATGTATAAAAACAAGGTTATCTAATATGAAAAGAAATGCTCATTATGTTTATAGCCCATTAATCTCTGATTTTACTCTTGATTCAGAATCCTGTGGACTGATTGTCATCGTACTGGCTGTCTTGTTCTCCATTGTTTTATCATCCAGGAACGTAATAGCATGTGATGTCGTCATGTATTAGTATGAAATGGACTTTGTGATAATAAAGCAGGCTAATCAGTAGGGGAACTAGTCATTGGGTGGTCCTAGTGCAATCATCTGTTTGGGCCCAAAAATATTCTCCCAGGTGTATAACTTGAACCCACTGGGACCTTAGTTCAATGGGGACCAATTGCGATGTTGGGCTGCGCCACAACTGCACGCCCTGTAGTTACACACCCTGAGGCTAATAGGTGAATGTATCAGTCTGCCTGTGCAGTCATTTTCTGTACTCACACACTGGCCTACAAACCATGCCCCTGCACTTCAGGGTATGTACCAGTGTGTGTGATTGATTTAGTATATACTGGTGCAGACACTCTGCTTTCATAAGACTTTAATGTGATCCTCCAAATACCTCCTCTATAGTATGTGCAGGAAAATGAAGTCATGTCATTACAATTTACTCTGCTCCATGACAGAACATAGTGATAAATAATACACACACAAGAACATAACACCCCAGAACCCCCAAACACCTCACCACTACCCCCTACTCTTGGAATATGAGCAGTAAATTGTAGAAGTTTCAGTATAACTAGCTTAGGAAATAGTCAATAACTATGTACAGCACCAATAGATCAATTCCAGGCTTATTTTAGCATAGTAGATTCCATGTTTATGAAGGATATACAATAGGGCATGTGTGATGATGGAGAGGGACAATAACCACTGTTCCCTTTGTTCCAGAGAACAACTGGGGGCCACAGAAGGAGCATCAGAGGGCCACATGCCATCCCAGGATCACCTGTTGCCTGTTACTTATCTAATGTAAAGAGGCAGAATGACATAACTTGCAGATTATACAGTAACTGACCAACAGAGACTGACTTCAACAAGAGACTGACCCACAAGACATGTATTTAAAGGGAAAGCTGATCTACAGAGTCTGTGGGACTATATGTACAAAGTATAGTCATTCCAGGACAAACCAACTGCACCAAAGTAGAAAATAAAATTCCCCAAAGTATATATTGCTTGAAATGGGGATATAAACCCCACGAATGCCAGAGAGATCTCCACTGCAATTACTCCACTTTTATTTTGTGCATATGGCCCTGTGTGTTTAATGAATTATGTTATTAAGACTCCATAATAGTTATGATACTGTTATTATATGTTACAGCAATTGGCTGACTGACCATATGAATATGCTTCTGACTTCCAGTCTGGAGATCGTTATTTTCTATAAGTAATTATTACTCTCTATTTCTACATTTCCAGCCATATTGCAATGACTGTATTTAATAGAAGGAACACTAAGCCCTAGACATGACCTGGGGTTTTACCCATTTAAATCCACTCTACTTCATTCAGCATCTGTATTCTTTCTCTCATATTCTTTCTATGAGAGGAATTAATCCACTGTAAAAACTTCTGGAACAAGAATGGCGGGTCAGAGTTGAGCAGGGGAGTGAAGAAGTGTGTAACAGTACACTGATCTCCCTGCAAGAAGGCCCTGGAGTTATCCTGCTGCTTCTACAGTGTGTCCTGCTGATGTCCAAGCAGTGCCCTGAGGTACAAGTGTCCGTATGCAGCGCTCTATGGGACAGAAGCAGATCCTGGTCATTTGACCATCTGGTGTTTCCTCCCAAATGCATGACTTTACACTTCCCCACATTAAACTTCATATTCCACATGTTTGCCCAATCTGACATTGTATGTAAGTCCCTCTGTAGAGAGAAAATATCCTGTTCTGAATTAATGACTTTGCATAATTGAGTATCATCTGCAAATATTGATATTTTGCTTTCTATATATATTTCTAGGTCATTTATAAACATGTTAAAAAGCAGCAGACCTGATACTGAACCCTGAGGTACTCCACTCTCCACTTTAACTGTACTGGAGAATTTTCCATTTACAACCACACACTGTTCCCTATCCTTCAGCCAGTTTTGTATCCAATTGCAAAGGTTATCTCCTAGCCCCAATTTCCTTATTTTATACACCAGCCTTCTGTGTGGTACTGTATCAAATGCCTTTGCAAAGTCTAGATATGCTACATCTACTGCCTTGGCATTGTCTAGATTGCTGCTTACCTCCTCATAGAAGCTGAAAAGATTAGTTTGGCATGATCTATTCTTCATAAAACCATGATTTTATTTTTTGTGTTGTAATCCTGAATATAGTCCCTTATTATCCCTTCTAACAGTTTTCCCACTACAGAGGTCAAACTCACTGGTCTATAATTCCCAGGTTCTGTTTTAGTTCCCTTCTTAAATAGAGGCACTATGTTAGCTCTTCGCCAATCCTGTGGCACTGAGCCTGTGGTGATAGAATCTTTAAAGAGTAAATATAGGGGTTTTGCTAACACTGCACTAAGTTCCTGAAGAACCCTTGGATGTATACCATCAGGACCCGGTGCTTTGTCGGTCTTAATTTTGTTCAATATCTACAATATTAGCGTCTTTTAAAACCAACTATTACTATCCCTTTAAAACTATAGTTTATGTGAGATTTAGTTTTATTTATTTGTCCTTTTCTGCATATTAGTGAGTACCTACTGGTAAGAAGTAGCAGTTGGGAAGGAAAATGGAATGTTGGTATCTGACACACTAGGGTCTGTCAGTTAGTACTATGTGTATTACTTTACAGATGTAGGGTGACAGTAATAACATAGAGGCTGATCTGCACCTTAATTACACTGCAGCTATATGTATTAAATTGCAGATCACTTGGTTATGTTACGGTAGGCTGACTAATAACACAGAGGCTGATTTGGGCCTGCATTACATTGCAGCTATGTGTATTACATTGCAATTCACTTGGTTATGTTACTGTAGACTGACAATAATAACAGAGGCTGATTTGGGCCTGCATTACAATGCAGCTATGTGTATTTCATAGCAGATGACTTGGTTATGTTATGTTAGACTGACAGTAATAACGCAGAGGCTGATCTGGGGCTGCATTACATTGCAGATCACTTGGTTATAGGCTGACAGTAACAACATAGAGGTTGATTTGAGCCTGCATTACATTGCAGCTATGTGTATTACATTGCAGATGACTTGATTATGTTATTTTGGACTGACAGTAGTAATGCAGAGGCTGATCTGGGCCTACATTACATTGTAGCTGACTTGGTTGTGTTACTGTAGACTGGCAGTAATAGCACAGAGGCTGATCTAGGCCTGCATTTCATTGCAGATAACTTGGTATTAATAATGTAGACTGACATTCATATTTCAGAGGCTGATCTGGGCTTGCAGTACATTGCAGCTGACTTGTTCATGTTACTTTAGACTGAAAGTAATAAAACAGAGGCTGATCTGGACCTGTATTACATTGCCGCCGATTTGGTATTAATAATGTAAACTGGCAATATCTCAGAGGCTGATCTGGACCTGCATTATTATGCAGCACACTTGGTTATGGTAGTGAAGAATTAAAATAACACAGAGGGTGATCTGGGTCTGCATTACATTGCAGCTGACTTAGATATAATAAGGTAGAATGACAGTAATAACACAGAGGCTGATATGAGCCTTCATTACATTGCAGATAACTTGATTATAATAATGTGGAATGTCATAACACATAGGGACTGATCTGGGCCTACATTACATTGTAGACGACTTGGTTATACTACTGTAGAATGACAGCAATAGCACAGGGGCTGATCTGGGCCTGCTTTACAGATAACTTGGTATTTATAATGCAGACTGACACTCATATTTAGAGGCTGATCTGGGCTTGCATTACATTGCAGCGGAATTGTTTATGTTACTTTAGACAAAGTAATAACACAGAGGCTGATCTGGACCTGTATTACATTGCAGCTGACGTGGTATTAATAATTTAAACTGCCAATATCTCAGAGCCTGATCTGGGCCTGCACTGTATTGCAGCACACTTGTTTATGTTACTTTAGACTGACAGTAAAAACACAGAGGCTGATCTGGGCTTGCATTACGTTGCATATGACTTAGTTATGATAATGTAGACTGACATTAATAACGCAGAGACTAAATTGGGAAGTATGGACCCCTAATATCTCCTAAAAAGGTACATTTGGAGGTATGGTACCCTAATATCTCCTATAGCGGGAAACTTGGGATGTATGCACCCATAAAACCTCCTAAAGATGAACACTTCAGAGATATAGAGCCCTAATATTTCCTAAAGAGGGACACTTGGGCAGTATATACCCTTATACCTCTTAACCCTTTGAGTACCAGAGGGGTACACAACGCATTGCAAGGCAATGAATTCCGTACCCCTCTGGCACTCAAAGGGTTAAAGATGGACATTGGGAGTTATGTACAAATGTAGTACTGGGTAGGTTTGGGATATTTCCCTTTGGCGCATTGCCCATACCTCCCATGTGCCCCTCTTTAGGAGGGACAGTCCCTCTTTGAGACCCAAATGCCTCTGTCCCTCTTTACCACCCTGGTGTTCCTGTGTTTAGAAGATAAGACTGTGTGGTGTATGTACATGTATCACATTGCAGTAATACAACTCACTTTAACCATTTGAGTGCCAGAGTGGTACACAACGTATTGCAGAGCAATGCGTTGCACACCCCACTGGTATTCAAAGGGTTAATGTTTGCTTAGACTTCCAGTGCAATGATCCTGTCTGATCACTCTTCAGGTGGGTTGTCATGGTCACTGAACTTTCCCCCAGAAACAATGAGCCAGTCAGCACTTGTTTTGGGCAGGTGTTGGTTCTTGTGTGATGGACATGTTGTTCAGCCTATGAGAGAAGTGAATCCACTGTAGAAACTTCTGGAACAAGAAGGGTGGGTCAGAGTTGAGCAGGGGAGTGAAGAAGTGTGTAACAGTACACTGATCTCCCTGCAAGAAGGCCCTGGAGTTATCCTGCTGCTTCTACAGTGTGTCCTGCTGATGTCCAAGCAGTGACCAGAGGTACAAGTGTCCGTATGCAGCGCTCTATGAGACAGAAGCAGATCCTGGTCGTTTGACCGGCTGGCGGCTCTTAAGCAGAGCTGAGAGCGCTATGTAGAATGAAATACTTAATTGGAATGGTGTAGAAAGTGTGCCTGGTTTGCAAGCACATTTTGTAGACTGTTCTAATTATGTATTTCATTCTACACAGCGCTATCTCGGCTCTGCTGAAGAGCCGCCGGATGGTCAAATGACCAGGATCTACTTCTGTCCCATAGAGCGCTGACGTCTGTGAAAGGGTCGGGGGGGGGAACTTTAGATGCTTCAGTCTATCAAATTGTAAAGGTTTGAGAGATGGGAGGTACTTTACTGTATTTCTGTCTTTAATATCTACAATATTAGCGCTTGTTAAAACCATAGTTTATGTGAGATTTAGTTTTATTTATTTGTCCTTTTCTGCATATTAGTGGTAAGAAGTAGCAGTTGGGAAGGAAATGGAATGTTGGTATCTGACACACTAGGGCCTGTCAGTTAGTACTGCCTAATTTGCGTGAACTAATAAATAAACCTAAAAATTCACTAAACTGTAGTTTTAACCCTTTGAGTGCCAGAGGGGTACCCAATTCATTGCTTTGCAATGCATTGCGTACCCCTCTGACACTCAAAGGGTTAAATAAAAACATTGCTAACATACAAACAGGTGATTTTGTAAGAACTTTCAAGATCATGAGTCATTATAAAGTGTTAGTTCCACATTAAAGGAGAAGTAACATCATATGGAAAGCTATGCTACGTTAGGCATTATTAAAATAATAATTTGAGATATTTCACTTTATCAGTTTATGTGAGTAAGACTGTATTGGGTGACGCAGTTATGTTTCTCACTGCTTTGACATCCCTCTAGCTCCCAAAGGGTTAACCCTTTGAGTGCCAGAGGGGTATTCAAAGCATTGTGTTGCGTACCCCTCTGGCACTTAAAGGGTTAAAAATAAGCATAGTCATACAATTTTTTTGTGGAGTGTAAAGAGGTGTCTTGTGAACCTACTTTCTCCAGTTAATTAAATAATTAGAAGGGAGGAAGAAAGTGCAGGAGGGACTGGCAGTTGGGGGGGTAATCAGTGTGGAATGTTAGTATATGGCACACGGCTGTGCCTGTCAGTACTCTATAACCTGAATAGACTGGCAAAGCTTAATATCTCATAATCTATCCTTATCACATAAAGTGGTAGAATGCGTCGCTCACTGTGAGCCGTAATCGCACATGCGCAGTAGAGAGTCTCTACTGTGCATGTGTGGTTCCGCACACAGGGAGCTTCGCTGTTAGCCATCTGGAGCTGCCTGCTAAGGATCAGCGCGGTCGGTGAGTCTTTACTGTGCATGTGTGGTTCCGCACACAGGGAGCTTCGCTGTGTGCCGTCTGGAGCTCCCCGCTAAGGATCAGCACGTTCGGTGAGTCTCTACTGCTGATGGCTGCAGTCATGCACAGTGGAGACTCGCCGAATGCACTGGACGTCTCACGTCATGTCTCTGCTTCCGGCTCCGGGGCAGCAGAGTGCACTTTAGCCCATGTATACGGGCTTCCATACTAGTTCAAAATAAAAAAAATAGTAAAAACATAGGTGATTTTGAAAGATCTTTCGAATGAACTCAAATTGTCATAACATGTTAATAACTCTTAAAAACTTGATATAGAGTGGTCTCTTTCAAAAGCTTATCTACCTGCAAATTCAATTTAAAAAACCCTTTTACTAATTATTCCAGTATTATGAAGGCCAGACATATGTCCGGGGTTTGCTATTTTCTTTTGAAGGGATTCACCTGACACTGAGGCTGGATCATCCTTGTGGGAAGGACCAGATTGATGTGAATATGGAAATGTCTCCTCTGTATTGGTCCAACAGTGTGAAAACCCTGACTGAGCAGCACCTTCCTTAATAAACTGCTAAGGGCCTTATCAGCTAACCAGGAGAGGCTCAGTTCTGGAGCAAACCAACTGCACCATAGGGGAGAAATGGAATATTTCTCAAACTCCTGTAGCTCTAAATGGGGATTAAAACCCTTTGCTGAATGAGAAGATGCCTGCATTGCATTGTGAAGCAATATACTGGAGACCCCTCTAGCATTCCACAGGCTAAAAGCCCCATTTAAATCAGTAGGGATTTTTACTTATTCCCTATGGTGCAGTTGGTTTGCCCCACTTTTTGTTAGTACATCAGTGTGAGATTCCTCTTGTTACTCCCCTTGTGTAATCCTGAGAGAAGGGTCTCCTGCTGTCTTTGTACCTTGATAGATTCAGCTGCACCTTACTGATGAGGCCCACAAAAGGCCGAAACATGTTTGAATAGCCTGTATGGTCTGTACCAGACTGATAAGAATATAGACATGTTGCCTCTGTAATGGCAATTGATCCGAACACATGACTGAGGACCTTCTGCTGGGTCTAAGCGTGTGGTTGTTATACCTCTGTTTTTAATGCGTAAAATATTAATTATTTATGCATATATGAAGCAGATATGCAGAAACAATCCGTAATCTAGACTGTGTTAAAAGATAGGCCATGTTCACTACTACTGCTATTCTGTTCTGGAATCTCAGGGGTTAATACTATTTTGCAGGGCTGGAGAAGGCCTCCTGTTTTCCTGGCTTGATTGGTAATATAGGGTTTGAGAAGGGACAAACTTCTGCTTAAACCCAATATTACTACTGCAGTTGTGCTGAGTGGGAATTTGGTTTTTCACATTTACAGTAGACAGTCCCCTGAAGTAGAGCCCCTCCAGGTTATGTACTTGTCATTAAATACTTATTAGGCTAGGCTTTTTCCTAAAAAATAAATAGGGTTACACCTATAACCTGCTCAATATTGATTATGTTAAGCACGTTAATTCAGCCTTGGCTGCAGTAAGGCTGCCTTAAGGGGTGATCTACTCCAGCCAGCACCACACTCTGCTCTGCGTTCCCTAGCATCTAGCCTTCTGGGGGCCCCTTGCTGTCTTGCTTGTATTGTGTACCTGTTGCTGAACTGAACCTTTCCTAGGGTTGCCGTTGCTCTGGGTATTCCCTGTTATTATAGCAATAGCCGTCTGCTTGTTTTCTGTGAATCAGCTCCTCCTCAGAGAGAGGTTTCAGTCAGCTCACATTGAGCGATTCCAGCTTACACACTGTTAGCCACAGAACCACACTGCACTGTCTGCCAGCACAGCCTTGGCTCACTGGTAACCATGGAGCCACACTACGAACTCTGCTAGATCAGCAGTGTTTCTTTGGTAGCCACATAACCATAATACTGTGTTTGAATCCAGATTTGTCCCACTGTTAGCCCCAGAACCATACTACTCTGGCTGTCTGTTCAGCCTTGGTCCATTAGTAGCCACAAAACCACACTCTACTCCATAGACCCACACCTGCCAGCCCAGCATTGTTCCACTGGTAGCCATAGAATCATAGTGCACTGTGTGCAAGACCAGCCTTCTTCAATTGGTGGCCAAAAAAACACACACACTACACGGTCTGCCAGCCCATCCTTGCCCTTCTGGTAGCTACAGGAGCCCATTACATTGTCTGCCAGGCCTGGTAGCCATAGCACTGAGCTCCAGTGTATGCCATCCAAGCCTTGTGTCATTGGTAGCCACAGATCCTTCCAGTCTTCTTCGACTGTCCACTAGTAGTCACGTACTTATACTGTCAGCAGTCTCCCTCAAAACCACCGCTGGGTCCCCTTGCAATTAGAGCCTCCAGTGCTCTTGAGCTCTGATCAGAAGCAGCCTGGGGAGAAGGAGGGAAGGATAAGTATTGGTGGTGAAAGTAGAATGTGTCTGTGAGGAGTCGATGCTGCTTATCTGTTATCAGAGCTCTGAGTACTCACTGGAATGTGCATGTGTCCTGCTGCTGTACACTGGGAGAATCAACACATGAGCACAGGAAACAGTGTAGTGTAGTAAACAGTAGAGTTTATGGCAGTGGGACATCCGGACTCTGGGGAGTGCTTGGAGCACTGGTAACAGTTCATAAGTACTGAGTAGTGTATGGAAACAAACTGGTGTGCAAAAGATTTGTTTTCTTCTATAAATCACTGCATGGGATAGCTTGACCTAGAGACTAAAGCTTTTCCATAAGTGACATTATCAGTGCCACCTGCTGGTCACATTGAACATTGCAGTTATTGGTTTTGAAAGGAAAAAATCTCCTAGCAGTAGAAGTGCCCAAATTCTACTTAGAGGAAAATAATTACAATATTTAATATTTTTTAATAACAACCCATTTAAAGGCAAAATAACTAGGGCTGCACCGATACCGATACTAGTATCGGTGCCGATACCAGCATTTACGCGAGTACTTGTACTCGCGCAAATGAGGCCGATGCCAGCACCGATACCCTGTGTCAGGGTTGGTGCTGCAGAGAGGGAGCCCGGGGAGCTGCTCACAATGCTCCCCGGTCACCTCTCTCACTCCTGTAGCGTCGGAGTGTTGCCGCGGGTTACCATGGCAACGCTCCGACACTGACTTCTGCCGGGGCTCGCGAGAGAACAGCGAGCACCCGGCAGAGGAGGGTAAGGGAGGCAAGATGGGGCAGAGAGTGGGGTGAAGAGGGAGAAAGAGGCAAAAGGAGGGGGGCAAGAAGAGGCAAAAGGAGGGGGGATCAACAGAGAGAGGCAAAAGGAGGGGGGATCAGGAGAGAGAGAGAGGCAAAAGGGTAGGATCAAGAGTCAAGGAGGGGGAGAAAGGGGGATCAAAACAGAGAGAAAGCCAAGGCAAAAGAAGGGGACGCAAGAGGGGGAGAATGAAGCAAAAGGTGGGAATCAAGTAGGGGAGAAAGAGTCAAAAGGGGAGAATCAAGAGGTGGTGTGTGTGTGTGTATATATATATATATATATATATATATATATATATGTATGTATGTATAATATATTTCAAGTACTCACCGATACCAATTACCTATACTTTTTTTTGCGGTCATTTGCCAGTTTTCCAAGTACCTAAAGCATATAGGTACTTGGAAAACTGGCAAATGACCGCAAAAAAAGTATCGGTAATTGGTATCGGTGAGTACTTGAAAAAAGTATCGGTACTCGTACTCGGTCTTCAAAAATTGGTATCGGTGCATCTCTAAAAATAACACCTCATTATAAACTTCCACTTAACTTACTATGGCCAGAAAATCCTAGTGACCTGTACGAGCCTTTCTTAACGTCATAACATTTTTATTTCATCCTTGAGGTCATGTCCATGGAAGCAGACATGGCAGCTGCTGGCTGGTTTATCAGGCAGAGTGCATCAGCCTACTTAACTCTTTAAAGACCCAAGAGGTGCACAATACATTGTGAAGCAATGTTACACAACCTCTGGTCCTTAAATGGGTAAGATTACCAGGTGTGGTGGGAGGATTTTGTCACGTGGTCCTGCCAGCCATTTCCGCCTCCGTGGTCATGTCATCCAGGACTGATTGATGATATTATCTCTTGAACAAAGGCACAAGGGCAAAATTCATAAGGGACATTAGGATTTTTATCCATAATAAGCTAAGCGGAGTATTATTATTAGAAGACGTAACTGCTCATGTAAAGTTCCATTTGAATCATTGTTAATGTGTACTTGTTACTTATGGAGTGCGGGTGTGTGTCTGAGATTAGCTGCACTAATGTACATATGCCCCATTGTCACTGACTTTTACTCAGTCTACTGCATATTATTTCTCTTTATTTGTTTCTCAGGACTTTCTCACAGTTATGAACCAGCACAGTCTGCACTGGTGACTCTCAGATGATGGAAGGCAAGGCAGCCTGAATATTGAACACGGGGACCTTTCCACTGTGGTGCTACCCAGGGGATACACTGATTCAGTGGACCAGAAAAGCAATGAGGGAAAGACCTGGAAACTGAAGTATTCACTGGTGAATCGACTTGTAGTGTTAACAGCACAGACAAGTACCACATCTGCTTCTCCTTATTAGAATGTAAGGATAAATACTGCCAGTAGTTTCCAACCAGCTTACGATCCTACCTGGAAGATTGTACCAAAGTCTCAGGTGGATAGGAACATTCCACCAGTGGAGAAAGCAGGGAAAGGAGTGTGTCTGAAAAACATAAACTTGTCAACAAGTATAATACAGTTACTGCGGGATACAGTCATGGAAATGATTTGGCAGACACTGTCACACCTTCAACATCTGAACAGTGATTGACCATTCCCACTAATGTGTACAAAGTTTACAATGATGGTGGTTTCTTCCAAGGTGTGTTCTCCAGCAACAACAGAGTATGTCATGGACATCCCAGGTTAAAGCTCTTCCAGCTCGGGAATCTTCAGGAGAACATTCGTCTTCAAAGCGTTCTCAGGAAATCTTGCACAACAGATTCTGTCAGCTGTATCAAACCCCAGTCTAGACACATCAAATAGACGTCTTGAAAAACCTCACATGATTTTCAGCTCACCAAACTTCAGTTCAACACCACAAACATTGGCTAAAAGTCTCAAAGGTTGAAAGACTAAATACACCTGTGTAGCAAACTCTACATGAATCTCTCCCTGCTAAAAAAAACAAAACAAAACAAATATCCCCTGTTGGCAAGAAAACTGCAAGCAGGGAAGAAGATAGAATTAAATCTCCGTGTGTGATGGCCAAGGGGAAGAAGTTGAAATGACTAAGAATAAATGGAAGACCGAGAGTTCAGGACAGGTATTCACAGACTTTGTGCAAACCCTATCCAGCCAGGCTAGCACGTTAAAGCAAGCTCGATGACCAATGACATGTAGAACTGATGGTAATGCTTCCTGTTTCTCTGGGAGAGGGACAACGTGACCAATGTCTTAAAAAATGACTACAAAGTGAAATGCTGGACCAAAATTATCCAGTGAAGAAACAGCTCAAGGTGTGAACTGTTCATTGAAAGGGTGATGGGGGTTCTTAAATAAATATTAACCCTTTAAGTACCAGAGGAGTGTGCTGTGCTTTGACAAGCAATAGATTGCACATCCCTCTGGGCTTTAAAAAGTTAAAAGATAAGTAAAGTTTTATGACCTGTATCTTAGGGCTTTTCCTGCTGAATAAAACAAATCTACTCCCAACACTGGGACATGCTTAAGGGATAGTAATACTTCATTTTATCTTTATTTTATTTTGTAGGCATTAAAAAAACATGAAGAATGATATAAGTCTTATCTCTCAAACCGATTTGGAATCCGGTCCGTGGACCAGCTGTGGCTCTACAGCAGAGCCGAGATTGTGAGATATAAGAAGAACTACTTGATTCAAATAGCCTACAAAGTGTGCCTGGTTTGCAAGCACACTTTTTAGACCCTTCCAATGAAATCGTTATTCGGCTCTGCTGAAGAGCTACAGGTTGATCTGCGGACCAGATTGCAAATCTGACAGCTAGATGGCAGACTTGACCATTTTGCTCAGTGAGGGGAAACGTTGCTTGTGAATATCTCTCAAACCATAAAGGTTTGAGAGATAAGACTTATATCGTTCTTCATGTTTTTTTAATGCCTACAAAATAAAGATAAAACTAAGTATTACTATCCCTTTGGTTCAAAACCTTTTACATTTCTGTCACTATGTGGTGGAACTGTTACTATCACGTTCTATAGAGAAGTGCAGCCCAAGAATTGCCTCTCCCCTACACTGAACTAACTGTCTGGACCCCAGGGGCCATATTCATTAAGATAATTAAATAAAAAAACAGTGCATTAGGGACCTCTCCAGCATTCAGGTGGTTAAAGGTCCAATTTAAATCAGCTGGAATTTTCAGTTTCCTCTATGGTGCATTTGTATTGCTCCAGAATTGCACCTTTTTATTGATGAATATGGCCCCAGGTAGCACTGTTTCTAAAAGTTTAATATAAAAAGCCAACAGTGAAGCGGGTGAACTGTCAGAAAATGGTACAAACCAACTGCACCCTAGGGAAGTAATGTATTGGATTCCTTTGTAACATTCAAGGGGTTTAACCCATTTTCATTAATATTTGTTTGTTCCCTATGTCAGTGGTTCCCAGCCCTCTACTCTGGGACCCTTAACAGGACAGGTCTTTAGTGTTTCCCTTCTTGTGCACAAGGGAATTAATTCAATGACTGAGACTCTGATTTACTTACTTGGGTACAGACAGAGAAATCCTAAAGACTTGGCCAGTTAGGGGTCCCTGAGGAGAGGGTGGAGAACCACTTAATGACGAGTGACGTACCAGGACTGTCACCTGAACTTCATTGTCGCAGCGTGCCTCTGGGCATCTGGGAGGCTGTAACTGACTGTTCCATGATCGGAGCAGTCCGTTTCAACCTTTCCCCAGGTCGTGATACATGTGATCGCTGGTACATAGATCACATGTGCCAGCTGAGCCAATGACAAAGGCAATGTATAGAATACTTTGCATTTGTCAGTATTCTCAACCTCCTCCTCACAGTGATAGTGAGACAGAGAGCAGCAAAGAATACTGATCCCCACATGGGGGAAGGGCCACAATGGGGGCATTTTTCAGTAAATTTTACATGCTGTTTCAGAACTAGAACAGTTTTGGTCACTTGATGACCTACTGCCTTCTTTTTGTGTCACTGAATAAATGAGTTAGTACTAGCTCAAAGTATTTTATTTGCACAGACTAATTTATAAACATACATACTGACATTTCAACAAACAGTATGTAAGTTTTATTGCTGAGGAGAAATATGAGACACACATATATAATATAAACACACCACATAGTCTGACCTCCTAAAAGAAGATGACTCAGTTGGTTAATGCACCAGGTGTAGAACCTGTTCAAGCCTCAAGGTTGTAGGTTCCAGTCCTGGCAAGGCGAGCTCATCCTGTCACAGCTCTGAGGTAGATAAAATGAGTCCAGGAAATACTTGAAAACGAGACATAATCTCAAAGTATTCTTCCTGGTAAAATACTTTCTTAAAAAAAAAAAAAAAAAAAAAAAAAAAAAGAGGAAAACCTGTAAATAGTTGTTTGTTTGTGGTTTTTTTTTTTTTCCCTTCATTTTTTTTTCTCATTTTTATTTTTATCAAATGAAATGGTGGGTTAAATGTGCTATCAAAAAAGAAGCCCTATTATTTTATTTCTGTGCTGATCCCTCTGTCATTCTCTCCTCCCCTCTCCAGGACTCTTATCATCAACATAGGTTCTGTCTTTTTTTTTTTTTTTTTTTTCTTCATAGGAGGCGGGGGCGCTGATGAGTCCGTGACAACATGATTTTCATTGTTTTTTTTGCACCACATGTATTTGACAGGTCCTCTGGTGTACAAAGTCATTTTTGTCTGTTGTCCAATATAGCTTACAGGTACCATGGGGAGGCGACAGCTCCTCCCAGTAGGCTGGTACAATTCTTGAAGAAGTGCAGGGTGGAGCCTCCCCCTCCTCCATATCAGGCTACCTAGCCACTCCCCTCTCCAGATAGATTTGTTCCAAGTCCTGGTTGGATGGCTGAGAACAGTTCTGCTTGGTTTTTAGTTATTTTATTATTTATTTGTTAGATATGGAGTGTCCAGTTTCCCCCATTAGGCGGATTACCATTACTGGCTTCCCCTGGAGGATTGCCCAGTTATCAGGTGCTGTTGTGGACCCCTCGCAGTCCTGGGAGAGAATCATCCAACCCATGTCTCTCTCTCCAGAAGGAGTCTGTCTGAGGCTTCTTCCTTCCCAATGGTAATCTGAAGAAAGAAGACCTGCAAAAAAGGTGAGCAACCCTTTGAGTGCCATGGTCCTCTTGTACCACTGTCCGTACACGGGTCCTTCTGGAATTCTTCATAACTCCTGCACTCATGTTGGGTGATCTATTCTCTGTCTCTTGGGTCTTTGGAGCATTTTGGGGTGAAATGTGGTGATGAACCCCTTCCCTGCTAGCTTTGCTGGTTTTTAGCACTCATGTTTCCTTTGTGTGAGTTTTTATTACTTATTATGCGTTCTGTGGTGCTTTTGGGGGCTTTTATTCACATTTTAAACGTTTTCATTTGTTTTTTTTTGTTTTTTTTTCTTTCTTTTAAATTTTTGCTCCTTTAAGAGCGGGCTTTACCGCAACTCTGCAATGCTCCATTGAACTCTATGGGACAGGCTGCTTTGGGACACATCTCTGCAACAGCTCCACGTTCCCAGTTG
Source organism: Rhinophrynus dorsalis (assembly GCA_037306005.1). Lineage (NCBI taxonomy): Eukaryota > Metazoa > Chordata > Amphibia > Anura > Rhinophrynidae > Rhinophrynus > Rhinophrynus dorsalis. The sequence continues at coordinate 32,541,307 of CM074723.1, forward strand.
AGAGAGGGCCCATTCTTCTTGTCTACCCTTGCCCTACATTCCGGTTAACATCCTCAGTACCTAGGGGTCCCTGGGGGGGTTCAGGTTCTGCTTTTGATACTCCTTTAAAGGGAAACTATTTCCCATAGACGTCAGTTTAGTGGGCTATTCTCTGATTGGCTCTGGATTCGGTCGCCATTTTCTTTCTCTCTTTACATGAGTATCCTATGCAGGGCTTGCATTCCTTTACTCTCCTCCACAGGTTAACTCTTCGCTTTCCAGATATGTACTTTTTAGGCTTTCTGGGTTGGACTTTTTAATCTGGTCGACAGGTTCTCCACTACTGTAGACAATTTTCTCCTGTTATGATGTCGGATCCTCAGGGACATGGGGCTAGGCCTAAGGCTAAGGACTCAGGGGAGTCATTAACCCCCCTTGCTCATTGTTCCTCATGCGAAGTGGGGCTTCCCAGAGAGTTCTCAGGTCACTTATGCCCCTCGTGCTGTGGCTCCTGCTTCTCAGCCAGGGCCCTCCAGCCATGAACAAGAACCACATTTGGTCAAGGACTTAAAGTCATCTATGGCACAGTTTCCCCTTTCTCTTCAGGGGGTTCTCCAATCCTGGAAACCCCCCACTTCTTTCATGTTTGTGGCTCCTAAGGCCCCTGACATTCCTGATTTGTCTGATTCCTCTGAGGAGGAGTCATATGAGGAGTCTGGAGATGGAGTGTGTTCAGAAGGGGCTTCTTCCCAGTTTCATGGTGACCCCTTTCAGCCTGACCCTGAACCCTTAACATTCCTGTTAACCCTGTAGAGTCTGTCTACTTCTGATGTCTTTTCCAGGTGCAAGAAGTCATGTACTGCTCTTCCGCCTAATCCCACTCTGGATCAAATTATCTTGGATGAGTGGAATACTCCTGACAAGCATCTCACTCTTTCTAAGAGATTTTCTAAGCTGTACCCCTTCTCTAATGCGGCTTTGGCTCAGTGGGCTACACCTCCTCAGGTTGATCCCCCCTATTTCTAGGCTTTTCCACTGCTTTGCCCACTGTGGATGGTTCGGCGCTTAAGGATTTAGCTGATGGGAAGCTGGAGGCTTTCCGGAAGTCTGCCTTTGCTGCCATTGGTGCGTCCATGAGGCCTACCATGGCTTCGGCATGGGTTAATAGAGCCATTGCCGTAGGGCTGCAACTAACGATTATTTTGATAATCGATTAGTTGGCCGATTATTTTTTCGATTAATCGGATAAAAAAAATGCTAATTTTTCATTATTTAAACTGATTTAATGAACAGTGTTAAAAACAAACAGCAGAATAAAAAACTTTACACATTAACGTGTCATTGTTATTATTTTACTATGGGGTCTATGCACCTCTCTCTCCGGATGTCATCAGTGCAGGAAGTAAGACAGCAGTATCCGGCGGCTGTGGGGCTGCTGGGCGGCACAACTAATCGCTGCACAACGAATCGATAATGAGAATCGTTGACAACGATTCTCATTATCGATTTTTATCGATTTCATCGATTAGTTGTTGCAGCCCTACATTGCCGTCTGGACTGCACAGCTGACTGATGCTGTCCGCAAGAGTGCCTCTCAAGAGGACCTTTTATCCATTTTGGCCAATATCACTCAGGCTCCGCTCTATATTACTGATGCCCTGTTTGATGCTCTTAGGCTTGAGGCTAAGGCCTCTCTGCCTTCTCTGTTGCTTCCAGACACACACTGTGGATCAAGATTTGATCCTCTGACCTAATATCTAAGTAATCATTGGTTTCTCTTCCATCTCTTTTTGGCCCTGAATTGAAGAACATCATTAGTGAAGCCACTGGGGGCAAGAGCACCTTGTTGCCTCAGGTTCCTAAGCACAATACCCAAGCGAGGAAGCAGCATCTTTTGCGTCCCCGCCATAGTGAAATGCAAAGACCGAACCAGGTTGCGCCTCAGGCCAGCATTCCACGCTCCATCCCCAAGTCCAAGCAGCGTTAGAGGTCTAAACACACCTCCACTAAACCCAAATCCGCCAAACCTGCTTCAGTATGACTTGCCGAACCCTGATCCGCATACAACTGTGGGTGGTCACCTGCAACACTTTTAAGTACTTGGACAGGCTCTGTTGTGGATCAGTGGGTATTACAGGTGGTCTCAGGAGGGTACAGGATTCCCTTCACATGCCCTCCAGTCACTAAATCAGCCTGAGCAAAATAATCGAAGTATTCCAAAATGTTATATAAAAAAGATGATTGGGTGGAATTAAGGGCATAAATTGTAGCAAAGGTAAAAAGTCAGGGTCCGTTTTCTGTTCCTACTGAACACAAGGAACAGACTTACGTATGAAGATACTCGTAACCTCACATTTATCTACATTAAATGTCACCTGCCACTTTTCTGCCCATTCACTCAGTTTATCTAAATCCTCTGGCAGAGGAAAAACACCCAGCCCTGTATATATTTCCTTGCACAGCTTAGTGACGATTGAGAAGCTGCTTTCAATTCCAACTTCTAGATCATTAATAAACAAATTAAAAAGCATTGGGCCCTGGACTGAGCCCTGTGGCACCCCACTTACAACTTTAGACCAACTCTCTGCTATCTATCATTTAACGGGTTCTCAATCCATTTACAGATATCATCTCCCAATCCGAAGCCTTTTAGCCCCTAGAGTGCCAAGCACTTACAGTGTACGAGAGTGGACAGCTGTACCTGCTGTGCCACGCTCGTACGTTGTGCATCTAAAATGCGGTCACTGCATAAGCCAATATAACCGGCTTGCAGTGGCCGCATTTTAGCTAAAATGCTGGCACTCTTGGGGGGTCATGAGGATCACTCCCCATGCCTCCCCAGTTTTTGATCTCCCAGCCGATTGCGCTGGGAGATCAGTATCTCCAAAGCAGAAGCGGAGCTTCTCCGTTCCCCTCTCTCCTACCCGAACTTCCAGGTAAGAGTGGGTGAGACCGGGGGAAGCCTCCTAACGTCATCGGTGACATGATCACCGATGACGTTAGAACCGTTTCTCCGGTCCCATTCACTTCTACCGGTGGTAGGAGAGAAGGGCAAGAGAGCTTTTGCTCTCCTGCGGTCGCCACATTGATCTCCCAGCACAATTGGCTGGGTCCAACGCAGTGCTTTGGCACACACTTATTTTTTTTATTCTGCCCTTGTTGGGGGGGGTCATTATAAGTAGATCTGATGCCACAACGAGGTGTGAATAAAAAAATAATACAAGACAAAAAAATTAACCCTCTGTGTGCCACAGGGGGACCAATGCATTGCTTTGGAATGCATTGTACACCCCTCTGGTAGACAAAGGATTTTTCTTTTTTTTTCTTTTTTTTTTTCCACCCTTTATTTTTTATTCAGATCTCATTGTGGGGCATCAGTTCTGATCCCTCCAATGCGGTCTACCCAAAAATATATTTTTTTGGGGGAAAAAAACACCAAAAAACCTGCATGTGTCACAGGTGGGTACAACACAAGTGGTTTGCAATGCGCTGGACCCCCTGTGGCACACACATTCTTTCCCATTTATTTTTTATTTAGACATTGTTGGGGGCATGAGAAGTGGTACTGATGACCCCTCAATGAGGTATGAATAAAAAAAAATAATGGCAAAAAAATTAACTCTTTTGTGTGCAATGCATTGGACACCACTGTGGCATGCACACAAAATGCCTCCAATCCCCCCCCCCGCCCCCAGCCTGATTCCATTGCCTACTGGAAGACCCAAGTACCAGTAGGCACTGGATTCAGGCTGGGAATCAAACAGTGTATGAGGGGACATACAGTGCAGACTGGTAGTCACTGATCCCCCATTTGTACTTACCTCCCCACCGCCACACTTGCTTACTGCCCACTGGTAGATATACCCACTTACATAGCCTGACCCCTCGTCTCACCCCCCCCCCCCCAACCTGGTTTCACTGGCAGTCACAAGTCCTCACGTTAACTGACTGATCACTGGTAGCAATAGAATCACACATACACTGTTTGCTTCCCCATCCTTGTTCCACCGGTAGCCACGCTCCTGGCACCCATTATGGTATGCCAACAGCAGTGGGGCACCATTTTTTGTAGGCTTGTAGGAGGTCCTCCTAGGAAATCCCATGGTGTTGAACCATTTCCTTATCTTTGAAGTGACTGATTTGTAAGAAACATTTTTTTTAATTTTTTTTCTGTAGCACCACATTCTGGAAATAGTTGTGCACTCTAACTTAGGGGTAGAAAGGCAAGTGACGCCTCATTAGATGCGACAGGTTATCTTCTTTCCAAAATGGCATGGTTTCTGTACCCTTTCTTCACGTCTGTAGTTGATATAACCATTTTTGTATAGACAAGTATTATTAGAAAAATCAGAGGTTGTGGTAGGTGTAGTTTTGCACTTCTAGCACCCCCTGCGGTATGTCAGCTCATACCAATGGGGTGCTATTCTTCTTCTAAGAGCACTAGCTAACAAATACAGTTGGAAGCCCCATCATTTGCACAGATTTCACTACATATGAAGGGACAGAAATGTTAAAAAATGCATTTTTTTTTTCTATATTGCTTACTGCTGTAAACATTTATGCACACCAGGCTTGGGGTAAGAAATCAAGTGACCCCTCATTAGATGAGGCAGGTTATCTTCTTTGCAAAATGTTATGGTTTATCTACCTTTTCTTCACTTCTGAAGGTGTTACAGACATTTTCGTACAGGCAAGTCAGGGTTGAGAAAATGTTAGAAAAATCAGAGGTTGTAGTAGGTGTAGTTTTCTACTTTTAGTGCCCCCTAAGGTAGGTCAGCTCATACCAATGGGGTGTCATTTAACTCCTAAGAGCACTAGCTAACGAATGCAGTTGAAAATTCCATGGTTTTCACAGCTTTCCATACATTTGAAAGCTCAGAAATGTAAGAAAATGCCTTTTTTTCCATTAGCGCCACCTTCTTGAAGCATTTGTGCACACCAGCCTTTGGGTAAAAAGGCAAGTGACCCTTCATTACATGTGGCAGGTTGTTTTCTTTCCAAAATGGCATTGTTTCTCTACCTTTCATGCATATCTATTATGATTATAACCATTTTAGTGCAGGCAGATCATTTTAAAAACAAAAATGTCAGGTTTACATACGTGTTCCTAGCACCCACATATTGTATGTTAACCCACACAAATGGGCTACCATTTTTCTCATGCTGACAGCAGGAAATGTTATGGTTTTCAAAGATGTTAGTATCTTTGAAGTGGTAGAAATGTAAAAACCCCCCCCAAAAAACGTGTTTATTCCTATAGTGCCACTTTTTGGAAATATTTGTGCACTTCAGCCCAGGGATAGAAAGGCAAGTGACCCCTCATTTGATGCGGGAGAATGTCTACTTTCCAAAATGGTATACCTTTTATACCTTTCCTTCATGTCTCTAACAGTTATGAACATTTTAGTACAAGCAGCCATTTTCAAGGGAGCAAACAGGTAGGTGTAGTTATGTGCTTCTGGCACCCCCTAAGGAAGGTCAACTCATTCCAATGCGGTGTCATTTTTCTCCTAAGAGCAGTAGCTAATGAATACAGTTGGAAATTCCATGGTTTTCTCAGATTTCAGGACATTTGAAGGGGCAGAAATGTAATAAAATGACTTTTTTTTTTTTTCATTAGCGCCACCTTCTGGAGGCATTTGTGCACACCAGGCTTGGGGTAAGACAGCAAGTCACCCCTCATTAGATGCAACAGGTTGTCTTCTTTCCAGAAATATATAGTTTTATATAGTTATTCTACTGTTTTTGGGTATATTTACCACAAAACACTAGAAAGCGCATCTATGCTAGCCATGGACATAGGTAAAACTATACAAATTTGGTATTTTTTTACTCGGGGGAACTCAGGGCTTTTTCAAAGAACTGAAACTTTTTAAATCAAGGTAAATGTTTTTGATACATATTATGTGATTTTTGCAAAATTAGTAAATTTTCACTTTTTTATCATTGTTACATCATAGCTTTTTGCACGATGCAAAATTCTTATGTAAGGTACCATGAGAAAGCTCAATTCATTCTGATAAAAAAACAATATATAGTTTTCCATATGTAACTAGAAATTCCCAGAGTAAATCAAGCCTAAACAGAAGGATAGCAAAAATGCTGAAAATGTGTCTGGCCTACAGGGTACAGGAAAATGGCCCAAGCCTCTGGCACTGAAGGGGTTAATCTATGCAGTAACCTGTTGTGAGGCACTGTCCCAAAGGCTTTTGCAAAATCCAAATATACTACATCAACTGCAATTCCCTTGTCCAAATTATTACTTACCCTTTTGTAAAATGCAAGTAAGTTAGTCATGATCTATGCTTCATAAAACCATGCTGACTTCTACTAATAATATTGTTTGTCTTCACATAGTTCTGAATATTGTCAGCTAATAACCCTTCTAATATCTTCCACTATGGAAGTCAAGCTCACAGGTCTGTAATTTCCTGGATTGTATCTTGCCCCATTTTTTGAACAATGGAACTACATTAGCTTTCCTCCAGTCACAGGGCACTACCTGATGAAAGTAAATCAATAAATATTAAGTATAATGGACTTGCCATTACAGAACTAAGCTCCTTAAGTACCCTTTAGTGTATACCATCAGGTGCAGGTGTTTTATTCGCTACTAGTTGAACAGCCCGTTACACGGGCCACAGTGCCTCTGACAGCTGATCGCGGGGCAGTCACGCGCAGCAGAGACTGCCCGCGCCACTGCTGATACAGAGCTGGACGCTCCTTTGGAGCGCTCAGCTCTGTATCAGCCGCGGCGCAGTCAGTCTGTACTGCGCATGAATGCCGCACGCGCAGCAGTGTCTACTGCACATGTCGGGCGTTACACACAACTTAGCGAATTATTATATAGGATAACCCTTTCCATTCTCTTATGGACTTTGTCCTCAATAAGCCATGTACATGATGGAGGAAATTCTGTGGTTTTGTCTATTTGCCCATAGCCTGTTATTGTTGCTTCTTTTGTATATGCTGAAGCAAAGAATGTGTTTAGGGTGTCAACCAGAGCCTTATTCTTAAAAATCCTCACTTTCTATCCTATATATATATATATATATTTTATATTTCATTGTATGTTTAGTGTTTTATACTTGGATAAATAAATATATTTTTGAAGACTAAACGTAGCATTTAGTTTGATCTTCATTCACCACCCAGGGGGCCTGAGCAGAGACAGGTACAATATATCTGCAGGCTTTTGTTGTATGTCCCCTTTAACCACCCAGTTTTTGAGGATACGTTAATTGGTATTACACAGTGGCCAATAGGATAATAGGCACTATTGGGTGCCCTCTTGTTTTCTGTGTGTTATTCATAAATAAGATATGGACAAACTGTGTGGAAAATACAGAGCACCGTGCTGTGAAGTAAATTTGATAGTAATTATAGCAATAAAGAATAAGTGTAAAAATAATAAATGAAGCTGATTTTTTTTTTTTTTTTTTTCCATAAGTTGATAAATAAATGATAAAATAAAACTGTATAGGTCCCGCCAAGATCACCTACTAACTATAAAGCTTCTCTCCCTCTCAGCCAATACCTGAGCTTAGGCCTCTATGATTCAGAGAGTAAGCTGTTCTAAAAGCAAGGAATCTAGGAATTAACACCTTAAGGACCATGGACGGTCCTGGATGGTCATGGGTTGTTATACTCTTAAGGACCCACGACAGTCCTGAGGCATCATGGAATTCCGGGCTCCCTGCGTGGCTGCACGCCGTTTGGGGAGTCTGGAATCGGATGCGCCCAAAAAATAAATGCTCCGTGGTCCTTAAGGGACTGCAAAGTACGTGCGTGGCCGGTCCTTAAGGGGTTAAAGAATTAAATAAGAGGACTCTCCTCACAAAGCGAGGGCCCTCAAAAGCTTTAAGGAGAGTCTTTTTATTATTTTACCTAACGAAGTTCTCTTCAGGCGAAAAGTTGCCCTGGACCTCCTTGAGGGGCACTCTTTTAAAACTGAAGACAGTTGAGGAGGGGTTAGCAGCTAGAAAGTGTGAGGAGTTTTTTTTGCTTAGAGTGCCCTGCCTCCTATAGGCCTGCTGTTTAACCCCATGTTTCCTGCATCCCAGAGTGATGCTAGAGAAACCTCACCAAACACTGCCTGCGCAGACTGCCCCCTCCAAGCAGCAGAGCCCATTCAAAGAAGGTAAGGAGAAGTTCCATACAGTTCCATACATGTTCCATACATGGATGTGTAATGGAACCGGTTTACTTAAGGAGCCAGTAAGCACCAATTATGTATATATGAGATATATAGATTTATATGTATAAAAGAGGAAACATCATGTGACAATTTATGCCTGTCTGAGGACAAACACACAAGGGACAGCAGTAAGGAGGAGTTATGCAAATCTCCTCTGTACTGCCTGTCCCATTGGTGTAAGCACAGGGTTGTGATTTTAACAGGAGTTGCTGGGCAGGCGTATACACACTTCTGGCAATATCTCTGCAAGGAGACGCAGGGGCTTCAGTGAACGCACACACACACACAATATACACCCTGTCAATATGCACAATACAAAACCCTATACGCCTAATGCTATACACAATACACCAACGCAAAAAGGTAAATGCAGAACTTTATATGCAGTACACAAAATGCTATATACTATACACTAAACTCCAAATGTTATATGCAAAACGCAGTATACCAACTGCTATAATCAAGATATTATACTCAAATTGCTATATGCAAAATACTATATGCCATATGCATACACCAAAATCTAAACGCACAATGATATATGCAATGCACCAAACTCTATACACCAAATGTTACACGCCCCTGACATTCCTGACCTTTCAGATACCTCTGAGGAGGATTCCTTTGAAGCTAATTCAGAGGAAGGGGAGTGTGAGAAAGGGGCTTTTTCCTACACTTATGGTAACCCATTTGAGGCTGACCCTGAGCCCTCTTCTGAGAGTCTCAATAAGGCAGTGTTGACTACCCTGCAGGTTCCTATTAACCCTCTTGAGAGCCAAGATTCTTCTGATGTCTGTCAAAGACGCAAAAAGTCCCTCATTGTGTTTCCACCTAATTCAACGATGGACAAGGTTATCTTGGATGAGTGGAAAATGCCTGACAGGCGTCTTTCTAAGAGTAGACTTTCTAAGTCTACTGATCTTCCCCTGGCTGATGCCACGGCACTCAAAGATATCACTGATAGACTTCAGAATAGCGTCCAGCTTTCTATCTTTGCTGCCACTGGTGCTGCCTTGCGGCCTACTTTGGCATCTGTCTGGGTCACTTGGCCAATTGCTATATGGGGTGAACAACTTACTGAGGCTATCCGTAAGGGTTCCCCAAAGGAGGATCTTTTAGTCCTCTTGGCCAACATGTCTGAGGCTCAGACTTACGTCACTGATGCTCATTTTGATGCTGTCAAACTTCCTTCAAAGGCTTCTGCCTTCTCTGTTTCTTCCAGACGCACCTTGTGTCTCAAGATTTGATCTGCTAACATTTCATCTAAAAAGTCACTGATTTCTCCCCTTTTTCAGGGCACATATCTTTTTGGTTCTGAACTGAAGCAAATTATCAGTGAGGCCACTGGGGGCAAGAGCACTCGGCACTCTGTTGCCTCAGGTCTCCAAGCACCCTATCTTGGAGAGGAAGCAGCATCTTTTTTTTCGCTGCCAAACAGAAGTGTAAAGGCTGAATCAGAGCGTGTCTCAGGCCAGCACCCTCGCTCCTCCACCAAGCCCGGGCAGTAGTGGAGGTCAAAACACCCATCCACCAAATCCAGCAAACCTTCTTCTGCATGACTCGCAGAATCCTGGTCAGCACCTCCTTGTGGGTGGGTGCCTGCAAGATTTTTGAAACATCTGGGCAGGCTCTGTTGCGGATCAGTGGGTTTTGCAGGTGGTTTTGGGTGGCTACAGGATCCCTTTCACATCCCTGCCTCCCTTCAGATTCTTCCATTCAAGAACTCTGCTAGGCCAGGAAAAGCTGTGTCTTTTCAACGAGGTGGTACAGGCTCTCTTGGACAATGGAGTCCTGGCTCCAGTGCCTCCTTAAGAGAGAGGTTTAGGTTTTTATTCAAAACTCTTCCTGGTTCCAAAAATGGAGTCTTTGCACTCTTTCATTGCAGCTATGTGTCAGGGAGAATTTCTGGCCTCTCTGTATCTGCAGGATGCCTGCATGTTCCAATTCATCCAGACAGTCAGAAGTACCTCTCGTTCGCTTGCACATTGGAGAACTTCCATTTCACCGCTCTGCCCTTTGGGCTCACTACTGCTCCTCAGGTGTTCGCAAGGGTCTTAGGGACATTGATTGCCTACCTGCACACGTGGGGGATTCAGGTGACTCCCTTCTGCTGAAGGCACCATCTGGAACTCGTACAGGACATTGCTCAGATTCTCCTCTGCCAAAGGTGGATTCTGAATATGGAGAAGTCTGCTCCGGTTCCCTCTCAGATCCTGGTCTTCCTTGGTCTCAGGTTTGACACCTGTCAAGGGATGTTTTTCTTGACAGAGGACTATCCAACAAATCCTGCATCCCGGGCCCTGGAGTGGACCTCTGCTTCAGTGTGCAGGTTTTAGTCTCTGACAGGCTGCATGGTGTCCACCATGGAGACTGTACCATACTTCATAGCTCACACAGGGAGCTCCATAGGTTCACCATCCAGGCTTGACGTGGGAATCCGTATCTATTGGAACGCCTTATCTTTCTTCCTCGGGAGGTGAGACAGGATCTGCTTTGGTGGCTGGACAGATGCAATCTGTAGAAGGGAAATCCCTTTTTGTCTGTCGTCCAATACAGGTTACTGGTGACTCTGGGTAGGCGATCCACCCCTTTTAAGTAGGCAGGAACAATTCTAGAATTGTATGCAGGGGGCGGAGCCTAGCTTCCCTCCTTGGCTGCAGCTAGCCAGCCAGCCCCAGAAAGATTTGTTCCTTGGTGAAGATAACACAGTAAAGAGAATGGTTCTGCTATAGCTTTAGAAGTTTTTTATTTTTCTGTTAGAAATGGAATACCACCATTAGGCGGATTACCATAACTGACAATACACTTAGATGTGGCTAGCTCAGTATCCAGGGGCTTTTTGTGGACCTTAAGCCCTGGGGGGAAAATCTTGGCTACAAGTTATTTCCTCAGGAATTGCCCACAGAGGCTTCTTCTTTAAACATGGTAATCTGAAGACAGAAGATCTGCAGGAAAGGTGAGCAACCCTTTGAGTGCTGCAGGTCCACATGTCCCACAGTGCCCCTCCGCACAGGTTTTTTTTGTTTGGAGTTCCTATTGCACACTCCTGCACTCACTGGGTCTATCTGTATGTCTTTTGGGTGTTTGGAGCAGGTTTATGTGGTATTTAACCCTGTAGCTGCTGGTTTGGCCTTCATTTGGGGGGGGGGTTCCTGGTTCAGTGTTTTTTGGGTATCCTAACATGTTTTAGTGATGTTTCATGTCTTTTAATATTACACCTTCATTTAAAAAAAAAAAAAAAAAAAAAAAAAAAAAATGAGTTAAAGGCGCGCTTCACGGTATAGGCGCCATTGCTCCATTCACTTCTATGGGACTGTACAGTTTGGGACATATCTATGCAACCGTTTAACCTAGCGACTTCAGAGATGGCTCATTTTACTTGTCTGCAATTATTCTATCATCCAGTTCATGTTTCTAATGTGTTGGGGGGCTTCAGGGGGCTTCGGGCACTGTTTGGGGTACTTTTCTGGGAAAACTACATTTCCCATGAGCGCTTGCTTCGCACGCTTGTTTCTGATTGATTCCTGCTGCGGCAGCCATTTTGTGCTCTTTCCAGAACGAGTATCCTACGCAGGGCTTAGACTCTGATGATTAACCCTTTGCCTGCCAGATACGTCTATTTTAGCTTTTTTTTTTTTTCTGGGATGAAAGTTTAATCATACACACTAACTGGGTGATTTCTTACACAATATGGTTATTGACACTGTGAGAATGTCTATACCATTGGAACTTGGGGCCAGACCTAAGACTAAGGATGCTGGGGTCTCTGTATCCCCTATTGCACATTCCTCTTCCTCTCATTCAGGGTTACCTAGAGAATTCTCAGGTCATTTATGCCCAGCATGTTCTGATGTCCCTGAGTCTCTTCCAGGGACCTCCAGCCATGCTTTAGAGCCAGTTTGGGTGCAAGAGTTCAAGGCTGCTACTAGGGACCTCAGGTCCACTTTGCAACTCTTTCCATCCCAGTTACAGAGGGTCTTCCATTCTTGGCAGACCCCCCTCCTCCATCAAGTCTTCCCTGCCCAAACCTCATTGAGTACCTGACGTGTCAGATTCCTCTGGAGAAGAACTCTTGGTGGATTCAGATGTTGAGGAATGTTCTGCTGTGGGATACTCTGTTTTTTGGGGATCCTTTTGAGGCTTATCCTTAGCTATCACTGTGCCCGTGTATTGCTGGCGACATTTTACAACATTGTGCCTGAGTCCTTCTTATTGGCTAGCGTGATATTGCTCCACCCAGTGGTAGCCTTTAAGTACTGAGCCCTGTCATTTCTACAGGGCCCTTTCGTGGTGTTCCTGTTGCTAAGAGCTTGCTGTCATTATCGTGTGAAATCCTGTGTATGACCCGGACTGCCTGACTACTCTCTCTGATTCTGTTCTTGCTCCGTGTACCGACTTGGATTGGCTGACATTCTTGCTTCGTGTACCGACCCGGCCTGGCTGACGTTCCTGCTTCGTGTACCGACCCGGCCTGGCTGACGTTCCTGCTTCGTGTACCGACCCGGCCTGGCTGACGTTCCTGCTTCATGTACCGACCCGGCCTGGCTGACGTTCCTGCTCCATGTACCGACCCAGCCTGGCTGACGTTCCTGCTTCATGTACCGACCCAGCCTGGCTGACGTTCCTGCTCCGTGTACCGACCCAGCCTGGCTGACGTTCCTGCTCCGTGTACCGACCCAGCCTGGCTGACGTTCCTGCTCCGTGTACCGACCCAGCCTGGCTGACGTTCCTGCTCCGTGTACCGACCCAGCCTGGCTGACGTTCCTGCTCCGTGTACCGACCCAGCCTGGCTGACGTTCCTGCTCCGTGTACCGACCCAGCCTGGCTGACGTTCCTGCTCCGTGTACCGACCCAGCCTGGCTGACGTTCCTGCTCCGTGTACAGACTTTGATTGGCTGACGTTCCTGCTCCGTGTACCGACCCGGCCTGGCTGACGTTCCTGCTGTTTGTGCCTCCAGCCCAGTGCACTACCGCGTCCGGTAGTCCAGTAGAGAGTATCTCCTGTGCTGGCCCAGTTGGTTGCCTCGTGTACTACATTACCGTTCCGTGACTGCGACCCATTTGTGCTTTGCTGCCTCCTTCCTCCTTACCCAGGGCTGACGCAGATCTCGTTTGCTCACTATACACTTGGCTTGTTATTGCATTACCACTGAGGTTGGTCTCCAGAGCACCTCAGTTAGTCTCCACTCCTGTCAGTCGCCATCAAGTCTGAGTGTCTATTACCAGGGCTGTCTGGTGCTCACCCAGGTAGGAGCTATTCTATTGGCACACTATACGCTGGCTTGTCACTACTCCTTAACTGAGGTTGGTCTTCTGGGTGCCTCAGGCAGTGTAACGGTTTGTTTGACACACAGACACAGCGGTTTAGGATAAAAGTTTTATTAAAATAAATAACCTTCACAGGTCCTGTAGTATATAGCAGAATTGTACACAACAAGTTATAGATACATAAGCCAACACAGGTCCAGCGTAAACAATAAGTCCACAATAGTCTATACTGACACAGGTCAGGCAGAGTGATGGCTTCCCAGGAGCAAGGTCTTGCATGGGTTAAAGATCTTCAGAGTGTAAACAGTTCCATGTGCAGAGAGGTCAGTGATGGGACTCCCTGCATATAAACAGCTGAGGAATTGATAACGCCAATAGCCAGATAAGCAGAACTGGCATGAGCTGTTAGGCAATACTGGGAACCGACACGTGAGGTACTGCCGTAGCAGTAATGGAGACAACACTTGCACACTGCTGAAGTCTAACGGAGGCAACCAGTGGCTCAACTGCCAGAGCAGTAACGGAGGCAGACACTTGCTCTGAGCAGAGGCAATAACGGAGACTAGGCCCAAGGTAAACTGCCGTAGCAGTAACGGAGTCAAAACTTGCACTCTGCAGAGTTTAAGCGGAGGCAACCGGTGGCTCAACAGCCGGAGTGGTAACGAAGACTGGCCGCTGATACTCTGCAAAAGGAAATAACCCAATTGCCAGACAGTCAGAATGTCACCTAGTCGACACAGCACAGGAACTCCAAACAAGCACGGGTTGGATCACGGAGCAGGAACGCCAAACAAGCCAGGTCGGATTACGGAGCAGGAACGTCAGCCAAGCCGCGTCAGATCACGGAGCAGGAACGTCAGCCAAGCCGGGTCGGATCACGGAGCAGGAACGTCAGCCAAGCCGGGTCGGATCACGGAGCAGGAATGTCAGCCAAGCCGGGTCGGATCACGGAGCAGGAACGTCAGCCAAGCCGGGTCGGATCACGGAGCAGGAACGTCAGCCAAACCGAGTCGGATCACGGAGCAGGAGCATCAGAAGAATAGTCAGGCAATCTGGGTCGGTACACAAGGGCAGCAGACAATATGCAGAGTAGCCAGGCAGGCCAAGTCTGTACAATGGGAAACACTGAGCAGGAATAAGCACTGGCACAGGAACACCACGAAAGGGCACCGGAGGGGTGCCCCTAGCCCAGTATATAAAGGCCATACTGGGCAGGACTAACACACGGTAGCCAATGGGAGCAAGGCACAGACTAGACTGACAGAGAAAAAAACAAAGAGCACGGGCACCGTGATAGGCGGCTCTGTTACCCGGCAGTTGCCCTCGAGTCTAGCGTTGTTACATTTGTTGTCCAGTACCGTTACATTGGGTCGCAGTCTGTGTTGATTCCTGGCCGTTCCGTTATTCCTCTGGTTGCAGTACTACCGGTAGTCCGTGATCCATCCAGGGCCTCGCTCACCCTTCCTGGGCCTAGTTGCTATTGTGACACTCATCCACAGAGAGTGCTTCTTGGGCCTCGCTATTAGGGCCTCCTGGCCTAATAGCATCTACACATCAATGTCTCGCTGTTTCACACAAACTGTCCCTGACCTGTGTCAGTATATGTACTGCTCTCTGATATATATACTGGATCTGTATGGGTTAATGTTATTTTGTAACCTGTCCTGTGTCAGTATTGATTGTTAACTATTGCTGGACCCGCGAGGGTTACTTTATTCTGTCTGGTCTCAATAAAACTGTGTTTTACCAAACTGCCTGCCTCTGAATGCACTGAAAACCGTTACATTAGCCCTCCGCTGAGGGCCTGATCAGGGCTGACTTGAATAATCTTAACATTCCCTTAGTTCAAGAGGTTCCTTCTGATGTGTTTCAGGAGCCTAAAAATCCCCTTACTTGCTTTCCACCTAACCCCACTCTTGACCGCCTTGTGTCTGAAGAGTGGAAGTCTACGGACAGAATAACCTTCTGTCTCCAAGAAATTTGCTAAGCTTCATCCCTTTTCTGAGGCAGCACTTGCTCAGCGGGTTCATCCTCCTAAAGTGGATGCTCCTATCTCCAGGCTATCCAAGTCTACTGCCTTGCCAGTGTCTGATGCGTCTGCTCTAAAGGACTGGACTGAAGTCCTCAAGTCCATCTTTGCCACTGCTGGTTGTGCCATGCGTCCAGCATTCGCAGTAGCATGGTTAAACCTGGCCATTGCGGTCTGGACTGAACAGCTCACTCTTGCTGTCTGTCAGGATTCTCCTGCTTCAGATAAGTTGCGCCTCCTTACCAACATTTCTGAGGCACAGCACTGTTTCTGCTGCCCTATTTGATGCCATCTGTTTGGTGGCTAGGATTTCCACCATGTCTGTGCTTGCCAGACGTGCTCTTTGGCTCAAGATCTGGTTTGCTGATACTGCTTCTAAGAAAGCTTTGCTCTACTTGCCTTTTCAAGGCACTTCTTTGATTTCCCTTGCTGCCTGGACACACTCCACATGATCAACCAGCTTACCAGCTCCTTCCTGCATGTAGCGAGTTTGTGAGCATCTTGGGCAGTGACTAGATTACAGTGTGTATATATACATATTTGATATAATTTCCTTCAAGACTCATCATGATGTCCAATATTTCTTGATAGATCCCCTTATCAGCCAGTTAGCTGCAGGCTGTAAACGAGGGTATGGAGAGTAGCAAGGATTGAAAGGATTCTCCAAGTCCCCAATCTAGGGAAAAACCTAAAATAAAAGCTAAAACAGAAAAAACAAACCTGCGCTTCTCCATACAAGTTACCCAAATGTGAACTCTGTATAAGGCATATATTATACCAATGTGTTGATACATTTCAAAATAATGAGGTTTTGGTTGCATAGTTTGGCCAAAGTATGGTTAAGCTTGCTTACCTCGCCATGGTATTTCATATCAAGCAAGTCCTGCCTAATTATAATGCCACCGATCTAATACATACTGCTGAATACATATAAATCTTATACATATTGCCAGATTACTATCCCTTTAAGGTATCATTTTAATGTCAGAAAAAAAGTATTAACTATATGCTAAATACAATTAAAAAAGAGTACTTGCACTTATTCGTATCTCTATAGGAA
This sequence comes from Rhinophrynus dorsalis, assembly GCA_037306005.1. Classification (NCBI taxonomy): domain Eukaryota; kingdom Metazoa; phylum Chordata; class Amphibia; order Anura; family Rhinophrynidae; genus Rhinophrynus; species Rhinophrynus dorsalis. Next base: position 32,557,840 of record CM074723.1, read on the forward strand.
AATAAAGTTCTCTGGTTCCTCCCCTTTCTGCATGACGAGCTATAAAGCTGTCAGAAGCAGATTATAGTCGCTTGACCAGATATGACTCTTCAGCAGTGCCGATATAACAATATCTAAAGATAAATACTTAATTTGGAAAGGTCTACAAAGTGTGCCTGGCTTGCAAGCACACTTTGCAGACCGTTCCAATAAAGTATTTATTTCTAAATAGTGTGATTTCAGCTCGGCTGAAGAGCCTCTGTCTGGTCAAATGACTGGAATCTGCAGCTGCCCGCTAGATGGCAGACTTGAGTGAAACAGCCAGGAAAAGGTAACTTTAGCAAGTTATTATCTCTCAAACCTTAAAGGTTTAGATGATAAGACTTACACTGATATTTTTTTAATGTCTACAATATTAAACTTAAAATTAACCATTACTATCCCTTTAAGAATTCTTGTGAGGAAATGAGTTGGAATTAAAACCACCTAATGAAAAACATATAGGAATAAAAATATCTAATATGAACAGACCGTACACAAAACTCAAAACGTTATACTCCAAACGCTATACACAAAATGCATTGTACCGAATGCTATACTCAGAACATTATACTCCAAATGCTATATGCAATCTACTATACGCTGAACACCATACACCAAAAGCTATACGCAAAGCAATATATGCAATACAATATATGTAAAATGCTAAATGCAGTATGGCAGACGTATACAATACACCAATCACTACACGCCAAACACTATATTCACAACACTATATACAAAATGTCAAACACAATACTCCATACGACAAAAGATGCGTGCAAAGTGACAAGCGCTACACACCAAACACTGTAGGCCAAATGCTTTGTGCACAACACTGTATGCAATACACCATATGTCAAATGCTATAACACAAAAGCTTTACGATAGATGCTACAGGTAAAAAGCCAAAAGCTATATGCAGTAAGGGAAATGCTATACACGTATCACATGCCATATGCCAAATGCTATACAACAAACTCCCTATCAATATTTTCCCTGAGGAAGGAAAAAGTGGCTATTCCGAAAAAAGGAGATGTTGTAGAGACTGTCTAAACCCATTCAAGTAATATAGATATGCAAGTTGTATGTATGTTCATGTATGAACTGCATAAGCTCTTTTAAACAGACAGCTCCACGTTCAGGCAATGCCGTGAGACACCTTGGCCACACATAATTGAAAAAAGTTTTTTTTTTTATCTTATCTCCCCCAATTCTTGTTGGTATAATCCAGGGTGAAGAACACACAGAACACCATAACCTGATCCTAAGTGGAGGTGGATGTCGAATATGGAACCAGACAACCGGCAGTGATATATGAGATAAGTGAATTCTCTTGAATATTGAATATTTGCATACTTGTATGCATTGTATCAGAAAAGTTACAAAATATTAACAAAATTGCTAATAGCAACTGGATATAACCATTGAAGAACCATATAAATATGGTGAAAGCATTCGCATGACATACATCCTATATAATAATTCTCTAAGTTGTGTGTAACGCCCGAAATGCGCAGTAGACACTGCTGCGCGTGCGGCAGTCATGCGCAGTACAGACTGCCCGCGCCGGGCTGATACAGAGCTGGGCGCTCCGAAGGAGCGTCCAGCTCTGTATCAGCAGTGGCGCGGGCAGTCTCTACTGCACGTGACTGCCCCGCGACCGGCTGCCAGAGGCACTGTGGCCCGCGTAACGGGCTGTTCAACTAGTTGAGAATATCATAATTGTCTACACAAGATACGGAGTATTACTTGTATATCTTTTTGCATTTAACGAGACGATCCATGTAATATTCACTTGAGATAACGCTTCAAACTATATGGGTAAGAATGGACATGTCTCTATTATGATGGAAGATTCATCATAAGAGTTTAATATAATAAAAAATAAGTTCTGGTACCAGGTGAATTATTGGGAATTGTGGATTTGTTTTTATAGTAGTGTGAATGAGGTTTTTGGAGCTCCAGTGCAAGTGTGTGTGTGTGTGTGTTTTTTTTTTTTTTTTTTATATATAAAATACAGAAGTTGTCACTCATTGGTTATCAGATTTATACCAGTTCTGATTAGGGTTAAATATATCAAAGCTTTGGGGACAACATCCCACAAATAAATGATGAACCTATAGCTGTTTGAGGATAATTAGGTCCGCCAGGTGGGAGTGGTCATCGTGGCGGAGGTTTGTGGTGTGGAGTTGAAAGAGATCATTCTCTTTTGATTCACGCGTAAGGTGAGTCTCCTTTGTGGTATTCCCTTTTCCTTTTTTTTCTGTTTCTTTTACATTGTACAGTATATTGGTCAACATGGTCCCTATGTATAACATCTAGACGTATTAAAGCGTATTATCATCCTGTAATGTGGAGGCTTTTGTCAAAGGTTCGCTTGTGATTGTCTATTTGTGGAGAAAGGATTGTTCTGAACACAATACATAATTATAGTTTACATTCTGTATATCCAGGCCTTTTCATTGATTTATTGGGGTTAACACACTTGGAGTAGTTGGGAGTGAAAGATGTGTTAACGTGTTGAGATCTGGTATTCCATATAGTGCAGTGATTGGTTCATGAATATATTTGTGACCATCACCTTACATAAGAATTGTGTTGGCTACAATTAAGATTGGTGAATACAACTGGATTTTTTTGGATTTATGGTGTTTTTGTATACTACATAACAGGGAGTGTTCCTTTATTGTGTGGTACACTACACAATATCATCAGACTGACCTACTTAACATTTTTGGTTTTGAAGGGTCAGAGGTGAATATAGATATATTGTTTTATATACTGTTCTTATATGAATGTAGATATTGTGGCATTGCGTATTCTATATCTCTGTGGAATTTTAAATTAAAACGTTGATAATTGGAGATTTTGAGCCCTGCTCTAGGATATATTTTTTTTAATGATCCTGTTTTTTAAAAATCTGTGGAATGGAGGATTGTACCTGGACAGCTGGAAAGAAAAATGTATTAGTCTTTTTACAATTTAGGTGACACATTTTTGTGTATATTTTTCTATGATAATCATTGTATGCAAATGCCAAATAGCATGCTATATGCAATATGCAAAAAGCAATATGCCAAACGATGTATACACCAAACTCACAACACTATATGCAGTACACTATATGCAAAACACTATATACAAAACGCCAAAGCCAATAACCAAATGCTATATGCACAATGGTATACACAGTATGCCAAATGCTATACACCAAACCACAACGCTATATGCAAAATACAGTACATGCAAAACACTCTATCGCTCTTGTGCTCTCACATGCTTTTGATCAAACACGCTTTCACACAGTCACACACACTCACTCAAGCTCACTGATGGAGACTTGTGCTTTGCAGTGCGTTGCTCACCTTATATGGAACTGAAAGGGCTAAGCTCTGAAAATTCAACAAGCCACTCACTGTTTTATTAACCTCACAGGCAACGCAGCCATGCCAATATTGCTAGTATATAAGGGGATTTTTTTAATACTTACCGATAAATCCTTTTTTCTTAGTTCATTGAGGGATGCAGGGACCACGGAGGTTATGGAGCTTGCCTTTAGGAGGCAAGCTCCTCCATAAGAAAAGCTCCTCCCACTTCTTAGTGGATGACCCCTCCCCATGCAGCTCTGCCGTTAGTTTTCATTTAACAGAGTTAGCAAGGGAATAGACACTAAAAACAGAGCTGCCAAGAACAGCGGACATCCTCACCCAATTACTTTTCTGTGGGCAAGAAAACTCGCCTGCATCTGTGAAGGATTTATTTGTAGAATTGCAGGGACCATGGGGCTGTCCCAAAAATAGCTGGAGGGAAAGAAAACTTCTCATGGTGGTCTCTGAGTTTCAAATCAATCAGGAGATTATTGTACTTTTTTTTTTTTTTTTTTTGTCCTGACCCTACGTTGGACAAGGAAAGAGATCTCCACCCGTTGGACATACTGCATTGCCTTAACTTTTATGCGCACCAAACTAAGCCTTTTTGTAAGGCTCACTCTCTGTCATCCGTGAGGGCCAATCTGCTTTCAAGGTCACCATTACCTCCATATGCCAAGACTATGAGATCATTAAGAAACTAGTTCCCTTTGAGATCACATCACATTCCACATGGTCTGTAGGTGCTTATTGGGTCAATAAAGAACCAAGCCTTGGTTGAACAGCTGTTTAAGTCTGCGACTTGGTCCTCCTTGCGTACCTTCACCAAGCACTACCGTGTCAATGCCCTGGCCCCTGCTGATGCCAGCTTTGACTGGAAGGTCCTGCACGCAGTTCTGCCTGTCTAAGGAGCTGCCTTTTTTTTTTTTTTTTTTTTCTTACTGCCGGTTGTTGTTCAGTAGTTTGAGCCTGTTGGCTCTTGTTTTGGTGTGCTGTGCTACTTCAGTGTCCGTTGACACTTATTGTTCTGGGTTGTTCAGATACTGAATGGGAACTCTGGTATCATGGAGACGTGGGAGAGGGGTCTTTTCTCCTTTCTTTCCTCGGGAATCCTAGTTTTGGTATATCCCCATGTTACCTGTGTCCCATATTGGACTTAAAGGGATAGTAATACTTAAAATGTAAAAAAAAATATGTTGTAGGGTTTATCCCCCTGAGTAAAACAAGGGTACTCCCACTGCTGAAAGGTGTTTCATTCAAAAGTTATTAATTTTCAAAGTTGAATTTTTTAGGTGCAATATCACAGTGGCCTGAAATTGTACAGTGGCGCTGTTGCTACACCATCCTATGAAGATTTATGGTCAACTGACCAGAGCTGTCCATAGGATCGTGTAGCAACAGCGCCACTGTACAATTTCAGGCCACTGTGATATTGCACCTAAAAAATTCAACTTTGAAAATTAATAACTTTTGAACGAAACACCCTTCAGCAGTGGAAGTACCCTTGTTTTACTCAGGGGGATAAACCCTACAACATATTTTTTTTTACATTTTAAGTATTACTATCCCTTTAAGAGAAAATGGGATTTTCTCTTTCGTCCAATAAAGAATACAGATACCATGGGAGGTGATCTTCCACTGGAAGCCGAAAGTTCTTGAGGGTGGAGCCTTCCCTCTCCCTCTACACACTGAACCCGCCCCTTCTTCCAGTTTGATATGCTCCTGTCTAAACTGGACTTCATACTTTTAGCTTATTTTTTATTTTACTTTAGATATGGGGCTGTCAGAATTCCCCCATTAGGTGGGTTACCATTACTGGCTTCTCCTGGAGTATTACCCAGTGTGCATGTTCTGTTGTGGACCCTTGCAGTGCAGTGGAGAGAATCTTGCAACCCAAGTTTTCATTCCCAGCAGGGCCTCTCTGAGACACTGCTTCTTCACAATGGTATCCTGAAGACAGAAAATTGAAGATTGGTGAGTAACCCTTTGAGTGCCTTGGTCCACTTTGTCCCCACATGTGCTCCTCCATACAAGGGCTATCCTTGAACCTTTCGGCTCTTGCACTCATGTTGGGTATTTTATTCATGTTCTTTTCCTAAGTTGTTGAGTTTGGATGGCTGCTTTAGTACTTTTTAACTTCTTCCCTGCTGGTTTCTCTGGATTGGGGTCTTTTCTAGGTCTATTCCCTTCAGTATTGTGTATTTTATTACCCCCTTCATGTCCCCTGGGGCCTTTGGGTCACTTTTAAATATTTCAGTTTTTTAGGTCCAGGGTGCCTTTAACCCCTTAACGACCGGGGAATCCAGAAGCGGACGTGACTTAACGACCACGGAGCAATTTTTTTTTATTGCTCCGTTGCGTTCCGGACTCCCCGAATGGCGTGCAGATGCGGGGGGAGCCCGGAACTCAATGACGGTCATAGTACGTCATCGGTCGTTAAGTCAAATCGACCCTTGACGTACTATGACCGTCAAGGGTCGTTAAGGGGTTAAGATGCGCTTCCTGTGCAGCAGCCATCTTTGTTCCATTGACTTCTATCGGAGAACTTCTCCGGGACATACCTCTGCAACCCTTATACTGTGTTCAGAGTGGGCTCATCCTTCTTCTTTTCTCCTCATGCCCTTTCACCCGGTTCACGTCCTGAGTATCTTGGGGGTCTCTGGGGGCCTGTTGTCAGAGTTGTAGGCATTGCTGGGCAACTGCAACAGAGAAGAAAACATTACCCAGAATGCTGTTTTATTGGCTTTCTTCTGATTGGCTGCCTGTTTTGCAGTCACCATTTTACTTCTCTCTTGCTTATCCTATGCGGATGTTGCTCTGCTTCTTCAGATTAACCCTTCACCTGCCAGATAAGTACCTTTCTGGACTTTTCTAGGGTGAATTATTCTGGGGAACAGTTATTGGTATTCTATACTGTTTTTAGACACTAGAGACTTCTGTCAGGATGTCGGATCCAAAGGAACATGGGGCTAGACCTAAGGCAAAGGACTCGGGGGGAGTGTCTGACCCCCACCCCCTTGCCCCCTAGAGAACATTCTGTATCTCTCTGCCCCTCTTGTGCTGTGGCCCCTACTACCCCCTCCGGGGCCCTCCCAGTCTTGAACAAGAGCCAGTTTGGGTAAATAATTTGTTGTCCACTATGGAACAATTTCCTTTCTATCCAAGGGGTTCTTCAGTCTTGGAAGCCCCCTACTACCGTCGGGTTTGTGGCCCATAAGGCCCCAGGTTTGCCTGCACTCATAGGCTCCTCTGAGGAGGACTCTTCTGAGAATGACAAAGAGGAAGGGGATTATGAAGATGTGGATTCTTAAGGCTGACCCTCTCCCGATGGGCTCATCTGGGCTGTTTTACAGACCCTTCAGGCCTCTGACACTCCTGATGAGGTTCCTTCCTCTACAGACGTCTTTCAAAGACATAGAAAATCCCCTAATGCCACTCTTGATCAGATTCTTCTGGATGAGTGGAAAACACCTGATAAGAGGTTGACCATCTCTAAGATTTTCAAAGCTATACCCCTTTTCAGAGTCAGCTTTAGCGCAGTAGACTTTTCCTCCTTCTGTGGATCTCCCTATTTCCAGGCTAGCCAAGTCCACTGCCTTGCTGTTGGCGGATGCAGCGGGTCTTAAAGATGTAGCAGATAAGAAGATTGACTCTATCCTCCGGTCCAGCTTTGCTGCCATTGGGGCTGCATTGAGGCCTGTTGCAGTCTGGGGTAAACAACTTATGGACATCATCTTTGCTGGTTCACCGAAGGAGAATCTTTTGTCTATCTTAGCTACCATGTCAGAGGCTAATTTGTATGTTTCTGATGCAACAAAATACAAAACTTTCTCCTAGGCGATCCAAGTACTATATCCTATTAATTATACAAAATGTATATATAATTTAATTTATTTACAAATTATTCATATGAAAATAGGAAATGGTTAATATGAAGAAAATGATCAGTCAATTTATTCTCCAAATCTTCTCCTCCTGTTTTTCTCTGTTCAAGTCCCAGTTCCACAGGTTATATAATCACATGCAAAGAGGAAAAACAGTCAATCCGTATTGTGAGTTCGTGATTCTAAGAAGCATCCACTCGCTTATTAGAGTGTTGTATCCAGCGTAATCAGTCTCCAAGGAGTTAATCCACGTCCACCTCCAAATAGCTTTCTGTCTCCTTCCAATGTTATCCTCATTCGAAATGAAGAAAGCTTGTGGTTACTTTAGGTCAAATCAATCAATTCCCCAACACCCCTATCCTCACTTACACTTCAAACTACTTGAAAATTCTTCAGATTAATCAAATCCTCTTTATACCCTCCTTCTTTTCAGCTCCTCAATCTTCTGTGCTCAATGCTTAAATATGTGTATAACAATACATGAGAAACATACAGTCAGCTCACAATCTTTTCATTTAAAATACAAATAAAGCATCTACTCACTTGTTAAAAACCTTTATCCAGCGTAGATATCATCTCCATGAGTGCTTTGTGGAAACTATATGAATGATCTATGTGTTTCTCTTAAAGGAGCAGTAAACTTTTTTTATGAAAAAATATATATTGTAGGGATTTTCCTATTGAGTAAAATAAGGGTACTCCCACTGCCGAGAGATTTATATTTCCAGAGTTATTACAGTTTAAACCCATGTTTTTTTATACTACCAGTGCCCTCTAGTGGTCAAATTCTAATTAGATTTCCTGTTAAATTCTAATGGAGATGAAAGTCAGAAAAGTCAGAGACATAACAGTTCTCCATAGAATGTGACAGAAACTGCCTGTCACTTCCTGTCAGTTAGAACTATCAGGAAGTAAACACAGTAAATTCACTTCCTGATTATTTAAACTGCTATAATTTTTGAATAAAAAAACTGACAGCGACGGGAGTACCCTTGTTTTATTCAGTAGGAAAAGCTCTATAAAATATGTGTTTTCATAAAAAAAAGTTTACTGTTCCTTTAAGTCATTGTTCCAACTGAGAGTTTATTTCAGGTCAAAGCTTAGTCCTTCAGATGATTTTACTTGTGTATCCTATTCAAGTCAGTAATTCACTGCAATAATAGTAATCTTTTATAAAGTGCTATTGCACTCAAATATAAATATATTTATTTAAAAATATATAAACTAAAACAGTTTGAGTCACACACTTAAGGGCCCTTAGCTCTAAGCAGAAAAACAGATGTAATGTTTTAATCAATGCCGCGTGTGCACAGCCTCTGCACCACTGACAATTGAAAGCTCTGCGCTATCACTTGTGGCCCCCGAGAATTAGATTTCTCTCACAATTAAAAATACCCTAAAACACAGCCCAACGCATTCGTGCTTCACACACTTCCTCAGGGGAAATCAATCTGTTCTCCAATACTACTACTAATATATATTTATTTCCTTTGTGACTTACATTTGCTTGGGCGTGAAATTACACTTAACCCTTTTCATCTCTTATAAAATGTAAATTTCTCAAAACTAAACACAAAATAATACAGTTTATTTAAAACCTCTATTTAGTCCTTTAAGAAACAATTTAAGTCAATCTCAATGTTAAAGCCTAATGGAGCTATAGATTTCCTTTTAAAGATCCATTCTATCTCTTTTTGAGATCAAGTTCACTATATCTCCACCTCTCCAATAACATTTTACTTGGTCTATCGCAGTGAATTTCAGGAGTGACTGATCTCTGTTATGAACTTTATTGAAATGGTCATACACACTGTGGGAATTTAATCCTTTTTGATGATTTGTATGTGTTCTCCCATTCTTATATGCATGCATGTCATTGTGCGGCCAATATATTCGAATACACAAGGGCATCCAAGCATGTATACAGTGGTTTTGGATTTACACATAATAACATTCTCTATTTCAAATGACTTTCCGTTTGGTTTGATTTAAAGGAACATACATTGAGAGTTTTGTCAGCAACAGTTTTGCAGGCTATATATCTACTACATTTAAATTTTGTCTAAAATATGAAGTTTTAGGACTGGCATGATTGATGAAACTTAGTACCAGTTGTATTAAATTATTTGATAGTTTATAGATTATTTTAGGTTTCATTGGCAGCACTTTTTTCTAACTCGTCATCTTTTAAAAGTACAGGCCAGGATTTATTAAATATTTACTTCTCCGTGGTCGCTACTGTAATTTGTGATTAAAGCTGGACCCATTTCAAAGTTATTAGATTTTTCTTGTGGCAGTGTAGTCTCATTATCATTACTCAAAATTTCTATTTTTGCTTTTTTCCAAGGTATTTTTATTGTAGCCTTTTTGTAAAATACTTTTTCTAACTCCAGAATTTGCTATTTACCCACCATGTCTTTGGTGTAATTTCTTGTAATTATTTTATATTCCCCTTTTGGAATATTGCAAATCCATGGTTTGTGCTCTATTGATCTCTATGGCACAGACAGTTTGGGTCATATCATTGCAACCGCTCTATGTACCGAGCTGAGAGACGGCTCAGTCTTCTTGTCTACCCTTGCCTAACTGTCCAGTGGGCATTCTCAGTGTCTTAGGGGCTTTGGTGGGATTCGGTTCTGCATTTGGTACTCTGTACTGGGGAAATTACATCTTCTATAACGCATAACTGGCTGTTTCCCGATTGGTTCCCTATGCGGTCACCATTTTGTTTTCCTCTCTTCACGAGTATCATACGCAGGGCTTGGTCTCCTCAGCTCTTCTTCTCAGGTTAACACTTCGCTTGGTGAAAGAGATGGATGCCAGCAGACAGGCTAGATAGGAACTTGGGAACAGTCGAGCATCAGATACAGGATACTGAGCAGACAGAAGTTGGACTTCGACGGAGGTCGAAGAACCAGAGAGGGCAGTTGTACACAGCCAGAAGTCAAAGAACCAGAGCAGGTAGTCGTACAAGGCCAGAGGTCGAAGAACCAGAGTAGGTAGTGGTACACAGTTGGAGGTCGAAATACCATAGTGGGTAGTCGTACACAGCTGGAGGTTGAAGGACCAGGGTGTGTAGTCGTATACAGCCAGAGGTAGAAGAACCAGAGCAGGCAGTCGTAAACAGCCGGAGGTCGAAGAACTTCATCGAGGTCAGAAACACAAGCACAATACGGCTCGAAGAACTCACATCAGACAGTCATTCAGACACAGTATAAAAAGCAGAAACTTCCAATGGGATATGGTCACTGAGGTGATCGACAGGAGCAGGCGGAGAGGCTCTAATCGGGAATGATCGACAGGTCCATTGTGCGATCATGACAGTGCCCCCACTTAACGGACGACCCCGAGACGTCCAGGATATGTTTGATGGCATATCTTGATTGATGTAGTAGCTTGGAAATCTGATGCAGGTATCAAAGAACTTTCCCCTGGACTATATTCCATTTGGTTGTTAATTACAGTTGAAGCAGGATGATGGACTGGAGTAGAGAAGCAATTCTGGACAACAGGTTTCAACAGAAACGTGGAAGGAATTGGAGATTTTCATGGTGGAAGGTAATGCAAATGAATAAGACATTGGGGAGAGTTTAGCTTGAGTAGTAAAAGGACCATAAAGCGGGGTCCCAGTTTATGGGAGGGTTGACAAATATTAAGATTACGTGTGGATAGCCAGACCTTGTCTCAGGCTGAATATGTGGGTTCTTGAATTCTGTTCCGGTCTGCTGATCTTTTGTATTGTCATGGTCTGACAGATCTGACGGGAGATAGTAGTAACATGTAGTAGAGATGGAATAGCGCTAAGCTAGACAAAAATACAAAAAGTAAAAAGAAACTATCTAAGTGTAGTATTTATTGGTCATCAACATATAAAAAGTATAAAAATGCACTCACATTTAGCCCTTCTTGGGCTTTATACATTACAGAGGTCCCTTCCTCGGATAGCCAACAAGACTGCGTCCCCGAACTCCTTGCTCTGCGAAGTCCGTGTTCTGTGTAGTCCTACGTGTTGCTCCTGGATGGTGTGATCCGATGTGATTCTGGTGTCCACGTGTTGTATACTGAGTTAGTACTCCAAATGGTTGGTTAAAGGATTTCACAAACTGGATTCAAAATAGTCTCCGTTAATATGCGGAGTTATGGAGATGGACTGAAAGTTCCAGTGCAAACTAATGGACCGGAGAAATCCGGTGTATGACTCGTGGATACAGGCACACGCTACGGGCTGTCAGACTGTGTGACTGGCAAGAGTCTAAGAAGGCTGGGGATACCACAAGGGGCGTAGGAGGGACCTAGGGTGACGTGCAAGAAAAACCCAACGCGTATCGTGGAGTTCCAACTCCACTTCCTCAGGGGTTAGATAGAAAGAAATGAAACCATCCCACAAGTGTATATATAGAGACTGTCTCAATTAGATCTTAAATGGGTTCCATTCAAGTCAACACCAAAAAAGACATAAATACAGGGAAATGCAATAAAAAAAAAAACACAGTAAAAAAATAATAAAAATACAGTTAAAAAATATGTGAAATATGTAGTACACGATATATAAATTATATCATATGAAATATAATGCATAAAAATATGATTTTATCATATTAAATGAATAAAAATATAAACCATAACTGGTTATTAAATACAAGAAAAATAAAATACTAATAAAAATCTTATGTTAACCCCTTAACGACCCTTGACGGTCATAGTACGTCAAGGGTCGATTTGACTGAACGACCGATGACATACTATGACCGTCATCGAATTCCGGGCTCAACCCGCGGCTGCGCGCCGTTTGGGGAGTCCGGAATGCAACGGAGCAATAAAAAAAAAATGCTCCGTTGTCATTCAGTCGCGTCCGGGTCCGGATTCCCCGGTCGTTAAGGGGTTAAAGAAGCCATATTTGTTCTCTACGTTTCCCACTGTCCTTTTTCTCAGGAAAGTTTCTTGTGCTTTACAATCATGGCCTATAATTGTGAAATGTCTATAAGCAGTGTGTGGTATGAATTGGAAACTGCTGAATATGTATGTATGGATGGATGAGGCTGCTGATGAGATCAATGAAAATGAAGAGAATCAATAAAGGAAAATTGCAACACATTATAGTGAAGAGTTACAAATTGGGTGGCTTTTTAAAAGCTTCATAAAATCTGGATTGAATTATTATCAAATACTCCTTCAATATGCTATCAATATGTTGCTGTGTATAAAAGTGTGGCTCATTATATTAATACTGTTATTTCTAAAGGGAATTAGGATAACAAGCTTAGTAGAAAGACATTTTTGTGGGGAAATATATTCTGGTATAATTACATGAAAGCCATCAGGTCAAATTCTATATTGAGTCCAGATGGATACAATGTTTTCAATTTATGGATCCAAAAGGATTCTCTCTGACGTAATTTAAGGAGGATATCACCACCTCTGTGACATAGTGATATGTTCTATACCGATTATATTTAACTGTGAATGTTGACAGTTGTGAAAATCTTTGCAATGTTTAGAAACACTGTGCGACTCCAGTCCGCTGGCAGTGTTTCTAAGATGTTCGCTGAAGCGAGTTTTGATCTTTCTTTTCGTTCTGCCAACATACTGGAGTCCACAATTACAAGTAATGAGGTAAACAGCATAAGTGCTATGGCAATTGATACAATTTTGTTTATGAAGTAATTCTTTCCTGTTTTGATTGATCTAAAAGAACTGGTCTTGGACCCTGGTAAATGTGAGCATGTATTACAATTAGTTTTGCCACGCTTAAACATTCCCGATGGATGTGGAGCAAAACTTAATTGGCCACCTTGTGTGACATTATTTCTAGTTTTATTAAAAATATCACTTGGAGCTATTTGATTGCCATTGCTACAATTTTTATTAAACTATTTGTTGCTTATCTCCTAGCTCTTGATGTAAAACAGGGTCCTGCATAAGAACATGCCAGTGTTTTCGAAGAATTTGTTGAATCTGAGGTGCTTTTTTTGTTATATGTGGTCACAAAGGTTGACTTAGAGGCTGTCTAGTTTGTGACTTATTTTTTTTATTTCTGTATTTGAGTAGGTCCTTTCTATTAGATTCCATACTCCTTATATACGCTTTTTCTACTATTTCCTGATTGTACTCTTTCTCCTTGAATTTTTGTTTTAAGGTAACTTCTTCTCGTTGGAAGTCTTCATCTTTAGTACAGTTGCGTCTAATGCTCTGGAATTGGCTATATGGTATGTTTATCCAGCATTTGTGGTGGCCACTCTTGGCGTGTAAATAGCCATTTCCATCGCAGGACTTCCTGTAGTTTGTGGATAAAATTTTTGATTGTTCATAAAACAGGATGACATCCAGAAATTCAATTTTTTCTTTTTGTATATTGTGAGTAAACTCTAAACCTAATGGATTGGTGTTCATATGGAGGAAGAACTCCTTTAAAAAATCTGGAGTTCCTCTCCAGATGAAAATCAAATCGTCAACGTATCTCTTGTAGTAAATTATATTATTAAAGAAGGGATTATTATTGAGAATGTATTTATCCTCCCATTGGTTCATATAGATATTGGCGTAGGATGGGGCAAAAGTAGATCCCATCGCTATACCTTTTTTCTGGAGGAAAAATTCACCTTGAAAAAAGAAAGTTATGATAGGGAATAAACTGAATACTTTGGATGAGGAAATCAATCTGGATTGTTGGTAATGTATTATGTGCGGCGAGAACATCTCTAATTGCCTGGATCCACAAACCGTGTGGGATGCAAGTATAAAGACTGCTCACGTTTCAAGTTGCCCAAATGTATTCCTCCAACCATGTAATTTGCTCTAAATCTTTTAATAGCTGTATAGTGTCTTTCAGACAGGTAGAGTGAGTAATAACTAGAGGTTGAAGGAATTAATCTATAAATTGTGATAAGTGAGGGAATCTATACCAGAAATTATAGGTCTACCTGGTGGATCTGAAATGGATTTATGTAATTTTGGTAGATGGTAAAATATTGGTATGATTGGAAATTCCTTAAACGTGAAATCATATTCTGCTTTTGAGATAATACGTGAGTTTAAAGCTGTTGTTAGTATATTTCTAAGTTCTTCAGTATATTCTTTTGTAGGATCTTTACTAAGTCTGCAGTCAGGGCTTATAATTTTAAGACCTTTGCTACTAGCCAGACCTGAAAAGTTACTCGCCACTGCAAGCCAAATCATACACACCAGGGCCGAATTTCTACTCGCCAGGGCTAAATTTTCATTCGCCATTGGCTAGTGGCGAGTGGAAATTTTGAGCCCTGTCTGCAGTAGTTATTTGTATCATCTAAGAGGCGTTTAGCTTCTTTCAAATCTTCTTCCTCCCTTGTCGACATTTCTTATTACTATATCTTTATTTTTTTGTAATTTTTTAAGGGTTGAAGATTCTCTCTTTGAAAAATTGGATTTTTGATTTGAAGGCTTATCAAGAAGTTTCTCAATATCTTTATTAATTAGCTGCTTGAACACTTTTATATTTTCATTCTGAGATTGACTTGGATAAAAATAAGATTTAGATTTTTTTTGCTGCTATGAATAATTTCCTTATTATCCTTTTGGCTAATTTCCTTTTGTAATAATTCTAGTTGTCTAATGGCATATTTATTTACCATAGAGTAGGTAGGAGTAGGATTGGTATTGCCAGTATGTTTTGTGGCAAAGAATCTTTTTAACCTCTTAACGACCCTTGACGGTCATAGTACGTCAAGGGTCGATCTGACTGAACGACCCATGACGTACTATGACTGTCATTGAGTTCCGGGCTCCCCCCACGGCTGCACGCCGTTTGGGGAGTCCGGAACCAAAAAACAAAACAAAAAAAAAAATGCTCCACGGACGTCGCGGCGCTGATACCCCTGTCGTTAAGGGGTTAAAGTGATTGACCTGATATATTTTTCAATATCCACATATACATTCAACTAGTTGGGTTCCTTATGGGGAGCGGATGATAAACCTTTTGATGGTATTTTGATTTCCTCATTGTACAATACATAACTACTGATATTATGAATGGTTTTTGAAACTTGTGGTTTTATTCTATTTTTGTGATTTTTGCTGTTCCCTCCTCTACATCCTCTTCTGTAGATAAAGGACTTTTGCTGCCCTTGTTTTGCAGGGATTTTTGTGTTTCCTTCCAGGTTGTCAGAATGAGTGGAGGAATCAACAAAGGTATTTGTGTGTGAGTTTCTTGTTGTTGCGTAGCTGTTATGATTGGTAAAGGAAGAAGTGGAGCTGTTGGAGGTATTGTGGTCATAGAGAGATTGAGTGTTGGGGCTGACAGTGATGTGGGGGGTTGGTTGTTGGATACATTCCTTCTTTTGGGAAGGTTCTTCTCTTTTCTGTGATTGAGTTATCTGTATTTGTTTCTGGATGTTTTTGGGACGTTTCCGCAACTGATGGCGGTTGTCTAAAAAATATTGATTATGTTTTGCATGTTGAGCATAATTAGAATTATAGGTCTTAGGTCTAGCTCCTAGATGTGCATACCTAGGCTGTTGTGAAGGTGAAGAACAATTATTGTTTTCAGTGAGAGGTTGATATCTATTATAGATAGTAACAGGATTGTTAGATTTTATCTTAGGTGTACTATAGTGAGTGGATTTGTGTCCTGAAAATCGCTTGTTATAGCCATAAGGGTGTTCTGATGTGTGAGAGTATTGATAGAATGGTTGTGACTGTGAATTGTGTAATGCATTATCTTTAGAATAAGAATTTTTATTTTTAATAGAGTAATCTGTTTTATCTCTATTAAACTTTTTTTGTTTGGTGAAAATGATAAGTCTTTTGTGAATGTTATTTTGTATTCTGATGTGATTTTGGCTGAGTTGAGTTTCGTTGATTTGATTATATACCCTTTCTATTTACTTTTTGGTTGATTCTAAACAACTTTCCCTGTGTTTAATTAGAAGAGAGATTAATTGAAAAGAACATTGTTCTAAAACAGTGTCCCATTCAGACAACACTTTTACTTCATCGACTTCTATAGCCGGTGATTTGTAAATCCTAAGACCTCTAGAATAATTTTCCAAAGAGATAAGGTCAAACCAGTCTTTGCTCTCTTTGATCTTTTGTATTGTTTCATGGTCTGACAGATCTGACGGGAGATAGTAGTTGTCCAATGTTTCTTATGGTTTCTGATCTGTTTATCTGTGGCAGGGACACCCTCTTCCTTGGAGTGTGTGAGAATACGGGGATGATAGCCTAAGGCAACTTGGAATGGATTTGTATATAAGCTGTGGTGATAGGAGTTGTTGAAGGCGAATTCTGCTAGTGGTAATAGATCTATCCAATCTGAATTGCTGACATTAGAATAATGTCTGAGGAACATGTCTAGGGGCTGGTTAGTTCTTTCTGTTTGACTGTTGGATTGGGGATGATAAGGGGAAAAACAGAGATCAATCCCCAATCTCTTGCAGAAGGCAAATTGAGTGCCTCTGTCCGAGACCACTTGGGTGGAGATACCATGTAACAGGAAAATGTCCTTGGAAACATGTCTGCTAAACCAGAGGAGGTGGGTAGGCCGGCGAGAACGATGAAGTGTGCTTGCCTGGTGAATCTGTCCGCAACTACAAGGATGGTATTACTGCCTTTGGATTTGAGGAGGTCCACAATAAAGTCCAAAGCTAGATGTTTCCAGGGCTGACTGGGAACAGGTCGGGGATGAAGTAGTCCGGCAGGTCGAGTATGGGGGTTTTTGTTCTGAGCGCAAATTATGAAGGCCTCAACAAATTTCTTAACATCATTCCTAAGGGGTGGCCACCAGAAACATTGATAGAGAAGAGATATGTGGTTTTACGTATACCAGGGTGCCCAATATAAGTGGAGCAGTGAGCCCATATCAGTAGTTCTTTTCTGTAGCGGGGAGACATAGTCGACCAGGATGTAGTTTTTTTTGTCCGACTCTGATCCTCTTATAGGTGGTGCAGGAGAGGATGGCCAGGATGCAGTTGGGAGGTAGGATAGGTTCAGGTATTTGATCAGGAGTTTCAGGGAAGATGCGGGATAGGGCATTGGCCTTGGTGTTTTTGGAGCCAGGTTGGTAAGTAATGATGAAGTTAAATCTAGTGAAGAAGAGAGCCCATCATGCCTGTCGAGGATTAAGTCATTTGGATTTCTCCAGAAACTGTAGGTTCTTGTGATCAGTAAGAATGGTGAATGGAACAGTAGTGCCTTCAAGAAGATACCTCCATTCTTCTAATGCCAATTTGATGGCCAGTAATTCTCTGTTCCCACATCATAATTTATCTCGGCTGAGGTAAATTGTTTTGAAAAAAAAAAAAAAAAAAAGAGCAGGGATGGAGGTATGAAGACCCAGGCTCTCTTTGGGATAGGATGGCTCCTGCCACAATTTCTGAGGTGCCAACCTCTATCCAGAATGTTTGATTGGGATCAGGGAATTTTAGAATAGGGGCAGAAATAAAGGCTAGTTTAAGTCTTTCAAAGGCTTTTACTACCTCTTGAGGATTAGCTTATTTGCGAGTTAAAGCAGTGATAGGAGCAATAATTCTGGAGTAGTCTTTAATAAATCGTTGGTAGTAATTGTAAAAGTCAAGCAAATGTTGGATGCCTCTCAGAGTAGTGGAAGATGGTCAAGACTTGACTGCTGAGACTTTATTAGGGTCCATAGTGTGCAGTGCAAAGTGTGGGAACACTGCAATAATTTTACTTCATTACATGAAATAGTAGCTTTCTATTAACCCTTTAATCGCTTTATAAGTGACTATTTACTAGAGTGGGGGCAATGAGTGAATGTGCAAGTGCAGACATGCAGATGAACATTGGGGCATGTACAAGAGTATACCAAGGACAAACCCAGACCGGGTGAGGGGGTTACTGTTACTCATAATCTCTCCCTCCCCACACAAACTGTTTTACCAATTGCATTAGGAAAAGACAAAGCTTCAAAGCAATTTTTTGAGGATGCCATTTTGTATAATACTGATGTGACCCATAAGTATTTTACATGATGGCGTCCTCCAAATAATACCCGTTAGAAATTAGACGGGCACTGTAGCGACATGGGTATGGAGCCCCATTCCTGGCTGGACGTTGGTTGTCCATACCGGTTTAACCTCTGGTACAGGATCACCTAGAAAGGAAAGACAATGAGTTATCATTGGATTATTTATCTCTGAACCTTTAGTGGGTTTTATTCAGAGATCTACATGTTATCTGGACTGGTGGGAACACAATATGGTATTCAGATGGATCAGTATTTGAGGACCATTCAAAACGTTTAGTTTATTAGAAAGAGAACACTGTAAAGTAAGAACTTGGTATCTACTCACACTTAGACGGTTATTAACCCTTTATTGTTTCTTTATATGTTGAACACCTCTCTGGTCCTTATAGAGTAAAAGGAGCAGAAAGCAATTTAAATGTAAAATCTGTGTTATAGGCCTCCCTGCTAGGTGCTCCCACTGCTGGGAAATGTTCCTTTCAAAAGTTATTGCAGTTCACACTTTTTTTCTTGTTCCATTTCACCACCAAAGGTTCCCTCTCATTGAGGCAGATGTACTAGGAAAAACAGGGGCAATTCTGGAGTAAACCAACTGAACCACAGGGAACATCTGAAAACTGTATTTGATTTAAATAGGGATTCTTAACCCCTTTAGAATCTTCTCCAATGCACTGTTTTACAATGAATTAGAGTCCGCTCTAGAATAAAGTGTTTAAAAACCCCAATTAAAATTAATAAAGATGGGAGGAATTGTTATTTTCTTCCTGTGGAGCAACTGATTATCTCCAGAATTGCACTCTTTTTGCTTAGAATATGAGCCTCCCTGTGATAGCTGATGTCCCCTGTTTTTGCACAACTCTGAATGGCCTTCTATTCAATAGAATAAGGCCATCCTGGGGCTGTGGGAAGGAGGGGTTAATGCAGGATAAGTTATTGCAGCCGAACAGAAGTTGAAAGTAAGCGCAGGTTATCGTGCTCTATGGGTTTATAAGGCAGTGTGCACCTAGTCACCTAACCACAGCCTGGATCACACCGAGTGCAGAGCGCACTTACTTATGCAAATGTCAGGGGAGTTAGAAACCTTATTGGAGTCCAGTTGATCTTCTGTTCAAGCCTCAGGCCTCTATGCAGCTCTGTATACTTAAAGGGATAGTAATACATTTTAAGTGTATTTCATATTGTAGGCATAAAAAAACTATGAAAAATGAAGTTGCAACCTCAGTAGCATCTTAACCTGAGCTTGCTGTAATGTTAGCCCACAACAATACAGCTCCGAAGTGAAGCGAGAACGTGCTCACTGGGGCAGCTGGGAGGGAAATGGGAAGTCCTGCTTCTCCGTGCCACACATACACGGTGCCGCAGAATGCAGAAGTGGCACCTTTTAAGGATTAATATCTCCACTCCTAGGTAGGTAAAACTAAAACAAGACCCAGCACTAATATTGTCTTAGGGGTTAAAACCAATGCTCCGATTTTTTTGCAGTATGAATGTTCCCCTTTAAAACAGTTTGTAGCAGTTTCCATAGGGAACCAATAAAATCCCCCTTTGATTTAAATGGAGCTTTCAGTTTAACCCTCTGGTCTGCATTGTGTTGTCTGTCCAGCAGCATTCAAGGGGTTCAAAGCCCCATTTGTATGAAAGGGAAGTGTGTGTGATTACGCTGTCCAGTCCTAGTAAACGTGTCTTTATATTAAAGTGGGTAACGCGTGGTTCCGTGCAGCCATAGGAAATGCAGGAGGCTAGTTGTGTAAAAATTACACATTTATTGTCCTTTAGACATTGTTTGGGGGGGATTTTAAAGTGGAACTGACACATTATAATGATGTGGGTGATTTCTGAAAATGCTTTCAAAATCATCTATATTTATGTTAGCCATTGTGTATTTAACACTCCTCTGCTGCTACTATACTACAACTCCCATCATTCCCTGCCAGTTATAGAGTGGCAACAGCTGGAGGGCCTCTTGTCACCCACCTGCTGGAGGTTGTATATTATACCAAAATGCTGCCATTAAAACTAGTGATACGTGCTTAACCACTTGAGTGTGATAGACCTTTCTATATACACTTAATTTAACCTCATGAATGCCACAGAGGTCTCCACACATTGCTTAGTAATGCATTGGAGACCTCTCTAGCATACAAAGAGTTAAAAATCGCCATTTAAATCAATATGAATTTTTAGTTGGTACGCCCCAGAATCACTCTGCTTTTCTTTATACATATGGCCTTATCAGAGGAGGAACATCTTTGGGCAGCAGTTGGTCCCTCTCTGTCTTTATTTGGCTCTGTTCACTGATCCCAGTGAGAGACACCCCCCCCCAGGCTCATACTACATGTGTCCTTTAGTAAGAGGCCATGGGGTTAGTGCTATTACTAGCCATGCTGTCTGCAGGCCCTGACCCCACCCATAAATCACTGAGTTCTTGGCTCTCCTTGGCCTCTCAGTGACACACTCCCTAGCCCAAGCGCAGAGTGGGTGTCTCAGTAACAAGCCCCCAGCTCTTCTCTGCACAGAGATAGGTGAAAGTTCTCATTTTTGGCCCCTGACCCACGAATAACCTCATCACAGCGCGTACTTGACAGTGTAGCGTTTCCGTTGACCTCTTTAGCCATTACAGATGACTGTTAATAAGCCCTACCTGAAGAGAGGGATTCAGGGTGAGATCCAAGAGCCCAATGCAGTGTCACTTTCACCTGTAATCACAAGACACTGGATACTGGTAGATACCGCGGCTATCCCACCGCTCCTTACACTGTGGGCCTTATGTTCAATGGAAAAGTGGATTTGTTCTGGGCAAACCAACTGCACCATAAGGAAGAAAAGAAAAAAAATCCACAAGTTGCCATTGATTTAAAAGTAGCTGTTAACCCCTTGAATGCTAGATAGGTCTCCAACACACTGAAAAGAAATACATTGGAGACCTCTGTAGAATTCAAACAGTTGAAAGTCCCTTTAGCTCAATGGGAATTTTTATTTGTCATCTATGGTGCAGCTTGTTTGACTTATTATTTACTTCTGGAAATAAAGCCCTTTACCTTTAGTTATTTTCTTTTATTAAAAAAATAACCCTTTAACCCCTTAAAGACCACGTGACGTGGTATGACCGTCACGGTTCTTTATACCCTTAAGGACCAGTGACAGTCATAGTACGTCACGTACTTTTTACTTACATCGCTCTACTGGGAGCGCTGTAAGTAAAAACGGGGCCTAAAATTGATCACTCCAAGACTGGAGCGATCTCTCTTAGGCCTCAATGCAGCGCATCGGCAAGGATCAAAGCGGTCCTTAAGGGAAGGTAACTTCCCTGGACCGCTGGTACTTAAGGGGTTAAGGACCAGAGATCCTAGAGTTGGATTGCAGTTATGAATGGCATAGAGAACATCGGGGCACCGGCATGTATGACTGATGTGTACTGGTGCGCTGGACGGGGGTCTGAGAGAATTTCCGATAGTGCTTACATTGCTCAGGAGCACTATAAGCACAAAATATGTGACATGCCATGACCGTCATTGGTCTTTTAGGTTTTTACTTATGGTCACTGAAGTTTGTCCCACTCTGTGATCCATCTGGACAGTTTTGCTGCTCTGAGGTGAGCAGTGTTACATCAGTAGAAGGGGCGGGAGGGGGATACTTTATCATTCAATTACTCCTGAACAAGAACTCTGACAGTATTGAAATAACACTCTCCATGGTCCAAATACTATAAAGATTAATTGGAGATGCTTTTATTGTGAAACATTGCTATCCCTTTAATACAAATAAGAAATGAACTTTCATGATACCGAGAACATTTTGAGATCTACATAATAAATTAGGGTGAAAAAAAGACACAACTCCTTCTCTGTGTTAAACATTGGGTTAAAGGACGCCGGCCTCACCAGCACTTAAGAGGTTAAAGCGGAAATACCACCTGCTTATAGTAACCCTCACTTACCTTACTATTGCAATTTTCCTTTCTGTCTTTGATGAGATTTTATCTGTAATCAGTCCTGGATGTCATGTGCATGGAGGCGGACATGATAGATTCTACCTGGACCACAGAAGCTAACACTCCACACTCTGCACTTGGTAATCTGAACCGTGTATCAGAGCTGCCTCCAAGAAACTTTGTGTACCCGTGTTAGAAAAGGGAGAGACTCTACTTTCCAACAAGGTATGGCATAAATTGTGATCAATCATATACATAAATGTATAGTTAATTTTTATACACATTTGTGTTTTGTAGCCTCATGCCAGGAGTACCCTTGTTAAAGAGGAGAGTCTCCACTGAACAACAAGGGTAACCATAAAGTATTGAATTTGCATAATATATGTTAGGAGCTGTGGGAAGAGAGTGAAGGCTTCACCTCTCCTAAAAAAAACAAACAAAAAAACACAAAATAAAACCCCAACCCCCCCCCCAAAAAAAACCCCAAAAACAAACAAACAGAGGAGTAGGTAGTCACGTGATCACCTGGTATAAAAGTATACATATACACTTACTTTTAGTGCAGGTACGCAACTTCAGAAAGGAAACTGAAAGGTATAGATTAGTGCTCCTGGGACCCAGTATGGTGCCGTTTTTCTCAGCTTTGTAATAGGTACTGGATAGATTAGAAAACTCTATAGTTTTTAAACAATCGGGACATCGAACGAGTATAAAAATTATAATGGCATAATTTTTCCTTTATCACCGGGTTCTGATAACATTTGTTCACAACAGGCTGAGGTTGCTGTTCCCTCATTTGGTTCAGGGGGTTGTCATTTTTTTTTTTAAATAGTATACTTTGTCACTTTTTCTTGTCTGTAGTTGTTACAAACATTAAACACAGGTATGTCCTATAAAAAAAAAACAACAAATTATGAAGAAGCAATTATACAGCAAATGAAATATACTGTGGGGAGGATTACAATTATACAGCTATTATTTTTGTACATGGAGTCAACTCGGCAGTCTGCATTGGCCCTATGGGTGCCAGTGGGGTAAGCAGCACATTTTAGACCAATGCAGTGGATCCCTCTCTAGCACTCAAAGGCTTAACCCTGTGTGCGTGTTTGTGTGTCTGGTTTCTGAAAGGAAAAGAGGGATCTCCTTCCACGCCCCCTCTGCTGACCATTTCTGTTCTGTCTATGTGACTAAGTGACAAGTGTTCAGAGCAGGGTTGCAGTCCCTCACAGCTTGACTGTAACAGTGATAGGACGTGTATGAAGTCAATATACGCCTCCCCTTTTTTCTAGCACTATCTTAGGGGGATGCACTCAAGTTACATCTTTCACCTGATATGAGGTTTGGTCATGGAAATTACTTATAGTTAACTGGGTGTGTTTACTGAGCGTTTATCTGCGTAACCATATAGTTTAAAGTTATTGGAGATCCTGCCCATTTTAAATAAATATCTCTACCACCATACCAAAAGTCTAGAATTCCCTGTGATTCAAGAAGTGATTGGTCATCATTGACATTGCCAAGACCTGTGTTTGCAGGAATTGGTGCAGCTGAGTGAAGTGATTTCTACTGACCATAAATGATGGTTTATTGTATCCATCTTGTTGACTTCTGTAAGCAGAATCTACTAAGCGAAGATAAGTAAAATTTCATATTTCTATTATCGGTTGTATTCCCTGTGACAGCTGTATGCAAGTCTGTGTATGTGACTCTGAATCCTAAAGAATCCTTGATGTAAACAGCTGAAAAGGCTTAGTCCTTCACATCAATACATTTGGTACAAGAAGTGGGGTTCACTTTCACATAACACACGTTGAAAAAATACAGTTATTAATCCAGTTGTGTATGCGTACCATATTCTATGTTGTGTGTGTGTGTGTGGCATCTGAATTTTTCAAATATACTGCTTTCCAAGAAGAAAACAGTTTCAGAGACCAAGAGGTGTATCAGAAATGTAACTGGATTACACTGATGAATGTGACAGGCTTGAATGGTATTCAGGGTCTGGACTCTGGCTGTGTGTGGATCAGGAGTTACTAAAGTTCTGACCACCATTTTCTTCAGAGAAAAGTATTTTGATAGGAGAGCAAATGACGACGATAGATTTGTAAGTTTTTAATAAGAAGCAACAAAAAGCTGTCTGCCAAATGTAAAAAGCGATACTACAACAGAATGTGGATGAGTTGTAACAGCATTTGCAGGTGCTTACTGACCAATGTAAAGCAGCTGAATAGGCTAAAATGGGGCTTTTAGTGGACTGAATGCAAGGAAGGAAAGTTCAGTGATGGCTTCATTGGTGATGAGTAGGCTCAGATGCCGTTGCAGAAAAGATGACTGTAGCACAGATGAGACCCAATGTGGAAATTTAGAATCATGTAGATGCAGAAGATGATGATACACAGCAACAGTAGGCTCACCCTGTAGTAATTACACAGAGGCAGTGTAAACATAAGAGATAGGATTAAACAGATAGGAAGACACGTTACTTTGATGAGCTATACATAGAGACAGAAGGCATCAGGGGTTTGAACTGGCAAAGATGTACAGACAAAAATCAGTGGAATCCCTTTTAGAGTGGTTATTAAGATTGTGGACTGAAGGAGGAGACAGTGTAATACTGTCTGTCAAAAAGGCAACAGCTGTGGGAGCACTTGCCAACGAACCAACACTCAGGTGAGAGAAGAAGCAAGGCACTTTCCAATTAATTTTACACTTAATACAAGTTATTTAGAAAGCACAGAAGTATGGAGAACGATTGCAGAAGGAGTAACTTTGCTGAGGCTCATGGGTTTCGAGGCTGAGATGAAAAATCCAAATGGGAAGGACCAGAAATGACAGTTTTTACAGCAAGTATGACAGTTAAATTGTTAAAGACTGACCCTTTTGCACTCAGCGCCCCAATCCTGTCCTTGTTAGGTGAGCTGCAGAATGGAACACAGATCCATCATGCAGTCTCAATGCTGGGACAGTTAGGGGAACTAGAAGTTAAATCCAAACAAGTAAGAGAAGGAGAGAGTTAAGATGAAGGAAACGCTCAGTGTTACATGGAGACAGATGTGGGCAGACTTGTTAAAAAGCAGGGGTAGATCCTACAATCATAGACTGACAACCTACCTCTATATTATTTAAGAAGTGGGGAAAAAAGATAAAACCAACAAAAGTATACTGTGCAGCTAATTGATAAAACAGAGATAGCAGTAACAAATATTCATCCATGATGAGAGGGGGAGTCAAGGAGGAGCACAGTGACAACACAGATCCAGAGATGATGGGAAGGAGAGAGATCATAGGGGACGATTGCCCATATGTACAAGTTAGAGACTCGTGGGAAAATAGGAAGACACAAGAATTTGTTTTCTTTGGTACATGCAGAAGCCAAAATGAGTCATACAAACAGCTCCCAGTACAAAGGAGAGGACTAGGACTGAGCATAGAGAGAGACCATGCCAAATGGGCCCCAGTAAAGATACCAGCCCCAGAAAAGTCTGTCTGTTTGTAGCAGCCAGGAGGCCATATAGATATAGGAGAGACTGTGCTGGTTTTGCTGCAGTCTGAAGTTATTCAGCCTGTGGTCAGTCCCTTAGATTTACATGTGAAAAAAAAAAGTGTGATTCTTTGAAAGTTATTGTGAATTTGCACATACTGACTAATGTGACTTCTCCTCCAGACGGTGCTGTTCCGGACATGGTAACTTTAATAGAGGAGTTTTCTGAGAATGCTGTGAATATCATGTGGTCACATACCACGCAAGTGCTTTTTTCTCTGTTCCCATTGCTGTAGAAAGCAGAGACCCATTGGCTTTTACTTGTGAAGGGCCTCCAATATTCCTTCCAAGTGATGCCAGAAGGGTATTTAATTCCACCCACCATTTGTTTGGAACAGCTACAGCTCAAAGACATCATGATGACCGGAGATGCAGACTTCATGACTATTAAATTACAGAGACTGAGAGAGCATCTACATAACAGAGAATGGACTATAAATCTCCAGAAGATCATGATACAAGGGCCTGGGCCAGAGGTAATGTTTCTGGATATGATATGGTCCAGGCCCCAAAGGAGAATTCCAGCTCAAGTGGGAGAGACAACAGTAGAAGCAGCCCCATCAACCACTGTGAAGGAAGGTCACTCCTTTGTGGAGGCATTGGGACTTCACTTTGACAACTTCAATATCATGGGGACTGTACTTTGCTATGGAAGGAAGATCCAAAAGACCCCAATAGGATTCTGGTCAAAGGACTTGGTGACTACTAAATTAAAGAGACTGTTAGACATCTGCATAACAGAGAATGGACTAGAAATCTCCAGAAGATTATGATGCAGGAACCTGGACCAGAGGTAATGTTTTTGGGTATGATATGGTCCAGGCCCCAAAGGAGAATTTCAGCTAAATAATAGAGATGATAATAATGGCAGCCCCACCAACCATTGTGAAGGATCTCAACAACATTGTGCTCTCTTGAAAGACTTTTAGTCACATGAACTACATTGCTGCATGTGGAGAGGATTACAAAACCTGATCCAGTCACTGTGAAAATGGACTTGCCTATTAGTGTCTGGGCTAGGGATGAACTGTTGGCCACGTGTAGTCAAGAGGCCCAACAGCAGATATTGATGAACTGGAAGTGCTCCCTTTATGAGCAAGAAGGAACAGCTGCAGGTTTACACCAAGAAACTATCCCAAGACATAGCAGGACAGCCAAGGGATATATTAACCCATCATCTCACTTGTGGAGGAGGCACCAACTGCAGAACAACTGAAGGAGGATGAACAAGGATATACAGGGACTGCAGCTGTCTATAACCCAAATCAAGAAGAGGGGACAGGTGGCTTCATTCAATATACTGAACTGCCAGCTATTGGAATGGTGATCCAAGGACCATTGGTCATTTACATGGACAGGTGGACATGTTTCAAAGCCCCAACCATCTGGATGCCAACTTGGAAACAAGCAGACTGGAAGATCAATGGGAATAAGGCATGAAGCAGAGCTCAGTTATGGTCAGACATCTGAAGTCAAGCACAGCAGAGGAAGATCAAAGTGGGTCATGTGGATGCCCACCGACAGGTGGAGCTCGGTGAAGAAGTTGACAAGATTGCCAAAACCAGTGTACCAGTGTGGCCAAGTTGTGTGATCCCACTGTATTGGCATAGTGGAGTATTGTCGTCTTATGAATGGGCCGCAGCCCATGGATTATTATTTAAAGCAGAACTATGTGAACTGGCAAAAGAAGAAATACAATCAGATAAAGACACATCTGCAGCTTGGTGTAGTCATACGAAAGAGAAGCTTTGCATATTCCTTACTACCCACAAGCAAATGGTTTGGTCGAGTGCAGCACTGAATTTTTGATGGAACAGATTAAAAAGCTCACACAAATTCACACTTTAAGGGGGTGGGACAGGCTATTGCTTCAAGCATTCTATTAGGGAAAGATGAAACTCCCATTACTAGACTAATAGGGAATGATGACACTCCCTTTTCTAGACTGATAGGGTAAGATGAAACTCCCTTTTGTAGACTGATAGGGTAAGATGAAACTCCCTTTACTAGACTGATAGGGAATGATGACACTCCCTTTACTAGACTGATAGGGAATGATGACACTCCCTTTGCTGGACTGCTAGGGAAAGATGACACTCCATTTGCTGGACTGATAGGGAAAGGTGACGCTCCCTTTACTAGACTGATAGGGAAATATGACACTCCCTTTACTAGACTGATAGGGAAAGGTGACACTCCCTTTACTAGACTGATAGGGAAAGGTGACACTCCCTTTGACAGAATGCAGGTGCTTTTTTTCCTCTGTTCCCATTGCTGTAGAAAGCAGAGATCCATTGGCTTTTACTTGTGAAGGGCCTCCAATATTCCTTCCAAGTGTCGCCAGAATGGTATTTACATCCACCCACCATTTGTTTGGAACAGCTACAGCTGAAAGATGTCAAGATGACCGGAGATGCAGACTTCGTGACTACTAAATTACAGACACTATTAGACATCTACATATCAGAGAATGGACTATAAATCTCCAGAAAATCATGATGCAGGAGCCTGAGCCAGAGGTAATGTTTTGGGTATGATATGGTCCAGGCCCCAAAGGAGAATTCCAGCTACAGTAATAGAGACAGTAATAACAGCAGCCCCACCAACCACTGTGAAGGATCTCAACAACATTATGCTCTCTTGGAAAAGAAGACTTTCTTAGCCTCATGAACTACATTGCTGCATGTGGAGAGGATTACAAAACCTGATCCAGTCACTGTGAAAATGGACTTGCTATTAGTAGCTGGGCTAGGGATGAAGTGTTGGCCATGTGCATTCAAGAGGCCCAACTGGAAGTGCTCCCTGCATGAGCAAGAAAGACCAGCTGCAGGTTTACACCAAGAAACTATCCCAAGACATAGCAGGACAGCCAAGGTATATATTAACCCATCATGTCTCACTTGTGGAGGAGTCACCAACTCCAGAACAGTTAAATGAGGATGAACAAGGATATACAGGGACTGCAGCTGCCTATAACCCCAATCAAGATGAGGGGACAGGTGGCTTAATTCAATATACTGAACTGCAAGCTATTGGAATGGTGATTCAAGAGATCCAAGGACCATTGATCATTTACATGGACAGGTGGGCATGTTTCTGGATGCCAACTTGGAAAGAAACAGACTGGAAGAACAATGTGGGTCATGTGGATGCCCACCGACAGCTGGAGCTCAATGAAGAAGTTGGCAAGATTGCCAAAACCAGTGTGGCCAAAATGTGTGGTCCCACTGTATTTAATATAGCAAGATGATGGACCCATGAGAAGGCTTGGCATGGTGGAGTATTGTCATCTTATGAATGGGCCCCAGCTCATGGATTATTATTTAAAGCAGAAGTATGTGAACTGGCAAAAGAAGAAATACTGACACATGTCTTACCAGCAGCTTGGTGCAGTCATACAAAAGAGAAGCTTTGCATATTCCTTACTACCCACAAGCAAATGGTTTGGTCGAGTGCAGCAGTGGATTTTTGATGGAACAGATTAAAAAGCTCACACCATTTCACACTTTAAGGGGGTGGGACAGGCTATTGCTTCAAGCATTCTATTAGGGAAAGATGAAACTCCCATTACTAGACTAATAGGGAATGATGACACTCCCTTTTCTAGACTGATAGGGTAAGATGAAACTCCCTTTACTAGACTGATAGGGAATGATGACACTCCCTTTACTAGACTGATAGGGAATGATGACACTCCCTTTACTAGACTGATAGGGAAAGATGACACTCGACTGATAGGGAAAGATGACACTCCATTTGCTGGACTGATAGGGAAAGGTGACACTCCCTTTACTAGACTGATAGGGAAAGGTGACACTCCCTTTGACAGAATGCAGGTGCTTTTTTTCTCTGTTCCCATTGCTGTAGAAAGCAGAGATCCATTGGCTTTTACTTGTGAAGGGCCTCCAATATTCCTTCCAAGTGTTGCCAGAATGGTATTTACATCCACCCACCATTTGTTTGGAACAGCTACAGCTGAAAGATGTCAAGATGACCGGAGATGCAGACTTTGTGACTACTAAATTACAGAGACTGATAGAGCATCTACATAACAGAGAATGGACTGTAAATCTCCAGAAAATCATGATACAGGAGCCTGGGCCAGAGGTAATGTTTTTGGGTATGATATGTTCCAGGCCTCAAAGGAGAATTCCAGCTGAAGTTATAGAAACAATAATAATGGCAGCCCCACCAACCACTGTGAAGGATCTCAACAGCATTATGCTCTTCTGGAAAAGACTTTCTTAGCCACATGAGCTACATTGCTGCATGTGGAGAGGATTACAAAAATTGATCCAGTTGCTGTTAAAATGGACTTGCCTATTAGTGGCTGGGGAAGCGATGCAGTGTTGGCCACGTGCAGTCAAGAGGCCCAACAGCAGACATTGATGAACTGGAAGTTCTCCCTGCATGAGCAAGAAGGAACAGCTACAGGATTACACAAAGAAACTATCCCAAGACATAGCAGGACAGCCAAGGTATATATTAACCCATCATATCTCTCTTGTGGAGGAAGCACCAACTCCAGAACAGCTGGATGAGTATGAACAAGGATACACAGGGACTGCAGCTGCCTATAACCCAAATCAAGAAGAGGGGCAGGTGGCTTCATTCAATATACTGAACTGCAAGGTACTGGAACGGTGATACAAGAGATCCAAGGACCATTGGTTATTTACATGGACAAATGGACATGTTTCACACCCCAACCATCTGAATGCCGACTTTGAAACAAACAGACTGGAAGATCAATGGGAATGATGCATGAAGCAGAGCTCAATTCTGGTCAGACGTCTGGAATCAAGCACAGCAGAGGAAGATCAAAGTGGGTCATATGGATGCCCACCGACAGGTGGAGCTCAATGAAGAATTTGACAGGATTGCCAAAACCAGTGTGGCAAAGATGTGTGGTCCCACTGTATTGAATATAGCAAGATGATGGACCCATGAGAAGGCTTGGCATGGTGGAGTATTGTTGTCTTATGAATGGGCCCCAGCCCATGGATTATTATTTAAAGCAGAACTATGTGAACTGGCATAAGAAGAAATACTGACACATGTCTTACCGGCAGCTTGGTGCAGTCATACAAAAGAGAAGCTTTGCATATTCCTTACCACCGACAAGCAAATGGTTTGGTCGAGTGCAGCAGTGGATTTTTGATGGAACAGATTAAAAAGCTCACACCAATTCACACTTTAAGGGGGTAGGACACAAACACTCTTGCTGTTAAATACTGGACTATTAGGGAACGATGACACTCCCTTTACTAGACTGATAAGGTAAGATGGAACTCCCTTTACTAGACTGATAGGGATTGATGACACTCCCTTTACTAGACTGATAGGGATTGATGACACTCCCTTTACTAGACTGATAGGGAAAGGTGACACTCACTTTACTGGACTGGCAGGGAAAGATGACACTCCCTTTAATAAACTGACAGGGAAAGAGGACACTCTCTTTGACAGAATGCAAGTGCTTTTTTCTCTGTTCCCATTGCTGTAGAAAGCGGAGACCCATTGGCTTTTACTTGTGAAGGGCCTCCAATATTCCTTCCACGTGTTGCCAGAATGGTATTTACATCCACCTACCATTTGTTTGGAACAGCTACAGCTGAAAGATGTCAAGATGACCGGAGAGGCAGACTTCTTGACTACTAAATTACAGAGACATCTACATAACAGAGAATGGACTGTAAATCTCCAGAAGATCATGATGCAGGAGCCTGGGCCAGAGGTAATGTTTTTGGGTATGATATGGTCCAGGCCCCAAAGAAGAAATCCAGCTACAGTAATAGAGAAAATAATAACTGCAGCCCCACCAACCACTGTGAAGAATCTCAACAACATTATGCTCTCTTGGAAAATACTTTCTTAGCCGCATGAAGTACATTGCTGCATCTGGAGAAGATTACAAAAATTGATCCAGTTGCTGTTAAAATTGACTTTCCTATTAGTGTCTGGGCTAGGGATGAAATGGCCACGTGCAGTCAATAGGCCCAACAGCAGACATTGATGAACTGGAAGTACTCCCTGCATGAACAGGAAGGAACATCTGCAGGAACACCTAGAAACTATCCCAAGACTTCTGGAATCCAGCACAGCAGAAGAAAATCAAAGTGGGTCATGTGGATGCCCACTGACAAATCGACCCCAATGAAGA
Organism: Rhinophrynus dorsalis; assembly: GCA_037306005.1. Lineage (NCBI taxonomy): Eukaryota > Metazoa > Chordata > Amphibia > Anura > Rhinophrynidae > Rhinophrynus > Rhinophrynus dorsalis. The sequence goes on from CM074723.1 coordinate 32,589,702, forward strand.
AGCTGACTAGATTGCCAAAATCAGTGTACCCGGGATTTTGGATCCCACTCTTGAATATTGCAAGAAGATTGTCCCATGAGTGAGAAGACTGGGCATGGAGGGGTATGGGCTACTTATGAATGGACCCCAACCCATGGATTTTTAAAGAACTATGTGAACCCACTGAAGAAAAAATACAAGTAAATAAAGATACGTGTCTTACTGTTACTTTGTACAGTCATGGGAAAGGGAAGCTCAAGTATTTTTGTATATTTGTATTCCCTTCCACCCACAAGCAAATGGTTTGGTTGAGTGCAGCAGTGTATTTTTGATGGAACAGATTAAAATGCTCACACCAAATCACACTTTAAGGGGGTGGGATAGGTTATTGCTTCAAGCACTATTGCTGTTATATAGGAAAGATAAAACCCCCTTTACTAGACTGACAGAATGAAAGGACAGGATCAATTTTGTTGCCAGACAGGAGACTCTTTTGACTTGAGAATACCAAGGTAGTTACCCACAGGTGGTCTGGTCAGGAAGGGGTGGAAGAAAAGAGATCATAGCAGAAGATCAAGGGAGTTGTAGATGTGTAAGATTCAAGGAGGTCGTAAAGATAATTACCTACCTACTGTTGAGTGTTATAAGCTTAAACCGTTAGCGTCCGGTGAAGTGCTAGGACCGTCATCAGTAAATTGTAATAAAGTATCAATGACTGTCCTTGCACGTCACTTATTTTTTGCTCACAGCTCTCGTTTGGGAGCGATGTGAGCACTTCAAACATCTGATACTGGCTGCACCAAAATCGGAGCAGTCAGTTTCAGACCCTTGTTTGGTGAGGCGGCACACATGATCCGTCATCTGTGCCGGCTCACCGAATGGGATCAAAGTTGTCCTTAAAGGGAATCCACTTTCCAGGACCGTGCACGTTAAGACATCAGCTATTACAGGAAGCTCATATACTAAGTGAAAATAGTGACGTTCTGGAAAAAAACAGTTGCACCATAGGGAGAAAATAAAAATTCCTCACATCCTTATAGATTTAAATTTGGGTTTTAATCCCTTGATTCAGAACTGGTCTCTAATGCTTTGCAAAACAATTGCATTGAGGGGTTAAAATCCCTGTTTAAATCAAAGACCATTTTCAGCTGTTCTATGTCGTGCAGTTGGTTTGCTCCAGAAATGCGCCTCTTTTACGTAGTACATCTGCCTCAATGGGTGGGAACCTCTGGGGGTTAAATGATAAAAGAAAACAAACAAGTCTAAACTGCAATAACTATTGAAAGGGACCTTTCCTAGCAGTGGGAGCACCTAGCAGGGAGGCCTATAACATATATTCTCTGCTCTTTAACTCTTTAAGGACCAGAAGGGTGTTCAACAAATTAAGAAGCAATAAAGGGTTAATAACTGTGTAACTAATTGTGAGCCGATACCCATGTACTTACTTTTTTTTATCAAATAAAGTTTTATTGAGTTTTCAAAAGTACAAAACAGGGAGGAGGGGTACAGAAAGTAGAAAACGGTGGAAGGAGGGGAGGAAGGACAATCTCCATGGTAAGAAAGAAGGGAAGAAGAAGAGAGAGGAAAAAGAGAGAGTGAAAAGATAAGAAGGAGAAAGGGGGATGGAATGAGGCCCCCATCTCCCGCACTGAAGGTCCAGAACCAAGCAACTCGGAAAGAAACAGGAGGCAACCTCCTCAGTCACTGGCCAGTCTCAACCCCCAATAGGGGCTGCGTCAGCGGATCCTCCAGGAACTGCATCCAAGCAAACCATCTGTTGGAGTAGCGATCTCTTTGATTGTCCGCCTTCAGGAGGAGTTCCTCCAGGCAGCGCTCGTTCTCCACCCGCGAGACCCATTCACGGAAGGTCTGAGGTGAAGGTTTGCCCCAATGAAGGGGAATAAGTGCCTTTGCTTTGTTCAAAAGATGTCATACCACCGACTTCTTGTATTGTGAAATCGACATGGCGGTGTAATGTAAAAGAAAGGGAGCAGGCAAAAAAAAGGGGGGGGGGGAGATACTCCGTGAACTTTGGAAAAACAGAATGAATCATCTGCCAGAATGGCGAAATAAGGGGACAGTCCCACCAGATGTGTAACAAAGTACCAGGAGCCAGCCCACATCTCCAATACACACTATGTAACTATGTAACATCCGATTTCTCAGGTGAGTAAATTTGTAAAAGAACCGGGGTGCAATACCATTGGGTCAAGAGTTTATAGGAGATCTGCTGGGTCTTATTGGCCAGGGAGCACTTATATGTGAGGATGAGTATCTTTTCCCACTCGGGCTCGCTCAGCGAAATCTGGAGGGCGTTTTCCTATTTCCCAACATAGGCCGGTAAGGCAAAGTCACCCAAGGTGCTAAGAAGCTGGGATAGAAGGGAAATTCCGTGGGAGGGTAGAGCATCTCTAGAGCACAGAGCCTCGAACGAGGTAAGAGGTGTAAGGAGATTGTTTCTGTGGGAGAGAGCGGAAGAAGTACCCAAACTGGGCAAATTGAAACCAGTCCAAGGGCGTCTGGCAACGATATTGCAGGATCTCCACCAATGGCTTAACTTTGCAGTCTGCAGTCAAGAGAGATGCTATCCGTGTATTATCATCAACAGAGGTGCCCAAAAAGGGGCCAGAAGTCTGGCCAGGAACAAAGTCCAGGTTATCTCGTAACAGGGTCATTGTGAATGGGTAGGTAGAGAGCCTGAGTAGTGCACAAGCCCCATGGCAAACAGAGAGAGTAGCAGAGATCAAAGGATGGCCCTCGGAGAGCGACTTTGCCTGGCTCGGTGATGCCCGGGGAAGGGAACGGAACGAGACACAGACGTCTTCTGCCTCTATCTCCACCCACAACTTCTGTGGTGGTCAAAAGACCCATTCCATGAGTCACAAGAGATGGCAAGCCCGATAGTACATCGAGGGGCGCGGCAATGCCAGACCTCCACGCGACTTCGGCCGTGTCAAAACATCAAAGCGAAGTCTGGACTTCTTCCCTGCAACCATATGGAGCGTAAGCAGGAGGAGATAGCCAGCAGAATGCAGATAGGGATTGTCTGGACCAGATTGAGTAGACGCTGAAGGACCGTAATTTTCAGAGCATTAACTTGCCTCAGCCAGGACACATGGAGCGGACCCCATGCACTCAGATCTGTCTTGAGAGCAGTTAAGAATTGAGGGAAATTTGAGGCGTAAAGTTGTGAAGGATCCTCAGTCAACCAAACCCCAAATATTTGAGCTGGTGTTGGCACCACTGAAAGGGAAAGAAGGCGGATAGGTGTTCCACCTCAGATGAAGGTAGGTTAATATTCAAGATCTCAGACTTCGAAGTGTTAAGCTTAAAATTGGACAGATCTCCATATTCCTGGAATTCCCTGAGAAGGACAGGAAGTGAGATCCTAGGATTAGTTAACAGAAAGAGGAGGTCGTTGGTGAAACCCAGAACCTTGTGATGTGTGCCCCCCACAAGCAATCCCCCAAGATCCAGATTATTGCGAACTGCCTCAAGAAAAGGTTCAAGCGATAGCACAGATAAAAGCGGGGAAAGGGGGCAAACCTGCCATTTTCCATTTGATATCCCGAAGGACTCAGAAAGGGCACCATTGACACATACCCTGGCCGAGGGGAGAGAGTACAAGGCCGAAACCCAGGCCAGCATATGTGGCCTAAAACCCATGTGACACAAAACCTCAAGCAGAAAGGACCATTTCAACCGGTCGAGCGCCTTTTCGGCGTCCGTTAAAAGCAAAAAAGAGGGAGAAGAAGTAGTGCGAGCACGGTGAATCAGCTCAATAGACCGAACCGTACAATGTAGCTTTATTAAATAAATAATAAAGAACAGAAATGCCCTTCACAGGTCCAGACCCAGACAGAGGATAAGCTCTTCTGGATCTGACACAGGTCAGGGTACAACAGAGACAGGTATGTACAAAATAACAGTAATGCAGAGTGTAGAACAGGAACTGGAACAAAACCTCAGCAGTACTGGCCAGGAGGTGCCCTAGGTGAGGTAGGTACTGCAGGGCAGAAATCCCCAATGGAACCAGGAGAACGTTGAGACTACTGGACTTGCCCAGAAAAACAAGTATAGGCAGCCCACGTGACGGCTCAGATACACTTACTCGTAGGTTATGCCAGGAGGCAACCGGAATAGGCACAGGCTGTATGGTAGAGCAACCGGAGGCAATCGTGCGGCACAGATTGAACAGCGCAACCGGAGGCAACAGTAATAACAGGCTGAGTATAGCGCAACCGGAAGCAATCGTAAGGTACAAGCAGTACAGCAGCGCAACCGGAGGCAACAGGAAGGTACCGGTAGCTAGTAGTTCAACCGGAGATAATCGTACGGCACAGGCTGTATATTAGCGCAACCAGAGACAACGGAAAGGTGCAGGCAGAAAGGTAGTGCAACCACAAGTGACCGCTAAGGCACAGGCTGTATAGTAGCGCAACCGGAAGCAATCGTAAGGTACAAGCAGTACAGCAGCGCAACCGGAGGCAACAGGAAGGTACCGGTAGCTAGTAGTGCAACCGGAGATAATCGTACGGCACAGGCTGTATATTAGCGCAACCAGAGACAACGGAAAGGTGCAGGCAGAAAGGTAGTGCAACCACAAGTGACCGCTAAGGCACAGGCTGTATAGTAGCGCAACCGGAGGCAACAGTGAGGCACAGGCTGTATAGTAGTGCAGCCAGAGATGACCGCTAAGGCACAGGCTGTCAGTAGAGCAACCGGAGGCAACGGATAGGTGCAGGCTGAAAGGTAGTGCAATCACAAGTGACCACTAAGGCACAGGCTGTATGGAGAGCAACCGGGCAACCATAGAACAAATGGCTATAGGACACAAGACCGGAGGCAACAGGGACATTAGCGGTAAAGCTAATGCTAGGAGAGTAGCCAATGCATAAACGGTGCTCTAGAGAGCGGAGGTCAGCCAAGGCCTAAATCATTACACAGAGAGCAGAGTCAGCCAAAGCCTGGATCAGTACACAGAGTGCGGTAGTCAGACAAAGCCTGGATCAGTACACAGAATGTGGTAGTCAGCCAAATCCCGGATCGGTACACAGCGAGCAATAGTCAGCCAAAGCCTGGATCGGTACACAGCGAGCAGTAGTCAGCGGAATCGGTCAAGGGAATCGTAGTCAGGCAAGCCGTGTCATAAACAAATCAGGCAGCGACGACAGGAGCAAGGTCAGACGAAACCGGATCATACACGGAACAGGAACACAGCAACAAACGTATGGTCAGGAACACCACCAAAGGGCACCGGTATAGTGACAGGAGGACGTATATAAAGGCAAGCCCTGGGAGGGGTTGAAAACCCAGAGCCAATAAGAAGCAGTCAAGGTAAACCCTGAAGTAAGAATGTCGCTCAGGCAGAATCACAGGCACCGTGATACAAATTCTTGGAAATGATCTGGTATATTTTCAGCTCCTAATAGGACAAGAACCAAATATTCTAAAACTACTGTTGACCTTGGGCTCTGTGTATGACCTGGCTAGTCTTCCCTCCAACCTGGTGCTGACCTGTGGCTCTGTCTGACTATTCTTTTGCGTATTCCTATTAGTGGATATCCAACCTTCTGCAGACCTGTGGTTCTGGCTGACTACCCGAACTGTGCATGACCTGGCTTGTCTGACTGCACCCTCTGGTGCTCACTTGTGACTGTGTCTGACTACGCTTACATTTGCTCCCTTTAACTAGCAGACACCCAACCTAGTGTGGAACTAGGGCTCTGGTGGACCAGCTCTGATACTGGCTGCAGGCTTGAGTCAGTTATCTAGTCCCTCTCTGACTGCAGGCTGAGTCAGAGTTCTCTCCTTACTGACGGCTGTCGTGCGTCCGTACATCTTCTACTTCGGATCAAGATCCTGTGTTCCTGTTCCTGACCCAGTTCCTGCTCCTGTTCTGTTCCTGATTCCGGTAGAGACTGCCAGTAGCTGAGGCCTAGTCTCTAGCATTGTGGTCAAGCTCGGTGGCCTATTATTTCTGATTAACTGTGCTCGCTGGCTTGTAACCCTCTGAAGGGTTATAATCGTCCCCTAATGTCTCTGTATGTAATCAAGAACTCTAATTAGATTGTAAGCTGCTTGGGGCAGGGTATGTTTTCCTTGCTGCACTTTCCCCAAAAACTAATGCAATGATAGCACTTTAGCTTAACGCTCTTAACCCTGTTCTGCATTTTTGTATTGTATTATTTCAAACTCTTAAGCGCTGTGTACATGTATGGCGCTATATTAATAAAGATACATACATACATACAAGCCAGAAAAGCTTATGGATTGTCACAAAAACTGGCAGGGAAAACTTCTCACCCTAGTGAGTACTGTATGCTTTCAAGATTAGGTAAGCAGAAACCGAGATATTGGCATTTAAAGGTAAAAAAGCCATTGAGATTATCTTGAAATAACATGAAGGTGCACATGCTCAGGCGAGAGGAACAAGCACTACAGTGAAATCTATATAGACCACTCTCTCTATAGACACTGATTTATCACTGAGCATTGCTAATTAATCCAGCTAACATGATTACTTATTAGCAATATCCTGATAAAGTGCCATCCAACTGTGACCTCTATTAGTCTGTTCTGATCATTTTAATTTTTTTTCTCAGTCGAATTCAGAAAGGTCAGGAATAACAAGTTAAGTTCTCCCAACTTAACTCCCAAACTATATAAGCATTGTGGATAGTGGAAGACTAAACAGTAGAACAAAGATGGGGCGTCAGACAGTGTATGTGTGGTATGTGACTACCAGTGAATATGTGGAAGACTAAACAGTAGAACAAGGTTGGGGTGTCAGACATTGTATGTGTGGTCTGAGACTACCAGTGGATATGTGGAAGACTAAACAGTAGAACAAGGTTGGGGTGTCAGTGTATGTGTGGTCTGTGACTACTAGTGGATATATGGAAGACTGACCAGCAGAAAAAAGGCTTTAGTGTAAGACAGTGTATGTGTGGTTCTACCAGTATATATGTGGAAGCCTGAACAGAAGAACAAGGCCATGATGTCAAGCAGTGTATGTGGGGTTTTGTGTCTACCAGCTGATATATGTAATACCGAACACTAGAACAAGACTGTGGCGTAATACAGTGTATGTGTGGGTCTGTGACTAGCACTGGATATGTAGAAGATTGAACAGTAGAATAAGGTTGTGGTTTCTGATAGTGTATATGTGGTTCTGAAGCAGTGTTGAAATAAAGTTGTTTTTCATTTACATACTAACATAGTAACATAGTAAATTAGGTATAAAAAATACACAAGTCCATCAAGTTCAACCTTTGCCTCATAAATCAGAGACATGAGAATTATACAGATTTCCTGCTGCCAGATAGGTTAGTCTTTATCAGTCCTTCCTGTTTTTCCTACTAATACACAGTATAACCCTGTATGTTCCTTTTTGAAAGAAATGTATCAAATTTGATCAGGCCGTGGAATGAATAGCTCTCATATACTTGTATATACTGATAAGATCTCATCTTAGTCATGTTATCTCTAGAGTAAATAAACCATGATTGTCTAGTCATTCCTCAGGCATCAAGTTCTCCATTCCCCTAATTAATTTTGTTCCACATCACTATACTCTCTCCAGTTCTAGAATATCCTTTTTCAGAACTGGTGCCCAAAACTGCTGTTCCTATTTGAAGTGAAGTCTTACCAATGATTTGTACAACGGCAGAATTATGTTATCCACTCTTGCTTCAATACCCCTTTTTATGTAAGACAAGACTTTATTTGCTTCTGCTATTTGACACTGCTCCCTGTTTCCATGTTTGTAGTGTACAAGGAATCCCGGGTCTTTCTCTACCAAATAATCCCCTAAAATGATTCCTTTAAGTTCCTAAGTAGCATTGTGATATTTTTTTTCCAAATGAATGACTTAACACCTAGCTCCAATTTCCTTATTTTATACTCCAGCCTTCTCTGTGGCACTGTATCAAATGCCTTTGCAAAATCTAGATATCAACTACCTTATCATTATCTAGCTTGCTACTTGCTTCTTCATAGAAGCTGAATCTATTAGTTTGGTGTTATCCATTCTTCATAAAACCATGCTGATTCCTGCTAATAATGTTATGTTTGGTGGTTTAATCCTGAATATAGTCCCTTATTATCCCTTCTAGTAATCAAACTCACAGGTCTATAATTCCCAGGTTCTGTTTTAATTCCCTTCTTAAACAGAGGCACTACATTGGCTCTACGACAATTTTGTGGCACTGAGCCTATGGTGAGAAAATCTTTAAAGAGTGAAAAGAGGGGTCTTACTAACACTGCACTGAGTTTCTGAAGAACCCTTGTTTGTATACCATCAGGACCCAGTGCTTTATCAGTCTTCATTTTGTTCAGTTTTCCCATGACCTTTTCTTGTGTTAACCAAATATCTGATAATTGTATTGTTTTATTTGTTACTTGATGATTGATGAGGCTCTTCTACCATTGCTTGTTCCCTTGTACATACTGATGCAAAGAAAGTGTTTGGGACATTTGCCATTTCCTTATGCTCTCTAATCAACTCACTCATCTCATTTTTGAAAGGTCCAATGCACTCACTCTTAACTTTTTTTTGACATTTATATATTTGAAAAACTTTTTTGGATTAGTCTTGCTCTCCCGTGCAGTTCGAGTTTCATTATCTATTTTGCTAACCTATTTGCCTTTTTGCAATTGGTATACTTCTTTTGCATTTGTTCCCCACTGGTATATACTGTTGGGTATATTTCTGCAACCTAAATTTGAACTCTGACATTTGGCATTAGGATAGTTGAAATCTCCCGTAATTATTGTATGCTCAAGCTGAGCAGCTTTCCTCATTTGTAATAGCAGTTGGACCTCAACATTCTTATCAATATTTTGTGGTTTGTATCATATACCCACCAAAACCTTTTTTTTTCTACCTTTTATGACACATTTAGTCTCAAATTCTACCCACAAGGACTTTCACATTATGTCCAGTTACCCCATTAATATCACCCCTTAAAATTTGATTTAGCTATGATGTAGCTATAATCATGTCTCTCCTAAACAGGAAAACCCCCTATATTTACAGCCCATTCATGTGTATCATTCCACCATGTTTCCGTTATACCAGTTATGTCCAAATGCTCATTAACCGCCAGCAATTCTAGGTCTCCCATGTTATCTACCATGCTTATTGCATTTGCCAGCATACAATTAATGCTGAAGTCTTTACATATTTTACCCCCTGCATGCCTGTTTTTCTACATATTCTTTCCTATTGGCTGCATTTATCCCCACCCCTTCTCTACCCCCATGATAATTTACTTGGACCCAGTTCAAATCTACTCTACCCAATTTTTGCTATCTATACCCTCCTCCACCTTTCCTAGTTTAAAAGCTCCTTCAACCTCCTTTGCATTCCCTCCCCTAGCACAGTGGCTCCCCTACCATTGAGGTGCAATCCATCACTTCCATATAGTCTGTACCCAAGAGCAAAGTCAGTTCAGTGCTTTAAAAACCCCAAACCATCCTTTCTACACCAATACTTGAGCCATGCATTATGCTCCCTGAGCTCCCTCTGCCTACCTGCACTGGCACATAGCACAGGTAGTATTTCGTAAAACACTGACCTAGAGGTCCTTGCCTTCAGCTTGCACCCTAAATCACTGAAATCATTCTTTACGGACCTCCACTTTCTTCTACGTTGTCTTTAGTACCATATGTACCAAGATAGCTGGATCGTTCCCAGGACCCTCCCAATAATCTGCCTGTCCTTCAATATGCCGAACCCGAGCACACGGGAGACAACATACTGTTTGGCATTCACGTTCCTGGAGGCAAATTATTCTATCTACCCTCCCAATAGAGTCCTCTATTACCACCACCTGCCTTGGTTTCAGCCTCCTCTCCATCCCAACTAAACTAGAAGGAGGACTGTTCCCCTGGCTGCTAGAGGAATCAGCTCTCTCCAGTATTGCCAATTCTGGCCTATCCACATCAACATCTTCACGCAATCTTGCAAATCTGTTGGATTGAGTCAACTCGGAACTGGCCTTCCTCTTCCGCTTCCCACTACCTCCTCTCCTTACTGTTACCCAGCTGCCTACCTTTTGCTCATCTACTCAACTCCACACTCTTCACCACTAACCCCACATACTACCTGCTCTGTAAGTTCTAAACTCCTTTCTAGGTTCCCAGTGTCTCTCAATATTGCAATATTTCTTTCCAGATCCAATATCTTAGATTCTAAAAATAAAATATGCTCACATTTGGCACAGTGATATGACCCCTTGAACAATTGCTGTAAGTGTTCAAACGTGACAATATGTGCACTGAGTGAGATTGACTAACCTGCTATTACTCTAGTACAATTCAATCTGTATTACACTTTCCTCTAATTCTCACTCTAAGGTAAAGTAAACCAAATTTAAAGGGGATCTCACTGGACAGAGACCTCTCCAGCTTACAGGCAGAAAGCCTCCGTCATTGGAGGAGGCTGGATAGAGGGAGGGGAGCAGAGGCAGAGTAACAGACTGCGGTACAGAGCTGGTAACCTCAGTGTGTCCAGAAGTAGGACTTAGAGCAATATTTACTGGCTTAAATTCAGTTAAATGTCGACTAGAGTTATTTCCAACACATATTTTGTTCTTTTCAGGAATATGATGATTTTGGGGAGCCCTGAATCTTGGGTGAGTGATGGGTGGGAAGGTAAAGTGACCAGGCCTCTCCTTTTAATGGAATAGTAAACTTTTAATAAAAAAATAGATGTTATAGGATCTGACTGGAAATCTGGTGGTAGTTGAGGAAGCAGAGCAGGATAGTCCTCTTCTGGATTCTGAAACAAGAGTAAAATCACAGATTAATGTGTTATAAACTTAATGAGCATTTCTTTTCTTTTCTTAAATAACCTTGTTTTTACACAGTGACATAGCCTGCAAAATAGCAATAATGTGTATTGTGGCCTCGTTCATTAAACTAAAGAGGTGCAATTCTGGAGCAATTCAACTGCACCATAGGAGGAAAATGAACATTGACATTGATATAAATGGTGCGTTCAACCCATATTAAGATGCACCTCTAGTATTCAAAGGGTTAACAATGGCCCCTATGTATTTTGCCCTTGAGCCTCTGTTCTAGTCAGACATCATCACTTAGTCCTGGAGTCCTGTCCATGGAGGGGACCTGGCAGTTGTTGGCAGTTTTTATTAACTTGAAGCATGAAGAGGACAAGAACATAATTAACCCTTTAAGGACTGAGTAGTATACAGTGTAATACAAAACAATGACTTGCACACCCCTTTGGTCCTTAAAGCTATGGTATTACCATGTACAGTGAGCAGAGTTTGAGGCCCTGTTAGTAACTGTCATGTCCGCCCCCATGGACATGACATCCAGGACTGATACAAGATGATATCTCATGAACAAAGACACAAGAGAAAAATTCATAGTGGTCTCTGGGATTTTCTGGCCATAGTAGGGTAAGTGGGTAGATTATCATGAGGTGTTAATTTCCCTTTAAATCAATGGGGTTGTACAACATTTTCATTTCACCCTGTGGTGCAGTTGGTTGGTTCCAGAACTGCACCTCTTTACCTGATGAATAACGTCCCCTGGTCCCTACAATGGGGCAGTCTCCTCACATAAAGGAGAAGTACATAACAGTGTCCTGCATTGCACGTGAACTGTGTGTCGTGTTCAGATCATGGAAATGCCCTTTATTTACATGGACCTGTAATGTATGATCATTTATCTACTGAATGCATTGGGGCAGGTGTGTAAAGCCAAAAGTGGAGGAATTCTGGGGCTAGTAGGGTTGTCCCCTTTGTTCTGAAAGGTTTATACCAGATTGTCAGTGTTTTACTGGATAGTTTTCACCACTAAGAACGAGGCAGATGCACAATATTTATACAATTAACCCCTTGGATGGTAGAGATTTCTAGCATTTAAAGGGGGTCTATCGCCCCTATATTAGTTAGCCTTAATAGTTGGATTATATAGTGAATATGTGTAAAACTGAATTTGTTTTGTTTTCTTTTTTCTGTATTTGCACAAAATTGAAGGAATAAAAGCTGCCTGCACCTGCTTCCAGACAGACGTAGGTTACCAGCTCTGTACCGCAGTCTGTCACTCTGCCTCTGCTCCCCTCCCTCTATCCAGTCTCCTTTGATGATGGAGGATTTCTGCCTGTAAGCTGGAGCGCTCTCATTGGCCAGAAACCGCTCCAGCTTACAGGCTGAAAGCCACATTCATTGGAGGAGGCTGGATAGAGGGAGGGGAGCAGAGGCAGAGTGACAGACTGTGGTACAGAGCTGGTAACCTACGTCTGTCTGGAAGGAGGGCGCAGGGCAATATTTACTGGATTAAATACGGCTAAATAGCGATCTTTTTTTAAAAAAAAATGGAAACCTTACCCCAGCTAGTCGCTACATAAACAAGCTATTTAGCCCAACGTGTAGGGGTGATAGGTCCCCTTTAAATGCAGGTGTAGTAAATCCCTTGAAATTACCTTCACCAGAGAGCTCTGCTGATTTCCAACTCCTGCTTCTGTTCTAACCTCCTTTCTTGCCGGAGCGATGGTCTCCTCGTGCTCCTTTGTAGTATAAATCTTTTAATGAGAGAAGGAAAATAATTTATTATCAGTACACGGATACACTTTTAACCCCTTTGATACTAGAGTTATCTCCAACACATATTTTGTTCTTTTCAGGAATATGATGATTTTGTGGAGCCCTGAATCTTGGGTGAGTGATGGGTGGGAAGGTAAAGTGACTAGGCCTCTCCTTTTAAAGGAATAGTAAACTTTTAATAAAAAATATATGTTATAGGATCTGTCAAGCTCAGTAAGACAAGGCACTGCTACTGGTGGGAGGTATTACAAACCAGACATATATGTCTTTTTATCAACCCAATAGCAACAGCGCCAACTAGTGTGCAAAAGGCATTTTTTATTCTAAATATTATATTGAAAAGCTTGGGGACAAAGCACTAAGGGGATAGAAAGAAATGAGAAACAGGACCTGACATCCAGGACTGATTGAAGTTATCTCTTGAACCATGAATTATTGCAAAAATTCAGAGGGGCCATTATGATTTCCTGGAAATATTAAGGTAAGTGGAGGAGTATTAATAGGAGGTGTTCATTCTCCTTTAAGTAATAGATTTGTACCATCCTGCTCTAAACCAACCCTGAATTATTAAATGAACATTAAAGTTGTAAAGTGGAAGAGAACATTATTATAGAAATGTATCTGTGGAATGAAGAGAACCACCACTGATGGGAGTTGTTTTATTCCAAAATTATTACAGCTCCATCTCTCACACACTGGAAGAACTGTTACTATCGCACTCTAAGGAGAACTGTAGCCACTGACGCTCCTCTCCCATAGAATGCCATAAATTAACTGTGAAGACACCGGGGAGAAGATTCACTAAGCGGTGATAAAGTGGATCCAATTTATCACTTCTCCAATTCCTATATTATTCTATGGAGCATATTCACTAAGATTTCTTCAGCTATGGGGATCTTAGTGAATAGACTCTATAGAATAATGTAGGGAATGGAGAAGTGATAAACTGGAGAAGTCATCTCCACTATATTCACCTCTTTATCACTGCTTAGTGACTCTCCCCCAGGTGTCACTAAAAGTTTATCTACAATAATAAAATAAAAAATTGATCTGTTATCACTTTGGAATGAAGCATCTCCAAGTATCTACTCATAGTAAAATCCCTGCAATATAGAGTTTATAATAAAGGTTTTCCTTTCTTTTAAAAGAACACTAACACAAACGAATTAAATACCTTGATATTACTTTATAAAACACATACATAAAGCTAGCATATGTATATACTAATTACTTATATGCTACAGCCCTAAAATATAATATAAAACTTGCTTTTACTTTATATGTAAATTGTCCTGAGCATTTACTTCATGTTGTCTATGTTGTTTGTATACAGAGAAGAGCTGATCAGTTAATTGACTGTGATAAGTGCTCACTGATCTTTTATTCAGAAAGGATGGTATCTTATCTCAGGTTATTTACAGATAATCCTGGACAATGAATAGGAGCCCTGGAAAAGGCAGGAGTGAGTGCTCTGTATGTAAGACCAGATTTTAGTTCTCAGAAAACAAACATAGAAAGATAACAGACGCTGCATGAAGTAGAGGGGATTTAAGTGGGTAGAAGCCCAGGTCATGTTTAGCTGGTAGTGTTCCTTCCATTAAACAGATACATTGTAATACGGTTGGAAATGTTGATGGAAATAGAGAGTAATAATTACTTACAGAACCATATGATCCCCATAATCGTAGTCAGCAGCGTGTTGAAGCTGTCACTCAGCCAATTTCTGTAACATATAATAATATTATCATAATTATTATAGTGTCTTACTATCATAATGCATTAAACACACAGGGCCATATGCACAAAGTAAAAGTGGAACTATTGCTTTGGATTCCTCACTGGCATTCAAGGGGTTTTATTCCCCATTTTAATCACTCGATAATCTGGGGATTTTTATTTTCCCCTTTGGTGCAGTTGGTTAGCCCTGGAATGACTCTACTTTCCTTTGTGCATATAGTCCCACAGACTGTGTAGATTAGCTTTCCCATTAAAAACAAGTCTTGTGGGTCAGTCTCCTTGTTGAAGTCAATCTCTGTTGGTCAGTTACTGTATTGGTTGCAAGGTATGTCATTCTGGCTCTTTAGATTGGATGATTAACAGGCAACAGGTGCTCCTGGGATGGCATGTGGTCCTCTGAGGCTCCTCCTGTGGCCCCAGTTTGTTCTCTGGTACAGAGGTAACCGTGTATAATGTCCCTCTCTATCATCACACATGGCCTAATGTACATCATTTATACTCCGGGATGTACTAATACGATTCCACAGTAAAATAGGTCTGGAATTGATCTATTGGTGCTGCACATAGTTGTTGACTATATACTAAGCTAGTTATACTGAAACCTTTCCCATTTACTGCTCATGTTCCAATAGGAGGGGGTACAGGTGAGGTATTTGGGGATTCTGGGGTGCTGTGTTCCTCTGTGTATTATTTATCTCTGCTCTAACATGGAGCACAGTATATTGTCATGACAACATTTCCTGCACATACTATAGGGGAGGTGTTAGTGGATCACATTAAAGTTTTAATGAAGGCAGAGTGTGTGTACGGTATGTACTAAATCGATCATACACACTAGTGCACACCCCCAAGTGAAGGCATGATTTTTAGGCCAGTGTGTAAGTTCAGAAAACAACTGCACTGGCAGATTGATACATTCACTTATTAGCCTCGGAGGGGGTGTAACAACAGGGGTGCAGAGGGTGCAGTTGTGATAGGGCACAACATTACAGGGGGCACCAACTGGACCCCAAGCCCAATAGGTTCTAGTTATACTTGAGGGAGAATATTTTTGGTCTCAAACAGTCACTTGGACCAGGACCACCCAATGACTAGTTCCCACTGATTTCTGATCACAATGTCCATTTCATACTAATACATGATGACATCATCACATTCTATTGCGTTACCTGGAGTGACTGATAAAGGCAAAGAAGAGCGTGAACATGAATAAAATCACATTCAGGATGTTTAGTCCTCTTCTGGATTCTGAAACAAGAGTAAAATCACAGATTAATGTTTTATACACTTAATGAGCATTTCTTTTCCTTTTTTTAAATAACCTTGTTTTTATACATGGACTTTGCCTGCAAAATAGCAATAATGTGTATTGTGGCCTCATTCATCAAACTAAAGAGGTGCAATTCTGGAGCAATTCAACTGCACCATAGGGGTGGAATGAACATCGACATTGATTTAAATGGTGCGTTTAACCTACATTAAGAAACATCTCTAGTATTCAAGGGGTTAACAATGGCCCCTATGTATTTTTCCCTTGTGCCTCTGTTCTAGACAGACATCATCACTTAGTCCTGGAGTTCTGTCCACTAATACCCATATTAGGGTAAATGGGTAGATTATCATGAGGTGTTAGTTCCACTTTAAATCAGTGGGGATCTACAACATTTTCATTTCACCCTGTGCTGCAGTTGGTTTGCTCCAGAACTGCACCTCTTTACCTGATGAATAATGTCCAATATTCCCTACAATGGGGCAGTCTCCTCACATAAGCTGAGCACTGCCCCGGCTCTTTCTCTCCTTGTCTGTTTATATATATATTTTTTTTTTTTCTACAAGTTGAGAGAGAGCCGGGGCAGCGCTCAGCTGTGTATAGTTCTGTGGAAATGTGGAGCGGAGGGGAGAAGTAAGCGATGGAGGGACAGAGCAGCCTGTTTATATGTATCTTTTGTTTACAAGGGGATAGAGAGCCGGGGCAGCGCTCAGCTGTGTATAGTACTGCAGATCAGAGGGCAGAAGTGAGCGATGGCGTGACAGAGCGGCCGGGGTGGGATTCCTCCTATTACCTCCTGGTTTATGAACTGATTATGTAATCAATAATACTGAGCATGCGACTGTATTTACAATTATATTAAGAATGTTATATGATCATATTTGGCAGCTTTCTAGTTTTTGCAATTCAGTCAGATCCTGCCATGTCTATAGTAACAATGATCTTAACTCTCTGAGTGCCAGAGGGATACAAAACGCATTGCTTTGCATACCCCTCTGCATTCAAAGGGTTAAGGCCGCGTGTATAAAGAAAATGATCAGGTGTGGAGTAAAGAAATTGCAGCATAGGATCCAAATAAATTGATCCAAATGTCCACTGTTCTAAATGGGACTTTTTAACCCCTTTAATGCTAGAGAGCTCATCAACACGTTGCTTCACAATGTTTTGGGGCCCTCTCTAGTATTCAGGGAATTAAAAGCCCAATTCAGATCAATGGGGATTTTCATTTCCCTATGTTGCCATATCTCTGAAGTATCCCTCTGTAGGATATATTAGGGGTCCATGCCTCCCAAGTATCGCTCTGTAGGAAATATTAAGGTCCATGCCTCCCAAATATCCAAATTTAGGATATATTAGGGTCCATGCCTCCCAAGTATCCAACTTTAGGATATATTAGGGTCCATGCCTCCCAAGAATCCCTCTGTAGGATATATTAGGGTCCATGCCTCCCAAGTGTCCCTCTTTAGGAGATATTAGGGGTCCATAAATGCAGGGATATGGGTGGGGTTAAAAGTTGGGATATGGGTGGGGCTAGGCATGGAAACTGGTGACTAGTAACTTTTCAGGCCTATTAGCTCAGTACTTGAAATTTTGAGCCTTGATTTATACCATCCATTTATACCATCCACTTACCTGCACTGCAGCTGGGACGGGTCCCCGAAGCCAGCTGCTCCACCTGTCGTTCCCGATCAGATGTCCCGATTACATCTACCATGTTGTTTGGTGATGTGCGGGGTCTTTTTGCTGCTGCTCTCTTCTTGAAAACTCTGAAAATAATTAATACATAATTATTATTTCCTTAAAAGAAGTAAATACTTCAGACTTTTATTTTGGTAACAGTGATTTCCCATTTTTTTACTATCTCCTGACAGAATTGTGACATTTAAATTCTCATGATAATGTAACAGACGGCACACATCACTGTCAGTATCTCCACTGACGTCACTGCCATCAATATACATATTTATGTACCTTCCAGTAAAGAGCCCTTCTCTCGTTTTACTTACATAGTGTCATACGGAGAAATGGTGAAGGAGCTGACATCAGTGAAATGGGAAAGGAGGGAGGGGTAAGGATAACACTGTAAAGGGGAATTATACACTTACATATAACAGAGATCATATGGACTCTGAACAGATTATTTTATTAGAATACATAGTTCTCAAAATTCTAATGATAAAGAGTAAAATATATACACTATCTCCACAGCAGGACGCAAACTGGACTTTCTCTTGTCCCCTTATGATTTTGAGGCCCTATAGACCCTGAACCCAATGTATAAAAGGACAGAGGAGCAGTTACACAGTAGGGGGGAAAGAAATATTACCATCAATTTGGATGGGGCTTTTAACTCCTTGAGTGGTAGAGAGATCTCCAGCACATTGTGAAGTCTCATCTAAATCAAGGTGGATTTGGGCAATGTTCATTTCTCCCACACCGCTTAGTTGGTTTGCTCCAGATTGGTTCCTCTTTCGTTTAGTATATAAAACTCTACAGGCCTCATAATTGGAAGGGACCAACTAACAGTTTTAATTGACAAGAAAGAGTTCAGTTTGCCTCTTGCTGTGGAGCTTTTCATTTATATTCATTACTATGTGTATTATTATACCTACATGGCATATCATAATGATTTATACAGAGTCTATGCAGCCTCAGTTTTATTTATGGGTATATTTCTCCTTTGAAGGCTTTCATAGGATTGAAATCAGTTACTCTCTTAAATGTTGAACAACAGATTGAAATAAAGTTATTTTGAAACATTACTATTGGTCAGTGACATAACTAGAACCTATTGAAGCCCTGGGGAAAAATCTGAGGCCGCCCCTACCCATGACCTGGAGCAAGTTTAAATAACGAGCCCCAACCCAGACCTCATTTCATGTCCAAGTGCAAGTTTGAATCAGGAACCAACAAAGACCCTAGAAGCAATTCCCCACTGGAGGATCTCTGAATTTCTTGGCATTATGTGGAAAGGTAGATAGGAAAAAGCTATCCATCTGAAGTGCCAGGGGGCTGCTGTATCAGGATTCATGACCCACATGCAGACACTTATGGCTTTTAGTGCCAGATGGGTGTCCCAACACACACTGTTCTGCAGTGAGTCAGACACAGGGAAACGTAGAGAGATGTGCAACAAAACTGATAAAGGAATTGGAAGATTTTACTTATAATATAATATATACTTGGTCAGACTGGGTTTTAGAGATGTATAAGGAGGGACATGATTAGTATTTACATCCTATCACAGGGAGACTGATCTACTGAGCAAAAAGAGTGCAATTCTGGAGAAAATCAGTTGCACCATAGGGACAAAAATAAAAATTCCTCCTATCCTTATAGATTTAAATGCATTGGAGAAGATTCTAAAATGTAAGGGGTTAAAAATCCCTATTTAAAACAAAAAAAGTTTTCAGATATTCCCTGTGGTGCAGTTGGTTTGCTCCAGAATTGCACCTCTTTTACGTAGTACATCTGCCTCAATGGGAGGGAACATTTGGGGGTTAAATGTAGAAAATAAAATAAAAAAAGCAAGTCCGAACTGCAATAACATTTGAAAGGAACATTTGCCAGCAGTGGGAGCACCTAGCGGGTGAGGGAATGTGGCTATAACATTGATTTTACATTTAAAGGGATAGTAATCTCAGAAAAAAAGTATTAACTATATGGTAGATACAATTAAATGAGAGTAATTGAACTTAGTCGTATCTCTCAGACCATTATGGTTTGAGAGATATAGGAAAATAAAGTTCTCTGGTCCCTCCCCTTTCTGCTTGACGAGCTGTAAAGCTGTCAGAAGCAGATCCTGGTTCCTGGACCAGACGGTGGCTCTTAAGCAGCGCTGACATAGCGATACCTAAAAATAAATACATCATTGAAATGGTCTAAAACGTGAGCCTTGTTTGCAAGCACACATTGTAGACCATTCCAATTAAGTATTTATCTTTAGCTATCGTTATATCGGCGCTGCTGAAGAGCCACATCTGGTCAAGTGACCAGAATCTGCTTCTGACAGCTTTACAGCTCATCAAGCAGAAAGGGGAGGGACTAGAGAACTTTATTTTCCTATATCTCTCAAACCATAACGGTCTGAGAGATACGACTAAGGGCAAGTATTGTCTTTTAATTATATATACCATATAGTTAATACTTTTTTTGACATTACTATCCCTTTAAAATATTCTCTTTTTCACCAGAAAGGTGTTCATCATATTAAGAAACAATAAAGGGTTAAGAACTGTGTAAATAAGTGTGAGCAGACACCCATGTACTTA
Source organism: Rhinophrynus dorsalis (assembly GCA_037306005.1). NCBI lineage: Eukaryota > Metazoa > Chordata > Amphibia > Anura > Rhinophrynidae > Rhinophrynus > Rhinophrynus dorsalis. Next base: position 32,609,537 of record CM074723.1, read on the forward strand.
CCTCACGGTTTTCTCTTTGTAGTAAACGGACCGTTTTGAACGGTCCACATATACTGATCCATCGTCATTATACACGATGGCGTCCTCCAAATAATACCCGTTAGAAATTAGACGGGCGCTGTAGCGACACGGGAATGGAGCCCCATTCCTGGCTGGACGTTGGTTGTCCATACCGGTTTAACCTCTGGTACAGGATCCCCTAGAAAGGAAAGACAATGAGTTATCATTGGATTATTTATCTCTGAACCTTTAGTGGGTTTTTATTCAGATATCTACATGTTATCTGGGCTGGTGGTAGCACAATATGGTATTCAGTGATGAGAGGGTACAATACACTCACTACTTTAGTCTACGGCTCCATGGTATAGGGGACATTGTCCTGATATGGACATTTGTAGGATCATGATATTGTTACAATGGGTAAAACTTTAAGAGTTATCCAAAACACCGCCCTTGGCCACACCCTACTCAGCTGACCCCACCCAATCTCCGCCCACTTAGGGCCTTATCCACAAAGGAAACGAGGAGCAATTCAACTCTACCAAGAGGACAAATAAGCATTTCTATAGACTTAAATGGCGTTTATAACCCAGTAAATGATACATACATCTAAATGACATCGATTCATAATGCACTGGAGACCTCTCTAGCATTCCAAGAGTTAAAATCTCCCTTTATATCAAGTGGACTTTTTCATTCTCCCCTGGGGTGCAGATGGTTTAGTCCACAATGACTGTAGTTTTTGTAAGTACATCAGCTTTACTGCCCCTATAGAGGCTCATGTACTAAGAACAATAGGAGTAATTCAGGAGTAAACCAAATGCACCCTAGGGGACAAATGAACCCCCCAAATTCCCATTACAAACATTTCCCATTACTGGGGTGTGAAGCTTTGTCTTTTCCTAATCCAGTGGGGCAAAAAAGTGTGTGGGGGGGTAGGTTCTGAGCAACAGTAACCTCCTTCCACCGGGTTTGTCCTTGGTATACTCTTGTACATGCCCCAAAGTTCAGCTGCATGTCTGCATGAAGAAAATGGGCTGTGCTGGCTGATACACTCATTTCCCTTACTCTAGTGAATGGTCACTTATACCACAGTTAAAGAGTTAACAGAAAGCTACTATTTCAAGTAATGAAGTGAATCTATCCCTGTGTTCCCAGCAGTTGTCACAGCGCCCCCTGCCTCCTCCTTAGACAAGGCAAGTGGCCAATTTATTTTTTTAAATTGGCTAAGCAGTGGTGGTTGGTTGAAGAGGCAGGGTGCCTCCTAAATCAGTATTTTCTATCTATGCCCCCTTACAGTGAACCAGAAATGCTTGAACTGTTATATAGATATATACAGTGAGAGAGATAGCGTGTGTGTTTGTGAGAGAGAGAGAGAGATGGGGTACCTGAACCTGATGACACCAGTTAACGTGAAGTTGAAGACCGGTTAAACTGTAAACTGTTAAACTGTAAAACACTAGTTAAACTGTCAGATTATTGCTGTAGCAAAGAAATAAGATGTGCTCGGATCAAACTCACTGCTCAAATGTTTACTAAGATCAGGGAATTCCATTTATCAATGCTGGGTACAGCCTCTGTTATTGTGATGTCATCAACTCACTGTGATGTCACAGTGGGGAAAGAATACTTGCAGGCAGTCTGCCAGGATCTGGTATCAACTGATTTAATCACTGTTTACCAGTGGGGTATGAAACTAATTTTGACCAAAGTTCTATCATAGTTTGCCATAGACTGTAATGGCAACATCCACCTGGTGAATTAGACCCAAAACAAGTTTGAATTAAAAGAACATTTTAAACCATTATAATGAAAACAAATATTGTAGGAGTTTTCCTGCTGAGAGCAACAATGGTTCTTCCACTGCTGGAAGTTGCTTTCTCCAAATGTTATAACAATTTAATCATACATAAAGTGATGGAGCTGATACTATCACAATCTAAGGAAAATTGTAGCCAGTGGTTCCCCTCTCCTATAGAATGCAACATGACTGTCTGGATACTAGATAACACTTTATAGTTTAAGATATAAACAAAACTATGATCTGTAATACATTTGGAACAAAGCATTTCACGGCAATGGGTTTTCTCTTGTTTTAGTCAACAATGAAGCCCTATAATGTATATCCCAGCAGTGGAAGTTCCCTTGTTTCCTGATCTGGTAAATTCATACAGTACACACACACATATAGATATAATGCTTGATAAGGGTTTAATGTCTTATTTGCAGTCTTTGGTATGAACTGAACAACTAACACATTGTGTATGACTAAAAGGAGATCATACCATGTCCTCACTCAAGTACACTCACAGGCTTAAACCTCCTTTCATGAAATAATGTTTAACCCTTTGAGGGCAATGTATGACTGTGACACATTAGCACACAATGGGCCATATGTGAAAAGCTGAGCAATTCAGGAGCAAACAAACTAAACTGCACCAGAGGGGAGAAATGCAAAATTAATTTGATTTAAATGGGCCTTTTAACCCCTGATAGTAAACTCATTGGGATACTGATAAGTCGGATAAAGTTACAGTACACGCTAGGAAAAAGACCTAGCGGTAAATGTAACACAGATAATACATACGGATAGATGTGATGGATCTACAGAAAATAGATTGCTCACATTGTTGTGTATTCCAATCAGTTTAGTATCTGCAGATACATTCACATCGTTTTAGAGCAAACTCATCTATTACTTTCATTTATATAGTTTTCAATCTAATAAAATTATGCATACTTTTACTGTAAATATATACTATTGTATGACCAATTAAATTATTTAGTATATATTTAATCCATATTTAACATCTTTTAACCCCTTAAGAACCCATGACGTGCCAGGATCGTCTCGTCGGTCCCAACATTTATAGTCCTGGCACGTCAGGGAATTCTGGTATGAAAGCGCGTCTGCATGCCTCTCTGCCATCCCAGAATCCACTGAGAAGATAAAAAGCTCCATGGTCCTTAAATACCATTAATATCTCATTTCTTATAAAAACTTAGAACTGTATAAGTGGTTAATTGTTTATATTCAATTCATTCAATATATGTTTGAGGTAAATATTTATGCATTTATCAGAGTCCCTAGCTGGGAGGACAAGAACAGATATTCCCTGCATGCATTTAGGCAGGGAGTTGTGATCCATCCCTGGTCTCCACTGAAAAATGTAACAGATTCGTGTTTTCTTTTTATATTGAATTATCCACATTGTTGGAGCTTTGGTTTGAGGATGAATCAATGAGGTGATTGATTACCTGTGTGGGGGCAGCAAAGTGTCCTCCACAAGTTCTTATGTCTTCCTGATCCATATAGGTTTCATATGTGTGTGTGTGTGTATATATATATATATATATATATATGTGTGTGTGAGAACTCAGTCATTTATTCACTTATTTCCAAGTTGGAGCATACTTCACCATAGACTGCTCCTCCTTGTTCCATTTTCTATCTTTTCAGTCTTTCTTTTCCATAGGGGACAAATCCTGTTGATTTCAAGGTGGATTTTAACCCCTTGACTTCTAGAAGGGTCTTAGAGACCTCTCTAACATTCATGGAATTAAAAAACAGTTTAAGCCAATGGAAATACTCATTTCCCCCCTATGGTATAATTGCAATAAGCTCTAAGGTGGCAGAACTTCCACTCCAGACACGCAAAGTAAGAAAATGTCAGTTATTTGAAGTTGCTTTGTATTGCCCAAGTACAAAAAAAAAAATTTCTATAGGTGGAAGGCTGGGCCTGCATTTGTGGAACGGGCTGCAAGCCTTAAATACCGACTGCAGCCTCTCCCTCCAGTGCGCATCATCATTTGTGCGTCCCTCACGTTCGTCCATTGCAGCGTTTCAGTCTCAAGCCAGCAGTACATCGTAGTAACAGTCAGTAGCGTCATCAGCTGACTAGGAAATTTGCGTTGCTTCACTTCCGGTTCTACAATCCGCCAGCTTCTAGACAGCTCACAGAGGCAAACGTTGCCTCTTCTAACATCTAAGTTCCTCCGGCCTCATTCGGAGACTACAGAAACGTAACTATGCTGTTTTCTATCCATGATCATGATGATTATTATATAGTTCTATGACTGCTTGCTGCGGATCTCACAGCAAGCAACCCCAGACTCCCAGCATACTGCAGTGCCACGATAGTCTTTCAATACTCGCTACACATCACGTTATCCGCACGAGGTATCATTCACCTCAAATCTAGTCTCTTACCCAAAACTAGAAAGCCTCCTTGAAGTGGCACATAGTCTCTACAGTTTATCACTTTTCATTCCCGCAACTAGCTCGAGGCTAGAGCTTCCCCCTTCACTACTGAGGCTACCTTCAGCGGCATCACTCCTCAAGCCACTTACACGGTTTCTCGTATAACTGCATACCCATGCTTTTGTAGGCAGGACTCTCACCGAATACGATCACAATGTTTTCATATACTTACATTGCCTACTTGTGATCACTAATACAAATCCTTTTTAATCCTAAGTACATCAGGAAGCGTTGCGATGTGATAGACTCCCGCAATGCTTCAATTCAATATCGCATTCAAAAACTGTATGCCACCTAGAGGAGATACGTTGTCAAGCCGTTAGGTTATCCACAATCATTTTTCATGAGTAAGTCACCTTATTATACTGAAAAATGCCAACTTAGCAAGTTCCCTAACTTAACTGTCATATATACGGGTAGTGAGTGTTATGTGGTCGAATCTCCCATCACTCCACGTATCACTCGAGCAGCCAGCCGCAGCGCTTTGGTACATGCTACCATTCCCCGCAACAAAGCGGGCCTTCAACCTATGCCCTAGTCTTCTAAAATAGCCGAACTCTAGGAGCGTATCACGGGTACAGTAATTTAACGTCCTTAGTTAAACAGTTACCATTATGGTTATTATTATTATCCTTGGAACGTATGAGTTCACGCAACAAATAAGTTCAGTACATCTATCTAATACTTCTTTCAATATCTTTGGCACTGTGCTGCTGTATGTCTTTAGCTATTTAACAGAATAAGGAACAATGTCTGGTGCCTATGTGAGTTATTTGCTTGTTTTACTGTGTGGATAGTACCCAGAACATGCAATTTCTATGCTACCTCTCTCCAGGTTGTTAGAGTGGTGTCTATCTATATAATGGTAAACAAGTACAATTCACCTCTAACATACATACTTAGTTACATTGTTTCATTGTCCTGATTCCACGTTCTATTGTACATACATACATAGTTACATTGTTTCAGTGTCCTGATTCCACGTGCTATCATAAATACATAGTTACATTGTTTTAGTGTCCTGATGCCACGTTCTGTCGTACTTACATACATTGTTACACTTTTTCAATGTCCTGATTCTGTTATATCATGCATACATAGTTACATTGGTTCAATGTCCTGATCCCATGTTCTATCGTTCATACATGCATAGTTACATTGTTTTAGTGTCCGGATGCCACGTCCTATCATAGATACATTCATTGTTACACTGTTTCAGTGTCCCGAGTCCATGTTCGATCGTACATACATACATTAATTGTATCAGCGGCCTGATGTCCTATCACCATGCATACTTCGTTACGTAGTATCATTATCCTGATCCCATGTCCTATCCATCAGGAACCTTACTTCATCACAGAGGCCGGAGGTCACCTCAGGTCCATAACTTACAACATAGGCTGTAGTTCACACTCACAGGTACCTAACATCTTCGTAAGGGCCGAAGGTCCACACACCTTACCCACCGCCGGGGCTGAAGGTACACAAATACCAACGTTACCCACAGCAGGGAACTAAGGCTTACACACAGAGATACTTATTCACTACATTTTACCACTGGCCCGAGTATGATTACATTATATCTCTGTCCTGATTCATGTTCTATCGCTATACATACATTGCTACATCAATGTCCTGATCCCTTGCTCTATCAGACATACATATTTCCTTTTATTATTGCAATCTTCGGATTCAGTGTTCTGTCTGACATACACACTTTGTTGTATTTTATCATTTCTTTGTTCTATCGGAGATACTTTGTTACATTAGATCACTGTCCTGATAGCATTTTTATTCCTTATTCATACATTGATACATTGTATGACCACGCTGACTCAATGTTCTATCGGACAAATATAAATTGTATCATTGTCATGATTCTATGGGCTATTGCACACATATTAGGAATACTCACTCTTTTTACCATCCGCTTTACTTCAGCTATGGGGTAATTCCCTATTGTTCTGCCCCACTTCTATTCAATTTTAGTTTCAGGTATCCGTCAGTCTCGCTGACCAACATACTCTTAGTTATTCAGAGGTTCATCAAGAATTCCAAGTTAAGGTCATAAAACCCACTTCATTCTTCCCCTCCCTTTAATTACTGCATACGTACCCCAGTTTATGTAAGTATTCACGCATTTAGTACCCGTTAATTCATATGGGCACGCAGCCATGTATTCAGGCATGGATCCATACCTGCACTTCACGCAAGTTCATTTTCCCTATAACGTTTTAGCGAACAGACATTTCTCACATCTTCATTCCAATCAGGTATCCCAGTGCCCATCTCACCTCATACCAAAGTCAGTCACATCATACTGTTAACTTCAATACCCGCGCAACATTTCGTACAATAAACAACATCAGGTATTCTTATGAAGGATCACACTTCAGTCCTTACCTCATCGCAGAGGTCAAAGGATCACACTTCAATCCTTACCTCATCGCAGAGGCTGAAGGATCACACTTCAGTCCTTACCTCATCGCAGAGGCCGAAGGATCACACTTCAATCCTTACCTCATCGCAGAGGCCGAAGGATCACACTTCAGTCCTTACCTCATCGCAGAGGTCAAAGGATCACACTTCAGTCCTTACCTCATCACAGAGGCCGAAGGATCACACTTCAATCCTTACCTCATCGCAGAGGTCAAAGGATCACACTTCAATCCTTACCTCATCGCAGAGGCCGAAGGATCACACTTCAATCCTTACCTCTTCGCAGAGGCCGAAGGATCACACTTCAATCCTTACCTCATCGCAGAGGTCAAAGGATCACACTTCAATCCTTACCTCATCGCAGAGGCCGAAGGATCACACTTCGATCTTTACCTCTTCGCAGAGGCCGAAGGATCACACTTCAGTCCTTACCTCATCAAGAGGCCAAAGGATCACAGCTCATTTCGCAGAGGCTGAAGGTACCACAGCTCATACCTTGCCTCTTCGTAGAGGCCAAGATACCGCATCTCATACTTTACTTTTTCGTAGAGGCCGAAGGTACCACAGCTCATACCTTACCTCTTCGTAGAGGCCGAAGGTACCATTGTTCAGACTTACCAAATCCTACCCCCTCAACCAGCGTGCGAATTCCTAATTATTAACCCTTTCCTTTCAGCACCAACCTATCTCCATCAATCTGGCTGCCAACAGCCTTTCCTTCTTTGGGCTCCCCCTGCCCAGGCAAGGCTCCTGGCATCAGGGTCCGATACCTTCACTCAAAGGGACCCACTTGTTAGACTCTCCAGCCACTTCACCGTTATCATTTCTGATTTAATACGGACCAAGCACATGTAGGCCATCTCATTCCTTACTTTGCTTCCTCGATTCCTGGTGTCCATTAAACTCCAGGTATCGAACTACTATTCACCAGCATCACACGGTCATCAGCTTCTTCTTCCTTTCCAATCCAGTCATCTCTTCATTTCCTATTAATTTATTACATCCTAATCAGTCTCACACGTATAGGTCTGGATCCTACGCAAATCTCCAGTCGTACATTTAGAATGGGAACGGCATCCTCCCCTTCTAAGTAGATTATGCCAGTACTTATCTTATTTGATTTGGCAGATGGCAACCTTAAGGCTGCTCACGTTACTTCCCGAAGCCTTCTGCCTCACTTCAACAGGGTGTCAGACTTATCCAAGTGAGTCAAGAAGGACTTTTTTCCCCCCACTTGGGACTAGATTGGAAATGGGTCCAGAGGGCTTTTTTTGCCTTTCTCTGGATCAACAGGGGTGTTTTTGGCATGGTCTGGACTTGATAGACGGACGTCATTTTTTCAGCCTCATCAAGTCTATGTTACTATGTTAAGGTAAAAATGTTAATTCTAATGTTATTCATTGCTTCTACATCAAGCTGCTGATACGTTGGATCAGGGTGTAACAGCATGTGGCTCCATTATGACTAAGGTTGCCAGCTGGACGGTATTTTACCTGCACAGCCGGTAATTACCACACTGGAGCCGGTGCCGTTATAACTACTATACCTGCTATTAAAAACCTAGTATTTGTGTGCATCCGGCGGGGAGGGATGTAAGTTTTCTTTGGATGACCGATAAAGAGAGCAGAATGTGATTGGTCCTTTAGTTGAGTAGCAACTGGGAAGCTGTACAACTATTGGATTGTTGTAGATGAAGCCCAACATAATTGGGTCGCTGTTTATCTTGGGTATGCTGATCTGGGTGGTGACTGGTCAGAGCTTCTGTATGGTACATTGTCTCTCATGTGCTCCCCGTGACTGAATGTGGCTCAGAGGCATGTTGTGGAAGAGGCTGCCTGCCACACAGTCCCGGGCATTTAACTTCCTCAAGGCCAAGCCTCCCCGGGACACTCTTAGGCACATCAAGAACCAAGAGAAACAGAAAGGAGCCGATGGTAGCATGGACCTGCCACTGTCTACCTGCAGATGGCCTGGGCTGACTGGAACCCTTCTTACTTGACCAGTGCCGTGTCTTCTGCATTACCTCATGGAGTCCTGACCAGTGGTCATTTGATCCATTCCTGGGGCAGACATATCCCCTGAAGTGCTGATTTTAATGAGCTTCGAAGTACGATGCCAGTACATTGAGGGAAGGACCATCCCAGAGGGACCCAATGAGTGGAACACAGTCTGCAGCCTCGGACAGGGGAGTAAGAAGCAGTTTAGATATTTTTCTGGTTATGTTACTTTGTAATTCACCACACTGGCTTACAAAACAACATGAACATTTTGTATATGGAGTGTACAAAACGTCACATGTTTATTCCATGTGCACACTGAATGACACCTCACCAATCTCTAATTTGAATTTACTTTGAAGAATACAGAGTTTTGAAACTTTATCTTCTTCTTGTCTCTGTACAGTTTTCCCAACGTCACCTCTCCTTCATGTGTGTAAATTTCCACTTCTCTTTGATTTATCCTCTAGGGTAGGGATGGAAAAAATCTAAAGATCCTGTACACACGCTTCTACAAATTTACTTCTGGCTCCTAAATGTTGGGGCACTTTTATATACATCTATGTACATACACCCCTTCTCTGGATTCTAAAATGCAGAGCTGGCTCCTAAAAATGTTGTCTGTCTCCATTTTTGTTCACCTCTGTTCTGGGGGCCATATGCTTATAGTAAAGTGGACGCCGCTTTCACTTTATGTGTACCCCCCCCCCCACACACACACACACAAAACAATTGTTTAGCATTTTCAGGCATTTAACCAGTTATTCTATGTTGTTTGAAACACCTTTAGTGTCAGAGAGGTTTGCGACATGGAAATGCTTTGCACACACAGCACTGAGGGCTCGTTATCCTTTGGTAATTAGTCCTCAAAAATATCTCTTTCCTTTGTAAGCACTGTATACTGGGGATGGATTTGGTGTTCTAAATAATACTATAGAGCAGAGTTTGGCAACCAAGCTGCTGTTACATTATAACATTGATTAACAGCTGGAGTGCCACAGGTTGCCAAGCTGTGTATAGAGCTTGACTTTACCTCAGAAGGTGCCAAAGACAAAAAAGTTACCTCCCGTTTAGGGCAGATCTGTGATGTCTCATTATGTTGCTTCATGTTACATTACAGTAGGGCAGTGACAAGCAAGCAGATTAATCCCAAGGGCTACTAGATATGTTTCCATCAAATGACTGACCGTTATGGTAAAAATTCTAAATTAGACTTGAAAAAGTAGATGAGGCCAGACGTGTCTTCAACGCAACACAGTGCAATGAAGTGGAGACCTCCCTAGCACCCAAAGGGTTAAGCTGGAACAGTGCAAGTGAAAAAGGAACAGGGAGGCCGATAAACTGATGAAAAGTGATGCAGTTCTGGATCCTATCAAATGTATCACAGGGAGCAAATGATGCTTCTCAATATCCCCATTGATTTAATTTGGAATTTTAACCCCTTGATGTTAGAAGTTTGAACACATTACTTTGCTATGCGTCAGAGACCTCTCTAAAACTCAAGGGGTTAAAATCACCATTCATATAAAAGGACATTGCAGCTGGTTGCCCCCAAAACCACCACTTTTCCTTAGTACAGCGGTGGGCATCCTTAGGCTTTCCAGCTTTTGAAGACTAAAACTCCCATCATCCCCAAGTAGCTAAAGGCTGGTTGGACATGACAGGAGTTATGTTCCCTAAAAGCTGGAGAGCCAAGGGTTGCATTCCATTGTTCTAGTGCAGGAGATTCGGGGTGTATGCTTTTTTTTGTTTCTTTTTGTGTGGAAATAGCATCCGTGTGATGTGCTGCAGGGAAACGATCTGTTCTTCCCACTGCTAAAGAGAACAGGCGGAGAGAGCAGGGGAATGTCCAGCAACAGCTATACTATAAAAGTAATTACATGAAAATGTACATATAAGAAAAAATGTATTAAATAACAAACAGGACGGATCTGACTCATGCAACATTCAGTGGTTCTGCCCCTTTTGAGGCTCCTCCCTTTTGTGGCTCCGCCCCTCACCGACCCGCAACTATGGCTGGTATTTTTTTGAGGAAACGTTGGCATCCCTAATCATGACCCTGCTTCTCTTTGTATGAAATGTTAACCCTTTGAATGCCGGGGGAATGCCAAAGCAATGTGTTACACGCCCCTCTGGCACTCAAAGGGTGAAGCCCTGCTCATTCTGTTGCTGTCATGTCTCAGTGGTATATTCCCTCCTCCTACCTTACCTCATACTTTCTATGATAACCCTCTTGTACATTTTTCTGTCATATATATTTTATTTTTACATTCTTTTATGCTGCTCTGGAATACATAAGTTTTGGAAGAAAAGGATGGTTTATCCAATCAGTTTACCCTTGATTATAACATAGTTTTTGGCCCTGCGCTAGTTTTGCATAGAAAACAAACATAACTCAGCTGAGAGATCTTTGCTGTTAGAGCAATTACTCTGTCTATAGATGATCACAGTAAGGTCCAGCCCTATCATTACTAAAGCCATTTAGGGTGGGTTGGTTTATTGGCTGTGTCTTTAGCACTGAAAGAGTGTGTGAGGAACTGAAAGGCTGCCTGGAATCTAGCAGGCTTATTAGCTGTATATACTTCCCAGATATCCCATTTTAGGCAGGCCTGTTAGTGTGTGGGCACGGTTCATGCTGAGTCCTGTTCCAGCCAGCATTACTAGAAAGCAGAAGTAGGGCCCTTTCTCTGTCATCTAATATAACTCACAGGTACCATGAGGAGGAGACAGCTCCTCCCAGTGGGCTAGAACAATTCTAGAAGTGCAGGGGTGGAGCCTCCCCCCCCTCCATATCAGACTACCTCATTAGCCCCAGCCAGATAGATTTGTTCCAAGTCCTGGTTGGATGGCTGAGAACAGTTCTGCTTAGTTTTTAGTTATTTTATTATTTTTTTGTTAGATATGGAGTGTCCAATTTCCCCCATTAGGCGGATTACCATTACTGGCTTCCCCTGGAGGATTGCCCAGTTATCAGGTGCTGTTGTGGACCCCTCGCAGTCCTGGGAGAGAATCGTCCAACCCATGTCTCTCTCTCCAGAAGGAGTCTGAAGCTTCTTCCTTCCCAATGGTAATCTGAAGAAAGAAGACCTGCAAAAAAGGTGAGCAACCCTTTGAGTTCCGTGGTCCACTTGTTCCACAGTTCCCCTCCGCACAGGAGTCCCTCTGGAGTTCCTTATAACTCCTGCACTCATATTTGGTTATTATTTGTCTGGGTCTTTGGAGCCATTTTCCCTGCCATTTTCATTGGATTGAGGGACATATCTCATTTTTCCTTTGGATTCATGACTCTTTATTGTTTAGCACATGTTCTGTTTGTGTTTTGGTGGTTTTTATTAACTCTTCAAACATTTAAATGTTTTTGCATTTCGTGCCTTTAAGAGCTCACTTTACCACATGGCCTCACTTGCTCCATTGACTTCTATGGGACAGACTGCTTTGGGACATATCTCTGCAACTGTTCCTCTTACGGAGTTGAGAGAGGGCTCATTCTTCTTGGCTCCCCTTATCCTGCATTCCGGTTCACTTCTTCAGTGTCTTGGGGGTCCCTGGGGGGTTCAGCACTGCTTTTTGGGTATCTCAAAGTGTTAACTACATTTCTCATAATGCCAGTTTCTCAGGCTTTTCTCTGACTGACGCTCAGTTTGGACGCCATTTTCTTTCTCTCTTTGGCTGAGTATCCTACGCAGGGCTTGGATTCCCTTACTTGCCTCCATAGGTTAACTATTCACCTGCCAGATAAGTTCTCTTTTGGGCTTCCTGAGATTATTTTATTAATCTGGGGGCAGCATTTGGGTTCCCTATTAATTTTAGACACTTCTGTTAGGATGTGGGATCCAAAAGGACATGGGGCTAGACCAAAGGCTAAGGACTCAGAGGCATATTTGACTCCCCCCCTTGCTTACTGTTCCTCATGCCAAGTGGGGCTTCCCAGAGAGTCCTCAGGTCACTTATACCCCTCATGAGCTGTGGCCCCTGCTTCTCCCCCAGGGCCCTCCAGCCATGAACAAGAACCACAATGGGTCAAGGCCTTAAATTCCTCTAAAGCACAGTTTCCTCTTTCCCTTGTAAACCCCCCCAATTCATTCAAGTTTGTGGCTCCTAAGGCCCCTGACATTCCTGAGCTTTCTGATTCCCCTGAGGAGCATTCATTTGAGGAGTCAGAGGATGGTGAGTGTGCAGAAGGAGCTTCCTCCCAAACTTATGGAGACCCCTTTCAGGCTGACCCTGAACCCTCCGCTGGGGGTCTCATCAAGGCAGTTTTGATTCCCCTACACATTCCTGTTAACCTGTATAGACTCAGTCTACTGACGTCTTTCAAAGGCGCAAGATGTCCTGTACTGTGTTTCACCTAATTCCACTCTAGACCAGGTTATCCTGGATGAGTGAAAGACTCCAGACAAGCGTCTTTCTGTCTCCAAGAGACTCTAATCTGTATTTTCTGATGCAGCCTTGGCTCAGTGGTCTACACCTCCTTAGGTTGATCCCCCTATTTCCAGACTGTCTAAATCCACTGCTTTGCCTTGGCTGATGCCACAGCACTTAAGGATTTAACTGATAGGAAGCTTGAGGCTATCCTGAAGTCTGCCCTCACTGCCATAGATGCTTCTTTGAGGCCTACCTTGGCTTCAGTGTGGTTTACCAGAGCCATTGCTGTTTGGACTGATCCTCTTACTGACACTGTCCACAATGGTGCCCCTAAGGAGGACCTTTTGGCCCTTTTAGACACATGTCTGAGGCTCAGAAGTATGTGACTGATGCCTTTTTATATACTGTCAGGCTTGAGGCTAAGGCTTCTGCCTTTTCTGTGGCTGCTAGACACACTCTGTGGTTCAAGATTTTGTCTACTGACCTATCATTAAGAAGTCACTCATTTCTCTGACTTTTCAGAGTACATCTCTTTTTGGGCCTCAACTGAAGAATATCATCAGTGAGGCTACTGGGGTGCAAGAGCACTTTGTTGCCTCAGGTCCCCAAATGCCCCAATCTGGCAAGGAAGCAGATCTTTTTCACCCCCGCCAAAGTGAAGCTCCAAGGCCAAATCCAGCTGCGCCTCAGTCTAGCACCCTGCGCTCCACACCGAAGCCCAGGCAGCAGTGGAGGTCAAAACTCTCCTCCACCAAACCCAAATACAGTAAATCTTCTTCAGCATGACTTGCCAAACTGTGGTCCACACCTACCTGTGGGTGGTTGCCTGCAGCATTTTTCAAGCATTTGAGAAGGTTGTGTCATGAATCAGTGGGTTTTACAGGTGGTTTCAGGAGGCTATAGGATTCCCTTCATATTCCTGCCTCCCTTCAGATTCTTCTCTTCGCAATCCACTCTGGGATAAGAAAAACTCTCTTGGACAAGGGAGTCCTGGCTCCTGTTCCTCCTCAAAAGACAGGTTTATGTTTTTATTCAAACCTTTTTGTAGTTCCCAAGAAGTATGGTTGCAGTCACCCTATCCTGGACCTCAAGGACCTCAACTTTTTTGTGGTCCATACTTACTACAATATTGAATCTTTGCGCTCTGTCATTGCAGCAATGTGTCCAGGGGAATTTTTGGCCTCTCCGGATCTGCAGGATGCTTACCTGCATTTAGTATTCATCCGAACAGCCAGAAGTACCTCAGGTTCGCTTGCACCTTGGGGCACTTCCAGTTGACCCCTCTGACCTTTGGGCTCACCATGGCTCCTCAGGTGTCTGCACGGGTCTTAGAGACACTGATTGCCTTCCTGCACACCAAGGGGATACAGGTGACTCCATACATTTACCATCTTCTGTTGAAGGCTCCTTCCAGGGATCTCCTGAACAGTCAGGTCCAGGAATGTGCTAAGGTCCTGCTCCAGCACAGATGATTCTGAACATGGACAAGTGTGCTCCAGTCCATTCTCAGGACCTGGTTTTCCTCCATCTCCGGTTTGATACCTGTCATGGTATGGTCTCTCTGACAGAGGACTCTGTTCACGAGATCATGAACAAGGTGTCCTGGGCTCTGGGGTGAACCTCAGCTCCGGTACGCAAGTTCTAAGGCTTAGATCCTCAGAGGAGCAGACCTCACCTCTCTTCTTTGAGGGTGTTGCTCATGATTTTCCTGCCTAAAAGGCTCCCACTCCCCAGTGGGACCTTAATCTGGTTTTGGGAGTTTTGCGGTGGCCTCCCTTGAGCCCTTGGCCACCATTCCTATGCGTCTTTTGACGTGGAAGATGGCTTTTCTCTTGGCTGTGGTCTCTGTCCGCAGGGTTGCTGAACTGCAGGCTTTACCCTGCAAACTGTCTTTCCTGGTTGTCTCTGATTTCCACATGCCTCAAGTTCTATGTACACCCTACTGATGCATTATTTGTCATCCCTGAGGGTCCTAGGGCTGGTTTGGCTGTGTCCAAGGTGACTGGTGCATCCTGGATTAAGTCTACTATTTTCATGACTTATGACCTCAGAGGGAAATCTGTTCCCTTCCGCATTGCAGCACACTTCACCAGGTCTGTTGAGGCCTCCTCAGGCTACAAGAATCAGGCCTGTGCTGAACAGCTGTGCAAGGAGGCCCCTTGGTCTTTTGTGCCCACCTTTGCCAATCACTAGCGTGTGGATGTTCTGTCTTCAGCTGAAGACAACTTAGACAAGAAGGTCTGCGAAGCAGTTTTGCCTGTCTAGGACTTTATATTTCCTGTATCATATTGCTCTTTAACTGTTAAACCCTGTTGACTCTTGTTCTTGTGTGCTGTGTTATGTTATTAAGTGTCCATTGACACTTTGTTAGTTTGGGCTGTTCCCTATCTTGGATAGTCCATGGGAACTCTGGTATCATGGGGGGCTGGCGCTTGGTCCTTTCCTTCTTCTTCACACCCTGGGAGCTCAGTGTTGGTACATCCCCATGGTACCTGTGACTTATATTGGATGACAGAGAAAAGAGGATTTTAGTCTTATCTGTTAAATCTTTTTCTCTTAGTCCATATAACTCACAGATCTCTCACCCAGTGAAAGGGACAATGCTGGGACTCCTGTGTCTGGATGTGGGAGTCCTATTGGGTTCATCGCTCACAGGAGTTTTCCTCTCTTCCTTCTTGCTATCTTACTTGGTAGGTTTATTTTCTCATATCTGTCTGGGCAGGGTTAGTGAGGTAGCCTGATGAGGAGGGGAAGACTGCACCCCTGCACTTCTTCTACAATTCTTCCAGCCCACTGGGAGGAGCTGTCACATCCCCATGTTACCTGTGAGTTATATGGACTAAGAGAAAAGGATTTAATAGGTAACACTAAAATCCTCTTTTCAGTGTATGGTCAGAGCTGCAGTCCATGCTTGTCCCACCATGGAATGGACAACCAATCAGAAGATGTGACCTAAGGAGCAGCCAGGGAGAAGAAACATGGAGCAATGATTATAGCACAAAGCTCTGATACTGACGATGTTTGTGAGAAAGATAGTGACAGTTTTGGCTGCAGGGTAGTGTGCATGTTATACTAGTGGTATATTGTGCACAGCTAGCAGATAGACAGTGGTAGACAGACTGTATAATACACACTGTAGCAGACAGTCACTGTCTTTATCACAAAAAGCAAAGTGAAGTTTATTTAACCCTTTGAGTTCCAGAGGCTGGTCACTTCACTTGCACTCAGTGGTTAAAGCGTAACTATCATGCACATATAAGTTATTACCAATTAATTGTTAGTATCTTGGTAATCATGGAAATAGAGTATTAACGTTTCTTAAGTGGTGGCATGAGCTGCAGTCATTACTTCATATGAAACTTACATCAATAGGACAGTTCAGACATCTTATATATATGTGTGTATTGTTTTTTGTGTACAGTGTTTTTATTGTGTGTAATACATGTGCATTGTGTATACTATGTCTGTGTGTATTGTGTTCTATTTCTGTGTATATTCTGCTTGTATTTTGTGTACATTGTATATGTATTGTGTATATTGTGTGAGTATGCATTGTGTCTGTGATTGTATGTATTGTTTGTTCCATGTATTGTGTGGTATTCTGTATCCGTACATTGTATGTATGTGTATTGTGTTTATGTGTACTGTGTGTTGGCCACATCATGACTAAAGGGCATAATGTATTATAAACAGCCAGCACACATGGATAGAGGAACTACACATGTAATTATAGCTATACCATGTATATAAGATACTATGGTATAAAACCTGTGTAGTACAAGGAGAAATAGGGCTATTAAAGGAACCACTGAGCAATTCAAGAGATATAGGCAACCCCCCCCCATCCTCCACCAGGTTCTGAAAAGAATATTGAACAGAATACTCTAAAGCCTGTAATTTCATTGGTTGCCTCAAAAACTCCCAAACCACACGGCAGAATGATGCTCCACTAGTGGAGAGTGAAAGTTATTAGTTATGGTATTTCTGCTGGGGAATACTGCCTAGCAGCAGTACAAGGGTAGGGAAGACCAAGGGGGGTAATATCATCCCAAGATGATTTCTTTTAGATTCCAGGTCTGATTAGCAGTATCTTCAAACCCTGCAAGTTTCATACAACTGCTAAAAAATATGTATTTTTAGTCAGACCTAGAACCCAGAAAAGCTAATGGATTGTCACCAAAACTGGCAGGGAAAATCACCCTAGTGAGTACTGTATGCTTTCAAGATTAGGTAAGCAGAAACCAAGATGTTGGCATTTAAAAAAAGCCCATGAGATTATCTTGAAATAACATAAAGGTGCACATGCTCAGGAGACAGGAACAAGCACTACAGTGATATCTATATAGACCACTCTCTCTACTGACACTGATTTATCACTGAGCATTGCTAATTAATCCAGCTAACATGATTACTTATTAACGATATCCTGATAAAGTGCCATGCAACTGTGACCTCTATTAGTCTGTTCTGATGGTTTTAATTTTTTTTCTCAGTCGAATTCAGAATGGTCAGGAATAACAGATTAAGTTCTCCCAACTTAACTCCCAAACTATATAAGCATTGTTTTGCACCACAAGAGGGGACAACAGTGGATATGTGGAAGACTAAACAGTTGAACAAGGATGGGAGGTCAGACAGTGTATGTGTGGTCTGTGACTACCAGTGGATATGTGGAAGACTAAACAATAGAACAAGGATGGGGTGTCAGACAGTGTATGTGTGGTCTGTGACTACTAGTGGATATGTGGAAGACTAAACAGTAGAACAAAGATGGGGTGTCAGACAGTGTATGTGTGGTCTGAGACTACCAGTTGATATGTGGAGTACTAAAGAGTAGAACAAGGATGGGGTGTCAGACAGTGTATGTGTGGTCTGAGACTACTAGTGGATATATGGAAAACTGACCAGCAGAAAAAGGCTTTAGTGTCAGACAGTGTATGTGTGGTTCTACCAGTATATATGTGGAAGACTGAACAGAAGAACAAGGCCATGATGTTAGGCAGTGTATGTGGGGTTTTGTGTCTACCAGCGGATATATGTAATACCGAACACTAGAACATGACTGTGGTGTAATACAATGTATGTGTGGGTCTGTGACTAGCACTGGATATGTAGAAGACTGAACAGTAGAATAAGGTTGTGGTTTCTAATAGTGTATGTGTGGTTCTGAAGTAGTGTTGAAAAAAGGTTGTTTTTCATTTACATACTAACATAGTAACATAGTAAATTAGGTACAAAAAATACACAAGTCCATCAAGTTCAACCTTTGCCTCATAAATGAGAGACATGAGAATTATATAGATTTCCTGCTGCCAGATTGGTTAGTCTTTATCTGTCCTTCCTGTTTTTCCTACTAATACACAGTATAACCCTGTATGTTCCTTTTTGAAATAAATGTATCAAATGTGATCAGGCCGTGGAATGAATAGCTCTCATATACTTGTATGTAGTGATAAGATCTCATCTTAGTCATCTTTTCTCTAGAGTAAATAAACCATGATTGTCTAGTCATTCCTCAGGCATCAAGTCCTCCATTACCCTAATTAATTTTGTTCCACATCACTGTCCTCTCTCCAGTTCTAGAATATCCTTTTTCAGAACTGGTGCCCAAAACTGCTGTTCCTATTTGAAGTGAAGTCTTACCAATGATTTGTACAACGGCAGAATGATGTTATCCACTCTTTCTCTAGCAATGAGTCCCCTAAAATGATTCCTTTAAGTTCCTAAGTAGCATTGTGATATTTTCTTTCCAAATGAATGACTTATCCCCTAGCTCCAATTTCCTTATTTGATACTCCAGCCTTCTCTGTGGCACTGTATCAAATGCCTTTGCAAAATCTAGATATCAACTACCTCATCATTATCTAGCTTGCTACTTACTTCATCATAGAAACTGAAACTTTTAGTTTGGAGTGATCATTCTTCATAAAACCATGTTGATTCTTGCTAATAATTTTATTTTTGGTGGTGTAATCCTGAATATAATCCCTTATTATCCCTTTTAGTAGTTTTCCCACTACAGAAGTCAAACTCACAGGTCTATAATTCCCAGGTTCTGTTTTAGTTCCCTTCTTAAACAGAGGCACTACATTGGCTCTACAATTTTGTGGCACTGAGCCTATGGTGAGAAAATCTTTATAGAGTGAAAAGAGGGGTCTTGCTAACACTGCACTGAATTTCTGAAGAACCCCTGGATGTATACCATTGGGACCCAGTGCTTTATCAGTCTTAATTTTGTTCAGTCTTCCCATGACCTTTTCTTGTGTTAAAACAATACAATTATCAGATATTTGGCTATTTGTTACTTGATGATTGATGAGGCTCTTCTACCATTGCTTTTTCCCTTGTACATACTGATGCAAAGAAAGTGTTTGGGACATTTGCCATTTCCTTATCCTCTCTAATCAACTCACTCATCTCATTTTTGAAAGGTCCAATGCACTCACTCTTAACTTTTTTTCACATTTATATATTTGAAAAAAATTTTTGGATTAGTCTTGCTCTCCCGTGCAATTCGAGTTTCATTATCTATTTTTGCTAACCTTATTGCCTTTTTGCAATTTGTATATTTCTTTTGCATGTGTTCCCCACTGGTATATACTGTTGGGTATATTTCTGCAACCTAAATTTGAGCTCTGACATTTGGCATTTGGATTGTTGAAATCTCCCATAATTATAGTATACTGAAGCTGTGCACCTTTCCTCATTTCTAATAGCAGTTGGACCTCAACATTCTTATCAATATTTTTTTTTTTAACCTTTTATGACACATTTAGTCTCAATGTCTACCCACAAGGACTTTCACATTATGTCCAGTTTCCCTATTAATATCTCCCCTTAAAATTTGATTTAGCTGTGATGTAGCTATAATCATGTCTCTCCTAAACAGGAAATAACCTCCTATATTTACAGCCCAGTCATGTGTATCATTCCACCATGTTTCCATTATACCAATTATGTCCAAATGCTCATTAACCGCCAGCAATTCTAGTTCTCCCATATTATCTACCATGCTTATTGCATTTGCCAGCATACAATTAATTTTGAAGTCTTTACATATTTTACCCCCTACATGCCTATTTTTCTACATATTCTTTCCTATTGGCTGCATTTATCCCCACCCCTTCTCTTCCTCCATGATAATTTACTTGGACCCAGTTCAAATCTACTCTATCTACCCAATTTTTGCTATCTATACCCTCCCCCACCTTTCCTAGTTTAAAAGCTCCTTCAACCTCCTTATCATTCTCTCCCCTAGCACAGTGGCTCCCCTACCATTGAGGTGCAATCCATGACTTCCATATAGACTGTACCCAAGAGCAAAGTCAGTCCAGTGCTCTAAAATCCCCAAAGCAATCCTTCTACACCAATACTTGAGTCATGCATTAAGCTCCCTGAGCTCCCTCTGCCTACCTGCACTGGCACATAGCACAGGTAGTATTTCGTAAAACACTGACCTAGAGGTCCTTGCCTTTAGCTTGCACCCTAAATCCCTGAAATCATGCTTTACGGACCTCCACTTTCTTCTACGTTGTCTTTAGTACCATATGTACCAAGATAGCTGGATCGTTCCCAGGACCATCCCAATAATTTGTCTGTCCTTCAATATGCTGAACACGGGAGACAACATACTGTTTGGCATTCACGTTCCTGGAGGAAAATTATCCTATCTACCCTCCCAATAGAGTCCCCTATTACCAACACCTCCCTTGGTTTCAGCCTCCTCTCCATCCCAACTAAACTGGAAGGAGGACTGTTCCCCTGGCTGCTAGAGGAATCAGCTCTCTCCAGTATTGCCAATTCTGGCCTATCCACATCTTCACACTATCTTGCAAATCTGTTGGATTGAGTCAACTCATAACTGGCCTTCCTCTTCCTCTTCCCACTACCTCCTCTCCTTACTGTTACCCAGCTGCCTACCTGTCGCTCATCTACTAAACTCCACCGTCTTCACCACTAACCCCACATACTACCTGCTCTGTAAATTCTAATCTCCTTTCTAGGTTCCCAGTGTCTCTCAATATTGCAATATTTCTTTCCAGATCCAATATCTTAGATTCTAAAAAGAAAATATGCTCACATTTGGCACAGTGATATGACCCCTGGAACAATTGCTGTAAGTGTTCAAACATGTGACAATATGTGCACTGAGTGAGATTGTCTAACCTGCTATTACTCTAGTACAATTCAACCAGTATTACACTTTCCTCTAATTCTCACTCTAAGGTAAAGTAAACCAAAGTTAAAGGATCTCATTGGCCATAGACCTCTCCAGCTTACAGGCAGAAAGCCTCTGTCATTGGAGGAGGCTGGATAGAGGGAGGGGAGCAGAGGCAGAGTAACAGACTGCGGTACACAGCTGGTAACCTCAGTCTGTCCAGAAGTAGGGCTCAGAGCAATATTTACTGGATTAAATTCAGTTAAATGTCGACTAGAGTTATTTCCAACACATATTTTGTTCTTTTCAGGAATATGATGATTTTGGGGAGCCCTGAATCTTGGGTGAGTGATGGGTGGGAAGGTAAAGTGACCAGGCCTCTCCTTTTAATGGAATAGTAAACTTTTAATAAAAAAATAGATGTTATAGGATCTGACTGGAAATCTGATGGTAGTTGAGGAAGCAGAGCAGGATGGTCCTCTTCTGGATTCTGAAACAAGAGTAAAATCACAGATTAATATGTTATAAACTTAATGACCATTTCTTTTCTTTTCTTAAATAACCTTGTTTTTACACATTGACATAGGCTGCAAAATAGCAATAATGTGTATTGTGGCCTCATTCATCAAACTAAAGAGGTGCAATTCTGGAGCAATTCAACTGCACCATAGGGGGAAAATGAACATTGACATTGATATAAATGGTGCGTTCAACCCATATTAAGATGCACCTCTAGTATTCAAAGGGTTAACAATGGACCCTATGTATTTTGCCCTTGAGCCTCTGTTCTAGTCAGACATCATCACCACTTAGTCCTGGAGTCCTGTCCACGGAGGGGACCTGGCAGTTGTTGGCAGTTTTTATCAACTTGAAGCATGAAGAGGACAAGAACATAATTAACCCTTTAAGGACTGAGTAGTATACAGTGTAATACAAAACAATGACTTGCACACCCCTTTGGTCCTTAAAGCGATAGTATTACCATGTACAGTGAGCAGAGTTTGGGGTCCTGTTAGTACTGTCATGTCCGCCCCCATGGACATGACATCCAGGACTGATACAAGATGTTATCTCATGAACAAAGACACAAGAGCAAAATTCATAGTGGTCTCTGGGATTTTCTGGCCATAGTAGGGTAAGTGGGTAGATTATCATGAGGTGTTAATTCCCCTTTAAATCAATGGGGATGTACAACATTTCCATTTCACCCTGTGGTGCAGTTGGTTTGCTCCAGAACTGCACCTCTTTACCTGATGAATAACGTCCCCTGGTCCCTACAATGGGGCAGTCTCCTCACATAAAGGAGAAGTACATAACAGTGTCCTGCATTGCACGTGAACTGTGTGTCGTGTTCAGATCATGGAAATGCCCTTTATTTACATGGACCTGTAATGTATGATCATTTCTCTACTGAATGCATTGGGGCAGGTGTGTAAAGCAAAAAGTGTTGGAATTCTGGGGCTAGTAGGGTTGTCCCTTTTGTTCTGAAAGGTTTATACCAGATTGCCAGTGTTTTACTGGATAGTTTTCATCACTAAGAATGAGGCAGATGCACAATATTTATACAATTAACCCCTTGGATGGTAGATATCTCTAGTATTTAAAGGGGGTCTATCGCCCCTATACAAGTTAGACTTAATAGTTGGATTATATAGTGAATATGTGTAAAACTGAATTTGTTTTGTTTTCTTTTTTCTGTATGTGCACAAAATTGAAGGAATAAAAGCTGCCCTGCACCTGCTTCCAGACAGACGTAGGTTACCAGCTCTGTACCGCTGTCTGTCACTCTGCCTCTGCTCCCCTCCCTCTATCCAGTCTCCTTTGATGATGGAGGATTTCTGCCTGTAAGCTGGACCACTCTCATTGGCCAGAGACTGCTCCAGCTTACAGGCAGAAAGCCACATTCATTGGAGGAGGCTGGATAGGGGGAGGGGAGCAGAGGCAGAGTGACAGACTGCGGTACACAGCTGGTAACCTCAGTCTGTCTGGAAGGAGGGCGCAGGGCAATATTTACTGGATTAAATACGGCTAAATAGCGATCTTTTTTAAAAAAAATGAAAACCTTACCCCAGCTGGTCGCTATTTAGCCCAACTTGTGTAGGGGTGATAGATCCCCTTTAAATGCAGGTGTAGTAAATCCCTTGAAATTACCTTCACCAGAGAGCTCTGCTGATTTCCAACTCCTGCTTCTGTTCTAACCTCCTTTCTTGCCGGAGCGATGGTCTCCTCGTGCTCCTTTGTAGTACAGATCTTTTAATGAGAGAAGGAAAATAATGTATTATCAGTACACGGAAGGAAGTAGCTAGGATTCACTTTTAACCCCTTTGATACTAGAGTTATCTCCAACACATATTTTGTTCTTTTCAGGAATATCATAATTTTGTGGAGCACTGAATCTTGGGTGAGTGATGGGTGGGAAGGTAAAGTGGCCAGGTCTCTCCTTTTAAAGGAATAGTAAACTTTTAATAAACAAAAATATATGTTATAGGATCTGTCATGCTCGGTAAAACAAGGCACTGCTACTGGTGGGGGGTATTACAGACCAGACATATCTGTTTTTTACCAACCCAATAGCAACAGCGCCAACTAGTGTGCAAAAGGCCTTTTTTTATTCTACATATTATATGGAAAAGCTTGGGGACAAAGCACTAAGGGGACAGAAAGAAATGAGAAACAGGACATGACATCCAGGACTGATTGAAGTTATCTCTTGAACCATGAATTATTGCAAATATTCAGAGGGGCCATTATGATTTCCTGGAAATATTAAGGTAAGTGGAGGAGTATTAATAGGAGGTGTTCATTCTCCTTTAAAGAACAGATTTGGATCTTCCTGCTCTAAATCTACTCTGAATTATTAAATGAACATTAAAGTTGTAATGTGGAAGAGAACATTATTATAGAAATGTATCTGTGGAATGAAGAGAACCACCACTGATGGGAGTTGTTTTATTCCAAAATTATTACAGCTCCATCTGTCTCACAGTGGTAGAACTGTTACTATCGCACTCTAAGGAGAACTGTAGCCACTGACTCTCCTCTCCCATAGAATGCCATAAATTAACTGTGATGACACCGGGGGGGGGGGGGGAGATTCACTAAGAGGTGATAAAGAGGTGATAAAGTGGATCCAGTTTATCACTTCTCCAATTCCTATATTATTCTATGGAGCATATTCACTAAGATTTCTTCAGCTATAGGGAATAGATTCTATACAGTAATGGAGGGAATGGAGAAGTGATAAACTAGAGAAGTCATCTCCACTTTATATCACTGCTTAGTGAATCTCCCCCAGGTGTCACTAAAAGTTTATCTACAATAATAAAATAAAAAATTGATCTGTTATCACTTTGGAATGAAGCATCTCCGAGCATCTACTCATAGTAAAATCCCTGCAATATAGAGTTTATAATAAAGGTTTTCCTTTCTTTTAAAAGAACACTAACACAAACATATTAAATACGTTGATATTACTTTATAAAACACGTACATAAAGCTAGCATATGTATATACTAATTACTTATATGCTACAGCCCTAAAATATAATATAAAACTTGCTTTTACTTTATATGTAAATTGTCCTGAGCATTTACTTCATGTTGTTTATGTTGTTTGTATACAGAGAAGAGCTGATCAGTTAATTGACTGTGATAAGTGCTCACTGATCTTTTATTCAGAAAGGATGTTATCTTATCTCAGGTTATTTACAGATAATCCTGGACAATGAATGGGAGCACTGGAAAAGGCAGGAGTGAGTGCTCTGTATGTAAGACCAGATTTTAGTTATCAGAAAACAAACATAGAAAGATAACAGACGCTGCATGAAGTAGAGGGCATTTAAGTGGGTAGAAGCCCAGGTCATGTTTAGCTGGTAGTGTTCCTTCCATTAAACAGATACATTGTAATACGGTTGGAAATGTTGATGGAAATAGAGAGTAATAATTACTTACAGATCCATATGATCCCCATAATCGTAGTCAGCAGCGTGTTGAAGCTGTCACTCAGCCAATTTCTGTAACATATAATAATATTATCATAATTATTATAGTGTCTTACTATCATAATTCATTAAACACACAGGGCCATATGCACAAAGTAAAAGTGGAACTATTGCGTTGGATTCCTCACTGGCATTCAAGGGGTTTATATCCCCATTTTAGTCACTCGATAATTTGGGGATTTTTATTTTCCCCTTTTGGTGCAGTTGGTTAGCCCTGGAATGACTCTACTTTCCTTTGTGCATATAGTCCCACAGACTATTAGCTTTCCCATTAAAAACAAGTCTTGTGGGTCAGTCTCCTAGTTGAAGTCAATCTCTGTTGGTCAGTTACTGTATGGGTTGCAAGGTATGTCATTCTGGCTCTTTAGATTGGATGATTAACAGGGAACAGGTGCTCCTGGGATGGCATGTGGTCCTCTGAGGCTCCTCCTGTGGCCCCAGTTTGTTCTCTGGTACAGAGGTAACGGTGTATAATGTCCCTCTCTATCATCACACATGGCCTAATGTACATCATTTATACTCCGGGATGTACTAATACGATTCCACAGTAACATAGGTCTGGAATTGATCTATTGGTGCTGCACATAGTTATTGACTATATACTAAGCTAGTTATACTGAAACCTCTCCCATTTACTGCTCATGTTCCAATAGGAGGGGGTACAGGTGAGGTATTTGGGGATTCTGGGGTGCTGTGTTCCTCTGTGTATTATTTATCTCTGCTCTAACATGGAGCACAGTATATTGTCATGACAACATTTCCTGCACATACTATAGGGGAGGTGTTAGTGGATCACATTAAAGTCTTAATGAAGGCAGAGTGTGTGTACGGTATGTACTAAATCGATCATACACACTAGTGCACACCCCCAAGTGAAGGCAGGATTTTTAGGCCAGTGTGTAAGTTCAGAAAACAACTGCACTGGCAGATTGATACATTCACTTATTAGCCTCGGAGGGGGGTAACAACAGGGGTGCAGAGGGTGCACTAGTGATAGGGCACAACATTAAAGGGGGCACCAACTGGACCCCAAGCCCAATAGGTTCTAGTTATACTTGAGGGAGAATATTTTTGGTCCCAAACAGTTACTTGGACCAGGACCACCCAATGACTAGTTCCCACTGATTTCTGATCACAATGTCCATTTCATACTAATACATGATGACATCATCACATTCTATTGCGTTACCTGGAGTGACTGATAAAGGCAAAGAAGAGCGTGAACATGAATAAAATCACATTCAGGATGTTTAGTCCTCTTCTGGATTCTGAAACAAGAGTAAAATCACAGATTAATGTTTTATACACTTAATGAGCATTTCTTTTGCTTTTCTTAAATTACCTTGTTTTTATACATGGACTTTGCCTGCAAAATAGCAATAATGTGTATTGTGGCCTCATTCATCAAACTAAAGAGGTGCAATTCTGGAGCAATTCAACTGCACCATAGGGGTGAAATGAACATCGACATTGATTTAAATGGTGCGTTTAACCCACATTAAGAAACATCTCTAGTATTCAAGGGGTTAACAATGGCCCCTATGTATTTTTCCCTTGTGCCTCTGTTCTAGACAGACATCATCACTTAGTCCTGGAGTCCTGTCCACGGAGGGGACCTGGCAGTTTTTTGGCCGTAACTGAAGCATGCAGAGGGCATGAACCTAATTAACCCTTTAAGGACAGAGTGGCACACAGTGTAATAGAAAGCGATGAGTTACACATCGTGTGGTCCTTAAAGTGATAGTATTTCCATGTACAGTGAGCAGAGTTTGAGGCCCTGTTAGTAACTGTCATGTCCGCCCCCATGGACATGACATCCAGGACTGATACAAGATGTTATCTCATGAACAAAGACACAAGAGCAAAATTCATAGTGGTCTCTGGGATTTTCTGGCCATAGTAGGGTAAGTGGGTAGATTATCATGAGGTGTTAGTTCCACTTTAAATCAGTGGGGATCTACAACATTTTCATTTCACCCTGTGGTGCAGTTGGTTTCCTCCAGAACTGCACCTCTTTACCTGGATGAATAATGTCCCCTGTTCCCTACAATGGGGCAGTCTCCTCACATAAAGGAGAAGTACATAACAGTGTCCTGCATTGCACGTGAACTGTGTGTCGTGTTCAGATCATGCACTGCCCCGGCTCTTTCTCTCCTTGTCTATTTATATATATACATATATATATATTTTTTTTTTTTACAAGTTGAGAGAGAGCCAGGGCAGCTTCTTTGTTTTTGCAATTCAGTCAGATCCTGCCATGTCTGTAGTAACAATGATCTTAACTCTCTGAGTGCCAGAGGGATACAAAACGCATTGCTTTGCAAACCCCTCTGCATTCAAAGGGTTAAGGCCGCATGTATAAAGAAAATGATCAGGTGTGGAGTAAAGAAATTGCAGCATAGGGTCCAAATAAATTGATCCAAATGTCCACTGTTTTAAATGGGACTTTTTAAACCCTTTAATGCTAGAGAGCTCATCAACACGTTGCTTCACAATGTCTTGGGGCCTTCTCTAGCATTCAGGGAATTAAAAGCCCAATTCAGATCAATGGAGATTTTCATTTCCCTATGTTGCCATATCTCCGAAGTATCCCTTTGTAGGATATATTAGGGTCCATGCCTACCAAGTGTCCCTCTGTAGGATAAATTAGGGTCCATGCCTCCCAAGAATCCCTCTGTAGGATATATTAGGGTCCATGCCTCCCAAGTGTCCCTCTTTAGGAGATATTAGGGTCCATGCCTACCAAGTGTCCCTCTTTAGGAGATATTAGGGGTCCATAAATGCACGGATATGGGTGGGGTTAAAAGTGGTGATATGGGTGGGGCTAGGCATGGAAACTGGTGGCGAGTAACTTTTCAGGCCTGTCTATTAGCTCAGTACTTGAAATTTTGAGCCTTGATTTATACCATCCATTTATACCATCCACTTACCTGCACTGCAGCTGGGACGGGTCCCCGAAGCCAGCTGCTCCACCTGTCGTTCCCGATCAGATGTCCCGATTACATCTACCATGTTGTTTGGAGATGTGCGGGGTCTTTTTACTGCTGCTCTCTTCTTGAAAACTCTGAAAATAATCAATACATAATTATTATTTCCTTAAAATAAGTAAATACTTCAGACTTTTATTTTGGTAACAGTGATTTCCTATTTTTTACTATCTCCTGACAGAATTGTGATATTTAAATTCTCATGATAATGTAACAGACGGCACACAGCACTGTCAGTATCTCCACTGACGTCACTGCCATCAATATACATATTTATGTACATTCCAGTAAAGAGCCCTTCTCTCGTTTTACTTACATAGTGTCATATGGAGAAATGGTGAAGGAGCTGACATTAGTGAAATGGGAAAGGAGGGAGGGGTAAGGATAACACTGTAAAGGGGAATTATATACTTACATATAACAGAGATCATATTGACTCTGAACAGATCATTTTATTAGAATACATGGTTCTCAAAATTCTAATGATAAAGAGTAAAATATATACACTATCTCCACAGCAGGACGCAAACTGGACTTTCTCTTGTCCCCTTATGATTTTGAGGCCCTATAGACCCTGAACCCAATGTATAAAAGGACAGAGGAGCAGTTACACAGTAGGGGGGAAAGAAATATTACCATCAATTTGGATGGGGCTTTTAACTCCTTGAGTGGTAGAGAGATCTCCAGCACATTGTGAAGTCTCATCTAAATCAAGGTGGATTTGGGCAATGTTCATTTCTCCCCCACCGCTTAGCTGGTTTGCTCCAGATTGGTTCCTCTTTCGTTTAGTATATAAAACTCTACAGGCCTCATAATTGGAAGGGACCAACTAACAGTTTTAATTGACAAGAGTTCAGTTTGCCTCTTGCTGTGGAGCTTTTCATTTTTATTCATTACTATATGTATTATTTTACCTACATTGCATATCATAATGATTTATGCAGAGTCTATGCAGCCTCAGTTTTATTTATGGGTATATTTCTCCTTTGAAGGCTTTCATAGGATTGAAATCAGTTACTCTCTTAAATGTTGAACAACAGATTTAAATAAAGTTATTTTGAAACATTACTATTGGTCAGTGACATAACTAGAACCTATTGAAGCCCTGGGGAAAAATCTGAGGCCGCCCCTACCCATGACCTGGAGCAAGTTTAAATAACGAGCCCCAACCCAGACCTTATTTCATGTCCAAGTGCAAGTTTGAATCAGGAACCAACAAAGACCCTAGAAGCAATTCCCCACTGGAGGATCTCTGAATTTCTTGGCATCATGTGGAAGGTAGATAGGAAAAAGCTATCCATCTGAAGTGCCAGGGGGCTGCTGCATCAGGATTCATGACCCACTTGCAGACACTTATGGCTTTTAGTGCCAGATGGGTGTCCCAACACAAACTGTTCTGCAGTGAGTCAGACACTGGCACAGGGAAACGTAGAGAGATGTGCAACAAAACTGATAAATTGGAAGATTTTACTTATAATTGGTCAGACTGGGTTTAGAGATGTATAAGGAAGAACATGATTAGTATTTACATCCTATCACAGGGAGACTGATCTAGTGAGCAAAAAGAGTGCAATTCTGGAGAAAATCAGTTGCACCATAGGGAGAAAAATAAAAATTCCTCCTATCCTTATAGATTTAAATGCATTGGAGAAGACTCTAAAATGTCAGGGGTTAAAAATCCCTATTTAAAACAAAAAAGGTTTTCAGATATTCCCTGTGGTGCAGTTGGTTTGCTCCAGAATTGCACCTCTTTTACGTAGTACATCTGCCTCAATGGGAGGGAACATTTGGGGGTTAAATGTAGAAAATAAAATAAAAAAAGCAAGTCCGAACTGCAATAACATTTGAAAGGAACATTTGCCAGCAGTGGGAGCACCTAGCGGGGAGAGGGTGAGGTGGCTATTACATTGATTTTACATTTAAAGGGATAGTAATCTCAGAAAAAAAGTATTAACTATATGGTAGATACAATTAAAAGACAGTACTTGCACTTAGTCGTATCTCTCAAACCGTTATGGTTTGAGAGATATAGGAAAATAACGTTTTCTGCTCCCTCCCCTTTCTGCTTGACGAGCTGTAAAGCTGTCAGAATCAGATTCTGGTTCCTGGACCAGACGGTGGCTCCTAAGCAGCGCTGACATAGAGATACCTAAAATAGATATATCATTGAAATGGTCTAAAACGTGAGCCTTGTTTGCAAGCACAAGTTGTAGACCATTCCAATTAAGTATTTATCTTTAGCTATCGTTATATCGGCGCTGCTGAAGAGCCACATCTGGTCAAGTGACCAGAATCTGCTTCTGACAGATTTACAGCTCGTCAAGCAGAAAGGGGAGGGACCAGAGAACTTTATTTTCCTATATCTCTCAAACCATAATGGTCTGAGAGATATGACTAAGTGCAAGTACTGTCTTTTATTTGTATCTACCATATAGTTAATACTTTTTTCTGAAATTACTATCCCTTTAATGTATTCTCTTCTTCACCAGAAGGGTGATCATCAAATTAAGAAACAATAAAGGGTTAAGAACTGTGTAAATAAGTGTGAGCAGACACCCATGTACTTACTTTACGGTTTTCTCTTTGTAGTAAACGGACCGTTTTGAACGATCCACATATACCGATCCATCGTCATTATACACGATGGCGTCCTCCAAATAATACCCGTTAGAAATCAGACGGGCGCTGTAGCGACATGGGAATGGAGCCCCATTCCTGGCTGGACGTTGGTTGTCCATACCGGTTTAACCTCTGGTACAGGATCCCCTAGAAAGGAAAGACAATGAGTTATCATTGGATTATTTATCTCTGAACCTTTAGTGGGTTTTTATTCAGAGATCTACATGTTATCTGGGCTGGTGGTAGCACAATATGGTATTCAGTGATGAGAGGGTACAATACACTCACTACTTTAGTCTACGGCTCCATGGTATAGGGGACATTGTCCTGATATGGACATTTGTAGGAACATGATATTGTTACAATGGGTAAAACTTTAAGAGTTATCCAAAACACCGCCCTTGGCCACACCCTACTCAGCTGACCCCACCCAATCTCTGCCCACTTAGGGCCTTATCCACAAAGGAAACGAGGAGCAATTCAACTCTACCAAGAGGACAAATAAGCATTTCTATAGACTTAAATGGCTTTTCTGAGTAAATCAGCTTCACTGCCCCTATAGAGGCTCATGTACTAAGGACAATAGGAGTAATGCAGGAGTAAACCAAATGCACCCTAGGGGACAAATGAACCCCCCCAAATTCCTATTACAAACATTTCTCATTACTGGGGTGTGAAGCTTTGTCTTTTCCTAATCCAGTGGGGCAAAAGAGTGTGTGTGTGGGGGGGTAGGTTCTGAGCAACAGTAACCTCCTTCCACCGGGTTTGTCCTTGGTACACTCTTGTACATGCCCCAAAGTTCAGCTGCATGTCTGCATGAAGAAAATGGGCTGTGCTGGCTGATTCACTCATTGCCCTTACTCTAGTGAATAGTCACTTATACCGCAGTTAAAGGGTTAACAGAAAGCTACTATTTCAAGTAATGAAGTGAATCTATCCCTGTGTTCCCAGCAGTTGTCACAGCGCCCCCTGCCTCCTCCTTAGACAAGGCAAGTGGCCAACTTATTTTTTTAAATTGGCTAAGCAGTGGTGGTTGGTTGAAGAGGCAGGGTGCCTCCTAAATCAGTATTTTCTATCTATTCCCCCTTACAGTGAGCCAGAAATGCTTGAACTGTTATATATATATACAGTGGGAGAGATAGTGTGTGTGTGTTTGTGAGAGAGAGAGAGATGGGGTACCTGAACCTGATGACACCAGTTAAACGTGAAGTTGAAGACCAGTTAAACTGTAAACTGTTAAACTGTAAAACACTAGTTAAACTATCAGATTATTGCTGTAGCAAAGAAATAAGATGTGCTCTGATCAAACTCACTGCTCAAATGTTTACTAAGATCAGGGAATTCTATTTATCAATGCTGGGTGCAGCCTCTGTTATTGTGATGTCATCAACTCACTGTGATGTCACAGTGGGGAAAGAATACTTGCAGGCAGTCTGCCAGGATCTGGTATCAACTGATTTAATCACTGTTTACCAGTGGGGTATGAAACTAATTTTGACCAAAGTTCTATCATAGTTTGCCATAGACTGTAATAGCAACATCCACCTGGTGAATTAGACCCAAAACAAGTTTGAATTAAAAGAACATTTTAAACCATTATAATGAAAACAAATATTGTAGGAGTTTTCCTGCTGAGAGCAACAATGGTTCTTCCACTGCTGGAAGTTGCTTTCTCCAAATGTTATAACAATTTAATTATACATAAAGTGATGGAGCTGATACTATCACAATCTAAGGAAAATTGTAGCCAGTGGTTCCCCTCTCCTATAGAATGCAACATGACTGTCTGGATACTAGATAACACTTTATAGTTTAAGATATAAACAAAACTATGATCTGTAATACATTTGGAACAAAGCATTTCACGGCAATGGGTTTTCTCTTGTTTTAGTCAACAATGAAGCCCTATAATGTATATCCCAGCAGTGGAAGTTCCCTTGTTTCCTGATCTGGTAAATTCATACAGTACACACACACATATAGATATAATGCTTGATAAGGGTTTAATGTCTTATTTGCAGTCTTTGGTATGAACTGAACAACTAACTTTCTGTCTGACTAAAAGGAGATCATACCATGTCCTCACTCAAGTACACTCACAGGCTTAAACCTCCTTTCATGAAATAATGTTTAACCCTTTGAGGGCAATGTATGACTGTGACACATTAGCACACAATGGGCCATATGTGAAAAGCTGAGCAATTCAGGAGCAAACAAACTAAACCAGAGGGGACAAATGCAAAATTAATTTGATATAAATGGGCCTTTTAACCCCTGATAGTAAACTCATTGGGATACTGATAAGTCGGATAAAGTTACAGTACACGCTAGGAAAAAGACCTAGCGGTAAATGTAACACAGATAATACATACAGATAGATGTGATGGATCTACAGAAAATAGATTGCTCACATTGTTGTGTATTCCAATCAGTTTAGTATCTGCAGATACATTCACATCGTTTTAGAGCAAACACATCTATTATTTTCATTTATATAGTTTTCAATCTAATAAAATTATTCATACTTTTACTGTAAATATATACTATTGTATGACCAATTAAATTATTTAGTATATATTTAATCCATATTTAACATCTTTTAACCCCTTAAGAACCCATGACGTGCCAGGATCGTCTCGTCGGTCCCAACATTTATAGTCCTGGCACGTCAGGGAATTCTGGTATGAAAGCGCGTCTGCATGCCTCTCTGCCATCCCAGAATCCACTGAGAAGATAAAAAGCTCCATGGTCCTTAAAGACCATTAATATCTTAATATCTCATTTCTTATAAAAACTTAGAACTGTATAAGTGGTTAATTGTTTATATTCAATTCATTCAATATATGTTTGAGGTAAATATTTATGCATTTATCAGAGTCCCTAGCTGGGAGGACAAGAACAGATATTCCCTGCATGCATTTAGGCACGGAGTTGTGATCCATCCTTGGTCTCCACTGAAAAATGTAACAGATTCGTGTTTTCTTTTTATATTGAATTATCCACATTGTTGGAGCTTTGGTTTGAGGATGAATCAATGAGGTGATTGATTACCTGTGTGGGGGCAGCAAAGTGTCCTCCACAAGTTCTTATGTCTTCCTGATCCATATAGGTTTCATATGTGTGTGTGTGTATATATATATATATATATGTGTGTGAGAACTCAGTCATTTATTCACTTATTTCCAAGTTGGAGCATACTTCACCATAGACTGCTCCTCCTTGTTCCATTTTCTATCTTTTCAGTCTTTCTTTTCCATAGGGGACAAATCCTGTTGAATTCAAGGTGGATTTTAACCCTTTGACTTCTAGAAGGGTCTTAGAGACCTCTCTAACATTCATGGGATTAAAAAAACAGTTTAAGCCAAAGGAAATACTCATTTCCCCCCTATGGTATAATTGCAATAAGCTCTAAGGTGGCAGAACTTCCACTCCAGACATGCAAAGTAAGTAAATGTCAATTATTTGAAAAAGCTTTGTATCACCCAAGTACAAAAAAAACAAATTTGTATAGGTGGAAGGCTGGGCCTGCATTTGTGGGACGAGCTGCAAGCCTTAAATACCGACTGCAGCCTCTCCCTCCAGGGCGCATCATCATTTGTGCGTCCCTCACGTTCGTCCATTGCAGCATTTCCAGTCTCAAGCCAGCAGTACGTCGTAGTAACAGTCAGTAGCGTCATCAGCCGACTAGGAAGTTTGCGTTGCTTCACTTCCGGTTCTACAATCCGCCAGCTTCTAGACTGCTCGCAGAGGCAAACGTTGCCTCTTCTAGCATCTAAGTTCCTCCGACCTCATTCGGAGACTACAGAAACGTAACTATGCTGTTTTCTACCCATGATCATGACTATTATTTTATAGTTCTATGACTGCTTGCTGCGGATCTCACAGCAAGCGATCCCAGACTACCAGCATACTGCAGTGCCACGATAGTCATTCAATACTCGCTACACATCACGTTATCCGCACGAGGTATCATTCACCTCAAATCTAGTCTCTTACCCAACACTAGAAAGCCTCCTCGAAGTGGCACATAGTCTCTACAGTTCATCACTTTTCGTTCCCGCTACTAGCTCGAGGCTAGAGCTTCCCCCTTCACTACTGAGGCTACCTTCAGCGGCATCACTCCTCAAGCCACTTACACGGTTTCTCGTATAACTGCATACCCAGGCTTTTGTAGGCAGGACTCTCACCGAATACGATCACAATGTTTTCATATACTTACATTGCCTACTTGTGATCTCTAATACAAATCCTTTTTAATCCTAAGTACATCAGGAAGCGCTGAGATGTGATAGACTCCCGCAATGCTTCTATTCAATATCGCATTCAAAAACTGTATGCCACCTAGAGGAGATACGTTGTCAAGCCGTTAGGTTATCCACAATCATTTTTCATGAGTAAGTCACCGTATTATACTGAAAAATGCCAGCTTAGCAAGTTCCCTAACTTAACTGTCATATATACGGGTAGTGAGTGTTAAGTGGTCGAATCTCCCATCACTCCACGTATCACTCGAGCAGCCAGCCGCAGCGCTTTGGTACATGCTACCATCCCCCGCAACAACGAGGGCCTTCAACCTATGCCCTAGTCTTCTAAAATAGCCGAACCCTAGGAACGTATCACGGGTACAGTAATTTAACGTTCTTAGTGAAACAGTTACCATTATGGTTATTATTATTATCCTCGGAACGTTTGAGTTCTCGCAACAAATAAGTTCAGTACATCTATCTAATACTTCTTTCAATATCTTTGGCAATGTGCTGCTGTATGTCTTTAGCTATTTAACAGAATAAGGAACAATGTCTGGTGCCTATGTGAGTTATTTGCTTGTTTTACTGTGTGGATAGTACCCAGAACATGCAATTTCTATGCTACCTCTCTCCAGGTTGTTAGAGTGGTGTCAATCTATGTAATGGTAAACAAGTACAGTTCACCTCTAACATACATACTTAGTTACATTGTTTCAGTGTCCTGATTCCAATTTCTATTTAACATACATACATAGTTACATTGTTTCAGTGTCCTGATTCCACATGCTATCTAACATAAGTACATATTTACATTGTTACAGTGTCCTGATTCCACGTTCTATCTACATGCATACATAGTTACATTGTTTCAGTGTCCTGATTCCATATTCTATCATACATACATACATAGTTACTTTGTTTCAGTGTCCTGATTCCACATTTTATCGTACATACATCCATGCATACATAATTCATTTTTGCAGTGTCCTGATTCCATGTTCTATCGTACCTATATACATAGTTACATTGTTTCAGTGTCCTGATTCCACGTGCTATCATACATACTTACATAGTAACATTGTTTCAGTGTTCTGATGCCACGTTCTATCGTTCTTACATACATTGTTACATTGTTTCAATGTCCTGATTCTATGTTATATCATGCATACATAGTTATATTGTTCCAGTGTCCTGATTCCACGTTTTGTTGTACATACATACATACATAGTTACATTGTTTCAGTGTCCTGATTGCACGTGCTATCTAACATATATATATATAGTTACATTGTTGCAGTGTCCTGATTCCACATTCTAACATACGTACTTAGTTACATTGTTTCAGTGTCCTGATTCCACGTTCTATCTGCATGCATACATAGTTATATTGTTTCAGTGTCCTGATTCCACGTTCTGTCTTGCATACATATATAGTTACACTGTTTCAGTTTCCCGATTCCATGTTCTACCGTACATACATACATACATAGTTACTTTGTTTCAGTGTCCTGATTCCACATTTTATCGTACATACATCCATGCATACATAATTCATTGTTTCAGTGTCCTGATTCCATGTTCTATCGTACCTATGTACATAGTTACATTGTTTTAGTGTCCTGATGCCACGTTCTATCGTACTTACATACATTTTACACTTTTTCAATGTCCTGATTCTGTTATATCATGCATACATAGTTACATTGTTTCAGTGTCCTGATCCCATGTTCTATCGTTCATACATGCATAGTTACATTGTTTTAGTGTCCGGATGCCATGTCCTATCATACATACATTCATTGTTAGACTGTTTCAGTGTCCCGAGTCCATGTTCCATCGTACATACATACATTGTATCACCGGCCTGATGTCCTATCACCATGCATACTTCGTTACGTAGTATCATTATCCTGATCCCATGTCCTATCCATCAGGAACTTTACTTCTTCATAGAGGCCGGAGGTCACCTCAAGTCCATAACTTACAACATAGGCTGTAGTTCACACTCACAGGTACCTAACATCTTCGTAAGGGCCGAAGGTCCACACACCTTACCCACCGCAGGGGCTGAAGGTACACACATACCAACGTTACCCACAGCAGGGAACTAAGGCTTACACACAGACATACTTATTCACTACATTTTACCACTGGCTCGAGTATGGTTACATGGTATCTCTGTCCTGATTCATGTTCTGTCGCTATATGTACATTGCTATATCAATGTCCTGATCCCATGCTCTATCAGACATACATATTTCATTTTATTATTGCAATCTTCGGATTCAGTGTTCTGTCTGACATACACACTTTGTTGTATTTTATCATTTCTGTGTTCTATCGGAGATACTTTGTTACATTAGATCACTATCTTGATAGCATTTTTATTCCTTATTCATACATTGATACATTGTATGACCACGCTGACTCAATGTTCTACCGGACAAACATAAATTGTATCATTGTCATGATTCTATGGGCTATTGCACACATATTAGGGATACTCTTTTTACCATCCGCTTTACTTCAGCTATGGGGTAATTCCCTATTGTTCTGCCCCACTTCTATTCAATTTTAGTTTCAGGTATCCATCAGTCTCGCTGACCAACATACTCTTAGTTATTCAGAGGTTCATCAAGAATTCCAAGTTAAGGTCATAAAACCCACTTCATTCTTCCCCTCCCTTTAATTACTGCATATGTACCCCAGTTTATGTAAGTATTCACGCATTTAGTACCCGTTAATTCATGTGGGCACGCAGCCATGTATTCAGGCATGGATCCATACCTGCACTTCACGCAAGTTTATTTTCCCTATAACGTTTTAGCGAACAGACATTTCTCACATCTTCATTCCATTCAGGTATCCCAGTGCCCATCTCACCTCATACCAAAGTCAGTCACATCATACTGTTAACTTCAATACCCGCACAACATTTCGTACAATAAACAACATCAGGTACTCTTACGAAGGATCACACTTCAGTCCTTACCTCATCGCAGAGGCCGAAGGATCACACTTCAATCCTTACCTCATCGCAGAGGCCGAAGGATCACACTTCAGTCCTTACCTCATCGCAGAGGCCGACGGATCACACTTCAATCCTTACCTCATCGCAGAGGCCGAAGGATCACACTTCGAGCTTTACCTCTTCGCAGAGGCTGAAGGATTACACTTCAATCCTTACCTTTTCACAGAGGCTGAAGGATCACACTTCAATCCTTACCTCTTTGCAGAGGCCGAAGGATCACATTTCAGTCCTTACCTCTTCACAGAGGCCGAAGAACCACACTTCAGTCCTTAAATCATCGCAGAGGCTGAAGGATCACACTTCAGTCCTTACCTCATCGCAGACGCTGAAGGATCACACTTCAGTCCTTACCTCATCAAGAGGCCAAAGGATCACAGCTCATTTCGCAGAGGCTGAAGGTACCACAGCTCATCCCTTGCCTCTTCGTAGAGGCCAAGATACCGCATCTCATACTTTACCTTTTCGTAGAGGCCGAAGGTACCACAGCTCATACCTTGCCTCTCATTAGAGGCTGAAGGAGCCACAGCTCATACCTTACCTCTTCGTAGAGGCTGAAGGTAACACAGTTCATTCCTTACCTCTTCGTAGAGGCCGAAGATACCATTGTTCAGACTTACCAAATCCCCCCCTCAACCAGCGTGCGAATACCTAATTATTAACCCTTTCCTTTCAGCACCAACCTATCTCCATCATCCTGGCTGCCAACAGCCTTTCCTTCTTTGGGCTCCCCCTGCCCAGGCAAGGCTCCTGGCATCAGGGACCGATACCCTCACTCAAAGGGACCCACTTGGGGACCCACTTGTTAGGCTTTCTAGCCACTTCACCGTTATCATTTCTGATTTAATACGGACCAAGCACATGTAGGCCATCTCATTCCTTACTTTGCTTCTTTGATTCCTGGTGTCCATTAAACTCCAGGTATTGAACTACTATTCACCAGCATCACACGGTCATCAGCTTCTTCTTCCTTTCCAATCCAGTTATCTCTTTATTTCCTATTAATTTATTACATCCTAATCAGTCTCACACGTATAGGTCTGGATCCTACCCAAATCTCCAGTCGTACATTTAGAATGGGAACGGCATCCTCCCCTTGTAAGTAGATTATGCCAGTACTTATCTTATTTGATTTGGCAGATGGCAACCTTAAGGCTGCTCACGTTACTTCCCGAAGCCTTCTGCTTCACTTCAACAGGGTGTCAGACTTATCCAAGTGAGTCAAGAAGGACTTTTTTTTTGGGTGACTGGTAAAGAGAGCAGAATGTGATTGGTCCTTTAGTTGTGTAGCAATCGGGAAGCTGTACAACTATTGGATTGTTGTAGATGAAGCCCAACACAATTGGGTCGCTGTTTACCTTGGATATCCTGAGCCGGGTGGTGACTGGTCAGAGCATCTGTACGGTACATTGTCTCTCATGTGCTCCCTGTGACTGAATGTGGCTCAGAGGCATGTTGTGGAAGAGGCTGCCTGCCACACAGGTCCGGGCATTTAACTTCCTCAAGGCCAAGCCTCCCCGGGACACTCTTAGGCACATGAAGAACCAAGAGAAACGGAAAGGATCTGATGGTAGCATGGGCCTGCCACTGTCTACCTGCAGATGGCCGGGGCTGACTGGAACCCTTCTTACTTGACCAGTGCCGTGTCTTCTGCATGACATCATGGAGTCCTGACCAGTGGTCATTTGATCCATTCTTGGGGCAGACATATCCCCTGAAGTGCTGATGTAATGAGCTTCAAAGTACGATGCAAGTACATTGAGGGAAAGACCATCCCAGAGGGACCAAATGAGTGGAACAGAGGATGCAGCCTCGGACAGGGGAGTAAGAAGCAGTTTAGATATTTTTCTGGTTATGTTACTTTGTAATTGACCACACCGGCTTACAAAACAAAATGAACATTTTGTATATGGAGTGTGCAAAACGTCACATGTTTATTCCATGTGCACACTGAATGACACCTCACCAATCTCTAATTTGAGTTTACTTTGAGGAATACAGAGTTTTGAAACTTTATCTTCTTCTTGTCTCTGTACAGTTTTCCCAACGTCACCTCTCCTTCATGTGTGTAAATTTCCAGTTCTCATTGATTTATCCTCTATGGTAGGGATGGAAAAATCTAAAGATCCTGTACACACGCTCCTACAAATTTACTCCTGGCTCCTAAATGTTGGGGCTCTTTTATATACATCTACGTACATACACCCCTTCTCTGGATTCTAAAATGCAGAGCTGGCTCCTAAAAATGTTGTCTGCCTCCTCAGTTTTCTCCATTTTTGTTCACCTCTGTTCTGTGGGCCATAGGCTTAAAGTAAAGTGGACGCGGCTTTCACTTTACGTGTAACCCCCCCCCCCACACACACACACACACAAAACAATTGTTTAGCATTTTCAGGCATTTAACCAGTTATTCTATATTGTTTGAAACACCTTTAGTGTCAGAGAGGTTTGCGACATGGGAATGCTTTGCACACACAGCACTGAGGGGCTCATTATCCTTTGGTAATTAA
Source organism: Rhinophrynus dorsalis (assembly GCA_037306005.1). Taxonomy (NCBI): domain Eukaryota; kingdom Metazoa; phylum Chordata; class Amphibia; order Anura; family Rhinophrynidae; genus Rhinophrynus; species Rhinophrynus dorsalis. Next base: position 32,650,148 of record CM074723.1, read on the forward strand.
AGTCCTCAAAAATATCGCTTTCCTTTGTAAGCACTGTATACTGGGGATGGATTTGGTGTTGTAAATAACACTATAGAGCAGAGTTTGGCAACCAAGCTGCTGTTAAATTATAACATTGATTAACAGCTGGAGTGCCGCAGGTTGCCAAGCTGTGTATAGATCTTGACTTTACCTCAGAAGGTGCCAAAGACAAAAAAAGTTACCTCCCGTTTAGGGCAGATCTGTGATGTCTCTTTATGTTGCTTCATGTTACATTACAGTAGGGCAGTGACAAGCAAGCAGATTAATCCCAAGGGCTACTAGATATGTTTCCATCAAATGACTGACCGTTCAGGCACTGCTTTTTGGGTACCTCAAAGACTGAACTACATTTCTTATAATGCCTGTTTCTCAGGCTTTTCTCTGATTGACGCTGAGTTCGGACGCCATTTTTTTTCTCTCTTTGGCTGAGTATCCTACGCAGGGCTTGAATTCCCTTACTCGCCTGCACAGGTTAACTATTCGCCTGCCAGATAAGTACTCTTTTGGGCTTTCTGAGATGATTTTATTAATCTGGGGACAGCATTTTGGTTCCCTATTAATGTTAGACACTTCTGTTAGGATGTGGGATCCAAAGGGACATAGGGCTAGACCTAATGCTATGGGCATCTTTGACCCTCCCCCTTGCTTACTGTTCCTCATGCCAAGAAGGGCTTCCCAGAGAGTCCTCAGGTCACTTATACCCCTCATGAGCTGTGGCCCCTGCTTCTCCGCCAGGGCCCTCCAGCCATGAACAAGAGCCACAATGGGTCAAGGCCTTAAATTACTCTATGGCACAGTTTCCTCTTTCCCTTCAGGGGGTCCTTCAGTCTTGTAAACCCCCTCCAATTCATTCAGGTTTGTGGCCCCTAAGGCCCCTGACATTTCTGATTTTTCTGATTCCCCTGAGGAGCATTCATTTGAGGAGTCAGAGGATGGTGAGTGTGCAGAAGGGGCTTCCTCCCAAATTTATGGAGACCCCTTTCAGGCTGACCCTGAACCCTCTGCTGGGGGTCTCATCAAGGCAGTTTTGATTCCCCTACACATTCCTGTTAACCTGTATAGACTCAGTCTACTGACGTCTTTCAAAGGCGCAAGATGTCCTGTACTTTGTTTCCGTCTAATCCCACTCTAGACCAGGTTATCCTGGATGAGTGGAAGACTCCAGACAAGCGTCTTTCTGTCTCCAAGAGATTCTATAAACTGTATCTGTATTTTCTGATGCCCTATTTCCAGACTGTCTAAATCCACTGCTTTGCCCTTGGCTGATGCCACAGCACTTAAGGAGTCAACTGATAGGAAGCTTGAGGCTATCCTGCAGTCTGCCTTCACTGCCATAGATGCTTCTTTGAGGCCTACCTTGGCTTCAGTGTGGTATACCAGAGCCATTGCTGTTTGGACTGATCCTCTTCCTGACACTGTCCACAATGGTGCCCCTAAGGAGGACCTTTTGGCCTTTTTAGACAACATGTCTGAGGCTCAGAACTATGTGACTGATGCCTTTTTGGATACTGTCAGGCTTGAGGCTAAGGCTTCTGCCTTTTCTGTGGCTGCTAGACACACTCTGTGGCTCAAGATTTGGTCTACTGACCTATCTTTAAGAAGTCACTCATTTCTCTGACTTTTCAGGGTACATCTCTTTTTGGGTCTCAACTGAAGAATATCATCAGTGAGGCTACTGGGGGCAAGAGCACTTTGTTGCCTCAGGTCCCCAAATGCCATAATCTGGCAAGGAAGCAGAGTCTTTTTCGCCCCCGCCAAAGTGAAGCTTCAAGGCCAAATCCAGCTGGGCCTCAGTCTAGCACCCTGCGCTCCACACCGAAGCCCAGGCAGCAGTGGAGGTCAAAACACTCCTCCACCAAACCCAAATACACTAAACCTTCTTCAGCATGACTTGCCAAACTCTGGTCCACACCTACCTGTGGGTGGTTGCCTGCAGCATTTTTCAAGCATTTGGGCACGTTGTGTCATGGATCAGTGGGTTTTACAGGTGGTTTCAGGAGGCTAAAGGATTCCCTTCATATTCCTGCCTCCCTTCAGATTCTTCTCTTCGCAATCCACTCTGGGATAAGAAAAGCTCTCTTGAACAAGGGAGTCCTGGCTCCTGTTCCTCCTCAACAAAGAGGTTTACGTTTTTATCCAAACCTTTTTGTAGTTCCCAAGAAGGATGGTGGCAGTCACCCTATCCTGGACCTCAAGGACCTCAACTTTTGTGTGGTCCGTATTCACTACAATATGGAATCTTTGCACTCTGTCATTGCAGCAATGTGTCCAGGGGAATTTCTGGACTCTCTGGATCTGCAGGATGCTTACCTGCATTTAGTATTCATCTGGACAGCCAGAAGTACCTCAGGTTCGCTTGCACCTTGGGGCACTTCCAGTTCACCCCTCTGACCTTTGGGCTCACCATAGCTCCTCAGGTGTCTGCACGGGTCTTAGAGACACTGATTGCCTTCCTGCACACCAAGGGGATACAGGTGACTCCATACATTTACCATCTTCTGCTGAAGGCTCCTTCCAGGGATCTCCTGAACAGTCAGGTCCAGGAATGTGCTCAGATCCTGCTCCAGCACAGATGGATTCTGAACATGGACAAGTGTGTTCCAGTCCATTTTCAGGACCTGGTTTTCCTCCGTCTCCGGTTTGACATCTGTCATGGTATGGTCTCTCTGACAGAGGACTCTGTTCACGAGATCATGAACAAGGTGTCCTGGGCTCTGGGGTGAACCTCAGCTCCGGTACGCAAGTTCTAAGGCTTAGATCCTCAGAGGTGCAGACCTCAGCTCTCTTCTTTGAGGGTGTCGCTCATGATTTTCCTGCCTAAAAGGCTCCCACTCCCCAGTGGGACCTTAATCTGGTTTTGGGAGTTTTGCGGTGGCCTCCCTTTGAGTCCTTGGCCACCATTTCTATGCGTCTTTTGATGTGGAAGATAGTTTTTCTCTTGGCTGTGGTCTCTGTACGCAGGGTTGCTGAACTGCAGGCTTTGCCCTGCAAACCGTCTTTCCTGGTGGTCTCTGAGTTCCACATGAATCAAGAGATTGTTGTGCCTCTCCACTTGTTAGATGTGGTAAGTTGCCTCAAGTTCTATGTGCACCGTACGGAGTCTTTCTGTAAGACTGATGCAGTATTTGTCATCCCTGAGGGTCCTAGGGCTGGTTTGGCTGCGTCCAAGGTGACTGGTGCATCCTGGATTAAGTCTACTATTTTCATGACTTATGAGCTCAGAGGGAAACCTGTTCCCTTCCGCATTGCAGCAAACTTCACCAGGTCTGTTGAGGCCTCCTCAGCCTACAAGAATCAGGCCTCTGCTGAACAGCTGTGCAAGGAGGCCACTTGGTCTTTTGTGCCCACCTTTCCAATCACTAGCGTGTGGATGTTCTGTCTTCAGCTGAAGACAACTTTGACAGGAAGGTCTGTGAGGCAGTTTTGCCTGTCTAGGACTTTATATTTCCTGTATCATATCATTTTTAAACTGTTAAACCCTGTTGGCTCTTGTTCTTGTGTGCTGTGTTATGTTATTAAGTGTCCATTGACACTTTGTTAGTTTGGGCTGTTCCCTGTCTTGGATAGTCCATGGGAACTATGGTATCATGGGGGACTGGCGCTTGGTCCTTTCCTTCTTCTTCACACCCTGGGAGCTCAGTGTTGGTACATCCCCATGGTACTTGTGACTTATATTGGATGACAGAGAAAAGAGGATTTTAGTCTTATCTGTTAAATCTGCTTCTTTTAGTCCATATAACTCACAGATCTCTCACCCAGTGAAAGGGACCATGCTGGGTCTCCTGTGTCTGGTTGTGGGAGTCCTATTGGGTTCATCGCTCACAGGAGTTTTCCTCTCTTCCTTCTTGCGATCTTACTTGGTAGGTTTATTTTCTCATATCTGTCTGGGTGGGGTTAGTGAGGTAGCCTGATGAGGAGGGGAAGGCTCCACCCCTGCACTTCTTCTACAATTCTTCCAGACCACTGGGAGGAGCTGTCACATTCCCATGTTACCTGTGAGTTATATGGACTAAGAGAAAAGGATTTAATAGGTAACACTAAAATCCTCTTTTCAGTGTATGGTCAGAGCTGCAGTCCATTCTTGTCCCACCATGGAATGGGCAACCAATCAGAAGATGTGACCTAGGGAGCAGCCAGGGAGAAGAAACATGGAGCAATGATTATAGCACAAAGCTCTGATACTGACGATGTTTGTGAGAAAGATAGTGACAGTCTTGGCTGCAGGGTAGTGTGCGTGTAATACTAGTGGTATATTGTGCACAGCTAGCAGATAGACACTGGTAGACAGACTGTATAATACACACTGTAGCAGACAGTCACTGACTTTATCACAAAAAGCAAAGTGAAGTTTATTTAACCCCTTGAGTTCAAGAGGCTGGTCACTTCACTTGCACTCAGTGGTTAAAGTGTAACTATCATGCACATATAAGTTATTACCAATTAATTGTTAGTATCTTGGTAATCATGGAAATAGAGTATTAAAGTTTCTTAAGTGGTGGCATGAGCTGCAGTCATTACTTCATATGAAACTTACATCAATAGGACAGTTCAGACATCTTATATATATGTGTGTATTGTTCTTGTGTACAATGTGTTTATTGTGTGTATTACATGTGCATTGTGTATACTATGTCTGTGTGTATTGTGCTGTGTTCTATATCTGTGTATATTCTGTTTGTATTTTGTGTACATTGTGTATGTATTGTGTATATTGTGTGAGTATGCGTTGTGTCTGTGACTGTATTTATTGTTTGTTCCATGTATTGTGTGGTATTCTGTATCCGTACATTGTGTGTATGTGTATTGTGTGTATGTGTACTGTGTGTGTGTTGTGTGTGGCCACATCAAAGGGCATGATGTATTATAAACAGCCAGCACACATGGATAGAGGGACTACACGTGTAATTATAGCTATACCATGTATATAAGATACTATGGTATAAAACCTGTGTAGTACAAGGAGAAATAGGGCTATTAAAGGAACCAGTGAGCAGTTCAAGAGATATAGGCAACCCCCCCCCATCCTCCACCAGGTTCTGAAAGAAAACTGAACAGAATACTCTAAAGCCTGCAATTTCATTGGTTGCCTCAAAAACTCCCAAACCACACGGCAGAATAATGCTCCAGTAGTGGAGAGTGAAAGTTATTAGTTTTGGTATTTCTGCTGGGGAATACTGTCTACCAGCAGTACAAGAGTAGGGAAGGCCAAGGGGGTAATATCCTCCCAGGATGGTTTCTTCAGTATGTGAAAAAGATGCAGAACTCATAGTCAGTCATTAAAGGAACACTCAAAGATTCCGACTGTCATTCCTTCACATAGATTTAGCTTCCCAGATTGTGTCATTCCTTCCAGCAGCTCTCTATAGCTATTACCAGGACCTGACTTTCATTACAGCGCTACATATCTCTCTTCTCAGGGGATGAAAGTCCTTAAATCACTTAGCTGTCTTTCATGACCTGACAGTATTCAGCAGCCAGTTCTCTTAAATAACTTGCCACTGTCCTGCATATAGGTCTCAGTTTTCTCAGCGCCAAATTCGGATTCCAGCAGCTATTTCTCTTTCTCTCTCATGACGCTCAGGACATGACACTCATTATGACATTTAGCTCTCTCTTCCAGGACCCGACTCCTCTTCCAGCAGTTAGCTCTCTGTTCTCCAGACCTTATTTCCCTATAAGAAGCTAGTTTTCTTTTCCCAAGTCCTATGTTCTGGGATATGACTTTCATTCCAGCAGTTAATGCTCACTGTATTCTCAGGAGCAGACTCTCTCTTATTTCTTAGGAGCAGACTCCCCATCCAGCAGCTTTCTCTCTCCCAGCAGCTGTCTCTAAATGGTTTATTTGTCCCCATTATCTTGCTATCCTTCACATCATCATCATCATCTCTCTCTCTCTCCCTCTCTCCCTCTCTCTCTCTGTTCTCATTTAACCAGGAGCAACCAGTGAGCACCAAGAAAAGGCTTGGAGAGACACAAGATGGGGATGCAAATCTATTTAGGCATATATACCATGTACTTAGTAATAAATATAATAGCAAATTCTTGGAAATTATCTGCTATATTTTCAGCTTCTAATAGGACAAGAACCAAATATTCTTCAACTACTGGTGACCTTAGGTAGAGTGACAGAGAACAGTTAATTTGTGGATCAGATGCAGGGAACAATATGATTGGGCCCTGCATATATCACATTAGGATCAGATACAAGTAGAATTATGACCAGGACCTGCATTTTAGGCATAGAGTAATGATATTCATTTCACATCCTGTATTACACCATAGAGATCATGTTATTTTATTATCACTGGCACTCACTGTGTATCATGACCATGCTATATTATAAATAACACTTGCTGTATCTGGTTATCATGACCATTCTCTACTATCACTAGCACTCACTGTGCACCATGACAATGCTGTGTTATGACTAGCACTCACTGTGCACCGTGACAATGCTGTGTTATCACTAGCACTCACTGTGCACCATGACCATACTATCACAGGCAGAAATAGCAACAGTGCCACCTGGTTGCAAAAATGTTGAACTTTCAAAAAGAACTGCAAGTTTGCTCTGCAATAACTCCTGACTAAAACATCTTCCATGAGTAAGAGTATACTTGTTTTGCTCAGCCGATAAGTGTATACCTACTTTCATACCAAGGGTTTACTGCCTCTGTAACTGCTCATTAAAACATCCACTTAACTCCTGAACACACTGAAAGTATTATAGAAGCCGATTGTTACAGCTAACCTTAGTTTCAGCTTCATCTACAGACGCAAGGCTTCAAGCATGCAGCAGGCCTATTTTATGTGTTTGCTTCCTGTAGTCTCCTCCTACCTACTTCCTCCCTCTGAGCTGCTCCTTCTACCTACTTCCTGTGGAGGGGTTTAAAAGGCAGACTGAGTCCTGACTCAGTTGCCCTTGCGTTGTTGTGCTTAACAGTTCTTTTACCTTGGGCTCTGTGTATAACCTGGATAGTCTTCCATCCAACCTGGTGCTGACCTGTGGCTCTGTCTGACTATTCTTTTGTGTATTCCTATTAGTGGACATCCAACCTGGTGCAGACCTGTGGCTCTGGCTGACTACCTGAACTGTGCATGACCTGGCTTGTCTGACTACCCCCTCTGGTGCTGACTTGTGGCTCTGTCTGACTACTCTTATGTTTGCTCCCTTTACCTAGCAGACACCCAACCTAGTGTGGACCTGGGGCTCTAGAAGACCAGCTCTGATACTGACTGCAGGCTTGAGTTGGCTATCTACTCCCTCTCTAACTGCAGGCTGAGTCAGAGTTCTCCCCTTACTGATGGCAGGCGTGCTTCGTTACATCTCCTACTTCGGATCAAGATCCTGTGTTCCTGTTCCTGGCCCAGTTCCTGCTCCTGTTCTGTTCCTGATTCCGGTAGAGAATACCAGTGGCTGAGGCCTAGTCTCTAGCATTGTGGTCAAGCTTGGCAGCCTATTATTTCTGATAACTGTGCTTGCTGGCTTGTAACCCTCTGCTTGTTTCTTTGTATATATTTGCCTATCACTACTATTAATAAATTGCATTTAACTATACCGTACTGACTCCTGAACTTCTCTGGGAACCGTTACAGTACACAAGGGCCATGGTTCAGACGGTGATAGCAAATCAGTTTTCCAAAGCATCCTGGAGAGACACGGAGTCAATAACTTAATCAGTTGTCTTTGGCCATGCAGACAGTTTCACAGTGCACTGCTCATCTTGACCAAATTTGTACCCAATTGGTGGCCCTTCCTGAGACCTCCCAGGCACCAATGGTTTCAAATCCTCCTGACGCAGGTATGGTCAAGAGGTTGACAGGATCCGCTCAGCTCCCACAGCGGTATGGTGGGGATCCAGAAGGTTGCCGCGACTTCCTAAACCAGCTAGGCATATATATCGAATTGGTACCATATGCCTTTACCAATGAGCGAAGTAAAGTTGGTTTCCCTATCTCCCTCCTCACTGGCAGGGCGCTGGCATGGGCCAGTCCACTATGGGAGACAAACCCATTGTTCACAATTTCTCGGACTTTGTGAAATCATTCAAAGAAGTCTTTGATAGGCCAGGCCGCGTGGCCGTGGCATCCAAGCATCTTATGACCCTGCGTCAGGGTAATCGTATAGTGGCCGACTATTCCATTGAGTTCCGTACCCATGCTGCCGAAGTAGACTGGAATAACGAGGCCCTGATGGCTGTTTTTTTTCAGGGACTCGGCAACACTATTGTCATGGAGTGACTAGGAAATAACAACACTGACAAGTACAGATGAGCTTAAAATAAAACTTTATTTTACATACAATAGTGGCAGCAATGATGACACAATAGTGGCAGCAATGAGTAACACACTTTTACGAGGCCAGGGAGGAACAGTGAACTCACTTTCCTCACCCTTCACTAGGCTATGCGATAGGCCCAGGTCTGTACCCAGACGATAGAGTAACACAGGCAACAGGAGCGAGTAGCTCCAGACACTGGAGCACATAGTAGCGACTCTAACTAGCAACACAGTAGACAAACTCCACCACCTTCTTGAGACCAGGTGAGGACAGTGCAAGACACTTCCTCAACCCTTCACTAGGCAGGTGTAGCTAGTATCCTAATGGCCCTAGGAACCTTCACAGACTAGATGGGAGGGCAGTGCATGGCACTGCCACAATCTCAGTTGGCAGGAGAATGAAGTGCAACTATAATTGCAACCGGAACGCAACAAAGGCAGCCAGGGGTCAGAGCTGGAACGGGTAGTCAGACAAAGCCAGTGGTCAGAGCCAGATCGGGTAGTCAGACAAAGCCAGTGGTCAAAGCCGGATCAGGTATTCAGACGTCGCCAGTGGTCGGAGCCGGATCGGGTAGTCAGACGTAGCCAGGAGTCAAAGCCAGAATGGGTAGTCAGACGTAGCAGGAGTAATACACAGGAACAGCAACACAGCACTAGGCTCAGGTATACCACGAAAGGGCAAAGGTAATAGGACATGCTGAGGTTTAAAAGGCCTGGAAGGTGGACGGAGAGATGACCTATAAGAACAGAGACTAGCACAGAGCGACAGTCAGGAAGTAAACAAAAAAAGTTTGTTTATACAATAATATAAATAAAAATCAATCAAGATTGACAATAGTATAAAAGAAAAATAATAACACTGGCTTAATGCATTTCGTGGTACATGCCCACTTCATCAGAAGCCCAAAAGAATCATTCTCATATTATTGTATAAACAAACTTTTTTGTTTGTTGTTTTATATACATATATGTCTTATTAAAAGTTTTCAGTTTATCCAGAACATACCTGGGATATTTAATCACTGGTGTCACTGGAGATTTTGTTTTCTCCTTTGTTTGTCTGGTTCTGAGCCAACATATCCTATTGGTGTTTTTAAAAATAAGAGGTGGTGTTAAGTCCAAGCGCTGGGTCTTGGAATTATCCAGTGCTGACTAACACTTCCACATTTATATTTATATTGCCTTTGGATTAAAAATTGGAGTTCTGCCAAGGATACCAGACTGGGGAGTGAGCCAGTCAAAGTGAAGATCCCTGGAGGCTGGATATAGCCTCAGAAGAATGTGAGTATATTTCCTAAGAGTTCACATATAAGGTGTGGTTGAAGGATCAAGTTAATTTGAATACTACACTTAGAGAAAATCCTCTGCGCCGCTTGTTTGTTTGTGTCTTTTAGCCTTCGTTGTGGTGGGAGCCCAGCCCATTGGAAGCGAGCAGCGAGGACTTTTCTTCTTCTATTTTGGTGGACTATTTATTAGTTCAAGTTTTTCTATAATTATTTGGTATCTGTTTTTTCTAATTTGTTTATTGTTTAATATTGTGATTCTCCTTTTCCTTCTTTTGTCATTTACCTTTGAGTGAAGCGCAGCAGAATTTTATTATTTTATCTACAGAGACTTATCCTGGTATAACCTCACACACCCTCGGACACACCGCGGCCGTGTAATATTTAGTATACCAGTTAACATATAATATTAATACAAAAACACCCATAATACCTCTGGTCTGTGGTCCAAGACCACTACGTGGACCCAAGTCCAGAGGTACCCACAAAGTATTATGTCTGCGGACACCCGGATACAAATAACCGGATCCATAATCATAAAGCCCTAAATAATCTAGTGACTACCGACCACCATCCGAGATATATCAACCTCGCATGTATTAGTACAAGTCACTCAATGTGAAAATCTACATGTAATACATAAAATCTACACATATAAGGATAGAAGCCAAAACTTAAAAATTACCAAAGTGTACAGTTCAAAACTTAAAATTATACCATCCGCCCTGGTACCTAGGGCAATGGAGGGAAACCCTGAAGTTTCAGGTAATCAACTGTCCACACCATGCCATGGTCCTGGGGTTCCCTTGGGTACAGAAACATAACCCCAGGATAGATTGGCACACTTGTGAGGTGGTGGACTGGTCACCACAATGTAAAAAGTCCTGTTTGTCGTGTCCCGCGAGAGCCATGCAGGCCATGCAGGCTTCAACTTTACTCCTTCCAGAAGAGTATACGTCTTTTATAGATGTGTTTAGAGAGAGTCAAGCAGAGCTCCTTCCACCTCACAGACCTATGATTGTTCATTGGAACTGCTTCCTGAGACCTCTCCCCCAAGGGGCCGAGTCTATACCTTGTCTGTGGAGAATCGGGCCATGGAGGAATACATGACTGATGCTCTGGCTAGAGGCATCATTCATAAATCCACACTTCCCGCTGGTGTTGGATTTTTCTTTGTCAAAAAGAAGGACGGAGAGCTTCGTCCATGTATTGACTTTCGTGGTCTGAATACGATTTTGATCAAGAATGCTTATCCTATTCCCTTGATTACCAAACTCTTTGACCGGGTCAAAGGTTCAAAGATTTTCACAAAACTTGACCTAAGAGCCGAGTACAATTTGGTACGGATTAAAAAAGGGCACGAATGGAAGACAGCCTTTAATACCCGGAGTGGGCATTATGAGTACTTGGTTATGAGTACTTGGTTATGCCCTCCGGCTGTCTTCCAGGAGTTCATAAATGATGTGTTAAGAGAATTCCTTCAAAGTTGTGTGGTGGTATATCTGGATGACATCCTCATCCACCTTCCTACATTGGAGACTCATCAGGCTGACGTATCAAAGGTTCTGAGCCTATTCCGGGAGAACAAGTTGTTCTGTAAACTTGAAAAGTGCTAATTCCACAAATTGCAAGTAACATTCCTAGGCTATATAATTTCCGCTGCTGGGTTTGCCATGGACCCTCAAAAATTGTCTGTGGTTGTGGATTGGCCGCGTCCTAAGGGACTCAAGGTGCTCCAAAGGTTTCTAGGGTTTACAAATTACTACCGTAAAGTCTTTTTCTACTATTGTCAAACCCCTTATTGACATGACGTGTAAGGGGGCGAACCCTTCCGAATGGTCACAACCAGCTATTATGGCTTTTGAAAACCTCAAGACAACATTCGCTGCAGGGTCCATATTGGCGCATCCCAATCCATCCCTGCCCTTTACCTTGGAGGTGGATGCTTCAGAGGTAGGTGTGGGCGCCCAGCTATCTCAGCGCACTTCCCCTGGCGAGAAGCTACGTCCGTGTGGGTTCTTCTCTCAAAATTTGTCCAAAGCAGAGATGCTTTACCAGATTGGAAACAGAGAATTACTGGCTATAGTCATGGCCTTGAAAGAATGGAGGCATTTGTTTGAAGGCTCTAAGGTTCCTATATTGATCTTAACTGACCACAAGAACCTCATCTACCTCTATGAGGCCAAATGTTTGTCTCCTAGACAGGCCAGATGGGCACTGTTTCTGTCTCGCTTCAATTTTGTGGTTTCATATATTCCTGGCTCCAAGAATGTAAGGGAAGACGAGTTGTCTTGCCAATTCTGTAGCTTATCCTGAGAGGAGGTTTCCCCTTCTCCGATCATTCCGGCTGATCGGATACTCACTACTATTCGTACCTGTATCACATCCCCTGTGGGAGAAGAGATTCTGGCAGCCCAAGATTCTGCTCCTACGGAGAAGCCTGAGGATCATTGTTTTGTTCCCGCACACTTACGTATTAAACTGTTGGACATGTTTCATGCTTCGAAAGTAGAAGTTCACATTGGTAGATACCAACTAATATGGTCCATCTCACTAGTCTTTTGGTGGCCTAGCCTCCGGACCGATTGTACCGCTTTCACGGCCGCATGTACGACTTGTGCCCAAACTAAGTCTCCTAGACATTTGCCAGTGGGTTTGCTTCAGCCAGTTGCCAATGGCGAACATCCCTGGTCACACCTATCTATTGATTTTATGGTGGAACTTCCGAGGTCCATGCGCTATACAGTCATTCTAATGATTGTGGATAAGTTTTCTAAGATGGTTCATTTTGTACCACTCAAGGGCTTACCATCTGCACAAGAGTTGGTGGTGATATTTGCTAAGGAGGTCTTCCGATTACACGGTATCCCTCAAGTCATTGTATCCGATAGAGGTAGCCAATTTGTGTCTCGCTTCTGGAGGTGTTTGTGCGCTCAAATGGGAATTCAGCTGGCATTCTCCTCTGCGTACCACCCGCAGTCCAATGGTGCGGCAGAGACATCTCATCAAGTCTTGGAACAGTTTCTCCGCTGCTATATCTCTGACCATCAGGATAACTGGGCTACCCTCTTACCCTGGGCGGAGTTTACCCAGAATAGTGCTGTTAACTCTTCCACTAAGAGTTTCCCGTTCTTGGTCAATTATGGGTTACAACCATCCCCGAGATCTTCCAAGCACAAGAAATTCCGGCCCTGGTTGAGCATTTAAGGGCGCTCCGTTCCTCGTGGGTACAGGTACAGCATACCCTACGTCATTCTGTGCAACGACAGAAAAGGCAGGCGGACCATAGGCGACTGCCGGCACCTACCTTCCAAGAAGGAGACAGAGTGTGGTTGTCTTCCCGCAACTTGCAACTCCAGGTCCCTTGCAACAAATTGGCTCCTCGATTTATTGGTCTTTTCCATGTGTTGCACAAAATAAACACGGTGCCTTATGCACTGGAACTTCCTGCCAACATGCGCATTCACAATGTCTTTCATGTATCCCTGCTAAAGCCCTTGGTCTGCAACCGGTATACTTCAGCTCCTGTCCATCCTCCCCCTGTAAGAGTTGCAGATCACGAGGAATATGAGGTCCAAACCATTATGGATTCCTGTTTGAGTAGAGGGAGCTTACAATATTTTATTCATTGGAAGGGCTATGGTCATGAGGAGCGCTCCTGGATACCTGCCAGTGATGTCCACACTCCTTTACTGGTATGCAGGTTTCATGCTCGATTCCCTGACAAACCCCGGCCGGCTCTGCGGAGGGGGGCTTTGAGGGGGGGTACTGTAACAGCTAACCTTAGTTTCAGCATCATCTACAGACATGAGGCTTCAAGCATACAGCAGGCCTCTGTTTTATGTGGTTGTTTCCTATAGTCTCCTCCTACCTACTTCCTCCCTCTGAGCTGCTCCTCCCACCTACTTCCTGTGGAGATGTTTAAAAGGCAGACTGAGTCCTGACTCAGTTGCCCTTGCGTTGTTGTCCTTTGCAGTTCTCTTACCTTGGGCTCTGTGTATGACCTGGATAGTCTTCCATCCGACCTGGTGCTGACCTGTGGCTCTGTCTGACTATTCTTTTGCGTATTCCTATTAGTGGACATCCAACCTGGTACAGACCTGTGGCTCTGGCTGACTACCTGAACTGTGCATGACCTGGCTTGTCTGACTACCCCCTCTGGTGCTGACTTGTGGCTCTGTCTGACTACTCTTATGTTTGCTCCCTTTACCTAGCAGACACCCAACCTAGTGCGGGCCTGGGGCTCTGGTAGACCAGCTCTGATACTGACTGCAGGCTTGAGTCAGTTATCTAGTCCCTCTCTGACTGCAGGCTGAGTCAGAGTTCTCTCCTTACTGACGGCAGGCGTGCATCGGTACATCTCCAACTTCAGATGAAGATCCTCTGTTCCTGATCCAGTTCCTGCTCCTGATTCCGGTAGAGACTACCAGTGGCTGAGGCCTAGTCTCTAGCATTGTGGTCAAGCTTGGCAGCCTATTATTTCTGATAATTGTGCTCGCTGGCTTGTAACCCTCTGCTTGTTTCTTTGTATATATTTGCCTACTTCCTATTGTATATATTTGCCTACCACTACTATTAATAAATTGCATTTAACTATACCATACTAACTCCTGAACTTCTCTGGGAACCGTGACACCGATATGGTTCTATAGTTAAATTTGAAAGAAGGATCAGTGTTATTTGACATGTTTCTTTTGCTCATAACCTTTGACTGCAGCAGCAAAATTGGATGAAATTTTAGATTCCAGGTCTGATTAGCAGTATCTTCAAACCCTGCAAGTTTCATGCAACTGCTGAAAAATATGTATTTTTAGCCAGACCTAGAACCCAGAAAAGCTTATGGATTGTCACCAAAACTGGCAGGGAAAATCACCCTAGTGAGTACTATATGCTTTCAAGATTGGGTAAGCAGAAACCGAGATATTGGCATTTAACGGTAAAAAAGCCATGAGATTATCTTGAAATAACATAATGATGCACACACTGATATGTGACTGAGCATTTCTAATTAATCCAGCTAACATGATTACTTATTAACGATATCCTGATAAAGTGCCATCCAACTGTGACCTCTATTAGTCTGTTCTGATGATTTTAATTTTTTTTCTCAGTCGAATTCAGAAAGGTCAGGAATAACAAGTGACGTTTTCCCAACTTAATTCCCAACCTATATAAGTATTGTTTTGCACCACAAGAGGGGACAACAGTGGATATGTGGAAGTCTAAACAGTAGAACAAAGATGGGGCGTCAGACAGTGTATGTGTGATTCTGTGACTACCAGTGGGTATGTGGAAGACTAAACAGTAGAACAAGGATGGGGTGTCAGACAGTGTATGTGTGGTTCTGTGACTACCAGTGGATATGTGGAAGACTGAACAGCAGAAAAAGGCTTTAGTGTCAGACAGTGTATGTGTGGTTCTACCAGTATATATGTGGAAGACTGAACAGAAGAACAAGACCATGATGTCAGGCAGTGTATGTGGGGTTTTGTGTCTACCAGCTGACATATGTAATACCAAACACTAGAACACGACTGTGGTGTAATACATTGTATGAGTGGGTCTGTGACTAGCACTGGATATGTGGAAAACTGAATAGTAGAATAAGGTTGTGGTTTCTGATAGTGTATATGTGGTTCTGAAGCAGCGTTGATAAAAGTTGGTTTTCCTTTATATACTAACATAGTAACATAGTAAATTAGGTATAAAAAATACACAAGTCCATCAAGTTCAACCTTTGCCTCATAAATCAGAGACATGAGAATTATACAGATTTCCTGCTGCCAGACTGGTCAGTCTTTATCAGTCCTTCCTGTTTTTCCTACTAATACACAGTATAACCCTGTATGTTCCTTTTTGAAAGAAATGTATCAAATGTGACCAGGCCGTGGAATGAATAGCTCTTATATACTTGTATATAGTGATAAGATCTCATCTTAGTCATCTTTTCTCTAGAGTAAATAAATCAAATTTCTCAGGCATCAAGTCCTCAATTCCCCTAATTAATTTTGTTCCACATCACTGTACTCTCTCCAGTTCTAGAATATCCTTTTTCAAAACTGGTGCCCAAAACTGCTGTTCATATTTGAGGTGAAGTCTTACCAATGATTTGTACAATGGCAAAATGATGTTATCCACTCTTGCTTCATTACCCCTTTGTATGCAATACAGGATTTTTATTTTTTTATATATATTTTATTGAGAGAAAAATCAGAATTACAATCAAACAGGAAAGAAAAAAAAATAAAATAAAGTTAGGATTGTCAAGTACATAAAATGCACCATATAAAGCTAGCATCATCCTGAAGAAATATCAAGTGTATGGGAGTACACTCTTTGCAAAAATACAAATGATACAATCAAGGGTAAGTTCAACAAGCATATGGAAATGTCAGGATCAATAACATCCCAAGAGCGTACGCAACTGATTGCATGATCCAAAATAAAAAATAGAGACTTCGGAAGGATAGAACAAAAACAAAAAGGAAAGGGGGGAAATTGGCGAATGTGCGTAGCGAGTCCATACATGCCTTGGCCATACCTATCTCAAATCCAGGTCTCCCAGACCATAACTGCGAAATCCTAAAGAGCCCCCAACTCAGCGGATCTAGGGTGAACGCCCCAGATGATTAGATTCCATGTATGATATCCAAGGGGCCCAAATAGAGTCATACAATTGTCTTGACCCACTCATGACGGAGGTCAGTTTCTCAAGGGTAGATATATCGATTAGTTTCCTATGTCATGTCGACAGTGTAGGAGGCATTGACGACCTCCAACATTGGGGAATACACATCCTGGCTGCATTAAGCAAATAGCTCAGTAGTCGACGAGAGACAGCGGAGGTAGGGAAGGCAGATAAACCAATAGAGAAAAGAAGGAGCCCTGGATCCAGTGGAACAGGGGTTCCCAAAACATCACCCAGGCAACTTACAACTTCCCTCCAGAAAGGGACTATGAGAGGACAGGACCACCAGATATGACCCAGAGATCCGCAGCCACCATTACATCTCCAGCAGGTCTGTGATACCATAGGATAAAAAGAGTGCAAGAGTAGCGGTGAACAATACCACCGCAACAACAGCTTGTAATTTGTTTCCATAGCAGTGACATTATGAGAGGATCGAAGGGAGGCTCTCGCTGCAGCATCCCACTCCTCCTGTGGAATGTCGCAACCCAAATCCCGTTCACACTGTGTTCGATAAGATCCAAACTCTGGGATCGGAGGGGAGAGCAGAGAATAAATTGTCGCAATCACCCGCAGCAGGTGCTTCGTAGGAAAGGAGGTCGGCCGGCAAAGACTCTCAAAGGGTGTAAGAGAAGCGACAAAATGGGATCACTTCTGGTCACTGAGGGCTGAGACTGCTTCAGGATCCAAGGCAACGCCGTGATGTGGAACGGTGTGCATAAGGCTTCCTGCAGAAGGACCAGGATTTTGAGGAGGTAGAGCGAAACCAATGAGGAATGTGGCTCAATAAAACACAACGGTGGTAGCGGAGAAGATCCGGGGCACCTAATCCTCCCCTCTTACGAGGATGAACAATCAACGAAAAACATATCCTAGCCGGCTTACCCCTCCAAATGAAGGAATTAAAAGCATGTTGTAAAGATTTCAAGTAGGATCTCGGTAGGGAAATAGGCACAGTCTGAAAAAGATATAAAACCTTAGGCAGAAATACCGTTTTAAGAAGATTGACTCTACCAGACCAAGACAGAAATAGATGTGATAGTTTACGGAGGTCCGTCGAAATAGATGTGAATAAAGGGAGAAAATTAAGACGGAACAAATCTGAAGGGGAAGAGGATAGCTGAATCCCCAAATACTTTACTGCTTCAGAAGTCCACTGGAAGGGAGCCAATGTCTGGAGGACGACACGGTGAGCATACGGGACTCCAGATCCAGAATCACCGATTTGGAAACATTAACTTTAAAATTGCTAACACTACTAAAAAGTTCCATCTCCACAACGACCACTGCAGGGAATCAGCCGGCTGGGAGAGGGAAAAAATTATGTCATCAGCGAACAACGAGATCCGATGATCCAAAACCCCTGCACGCAAACCCACAGGATCACATCATATCCGACACACCAACAATTCCAACACCATGATAAAAATAACAGGGGACGGGGGCAACCCTGTCGAGTACCATTCCCCAGTCGAAAGCTGTCAGATAGAGAGCCATTAACGCAGACTCGGGCCGATGGATTATCGTAAAGGGCCATAACCTTGGAGATAAAAGGCCCTCCCAGGCTGAATCCCTCCAGTACGGATTTAAAAAAAAAAAACAATCCACTCTATCTAATGCCTTCTCAGCATCAACAGAGAGAAGAATAGCCAATTCGCCCCTCTCCCTCACTCCCTGTAGTAAATGAATAAGACGAATGGAGTTGTCTCTCACCTCCCTTCCTGGAACAAAACCAGCCTGATCATAATGGATCATGTCATTTAACAAAGGGCAGAGATGGCTGGCCAATACTTTAGCGTAGATTTTAAGATCAACATTCAACAGGGAGATTGGTCTATAATTGGAGCATAATGTCGGGTCCTTGCCCGGCTTAGCTATCAGAGTAATTATAGCCTCCGCCATGCACGGGTGATCCGAGATATTGTCTGGGAATGCATTAAAAACTTTAGTCAGAATCGGCACAAGAAGATCAGAGTACATTTTGTAGAAAAGCAACAGGAAGCCATTGGGGCCCGCTGCCTTACCAGTTGCCATCTGACCGATGGCCCAGAGCACCTCTGCTTCAGAAATTGGCTCATCAAGGGCCGCCGCCTCAACAGGATTAAACTTAGGAAGTGAAGCCGTGGACACATACCTTGCCTGCGCTGCCCGGAGAGGAGCAGCTGCCGGGGGATCAAGGTTATACAGGGAGTGATAATAATGCCTAAGCAATACAGGATTTTATTTGCTTTTGCTACTGCTATTTGACACTGCTCCCTGTTTCCATGTTTGTAGTGTACAAGGAATACCAGGTCTTTCTCTAGCAAATAATCCCCTAAATTGATCCCTTTAAGTTCCTAAGTAGCATTGTGATATTTTCTTTCCAAATGAATGACTTATCCCCTAGCCCCAATTTCCTTATTTTATACTCCAGCCTTCTCTGTGGCACTGTATCAAATGCCTTTGCAAAATCTAGATATCAACTACCTTATCATTATCTAGCTTGCTACTTACTTCTTCATAGAAGCTGAAACTATTAGTTTGGTTTTGATCCATTCTTCAAAAACCATGTTGATTCCTGCTAATAATCTTATGTTTGGTGGTATAATCCTGAATATAATCCCTTATTATCCATTCTAGTAATAATTCCCAGGTTCTGTTTTAGTTCCCTTCTTAAACAGAGGCACTACATTGGCACTACAATTTTGTGGCACTGACCCTATGGTGAGAAAATCTTTAAAGAGTGAAAAGAGGGGTCTTGCTAACACTGCACTGAGTTTCTGAAGAAACCTTGGATGTATACCATCAGGACCCAGTGTTTTTCAGTCTTAATTTTGTTCAGTCTTCCCATGACCTTTTCTTGTTTTAACCCAATATCTGATAATTGTATTGTTTTGTTACTTGATGAGGCTCTTCTACCATTGCTTGTTCCCTTGTATATACTGATGCAAAGTAAGTGCTTGGAACATTTGCCATTTCCTTATCCTCTCTAATCAACTCACTCATCTCATTTTTGTTTAAACAAGTTTTATTAGGTTATTCAGAGTACAGTAAATGAGCAACTACAAAAGATAAAATACAATGATCACTTCATGAGAAATACACAGAGTCTAAAACATCTAGAGTATATTGACTTATGAAAAAGACACGACTCAATAAGCTCTTCAGTCCTAAATAAACTGTTTGAAGTGTCGGAGGTTAAATACAAAAGTTGACTGTTGCCTTGCTGTACGCTAGACAGAAACCATAACCATTTTTCGTTTAGGGTAGGGGAAGGTGGGAAAGGCTCCAGAGGGACGTGTAGAAAGGAGGGAGGAGAAGAAGGGTAAGGAAAAAATCCTGCTAGGATTAGGTAAAGAGGTTAGCCATATAAGGGAAGAAATGGGAAAAAGAGAAGGAAGTAAGAGAGAGGAAGAATGAAAGTGAGAGGAATGAGAGCGAGAGAGAAGAAGAGGAAGGGGGAGAAGAAAAAGAAAGAGAGGTGAGTATTTGGTGTAATACAAGAGAGGGTTTGTATAATGGGAGACCAAGTGTATTAGAGGGCCTACTAGGAATTATCCCCATTAATGTTATTTTAATGTTGTTTTATGTGAGGTTTAATTCGCCAAAAGTGATGGCTTTGTAGAAAACCATAATGAAAGTAAATTATTAAAGGCTTCTGGATCCTGTCTCCTACGTGACCAAGTAATTCTTGTGAGAAGCATATGGTCTTCGACTTTGGCTATCCAATCTATTATTGAAGGAGGAGAAGTTGATTTCCATCGTAAGGGAATCAGGGCCTTAGCTGCATTCAGCAAAGTCATGAGAAATATTCTCTCTGAGGGAGTGCATGAGGGTAGATCTTTTAAAGTATTTGCCAAGGATCATTTACTAGAGTAATGCCTAGAATAAGATTAATATGTGGTAAACATTTTGACCAGAATGGTGTAATCAGCGGGCAAGTCCACCAAATGTGGAGTAAAGTACCTCTGCCTTGTTTGCATCTCCATCATGCAGCCGAGCAGGAGGGGGATATTGCATGAAGTCTGCTGGGTGTATAGTACCAGCGAGTGAGTAATTTTAGATTCATTTCTATTATATTGGTGGAGATTGAAGATGTATGCATCAAAGAATAAATGGTCTCCCATTCATCTAAAGTGAGGGACAGGTGCAGGTCTCTCTCCCACGACTGGGCGTACCTGTGTTTAGAATTGGAATTGGTCAAGAAGAGAAGGTTGTAGATAGTGCTAATTGGTTTAGAACTACGTCCATTGGGGGAAAGTAAGTTTTTCTCAAATGGTGACAAAGGACGGTGGAAACAGGCATCTATGTCCGATTTCGACAAAAAGTGCTTAATATGCAGATAGGTCCACATTTCCTTAGGAGGTAGAGAGTAAAGGTCCTGTAGTACAGGAAATGGAGTGATAGTGTTGGCTGTTCTAAAATCTCTAAATTGCAGGTCTCTAAAGTGTGGCCAATTTGGGAACTGAGATCTTGTTAGAGAAAATTGAGAGGGAGAGGAAGTGAACACCCTAGAAAAGGGTGATGGGAGAGAAACTAGGGATCCATTTTTATTAATTTTGTCCAAATTTGAAGAATATTTCGCAAAATCGGATGGGAAAATAAATCTGAGATTCTCTCTGAGGGGGGTGAGCAGGACCTGAGACAATGGGTCACAAGAAAGATAATATGATCTCTCCAGTTGAGACCATAATTTATGTTCCTGATTATTATGCCAATCATGTATAGAGGCTAGAATAACTGCATAATATCGGCATAGGTCTGGGACACCTAAACCCCCTCTGGATTTATGAGAAGTAAGAATCCGATGACTGAGTCTCCGCTTGCTTTTACCCCAGATAAAAAGGGAAAGGATCTTGGAGGCAGAAACTAAAAAGGAGAGAGGAAGAGAAATAGGTAGGGTCTGAAAAAGGTACAGAAACCGGGGAAGAATCATCATCTTGATAGTGTTCATCCTCCCAAGCCATGAAATATATAAAGACGTCCATTGAGAGAGATCAGATTTGATCTTGTTCAACAATGGCAAGTAGTTGAGTCTATAGACCGACATCAGGTTAGGAGGTAATTTGATACCTAAATAGGATATTGATGTCGTTGACCATTTAAAGAGGAAATCAGCTATCAGTTGTGTGTAGGAAGTGGGGTGTTAGAAGAATGATAGAGCTTCTGATTTTTGGAGATTTATTTTAAGGTTGGAAACACTAGAAAAAAGATCTAATTCTTCTCACAAGGACTTTCACATTATGTCCAGTTTCCCCATTAATATCACCCCTTAAAATTGGATTTAGCTATGATGTAGCTATAATCATGTCTCTCCTAAACAGGAAAACCCCCCTATATTTACAGCCCATTCATGTGTATCATTCCACCATGTTTCCGTTACACCAGTTATATCCAAATGCTCATTAACCGCCAACAATTCTAGGTCTCCCATGTTATCTACCATGCTTATTGCATTTGCCAGCATACAATTAATTTTGAAGTCTTTACATATTTTTACCCCTTACATGCCTATTTTTCTACATATTCTTCCCTAATGGCTGCATTTATCACCACCCCTTCTCTACCCCCATGATAATTTACTTGGACCCAGTTCAAATCTATCTAGCCAATTTTTGCTATCTATACCCTCCCCCAACTTTCCTAGTTTAAAAGCTCCTTCAACCTCCTTAGCATTCTCTCCCCTAGCACGGTGGCTCCCCTACCATTGAGGTGCAATCCATCACTTCCATATAGACTGTACCCAAGAGCAAAGTCAGTCCAGTGCTCTAAAAACCCCAAACCATCCTTTCTACACCAATACTTGAGCCATGCATTAAGCTCCCGGAGCTCCCTCTGCCTACCTGCACTGGCACATAGCACAGGTAGTATTTCATAAAACACTGACCTAGAGGTCCTGGCCTTTAGCTTGCACCCTAAATCCCTGAAATCATTCTTTACGGACCTCCACTTTCTTCTATGTTGTCTTTAGTACCATATGTACCAAGATAGCTGGATCGTTCCCAGGACCCTCCCAATAATCTGTCTGTCCTTCAATATGCCGAACCCGAGCACACGGGAGACAAAATACTGTTCAGCATTCATGTTCCTGGAGGCAAATTATCCTATCTACCCTCCTAATAGAGTCCTCTATTACCACCACCTGCCTTGGTTTCAGCCTCCTCTCCATCCCAACTAAACTGGAAGGAGGACTGTTCCTGTGGCTGCTAGAGGAATCAGCTCTCTCCAGTATTGCCAATTCTGGCCTATCCACATCAACATCTTCACACAATCTTGCAAATCTGTTGGATTCAGTCAACTCAGAACTGGCCTTCCTCTTCCTCTTCCCACTACCACCTCTCCTTACTGTTACCCAGCTGCCTACCTGTCGCTCATCTACTCAACTCCACACTCTTCACCACTAACCTCACAGACTACCTGCTCTGTAAATTCTAATCTCCTTTCTAGGTTCACAGTGTCACTCAATATTGCAATATTTCTTTCCAGATCCAATATCTTAGATTCCAAAAAGAAAATATGCTCACATTTGGCACAGTGATATGACCCCTTGAACAATTGCTATAAGTGTTCAAACATGTGACAATATGTGCACTGAGTGAGATTGTCTAACCTGCTATTACTCTAGTACAATTCAATCAGTATTACACTTTCCTCTAATTCTCACTCTAAGGTAAAGTAAACCAAATTTAAAGGGGATCTCATTGGACAGAGACCGCTCCAGCTTACAGGCAGAAAGCCTCCGTCATTAGAGGAGGCTGGATAGTGGGAGGGGAGCAGAGGCAGAGTAACAGACTGCAGTACAGAGCTGGTAACCTCAGTCTGTCCAGAAGTAGGGCTCAGAGCAATATTTACTGGTTTAAATTCAGTTAAATGTCGAGGTTTTTAAAAAAATTAAAACCTTACCCCAGTTAGTCACGACATAAATGAGCTACTTAGCCCAACATGTGTAGGGGTGATAGATCCCCTTTAAATGCAGGTGTAGTAAATCCCTAGAAATTACCTTCACCAGAGAGCTCTGCTGATTTCCATCTCCTACTTCTGTTCTAACCCCTTTGATACAAGAGTTATCTCCAACACATATTTTGTTCTTTTCAGGAATATGATGATTTTGGGGAGCCCTGAATCTTGGGCGAGTGATGGGTGGGTAGGTAAAGTGAACTGTAGCCACTGACTCTTCTCTCCAAAAGACTGCATAGAAAGCTTTAGAATAACTGCAAAGACACCAGGGGGGAGATTCACTTAGCGGTGATAAAGAGGTGATAAAGTGGACATGTCTTCTCCAGTTTATCACTTCTCCAGTTCCTATATTATTCTATGGAGCCAATGCAGATTTCTTCAGCTATGGAGATCTTAGAAAATAGGCTCTATAGAATAACATGGGAAATGGATAAGTGATAAACTGGAGAAGTCATCTCCACTTTATTCACCTCTTTATCACTGCTTAGCGACTCTCCCCCAGGTGTCACTAAAAGTTTATCTAAAATATAAAAAATAAAAAACTGATCTGTTATCTCTTTGGAATGAAGCATCTCTGAGTATCTACTCATAGTAAAATCCCTGCAATATAGAGTTTATAATAAAGGTTTTCCTTTCTTTTAAAAGAACACTGACACAAACAAATTAAATACCTTGATATTCCTTTACAAAACACATACATAAAGCTAGCATATGTATATACTAATTACTTATATGCTACAGCCCTAAAATATAATATGACATTTGCTTTTACTATATATGTAAATTATCCTATACAAAGATCATTTAATTTGTGAAATGAATGCTGTTTGTATTGATAGAGAAGAGCTGATCAATTGACTGTGATTAGCGCTCACTGCTCTGTTATTCAAAAAGGCTGTTATCTTATCTCAGCTCATTTACAGACAATCCTGGAAAATGAATGGGAGCCCAGAAAAAGGCAAAACTGAGTGCTCCATATGTAAGACCAGATTTTAGTCCTCAGAAAACAAACAGAGAAAGAATACAGACGCTGCATGATGTAGAGGGGTTTTGAGTGGGTAGAACCCCAGGTCATGTTTAGCTGTTAATGTTCTTTCCATTAAACATACTGTAACTGATTATAGATTTAGAGTTTGGACCTTACATGCAGAACCTCAGTTAAAGAAGGAGAGTAGAACAAAGTCTTTATTAGTATCAGACTACAGGATATTCAAACACAGGAATATAAGGAAGTTTAAGGACAAATCCGGAGATAATCGATATACTACACAGGGTGATAGTCGAATGGAATTCTACTACTATTCAGTCTAATGGCTGGGATCGATCCGACCGGCTGTACTCAATAGCTAGGCACGGTCGGAGACCAACCTGCCGCAGTTATTACAGTCTAGTGGCTGGGATCTAGCCGACCGGCAGTTCACGTTTGCTGAGCGCAGTCGAAGATCAACCTGCCGCAGGTACTGGAACAGAGGTTACCTGCTTCTTTGGAGTTGACTGGAAGTCTGGTGGTAGTCGAGGAAGCAGTGCAGTCGAGTGGCTGGGATCTATCCGACCAGCTGTTCACGTTTGCTGAGCCCAGTCGGAGATCAACCTGCCGCAGGTACGGGAACTAAGGTTACCTGCTTCTTTTGCGTTGACTGAAAGTCTTGGTGGTAGTTGAGGGTATTGCAGTCGAGTGGCTGGGATCCATCCGACCGGCTGTTCACGTGTGCTAAGCCCAATGAGAGATCAACCTGCCACAGATACAGGAACCCAAGTGACCTGTTTCTTTGGCGTTGACTGGAAGTCTTGGTGGTAGTCGAGGGTACTGCAGTCGAGTGGCTGGGATCTATCCGACCGGCTGTTCACGTTTGCTAAGCCCAGTCAGAGATCAACCTGCCACAGATACAGGAACCCAAGTGACCTGTTTCTTTGGCGTTGACTGGAAGTCTAGCGGTAGTCGAGGGTACTGCAGTCGAGTGCTGGGATCTATCCGACCAGCTGCTCACATCTGTTAAGCCCAGTCAGAGATCAACCTGCCACGGATACAAGAACCAAAGTGACCTGTTTCTTTGGCATTGACTGGAAATCTGGTGGTAGTTGAGGAAGCAGAGCAGGATAGTCCTCTTCTGGATTCTGAAACAAGCGTACAATCAAAGATTAATGTGTTATAAACTTAATGAGCATTTCTTTTCTTAAATAACCTTGTTTTTACACAGTGACATAGCCTGCAAAATAGCAATAATGTGTATAGTGGCCTCGTTCATTAAACTAAAGAGGTGCAATTCTGGAGCAATTCAACTGCACCATAGGAGGAAAATGAACATTGACATTGATTTAAATGGTGCGTTCAACCCATATTAAGAAGCATCTCTAGTATTCAAGGGGTTAACAATGGACCCTATGTATTTTGCCCTTGAGCCTCTGTTCTAGTCAGACCATCATCACTTAGTCCTGTCCATGGAGGGGACCTGGCAGTTGTCGGCAGTTTTTATAAACTTGAAGCATGAAGAGGAGAAGAACATAATTAACCCTTTAAGGACTTAGTATACAGTGTAATACAAAACAATGAGTTGCACACCCCTGTGGTCCTTAAAGCGATAGTATTACCATATACAGTGAGCAGAGTTTGAGGTCCTGTTAGTAACTGTCATGTCTGCCCCCATGGACATGACATCAAGGACTGATACAAGATGTTATCTCATGAACAAAGACACAAGAGCAAAATTCATAGTGGTCTCTGGGATTTTCTGGCCATAGTGGGTAAGTGGGTAGATTATCATGACATGCTAGTTTCCCTTTAAATCAATGGGGTTGTACAACATTTCCATTTCACCCTGTGGTGCAGTTGGTTGGTTCCAGAACTGCACTTCTTTACCTGACGAATAACGTCCCCTGGTCCCTACAATGGGGCAGTCTCCTCACATAAAGGAGAAGTACATAACAGTGTCCTGCATTGCACGTGAACTGTGTGTCGTGTTCAGATCATGGAAATGCCCTTTATTTACATGGACCTGTAATGTATGATCATTTCTCTACTGATTGCATTGGGGCAGGTGTGTAAAGCCAAAAGTGGAGGAATTCTGGGGCTAGTAGAGTTGTCACCTTTGTTCTGAAAGGTTTATACCAGATTGTCAGTGTTTTACTGGATAGTTTGCACCACTAGGAACGAGGCAGATGCACAATATTTATACAATTAACCCCTTGGATGGTAGATATCTCTAGCATTTAAAGGGGGTCTATCGCCCCTATAATAGTTAGCCTTAATAGTTGGATTATGTAGTGAATATGTGTAAAACTGAATTTGTTTTGTTTGTTAAATCTCTATTTGCCCAAAATTGAAGGAATAAAAGCTGCCCTGCACCTGCTTCCAGACAGACGTAGGTTACCAGCTCTGTACCGCAGTCTGTCACTCTGCCTCTGCTCCCCTCCCTCTATCCAGTCTCCTTTGATGATGGTGGATTTCTGCCTGTAAGCTGGAGCGCTCTCATTGGCCAGGATCACTCCAGCTTACAGGTCTCTCTTTCCTCCACCCGCTTCCTCCAATGCCTCTGGTCCTCTTCAATGTCCCCAGCCATCAATATGGGATATCAATGAAGTATAAGAAGGGAGCTTCCTCAATAGTTTATGTATTAGATTCATTCATTCATAGTGTCCTACCCTCTGTGTCCCATTGCTATTAGTACTCTTGCTTCACTCTCCGTTTGAAGGAGAGTGGAGCAAAAGTATTAATAGGAATTAGATTCATTAATTTCTAATTCCCTACCTCTAAGTAAATATATGTTTAATTAAAGTCTTTTAATGATAAAAAAAGTGTAAACCACACACACACACATATATAAAGGCAAGGTATGTAGTCCATACCTTGACCATTAACCCTTTGTGTATCAGAGGGGTAGGAAACATGCTAAGCAATGCTTTCCTACCTCTCTGGTACTCAAAAAGTTAGGAGTTGAATATCAGACAGATTTGTGGACTAAATGGCAGTATCTGAGGTGGATGTGGATGGAGTTAGTATGTCCCATATATGCAATATATGTGACCTACTAATGGGGGGGGCTATCGAAGGGGGGCACTGTGTAGTGCTTGGTGTACTAGTTTTCTTTATTGTAACCCTTTGAATGCCACGGGGTGAGCAGTGCACATCCCTATGGCATTCAAAGATGTCCATGGTGCTGAAAGCCATCTCTGTGTTCCCCTAGTGGCTGGGTAGGGAAGCACAGAGAATGCTGTTCAGAACTGGCGGAGATGGTTTTGGATTTTCTGAACTTTCTACTATGGAGTGCTGTGATTGGCTATGGTGCTAGGTAACATTTTTATTGTGTGTTTTTAGGTAAGATTTTCTAAGCGACGCAGGTTTAAGGTTAAAGTGTATTTTGTTGGTCATCGCTCGTTAGCCTTCCTGGGTAAGGAAGATTTGAATCTCACGTTACCCGGTCTTGCTTAACTCACGAAGGCAGTTTTTTTCTTCACGTTGGTTTTAATGCCAACATTTGGATCGAGCCCTAAATACGGCTAAATAGCGATGTTTAAGAAAATGAAAACCTTACCCCAGCTGGTCGCTACATAAACGAGCTACTTAGCCCAACATGTGTAGGGGTGATAGATCCCCTTTAAATGCAGGTGTAGTAAATCCCTTGAAATTACCTTCACCAGAGAGCTCTGCTGATTTCCAACTCCTGCTTCTGTTCTAACCTCCTTTCTTGCCGGAGCGATGGTCTCCTCGTGCTCCTTTGTAGTACAGATCTTTTAATGAGAGAAGGAAAATAATGTATTATCAGTACACGGAAGGAAGTAGCTAGGATACACTTTTAACCCCTTTGATACTAGAGTTATCTCCAACACATATTTAATAAAAAAATATATATGTTATAGGATCTGTCATGCTCAGTAAGACAAGGCACTGCTACTGGTGGAAGGTATTACAGACCAGACATATATGTCTTTTTATCAACCAAATAGCAACAGCGCCAACTAGTGTGCAAAAGGCATTTTTTTATTCTACATATTTTATGGAAAAGCTTGGGGACAAAGCACTAAGGGGATAGAAAGAAATGAGAAACAGGACATGACATCCAGGACTGATTTAAGTTATCTCTTGAACCATGAATTATTGCAAATATTCAGAGGGGCCATTATGATTTCCTGGAAATATTAAGGTAAGTGGAGGAGTATTAATAGGAGGTGTTCATTCTCCTTTAAGGAACAGATTTATACCATCCTGCTCTAAACCAACCCTGAATTATTAAATGAACATTAAAGTTTTAATGTGGAAGAGAACATTATTATAGAAATGTATTTGTGGAATGAAGAGAACCACCATTGATGGGAGTTGTTTTATTCCAAAATTATTACAGCTCCATCTATCACACATTGGAAGAACTGTTACTATCACACTCTAAGGAGAACTGTAGCCACTGACTCTCCTCTCCCATAGAATGCCATAAATTAACTGCGAAGATACCGGGGTGGGTGGGGGGGAGATTCACTAAGATGTGATAAAGAGGTGATAAAGTGGATCCAGTTTATCACTTCTCCAATTCCTGTATTATTCTGTGGAGCATATTCACTAAGATTTCTTCAGCTATGGGGATCTTAGTGAATAGACTCTATAGAATAATGGAGGGAATGGAGAAGTGATAAACTGTAGAAGTCATCTCCACTTTATTCACCTCTTTATCACTGCTTAGTGAATCTCCTCCAGGTGTCACTAAAAGTTTATCTACAATAATAAAATAAAAAATTGATCTGTTATCACTTTGGAATGAAGCATCTCCGAGTATCTACTCATAGTAAAATCCCTGCAATATAGAGTTGATAATAAAGGTTTTCCTTTCTTTTAAAAGAACACTAACACAAACAAATTAAATAAGTTGATATTACTTTATAAAACATGTACATAAAGCTAGCATATGTATATACTAATTACTTATATGCTACAGCCCTAAAATATAATATAAAACTTGCTTTTACTTTATATGTAAATTGTCCTGAGCATTTACTTCATGTTGTTTATGTTGTTTGTATACAGAGAAGAGCTGATCAGTTAATTGACTGTGATAAGTGCTCACTGATCTTTTATACAGAAAGGATGGTATCTTATCTCAGCTTATTTACAGATAATCCTGGACAATGAATAGGAGCCCTGGAAAAGGCAGGAGTGAGGGCTCTGTATGTAAGACCAGATTATAGTTCTCAGAAAACAAACATAGAAAGATAACAGACGCTGCATGAAGTAGAGGGGATTTAAGTGGGTAGAAGCCCATGTCATGTTTAGCTGGTAGTGTTCCTTCCATTAAACAGATACATTGTAATACGGTTGGAAATGTTGATGGAAATAGAGAGTAATAATTACTTACAGAACCATATGATCCCCACAATCGTAGTCAGCAGTGTGTTGAAGCTGTCACTCAGCCAATTTCTGTAACATATAATAATATTATCATAATTATTATAGTGTCTTACTATCATAATTCATTAAACACACAGGGCCATATACACAAAGTAAAAGTGGAACTATTGCGTTGGATTCCTCACTGGCATTCAAGGGGTTTAAATCCCCGTTTAATCACTCGATAATTTGGGGATTTTTATTTTCCCCTTTGGTGCAGTTGGTTTGCCCTGGAATGACTCTACTTTCCTTTGTGCATATAGTCCCACAGACTGTGTAGATTAGCTTTCCCATTAAAAACAAGCCTTGTGGGTCAGTCTCCTAGTTGAAGTCAATCTCTGTTGGTCAGTTACTGTATGGGTTGCAAGGTATGTCATTCTGGCTCTTTAGATTGGATGATTAACAGGAAACAGGTGCTCCTGGGATGGCATGTGGTCCTCTGAGGCTCCTCCTGTGGCCTCAGTTTGTTCTCTGGTACAGAGGTAACGGTGTATAATGTCCTTCTCTATCATCACACATGGCCTAATGTACATCATTTATACTCCGGGATGTACTAATACGATTCCACAGTAAAATAGGTCTGGAATTTATCTATTGGTGCTGCACATAGTTATTGACTATATACTAAGCTAGTTATACTGAAACCTCTCCCATTTACTGCTCATGTTCCAATAGGAGGGGGTACAGGTGAGGTATTTGGGGATTCTGGGGTGCTGTGTTCCTCTGTGTATTATTTAACTCTGCTCTAACATGGAGCACAGTATATTGTCATGACAACATTTCCTGCACATACTATAGGGGAGGTGTTAGGGGATCACATTAAAGCCTTAATGAAGGCAGAGTGTGTGTACGGTATGTACTAAATCGATCATACACACTAGTGCACACCCCCAAGTGAAGGCAGGATTTTTAGGCCAGTGTGTAAGTTCAGAAAACAACTGCACTGGCAGATTGATACATTCACTTATTAGTCTCGGGGGGGGGGGGGGGGTAACAACAAGGGTGCAGTTGTGATAGGGCACAACATTACAGGGGGCACCAACTGGATCCCAAGCCCAATAGGTTCTAGTTATACTTGAGGGAGAATGTTTTTGGGCGCAAACAGTCACTTGGACCAGGACCACCCAATGACTAGTTCCCACTGATTTCTGATCACAATGTCCATTTCATACTAATACATGATGACATCATCACATTCTATTGCGTTACCTGGAGTGACTGATAAAGGCAAAGAAGAGCGTGAACATGAACAAAATCACATTCAGGATGTTTATTCCTCTTCTGGATTCTGAAACAAGAGTAAAATCACAGATTAATGTTTTATAAACTTAATGAGCATTTCTTTTCCTTTTCTTAAATAACCTTGTTTTTATACATGGACTTTGCCTGCAAAATAGCAGTATTGCGTATTGTGGCCTCATTCATCAAACTAAAGAGGTGCAATTCTGGAGCAATTCAACTACACCATAGGGGTGGAATGAACATTGACATTGATTTAAATGGTGCGTTTAACCCACATTAAGAAACACCTCTAGTATTCAAGGGGTTAACAATGGCCCCTATGTATTTTGCCCTTGTGCCTCTGTTCTAGACAGACATCATCACTTAGTCCTGGAGTCCTGTCCACGGAGGGGACCTGGCAGTTTTTGTCTGTAACTGAAGCATGCAGAGTGCATGAACCTAATTAACCCTTTAAGGACAGAGTGGCACACAGTGCAATACAAAGCGATGAGTTACACATCGTGTGGTCCTTAAAGCGATAGTATTACCATGTACAGTGAGCAGACTTTGAGGTCCTGTTAGTACTGTAATGTCCGCCCCCATGGACATGACATCCAGGATTGATACAAGATGTTATCTCATGAACAAAGACACAGGAGCAAAATTCATAGTGGTCTCTGGGATTTTCTGGCCATAGTAGGGTAAGTGGGTAGATTATCATGAGGTGTTAGTTTCCCTTTAAATCAATGGGGTTGTACAACATTTTCATTTCACCCTGTGGTGCAGTTGGTTGGTTCCAGAACTGCTCCTCTTTACCTGATGAATAACGTCCCCTGGTCCCTACAATGGGGCAGTCTCCTCACATAAAGGAGAAGTACATATCAGTGTCCTGCATTGCACGTGAACTGTGTGTCGTGTTCAGATCATGGAAATGCCCTTTATTTACATGGACCTGTAATGTATGATCATTTCTCTACTGAATGCATTGGGGCAGGTGTGTAAAGCCAAAAGTGGACGAATTCTGGGGCTAGTAGGGTTGTCCCCTTTGATCTGAAAGGTTTATACCAGATTGTCAGTGTTTTACTGGATAGTTTTCACCACTAAGAACGAGGCAGATGCACAATATTTATACAGTTAACCCCTTGGATGGTAGAGATCTCTAGCATTTAAAGGGGGTCTATCACCCCTATAATAGTTAGCCTTAATAGTTGGATTATGTAGTGAATATGTGTAAAACTGAATTTGTTTTGTTTTTTAAATCTCTATTTGCCCAAAATTGAAGGAATAAAAGCTGCCCTGCACCTACTTCCAGACAGACGTAGGTTACCAGCTCTGTACCGCTGTCTGTCACTCTGCCTCTGCTCCCCTCCCTCTAGCCAGTCTCCTCTGATGACGGTGGATTTCTGCCTGTAAGCTGGAGCACTCTCATTGGCCAGGATCACTCCAGCTTACAGGTCTCTCTCTCCTCCACCCGCTTCCTCCAATGCCTCTGGTCCTCCTCAATGTCCCCAGCCATCAATATGGGATATCAATGATGTATAAGAAGGGAGCTTCCTCAATAGTTTATGTATTAGATTCATTCATTCATAGTGTCCTACCCTCTGTGTCCCATTGCTATTAGTACTCTTGCTCCACTCTCCGTTTGAAGTAGAGTGGAGCAAAAGTACTAATAGCAATGGGACACAGGAGGTAGGGAATTAGAAATGAATGAATCTAAGTAAATATATGTTTAATTAAAGTCTTTTAATGATAAAACGTGTAAAACATACACACACACACACACATATACAGGCAAGGTATGTAGTCCATACCTTGCCTATTAACCCTTTGTGTACCATAGGGGTAGGAAACATGCTAAGCAATGCTTTCCTACCTCTCTGGTACTGAAAAAGTTAAGAGCTGAATATCAGACAGATTTGTGGACTAAATGGCAGTACCTGAGGTGGATGTGGATGGAGTTAGTATGTCCCATATATATAATATATGTGACGTGCTAAGGTGGGGATGTCGAAGGGGGGCATTGTGTAGTGCTTGGTGTACTAGTTTTCTTCATTGTAACCCTTTGAATGCCATGGGGTGAGCAGTGCACATTCCTATGGCATTCAAAGCTGTCCATGGTGCTGAAAGCCATCTCTGTGTTCCCCTAGTGGCTGGGTAGGGAAGCACAGAGAATGCTGTTCAGAACTGGTGAAGATGGTTTTGGATTTTCTGAACTTTCTACTATGGAGTGCTGTGATTGGCTGTGGTGCTAGGTAACATTTTTATTGTGTGTTTTTAGGTAAGATTTTCTAAGCGACGCAGGTTTAAGGTTAAAGTGTATTTTGTTGGTCATCGCTCGTTAGCCTTCCTGGGTAAGGAAGATTTGAATCTCACATTACCCGGTCTTGCTTAAAGGGATAGTATTACTTCAAAATTACTATTGTTCATATTGTAGCCCTTAATAAACTGAGTTAAATGACACCAGCGGCATCTCTCAAACCTTTATGGTTTAAGAGATAGCCGCTTTCAAAGTTTCCTCTCCCCTGCTGTCAGCGTTCTGCTGCCAGCAGGGGAATCCGGTCTCTGAATCAAGAGGAGGCTCTTCAGCAGAGCCGATATCTCATTATGGAAGGAAAAATGATTCATTGAAACAGTCTTCTACGTGTGCTTGGTAACCAAGCACACTTATAAGACTGTTTCAATGAATCATTTTTCCTCCCATAAGGAGATATCGGCTCTCTTTAAGAGCCTCTGCCTGTCCCGGGACCGGATTCCCCTGCTGGCAGCAGAACTCTGACAGCAGGGGAGAGGAAACTTTGAAAGCGGCTATCTCTTAAACCATAAAGGTTTGAGAGATGCCGCTGGTGTCATTTAACTCAGTTTATTAAGGGCTACAATATGAGGGACAGTAATTTTGAAGTAATACTATCCCTTTAACTCACGAAGGCAGTTTTTTCTTCACGTTGGTTTTAACGCCAACATTTGGATCGAGCTCTAAATACGGCTAAATAGCAATGTTTTTAAAAAAATGAAAACCTTACCCCAGCTAGTCGCTACATAAACAAGCTATTTAGCCCAACGTGTAGGGGTGATAGATCCCCTTTAAATGCAGGTACAGTAAATCCCTTGAAATTACCTTCACCAGAGAGCTCTGCTGATTTCCATCTCCTACTTCTGTTCTAACCTCCTTTCTTGCCGGAGCGATGGTCTCCTCGTGCTCCTTTGTAGTACAGATCTTTTAATGAGAGAAGGAAAATAATGTATTATCAGTACACGGAAGGAAGTTTCTAGGATTCACTTTTAACCCCTTTGATACTAGAGTTATCTCCAACACATATTTAATAAAAAAAAATATATGTTATAGGATCTGTCATGCTCAGTAAGACAAGGCACTGCTACTGGTGGGAGGTATTACAGACCAGACATATATGTTTTTTATTAACCCAATAGCAACAGCGCCAACTAGTGTGCAAAAGGCCTTTTTTTATTCTACATATTTTATGGAAAAGCTTGGGGACAAAGCACTAAGGGGATAGAAAGAAATGAGAAACAGGACATGACATCCAGGACTGATTTAAGTTATCTCTTGAACCATGAATTATTGCAAATATTCAGAGGGGCCATTATGATTTCCTGGAAATATTAAGGTAAGTGGAGGAGTATTAATAGGAGGTGTTCATTCTCCTTTAGGGAACAGATTTGTACCATCCTGCTCTAAATCAACCCTGAATTATTAAATGGACATTAAAGTTGTAATATGGAAGAGAACATTATTATAGAAATGTATCTGTGGAATGAAGAGAACCACCATTGATGGGAGTTGTTTTATTCCAAAATTATTACAGCTCCATCTGTTTCACAGTGGTAGAACTGTTACTATCACACTCTAAGGAGAACTGTAGCCACTGACTCGTCTCTCCCATAAAATGCCATAAATTAGACACCGGGGGTAAGATTCACTAAGAGGTGATAAAGTGGTGATAAAGTAGAGATGACTTCTCCAGTTTATCACTTCTCCAATTCCTATATTATTCTATGGAGCATATTCACTAAGATTTTTTCAGCTTTGGGGATCTTAGTGAATAGACTCTATAGAATAATGGAGGGAATGGAGAAGTGATAAACTGGAGAAGTCATCTCCACTTTATTCACCTCTTTATCACTGCTTAGTGACTCTCCCCCAGGTGTTACTAAAAGTTTATCTTCAATAATAAAATAAAAAATTGAACTGTTATCACTTTGGAATGAAACATCTCCGAGTATCTACTCATAGTAAAATCCCTGCAATATAGAGTTTATAATAAAGGTTTTCCTTTCTTTTAAAAGAACACTAACACAAACAAATTAAATACCTTTATATTACTTTATAAACCACGTACATAAAGCTAGCGTATGTATATACTAATTACTTATATGCTACAGCCCTAAAATATAATATAAAACTTGTTTTTACTTTATATGTCTCTGGTCTCTGGGATTTTCTGGCCATATTAGGGTAAATGGGTAGATTATCATGAGGTGTTATTTCCCCTTTAAATCAATGCGGATGTACAACATTTTCATTTCACCCTGTGGTGCAGTTGGTTGGTTCCAGCACTGCTCCTCTTTACCTGATGAATAACGTCCCCTGGTCCCTACAATGGGGCAGTCTCCTCACATAAAGGAGAAGTACATAACAGTGTCCTGCATTGCACGTGAACTGTGTGTCGTGTTCTGTTCATGGAAATGCCCTTTATTTACATGGACCTGTAATGTATGATCATTTCTCTACTGAATGCATTGGGGCAGGTGTGTAAAGGCAAAAGTGGAGGAATTCTGGGGCTAGTTCTGTTCTGAATAAACATCACCCAAGTTTATCCCTTTGAGTGCCGGAAAGGTGTCCTATTGAGCTGCAATGCACTAGATACAACTATGGCACTCAAAGGGTTAAACGAGATTGTCAGTGTTTTACTGGATGTTTGCACCATTAGGAACTATTTGTAAAATTAACCCCTTGGATAGTAGATATTTGTAGCATTCAAAAAGTTAAAAGTCCCATTTTACTTATAGGGATCCAAATGGGGCTGTTGTTTCCCACAAATTATCCTAAAACAGGAGCTTTTCCTGGTGAGTAACACAAGGTCCTCCTGCAGCTGCACCATAGGGGACAAATACAATATTCCTATCAATGTAACAGAGACTTAACCCCTTGAATTCTAGAGAAACTCCCGTCCATTACAAAGATATGTTTTTTGGAGACTTCTCTAGCATTCAAGAGGTTAAAAGCCTGACTTCAATCATTAAGGATGTTGGGATTTTATTTGTCCCATAGTGTGCAGTGCCTTCACTGTAGAATTGCTCCAGTTCTCCTTTGTTCATCAGCCTCACAGTGGTGAAATAATGAAGTGTTTCTTACCCTCCATGTAACTGAGCACTGAGCAGCACCGTATCATTTATACCGTCCATTTACCTGCACTGCAGCTGGGACAGGCCCCCGAAACCTCCTGCTCCACATGTCGTTCCCGATCAGATTTAATCCACCATGTTGTTTGGTGATGTGCAGGGTCTCTTTGCTGCTGCTGTTGCTCTCCTCTTGACAACTCTGAAAATAATCAATATATAATTATTATTTCCTTAAAAGAAGTAAATACTTCAGACTTTTATTTTGCTAACAGTGATTTCCTATTTTTTACTATCCCCTGACAGAATTGTGACATTTACATTCTCATGATAATGTAACAGACGGCACACAGCACTGTCAGTATCTCCACTGACGTCACTGCCATCAATATGCATATTTATGTACCTTCCAGTAAAGAGCCCTTCTCTCGTTTTACGTTCATAGTGTCATATGGAGAAATGGTGAAGGAGCTGCCATCAGTGAAATGGGAAAGGAGGGAGGGGTAAGGATACACTGTAAAGGGGAATTATACACTTACATATAACAGAGATCATATGGACTCTGAATAGATCATTTTATTAGAATATATAGTTCTCAAAATTGTAATGATAAAGAGTAAAATATATACACTATCTCCACAGCAGGACGCAAACTGGACTTTCTCTTGTCCCCTTATGATTTTGAGGCCCTACAGACCCTGAACCCAATGTATAAAAGGACAGAGGAGCAGTTACACAGTAGGGGGGAAAGAATCAATTTGGATGGGGCTTTTAACTCCTTGAGTGGTAGAGAGGTCTCCAGCGCATTGTGAAGTCTCATCTAAATCAAGGTGGATTTGGGCAATGTTTATTTCTCCCCCACCACTTAGTTGGTTTGCTCCAGATTGGTTCCTCTTTCGTTTTGTATATAAGACTCAGACTCTACAGGGCCTTGTATTTGGAAGGGACCAATTGAGAGTTTAAATGACAAGATAGAATTCAGTTGGCCTCTTGCTGTGGAGCTTTTTATTTTTATTCATTACTATGTGTATTATTATACCTACATTGCATATCATAATGATTTATACAGAGTCTATGCAGCCTCAATTTTATTTATGGGTA
The DNA here is from genome assembly GCA_037306005.1 of Rhinophrynus dorsalis. Lineage (NCBI taxonomy): Eukaryota > Metazoa > Chordata > Amphibia > Anura > Rhinophrynidae > Rhinophrynus > Rhinophrynus dorsalis. Next base: position 32,687,406 of record CM074723.1, read on the forward strand.
TATTTCCTCTTTAAAGGCTGTATTAGTTTGTGGCTTTAGGTGCATTAATCTGGTGCAAAGGGTTTCACAATAACAGCTGTGTTAAAATTAATGTAGTCACATAATAGTTGGCAAAACCAAGAAAGCGTTGGATAGCCTTGAGCCCCTTGGGACGTGGCCATTGCAGGACTGCTGCGAGCTTCTCTTTGTCCATTGCAATGCCATCTTTAGAGATCACAAAGCCCAGAAAAGACACCAAGGACTTGTGGAACTCACATTTCTCAATCTTGCAGTAAAGTTTGTTCTCATGGAGTCTAAGCAAAACTGCAGACACATACTTGATGTGTTGCGATAGGTTGGGCAAATGAATGAGTATATCGTCAAGATCCACTACTACACAAGACTGGAGCATATCACGCAGGATGTCATTGATGAGCTCCTGGAACACTGCGGGAGCGTTACATAGCCCAAAAGGCATTACTAGGTACTCATAGTGTCCAGATCTTGTACTGAACGTCATTTTCCACTCGTCACCGGCTCTTATCCTGATTAAGTTATATGCCGCACGTAAGTCTAGCTTGGTAAAAATAGAGGAGCCCTTCAATCTGTCAAACAGTTCCGTGACGAGTGGTATCGGGTAGACGTTTTTAGACATGAGTTTATTCAAGCCATGATAATCGATGCAGGTTCATAACCTGTATGGACTAAGAGAAAAGGATTTAACAGGTAAGACTAAAATCCTCTTTTCTCTGTCATCCAATACAGGTTACTGGTAACTCTGGGATGTCCAACCATTGAGTTTCCCAGAGGCGGGAAGGAAGGCAAGGACCAGGCGCAAGGCCCCCGAAGTCACCAGTGCAGATATGAACCATCAGATCAGAGATAGCCCAACAAAAACTGAAGTGTCAATGGACACTGAACAGAGGTAACAACACCCAGGAACTGTTACACAGCACACTGAACTAGAGCCAACGGGACTCAAAAGTGGCCGCCTTGCACAACTGATCAGCAGAGGCCTGATTCTTGTAAGCCCAAGAGGCCCCAATAGAACGAGTAGAATGAGCTGTGACCCGGAAGGGGACAGGCTTCTTCCTCAGTTCATAAGCCTTACGAATAGTGGACTTGATCCAAGACGCAATCGTCACCTTGGATGCAGATCTTCCTGCCATGGATGCAGATCTTCCTGCCCTGGAACCCTCAGGAATGACAATCAGCGCGTCAGATTGCCTGAGAGACTCAGTGCTATGTACATAAAACTTGAGACAAAGCACCACATCTAACAAGTGGAGATCCCTCTCCGTGTCAGAGGTGGGGTCAGGGCAGAAAGAGGACACCACAATCTCCTGATTGATGTGGAACTCAGAGACCACCTTCAGGAGAAACTTCTTAGAAGTGCGAAGCACTGCCTTGTCCTTGTGAAACACCAGATAGGGTGGTTTACAGGATAGAGCATGCAACTCAGCGAACAGACACAATTGCCAGGAGAAAGGCCATTTTCCAAGTCAAGAGGCGTAGAGCAACAGTAGCCAAAAACTCAAAAGGGGGATGGTGAAGAATGCCCAAAACCAAATTAAGATCCCACTGAGGAGCAGGGATCCTGAAGGCAGGACGAACATGAGCAACGCCCAGGAAGAAAGCCTTGACATCAGGAAGGATGGCAATGCGCTTCTGAAAGAAAACAGAAAGTGCAGAAGTCTGAACCTTAAGGGAACTGAAGCTGAGGCCCTTATCCACGCCGTCCTGCAAAAAAGCAAGGACCGTAGGCAGATCAAAATCATGAGACAGATCCCTGTCAGCACACCAAGACAAAAACGTTGACCAGACACAGTGATAGATCTTGGAAGAAACAGGTTTGAGGACACTAAGCATAGTAGCCACCGCACCAGAAGAAAAACCTCTCTTCTTCAATATTGAGGATTCAACTTCCAAGCCGTCAAAGCTAACCGGTGAACATCCTCCTTCCACAGGTAACCCTGCAGAAGAAGATCTGGACGGTAAGGGAGCTGAAACAGCTCCGCCACAGACAGATCCAGAAGCTCTGGAAGACTGACGAGGCCAGTACAGAGCAATCAGAATGACTGGACAATGCTCCAGTAGTAATTTCCGTAACACCCTGTGCAACATGGGAAGGGGAGGAACGATGTAGGCCAGAGGAAAGAACCATGGAATGGACATTGCATCCACTGCTAGAGCCAGAGGGCCTCGCCACCGAGAGCAGAACAGTTGAACCTTCCTGTTGTGTCTTGTCACCATCAGATCGATGTAAAGGAGGACCCCATCACTGAACAATGAGGGAGAACACCTCTGGGTGCAACTCCCACTCTCCGCTGTCCACTGTGTGTCGAGTGAGGAAGTCCGCCATGACGTTGTCTACGCCTGGAATATGCACTGCGGATATGGCCGGAACGTGTTCCTCTGCAAAGGACAAAATAGCCTTGACCTCTAAACAAGCAGCAAGACTTCTTGTTCCGCCTTGCTTGTTGATGTAAGCCATGGCAGTGGCGTTGTCGGACTCCACTCAGACAGTACAGTCTTCCAACTGGGATGTCCAATGTCGCAGGGCATGAATATTGCCCGAAGCTCCAATATGCTGATCGGAAGGAGGGACTCCTCTGGAGACCATCGACCCTGAGCGATGAAGCGACCCAGGACCGCACCCCAGCCTGAAAGGCTGGCATCCTTCGTTACCGTCGTCCAGAAGGGAACCAGGAAGGACTTGCCCTTCAGCAGGTTGGAAAGGTCGAGCCACCATGACAAACTCAGTTCCACATGTAGAGGAACAGACGTCTTCAGAAGATCCAGTTGACCCTTGCACATCAGGATCATGAAACTCCGGAGCTCCCTGGTGTGCGCCATGGCAAATGGAACCGCTTCTATGGTGGAGATGAATTTGCCCACTAGATAGGATAGCTTCTGGACTGGAACAGGATCCGGAGACAGAATCGCGGAAACTCTGTGGGCGATCTGGTGAGCCACCTCGTCTGTGAGGAACACCATGCTCTTCTGAGTGTGGAAGAGAAGACCCGGGAAGACCAGACGCTGGGATGGGACAAGATCTACCTTGTCCAATTTTGATGATCCACCCATGATGGGTGAGAGCCTGAATGCAGTTCTGAACTTACTGATGAAGAAGTTCCGCAGAAGGGGCTTTTAGAAGCAAGTCGTCCATGTAAGGAGTAACTCTGATGCCGTCCTGGTGGAAGATGGCTATCAAGGCACCCAGGACACTGTTGAAGACCTGAGGAGCCGTCGTCAGAGAATAGAAAATGTTCCCTGTTTCAGGCAAACCAGAGGTACTGCCGGCTCTCTGGATGAATGGCAATGTGTAAGTACGTGTCCTGAAGATCCAAAGAAGCAAGGAATTCCCTCGGAGACATGGCAGCAATCACTGTGCGTAGAGACTCCTGACTATAATGAGTCCGGGTCACAAAGGAAATGAGATCCTTCAAGTCCAAAATAGGGTGAAAACAGCCGTCCTTTTTGGCGACCACAAAGAGGTTGGAGTAGAAACCCGAACCCCTGTCCTGAAAAGGCACCGGCTCCAGAACATCCTTGTCCAGAAGAGCTTGAACAGCGCTGTCGAACAGACAGTGTTTCTCCGCACCCTGAGGTGTATGATAAGGACGAAAGTGAAAGGGAGGAAGAGAAATGAAAGTGATCTTGTACCCTTACTTCACCACCTGTAAAACCCATGGGTCCGTCACTGAGTCCTCCCAAATGCTGTGATAGTGTCGTAGACGATCACCCACAGCAGAGTGAGGACCCGGGTTCGGAGAGTCATGCCGAAGGAGTCTTGGAAGCCTTGGGCTTGGAGGAGACCTTGGGCTTCCATTGTTGTTTGGGTTTGGAGGAGGAACGCGGAGCTGAGGGAACCGTCTGGTTCGCCGGACAGGTCTCATTCTGAAAGGAAAGAAAGTACCAGTTACGTTTAAGTGGCAATTTCTTCATGGGCACAAAGGGTAGAAGCGTATTCTTACCCCCTGTGGCCTCACTGATCAGATCCTTAGGATCCGGCCCAAACAAAGAGGTACCCTGAAAGGGTAGGGGAAGTAAGGCTTTCTTGGAAGCAGTATCAGCAGACCAGATCTTGAGCCAAAGAGCCCGTCTGGACACCACAGACATGGTGGAAACCCTAGCCACCAAGCGGATGGAATCAAATAGGGCAGCAGAAACATAGTGCTGTGCCTTAGATATGTTGGCAAGAAGGCACAACTTATCTGAAGTAGGTGCATCCTGACGGACAGCCTTGGTGAGCTGTTCAGTCCAGACCGCAATGGCACAGTTCACCCATGCAGCGGCAGTTTCTTGTCTGTCCAGTCCTTCAGAGCAGAGGCATCAGAGACTGGTAAGGCAGTAGATTTAGATAGACTGTAAAAAGGGGCATCCACTTTGAGGGGTTGAAACCACTGAGAAAGCGCGGGATAAAGCTTAGCAAATTTCTTGGACCACAGATGGTTTCTTGTCCGGGGATTTCCACTCCTCAGGCACAAGGCGGTCAAGAGTGGGATTAGGTGGAAAGTAAGTGAGGGGCTTTGCAGGCTCCTGGAACACATCAGAGGGATCAGAAGGGACCTCCTGAACTAAGGGAATGTTGAGAGTAGTTAAGATGGCCCTGATCAGGCCCCTCAGCGGAGGGTTCAGGAACAGACTCAAAAGGGTCCCCAAAAAACTGAGATGACCCAAATATAGAACATTCCTCAACATCCGAATTCACCAGCAGTTCCTCTTCAGACCTGAGGTTTGGGCAGGGAAGACCTGATTGAGGAGGGGGCCTGCCAGGACTGAAAGGCCCCCTGTCACTGGGATGGAAAGAGTTGCAATGTGGACCTAGGGTCCCTAGTTGCAGCCTAGACCTCTTGAACCCAAGCTGGCTCTATTGCATGGCTGGATGTCCATGGAATGCTGTCAGGGACACCAGAACATGCTGGGCATAAATGACCTGAGAATACTCTAGGTAGCCCTGAGTGACAGGAAAAGCAATCTACAATGGGGGATACAGAGACCCCAGCCTCCTTAGCCTTAGGACTAGCCCCAAGCTCCAGCGGTATAGACATTCTCACAGTGTCAAATAACCTACTGTACAATAAATTACCCAATTATAGTGTGTATGATTAAAATTTCACCCCAGAAATCGCTTAAACAAACTTATCTGCCAGGCGAAGGGTTAACCTGCAAAGGAGAGAAGGAGAGTCCAAGCCCTGCGTAGGATACTCGCCCAGAAATGCTCAAAAAATTGCTGCTGCGGCGGGAGCCAATCAGAAACGAGCGCACGAAACAAGTGCTCATGGGAAATGTAGTTTTTCCCACAAAGTACCCTAAACAGTGCCCGAAGTCCCCCAACACACTAGAAACATGAACCAGATGATAAAACAAGGGCAGACAAGTAAAATGAGCCATCTCTGAAGTCGCTAGGTTAAGTGGTTGCAGAGATACATCCCAAACAGTACAGTCCCATAGGAGTGAATGGAGCAATGGCCTCTATGCAGTAATGCGCACCTTAAAGGTGCAGTACTCAAATTTTCACAAATTTTTAATTAAAGCATGAAAATGAGTAAAACATCAATAGAACATGTCAGGATACCCAAAAAACACTAAGCCAGTAGGAAAAGTGTTAGAAACACCCCCAAAAACTGCCAAACCAGCAGTGAAAGGGTTAAGCTACCACATAAACCTGCTCCAAACACCCAACAGACATACATATACACCCAATGAGTGCAGGAGTGTGCAATAGGAACTCCAGTCATACACCCCTGTGTGGAGAGGCACTGTGGGACAAGTGGACCTGCAGCACTCAAAGGGTTGCTCACCTTTTCTACAGATTTTCTGTCTTCAGATTACCATGTAGTAAGAAGTAACCTCAGTGGGCAACTCCTGAGGAAGCACTTGGAATCAAGATTTTCCCCCTCAGGGCACACACACACACACACATTTGTGTGAAAAATTAAGTACACCCTCTTTCAATTCTATGGTTTTACATGTCAGGACATAATAACAATCATCTGTTCATTAGCAGGTCTAAAAATTAGATAAATACAACCTCAGACGAATAACAACACATGACCTATTACACTGTCATGATTTATTTTACAAAAATAAAGCCAAAATGGAGAAGGCATATTTGAAACACTAAGTACACGCTTACTGCTTCCATAGGAATTAAGATGCTAAGTAGCAGATAAGTGCTGCTAATCAAATGCCCTTGATTAATTGATTATCAGCAAGTGTGACCACCTCTATAAAAGCCAAACTTTTAGCAGTTTGCTGGTCTGGAGCATTCAGGTGTGTGTTACCACAATGCCGAGGAGGAAAGACATCAGCAATAATCTTAGAGAAGCAATTGTTGCTGCTCATCAATCTGGGAAGGGATATAAGGCCATTTCCAAACAATTTAAAGTCCGTCATTCTACAGTGAGAAAAATAATTGAAAAGTGGAAAACATTCAAAACCGTTGCCAATCTTCCAGGAATGGACGCCCTAGCAAATTCACCCCAAGGTCAGACCGTGCAATTCTCAGAGAAACTGCCAAAAAACCAAGAGTTACATATCAGACTCTACAGGCCTCAGTTAGCATGTTAATGTTCATGCAAGTACAATTAGAAAAAGACTGAACAAGTATGGCTTGTTTGGAAGGGCTGCCAAGAGAAAGCCTCTTCTCTCTAAAAAGAACATGGCAGCACGACTTAGGTTTGTAAATTTGCATCTGAACAAACCACAAGACTTCTGGAACAATGTCCTTTGGACAGACGAAACCAAAGTGAAGATGTTTGGCCATAATGCACAGTGCCACATTTGTCAAAAAACAAACACAGCATATCAGCACAAGCAACTCATTACCAACTGTCAAGCACGGTGGTGGAGGGGTGATGATTTGTGCTTGTTTTGCGGGCACAAGACCTGGGAACCTTGCAGTCATTGAGTCAACCATGAACTCCTCTGTATACTAAAGTATTCTAGAGTCAGATGTGAGGCCATCTGTCCGACAGCTAGTGCTTTACACAGTAACATAAAGAAGGAATGCACTAGAAGTATATATCAAATCTGAGTCTAATTTCAGAACTATAATAGCCCAGTGTTCTCAAAGGACAAAAAAGCAATACATATAATAGAAGGAATCATAGAAGACCCCTTACAAAGAAGTCCTATATATAGAGACACACAACTCAGAATATAACAAAATATCAAAAAGAGTTTATTGCATCAATATTACAGTATATTATATATAATATGAAAGACTCGCATTTAAAACATAAGTAAAAAACAACAAAAAATGTATCCAAAATATTTGACCCCTAAATAAATAAGTCTCAATGTACAAATACTAAAGACAAAAGGGTCACTAATTACGATATTCCCTAAGTAAGAAGTCTGGAGGATAAAAAAAACAATTATCCTAAACTGTGTATAAACACCTCTAAAAAAACGATATAGTGATCAAAAAATAACCACCACAAAAATATTTAGTAAATAATGTGAAACACCAAAATAAGTGCTAATATATACTAGATAAATGTAATACACAATGAAATAAAATACAAATAAATATATAATTTCTCCAACCGCCAGACATCAAACCAAGGTAAGGCGATCACCCCTCCAGGGGAAGCCACGTATCACGAAGCGTATCGCCGCAAGGCTTCGTCAGGGGATACTTGAAATTGTGGCCATAATTATAACTATAGGCATTGGCGTATGAATATTTAGGTACTTTATATAACCTTAAATATAGGCGTTTCTTTTTTATATATTGTCGCCATTATTATATATCGCCGTTGTGGTAATAATTATAGACATTGGCACATACGTCTTATGGCATGTGATATGTCATTTAACGATGTACAGATCGATGTTATAATCTTAACATCGTTGGAAATTGGGTTGAGCGTATATGGCACTGTATTCTATGGTGGAGTGGATCTCATATGTATTAATATTTGGAAATAACTTGTAAATAGGTGTTTTGAGTGGATCTTTTGGATAAATATGGTTGTATTTGTAATACACTTATTGCATATTATTGATAACTAGTTGAAAAGCCCGTTACACGCGCCACAGTGCCACTGCCAGCCGGTCGCGGTGCAGTCATGCTCAGTAGAGACTGCCCACTCCGCTGCTGATACAGAGCTGGACGCTCCTTCGGAGCGCCCAGCTCTGTATCATCCGCGGCGCGGGCAGTCTCTACTGCGCATGACTGCAGCATGCGCAGCAGTGTCTACTGTGCATGACGCGGTGTTACACATGATTTAGCAAATTATTATATAGGATTATATATTTTTTATGTGTCTCAAGAGATTTTGGGATGCTTCAATTATCTAATATATATTTGATTGGTGATCTTTGGGATATATGCATACGTACATTACTGTTTTGGGAAACTCGTGAGATATTATATCTTCGTTTTAGTATTATTATTATTATTTAGTTGATCTTTATTAAATAAAAATAATTTTATTATGATATACTAGAATGACCATAAATGTATTTGTGTATTGCTTTAAATGGCTGTGTATATTTCCACAATTGCTATATGCTTGATTTAACTGTTTTTATCTGAGACCGGGCTCTGACTACTTTATATAATCTCTCTGATATATTTACTTTCAGTTATGTGTCTAGGCCTGGTTTTGGAGTTAAAGGGATAGTAATACTTAAAATGTAAAAAAAAAAAATATGTTGTAGGGTTTATCCCCCTGAGTAAAACAAGAGCACTCCCACTGCTGAAAGGTGTTTCATTCAAAAGTTATTAATTTTCAAAGTTGAATTTTTTAGGTGCAATATCACAGTGGCCTGAAATTGTACAGTGGCGCTGTTGCTACACCATCCTATGGAGATTTATGGTCCCAGGACAAGAGCTGTCCATAGGATCGTGTAGCAACAGCACCACTGTACAATTTCAGGCCACCGTGATATTGCACCTAAAAAATTCAACTTTGAAAATTAATAACTTTTGAATGAAACACCTTTCAGCAGTGGGAGTACTCTTGTTTTACTCAGGGGGATAAACCCTACAACATATTTTTGTTTACATTTTAAGTATTACTATCCCTTTAACAGTTTCTTAGTATGTTAGCTTATCTTTAGCACTTGTTGCTTTTGTTTATCCCCAGTGCTCTGACAGTCTCGCGTGGCTCACGGTGATGACGTCTTTGGATGGCCTGTGTACTTCCGAATTCTTTTTATAGTCACATGGCTTTATCTTTCGTGGGTTTCTTCCTATGACGTTGTCTCCGTGTGGACCTCGTGAGGAGCGTGATTGGCTCCTTTGGCAAGCTGAAACATATATAAATTGAGTGTTGCCATGATTTCAAGTATCCCCTGACGAAGCCTTGCGGTGATACGCATTACGTTATAAATCACCATGGAAGAGACTTTGGAGGCCTTGTGGTCCCAGATGAGACTGCATGGCCATGATGTGGTTTTGAAAAAGTTAGATGAGCTGGTCCTGGAAGCCCCTGGTGTCTCCGTTGCTCCCCCTGTAGTTGTGTGCCCAGTGAGTCCGGCCACGACAAAAGCGGGGAAGTGGAAATGGCTGGTACCAAAAAAGAGAGCCAGGTCTCGCAAGACATGAGTAGCAGCCTTTGCTGGCCCTCATACTGTGTTCCGGGGTATGGAGGTACCCTTCAGAAGTGGAGCAAAATTCCGGCTGACCGAATCGGCGTTCCAGGCTGCCAGGTCGGTGTAGCCTGCATGGGCCTAGGATACCTGAATGCCAGCCAGCAAAAGAGGGCTCTCCATGTTCAGGATCCAACCATGTTGGCGGAGGATCTGAATGCAGTCCTAGACCTGGCAGTTCAAGAGCTCCCTGAAAGGAGCCATAAGGAGAAAGTCGTCCATGTATGGCATCAGCTGAATCCCCCTGGAGTAAAGGAAGGCAATCAATCCCCCAAAGACCTGACTGAACACCTGCTGGGTTGTGGTGAGCCCAAAGGGTAAGGCAGATAACCGGAAATGCCCCATGAGGTCCAGGATAGGACGGCAGCTGCCATCTTTCTAGGAAATTACAAATAGTTTGGAATAAAAACCAGAAACTCTCTGGCTGGGGAACCTGTTCCAGGACTCCCTGTCCAAGAGAGCCTGAACCACCCCACAGAAAAGCCTGAGCTCTTACGGTCCCTGATGGGAGTGAGAAGGGAAGAATCCGAAGGGAGGCAGGGATTTGAAGGGAATCCTGTAACCTCAGGAAACCACCTGTAATACCCACAGACACACAACAGAGCCTTTCCAGATATGTAAAAGTTGCAGGCAACTACCCACAGGTGCACGCTGACCGGGGTCCTGTGAGTCATGCTGAAGGTTTGGTGGGTTTATGCTTGGTGGAGGTGTGTTTGGACCCCCACTGCTGTTTGGGTTTGGACGTGGAATGTGGTGCCTGAGGTACCACCGGGTTCACCCTTTGCGCTTCACCTTGGCGGGCACAAAACAGACGATGCATCCGCTCCTGAGGGTTGAGCTTAGGGACTAGGGGCAACAAGGTGCTCTTGACCCTAGTAGCCTCGCTAATGATGTTCTTCAATTCAGGGCCAAAAAGGGACGTACCCTGAAATGGAAAAGAAACCAGTGACTTCTTAGAGATCAAGTCAGCAGACCAGATCTTAAGCCATAGTGAACATCTGGCAGCCACAGAGAAAACAGAGGCCTTAGCATCAAGCCGAATAGCATCAAAGAGTTCCTCAGTAACAGTGGTGAGCCTCAGAAATATTAGCCAATGGTGATTAAAAGGACAGCCGTAGGGGCACCCTTACGGACAGCGTCCGTCAGTTGTACAGTCCAAACAGCAATGGCACTACTGACCCATGCTGAAGCCATGGTAGGTCTCAATAACGCACCTATGGCAGTGAAGGTAGCTTTCAAATTAGCTTCGAGCTGACTATCAGTTAAATCCTGAAGAGCTTAAGCATCCACAACGGGCAAGGCAGTTAGAAAGCCTGGAAATAGGGGCATCCACCTTAGGTAGTACCAGTACAGTCAGGCATAGTGAAGAGAGTGGTTTGGTGTCAGCATCCCAGTCTTCGGATGCAAATACTGTGGCTTTGGTGGTTGGGCCATCAGTCAGTGCCAGTTGGGCAGGAGAATCCAGTGGTGTTCCAGTGGTTTCGACTGGTGAGTTGCCCAGTCTTATGCACTTGCACTCATCCAATGGGATGGGGGGGGGCCCACTGGTCCTGGGTTATCAGAACTGTCACGGTGTGGTCCTCAAGTTACAGGTACGGACCGATCCATGTAGGGGGTACTAGTGGAGTTCCCCGTTTCCTTGGACACAATGGGCTCTGTTGATGCAGTTGGGTATAGTGAAGGGACGGCAACGCCAGGAGTTCGGACTGGGGAACCGAACATGGGTACCCAGGTAGTGGGGGAGAATAGCATTGAACAAGCCTTTGCAGGCAGCATGGTAACCCACACTGTTGATAGTTCAGCACAAGACCCAGTTGAAATACAGGTTAGGCATGTGGGTCATGGGGTTGCTACTATGGAGGATAATTCAGCACCTCAGCTCACTGTGGGGGGGTCCCAACAAGGGGTTGTCAGGTCCATGTGTTCAGGAATGATGGTCCTATTGGGTACTGAGTGTATTACGGATGGGAATAAGGAAAAAGGAAATGTGTTGGCTTCTCCCAATAACTACAGGGAAGCTTACTTGTCTGAGGGGGAAGAGTTAGGTTTACATTTGGAAACGGCAATCAAAGAAAGAATTTGGAAGGAAATTATGTAGAGAGTGACATTGTTGCCAGCGTTCAAAGACTGGGTAGCTAAAGCAAACAGATAAAATGTAGCTCTCTGAATAGAAATCCATTAAAGTTTAAGAAATAAATAATTCAGCGATAAGAAGATTTTAGTCTTACCTGTTAAATGCTTTTCTCTTAGACCATATAAGTTACTGGTAACTTTGGGAAGGTGACCACCACTTTAAATAGGCAGAAACAATTCTTGAAAAGAAGTGAAGGTTGGATCCTTCCTCCTCACCTAGCTGGTCCCCAGCCAATGCCCTTCAGTAAGATTTGAGACACTAACTATTGACTAGGTAGCAAGAAGGGAAAAGAAGACTCCTGTAAGCATGAACTCAAGATGACTTTGGGATGTCCAAACATTGAGTTTCCCAGAGGTGGGAATGAAGGCAAGGACCAGGTGTAGGTCACCAAAGTTACCAAAGCATATATGAACCAATCAGATCATAAAATAGCCCTATAAGAAATAAAGTGTCAACAGACACAAAACTGGATTATAACACACCAGGAACTGTAACATAGCACACAGAACTAGAGCCAACTGGCCTCAACAGTTAAGGAGTGCTAAAGGCAATGAAGAAGACCCAAGACAGGCAAGACTGCCTCTAGGATTTTCCTACCATGGCGGGCATCGGACGATGCCAGAACATCAACGCGGTAGTGTTTAGAGAAGGTGTGCACAGACGACCAAGTGGCTGCCTTGCACAATTGATCAGCTGAGGCCTGATTCTTATAGGCCCAGAAGGCCCCAATGGACCTGGTGGAATGAGCCGTGACACAAAATGGAACAGACTTTTTCCTGAGTTCATAGGCCTTACAACTAGTAGACTTAATCCAGGAGGCTATGGTAACCTTGGACGCTGATCTACCTGCCCTGGGACCCTCAGGAATGACGAAGAGCGTGCACATACAACTTAAGGCATTGCACCACATCCAACAAGTAAAGATCCCTTTCTTTGTCAGATGCAGGGTCAAGACAGAAAGAGGGTACCACGATTTCCTGATTAATGTGGAATTCAGAAACCACCTTTGGGAGAATTCCTGAGAAGTGCGAAGAACCGCCTTGTCCTTGTGAAACACCAAAAAGGGTGGTTTGCAAGACAAGGCATACAACTCAGCGACACGGCGAACAGATACTATCGCCAGGAGAAAAGCCATATTCCAAGTCAGCAGACGTAGAGGAACAGTAGCCAAGGTTCTTAAAGGCAGGACGAGCATGGGCCACGTCCTGAAATAAAACCTTGACATCAGAAAGGATGGCAATGCGTCTCTGAAAGCACAAGGAGTGCGCAGAAGTCTGAACCTTCAAGGGACTCAAGCTGAGACCCTTATCAACCCCGTCCTGCAAAAAATACAGGACCGTAGGAAGGACAAAGTCATGGGAAAGATCCACATCAGCGCATAAAGAGAAAAAATTGGAACAGACTCTGTGGTACGCTTTGGAGGAAAACAGGCTTCTGGGCACTAAGCATAGTGGCCACCACACCTGAAGAAAAACCCTTCTTCAATATTGAGGATTCAATTTCCATGCCGTCAAACCCAGACAGTCTACATCCATTAGACTAAGCCACAAGGGCTCTGCACATGGAGAGATCCAGTAACTTTGGAAACCGAGACAACAATCTCTTGATTCATGTGGAACTCAGAGACAACCAGGAAAGACGGTTTGCAGGACAAAGCCTGCAGTTCAGCAACCCTGCGGAGAGAGACCACAGCCAAGAGAAAAGTCATGGTAAGCACAAAGGTCAGAGGGGTGAAATGGAAGCGCCCCAAGGTGCAACCGAACCTGAGGTACTTCTGGCTGTCCAGATGAATAGTAAATGCAGGTAAGTATCCTGCAGATCCAGAGATACCAGAAATTCCCCTGGACACATCGTTGCAATAAAAAAGCGCAAAGGCTCCATCTTGTAGTGAGTATAGACCACAAAAAAGTTGAGGTCCTTGAGGTTCAGGATAGGCCGACTGCAACCATCCTTCTTGGGAACTACAAAAAGGTTTGAATAAAAATGTAAACCTCTCTGTTGAGGAGGAACAGGAGGCAGGACTCCCTTGTCCAAGAGAGCTTTTCTTATCCCAGAGTAGATTGAGAAGGGAAGAATCTGAAGGGAGGCAGGAATATGAAGGGAATCCTGTAGCCTCTTGAAACCACCTGTAATACCCACTGATCCACGACACAACCTGCCCAAATGCTTGAAAAATGCTGCAGGCAACCACCCACAGGTAGGTGTAGACCAGAGTTTGGCAAGTCATGCTGAAGAAGGTTTAGTGGATTTGGGTTTGGTGGAGGAGTGTTTTGACCACCACTGCTGCCTGGGCTTCGGTGTGGAGCGCAGGGAGCTAGACTGAGACCCAGTTGGATTTGGCCTTGGAGCTTCACTTTGGTGGAGGCGAAAAAGACTCTGCTTCCTTGCCAGATTAGGGCATTTGGGGACCTCAGGCAACAAAGTGCTCTTGCTCCCCATTAGCCTCACTGATGATATACTTCAGTTGAGGCCCAAAAGGAGATGTATCCTGAAAAGGCAGAGAAATAAGTGACTTCTTAGTGATAGGTCAGCAGAGCCATCTATCCATCTGTCTTGAGCCATAGAGTGTATCTAGCGGACACAGAAAAGGCAGAAGCCTTTGCCTCAAGCTTGACAGTATCCAAAAAGGCATCAGTCACATAGTTCTGAGCCTCAGACATGTTGTCTAAAAGGGCCAAAAGGTCCTCCTTAGGGGCACCATTGTAGACAGTCTCAGTAAGAGGATCAGTCCAAACAGAAATGGCTCTAGTAAACCACACTAAAGACAAGGTTGGCCTCGAAGAAGCACCTATGGCAGTGAAGGCAGACTTCAGGATAGCCTCGAGCTTCTTATCAGTTAAATCCTTAAGCGCTATGGCATCAGCCAAGGGCAAAGCAGTGGATTTAGACAGTCTGGAAATAGGGGGATCAACCTGAGGAGGTGTAGCCCACTGAGCCAAGGCTGCATCAGAAAAGGCATACAGTTTAGAGAATCTCTTGGAGACAGAAAGACGCTTGTCTGGAGTCTTCCACTCATCAAGGATAACCTGGTCTAGAGTTGGATTAGGTGAAACACAGTACAGGACATATTGACTGAGTCTCTACAGGTTAACAGGAATGTGTAGGGGAGTCAAAACTGCCTTGATGAGACCCCTAAAAGAGGGTTCAGGGTCAGTCTGAAAGGGGTCTCTATAAGTATGGGAGGAAGCCCCTTCTGCACACTCACCATCCTCTGACTCCTCAAATGAATGCTCCTCTGGGGAATCGGAAAGATCAGGAATGTCAGGGGTCTTAGGGGCCACAAACCTAAATGAAGTGGGGTGGGGGGTTTACAAGACTGAAGGACCCCCTGAAGGGAAAGAGGAAACTGTGCCATAGAGGAATTTAAGGCCTTGACACATTGTGGCTCTTGTTCATGGCT
Source organism: Rhinophrynus dorsalis (assembly GCA_037306005.1). NCBI lineage: Eukaryota > Metazoa > Chordata > Amphibia > Anura > Rhinophrynidae > Rhinophrynus > Rhinophrynus dorsalis. The sequence goes on from CM074723.1 coordinate 32,702,528, forward strand.
GGAGGGCCCTGGGGGAGAAGCAGGGACCACAGCTCATGAGGGGTATAAGTGATCTGAGTACTCTCTGGGAAGCCCTTCTTGGCATAAGGAACAGTAAGCAGGGGGGGTTAAAGACACCCCTGAGTCCTTAGCCTTAGGTTTAGCCCCATGTCCCTTTGGATCCCACATCCTAACAGGAGAACCCAAATGCTGTCCCCATATTAATAAAATCATCTCAGAGAGCCCAAAAGATAACTTATCTGGTAGGCGAATAGTTATCCTATGGAGGCAAGTAAGGGAATCCAAGCCCTGCGTAGGATACTCAGCCAAAGAGAGAAAGAAAATGGCGTCCGAACTCAGCGTCAATCAGAGAAAAGTCTGAGAAACAGGCATTATGGGAAATGTAGTTCACACTTTGAGGTACCCAAAAAGCAGTGCCTGAACCCCCCAGGGATCCCCAAGATGTGAACCAGAATGCAGCACAAGGGGAGCCAAGAAGAATGAGCCCTCTCTCAACTCTGTAACGGTTGCAGAGATATGTCCCAAAGCAGTCTGTCCCATAGAAGTCAATGGAGCAAGTGCGGACATGTGGTAAAGTGCGCTCTTAAAGGAGCGGAATTCAAAACATTTACATTTTTGAACAGTTAATAAAAACCACCAAAACAAACAGAACATGTGATAAACAATAAAAACTCATGAATCCAAAGGAAAAATGAGATATAAGTCCCTCAAAACAATGAAAATGGCAGGGAAAATGGCTCCAAAGACCCAGACAAATAATAACCAAGTATGAGTGCAGGAGTTATAAGGAACTCCAGAGAGACCCCTCTGTGGAGGGGAACTGTGGAACAAGTGGACCACGGCACTCAAAGGGTTGCTCACCTTTTTGCAGGTCTTCTTTCTTCAGATTACCATTGGGAAGGAAGAAGCCTCAGAAAGACTCCTTCTGGAGAGAGAGACATGGGTTGGATGATTCTCTCCCAGGACTGCGGGGGGTCCACAACAGCACCTGATAACTGGGCAATCCTCCAGGGGAAGCCAGTAATGGTAATCCGCCTAATGGGGGAAATTGGACACCCCATATCTAACAAAAAAATAATAAAATAACTAAAAACTAAGCAGAACTGTTCTCAGCCATCCAACCAGGACTTGGTACAAATCTATCTGGGTGGGGCTAATGAGGTAGTCTGATATGGAGGAGAGGGAGGCTCCACCCCTGCACTTCTAGAATTGTTCCAGCCCACTGGGAGGAGCTGTCTCCTCCTCATGGTACCTGTGAGTTATATTAGATGACAGAGAAAGGGCCCTATTTCTGCTTTCTAGTAATTCTGGCTGGAACAGGTCTCAGCATGAACCGTGCCCACACAATAACAGTCCTGCCTAAAATGGGATATCTGGAAAGTATATACAGCTAATAAGCCTGCTAGATTCCAGACAGCCTTTCAGTTTCTCACACACTCTTTCAGTGCTAAAGACACAGCCAATAAACCAACCCACCCTAAATGGCTTTAGTGATGATAGGGCTGGACCTTACTGTGATCATCTATAGACAGAGTAATTGCTCCAACAGCAAAGATCTCTCAACTGAGTTATGTTTGTTTTCTATGCAAAACTAGCGCAGAGGCAAAAACTATGTTATAATCAAGGCTAAACTGATTGGATAAACCATACTTTTCTTCCGAAACTTCTGTATTTCAGAGCAGGATAAAAGAATGTAAAAATAAAATATATATGACAGAAAAATGTACAAGAGGGTCATCATAGAAAGCATGAGGTAAGGTAGGAGGAGGGAATATACCACTGAGACATGACAGCAACAGAAAGAGCAGGGCTTCACCTTTTGAGTGCCAGAGGGGTGTGTAACACATTGCTTTGGCATTCCCCCGGCATACAAAGAGTTAACAGTTCATACAAGGAGAAGCAGGGTCATGATTAGGGATGCCAACTTTTCCTCAAAAAAGTACCAGCCATAGTTGCGGGTCGGTGAGGGGTGGAGCCACAAAAGGGAGGAGCTGCAAATGGGAGGAGCCTCAAAAGGGAGGAGCTGCAAATGGGAGGAGCCTCAAAAGGGGCAGAACCACTCAATGTTGCATGAGTCAGATCTGTCCTGTTTGTTATTTAATACATTTTTTTCTTATATGTACATTTTCATGTAATTACTTTTATAGTATAGCTGTTGCTGGACATTCCCCTGCTGTCTCAGCCTGTTCTCTTTAGCAGTGGGAAGAACAGATCGTTTCCCTGCAGCACATCACACAGATGCTATTTCCACACACAAAAAGAAAACAAAAAAACACATACACCCCGAATCTCCTGCACTAAAACAATGGAATGCAACCCTTGGCTCTCCAGCTTTTAGGGAACATAACTCCTGTCATGTCCAACCAGCCTTTAGTCTTCAAAAGCTGGAAAGCCTATGGATGCCCACCCCTGTACTAAGGAAAAGTGGCGGTTTTGGGGGCAACCAGCTGCAATGTCCTTTGATATGAATGGTGATTTTAACCCCTTGAGTATTAGAGAGGTCTCTGACGCATTGCAAAGTAATGCGTTCAAACCTCTGACATCAAGGGGTTAAAATTCCAAATTAAATAAATGGGGATTTTGATACATTTCATAGGATCCAGAACTGCATCACTTTTCATCAGTTTATCGGCCTCCCTGTTCTTTTTTTCACTTGCACTGTTCCAGCTTAACCCTTTGGGTGCTAGGGAGGTCTCCACTTCATTGCACTGTGTTGCGTTGAAGACACGTCTGGCCTCATCTACTTTTTCCAAGTCTAATTTAGAATTTTTACCATAACGGTCAGTCATTTGATGGAAACATATTTAGTAGCCCTTGGGATTAATCTGCTTGCTTGTCACTGCCCTACTGTAATGTAACATGAAGCAACATAATGAGACATCACAGATCTGCCCTAAACGGGAGGTAACTTTTTTGTCTTTCTGAGGTAAAGTCAAGCTCTATACACAGCTTGGTAACCTGCAGCACTCCAGCTGTTAATCAATGTTATAATGTAACAGCAGCTTGGTTGCCAAACTCTGCTCTATAGTGTTATTTAGAACACCAAATCCATCCCCAGTATACCGTGCTTACAAAGGAAAGCGATATTTTTGAGGACTTTAATTACCAAAGGATAATGAGCCCTCAGTATTGTGTGTGCAAAGCATTCCCATGTCGCAAACCTCTTTGACACTAAAGGTGTTTCAAACAACATAGAATAACTGGTTAAATGCCTGAAAATGCTAAACAATTGTTTTGTGTGTGTGTGTGTGGGGGGGGGGGGTACACGTAAAGACAAAGCAGAGTCCACTTTACTTTAAGCATATGGCCCACAGAACAGAGGTGAACAAAAATGGAGAAAACTGAGGAGACAGACAACATTTTTAGGAGCCAGCTCTGCATTTTAGAATCCAGAGAAGGGGTGTATGTACATAGATGTATATAAAAGAGCCCCAACATTTAGGAGCCAGGAGTAAATTTGTAGGAGCGTGTGTACAGGATCTTTCGATTTTTCCCATCCCTACCCTAGAGGATAAATCAAAGAGAACTGGAAATTTACACACATGAAGGAGAGGTGACGTTGGGAAAACTGTACAGAGACAAAAGAAGCAAAGTTTCAAAACTCTGTATTCATCAAAGTAAACTCAAATTAGAGATTGGTGAGGTGTCATTCAGTGTGCACATGGAATAAACATGTGACGTTTTGTACACTCCATATACAAAATGTTCATGTTGTTTTGTAAGCCAGTGTGGTCAATTACAAAGTAACATAACCAGCAAAATATCTAAACTGCTTCTTACTCCTCTGTCCGAGGCTGCAGACTGTGTTCCACTCATTGGGTCCCTCTGGGATGGTCCTTCCCTCAATGTACTTGCATCGTACTTCGAAGCTCATTAAATCAGCACTTCAGAGGATATGTCTGCCCCAAGAATGGATCAAATGAGTACTGGTCAGGACTCCATGAGGTAATGCACAAGACATGGCACTGGTCAAGTAAGAAGGGTTCCAGTCAGCCCAGGCCATCTACAGGTAGACAGTGGCAGGCCCATGCTACCATCGGCTCCTTTCCGTTTCTCTTGGTTCTTGATGTGCCTAAGAGTGTCCCAGGGAGGCTTGGCCTTGAGGAAGTTAAATGCCCGGGACTGTGTGGCAGGCAGCCTCTTCCACAACATGCCTCTGAGCCACATTCAGTCATGGGGAGCACATGAGAGACAATGTACCGTACAGATGCTCTGACCAGTCACCACCCAGATCAGCATATCCAAGGTAAACAGAGACCCAACTGTGTTGGGGTTCATCTTCCACAATCCAATAGTCACACAACTAAAGGACCAATCACATTCTGCTCTCTTTACCAGTCATCCAAAGAAAGCTTACATCCCTCCCCACCGGATGCACACAAATACCAGGTATTTAATTGCCAGTATAGTAGTTATACCGGCACCGGCTCCAGTGCGCTAATTACCGGCTGTGCAGGTAAAATACCGTCCAGCTGGCAACCTTAGTCATAATGGAGAAGACTTATGACTAGCTCCCCCGCAAGATAGCCCATCCTTGATGATAATATACATACAGCTGGGGAGCCACATGCTGTTACACCCTGATCCAACGTATCAGCAGCTTGATGTAGAAGCAATGAATAACATTAGAATTAAAATTTTTACCTTAACATAGTAACATAGACTTGATGAGGCTGAAAAAATGACGTGCGTCTATCAAGTCCAGACCATGCCAAAAACACCCCTGTTGATACAGAGAAAAGCAAAAAAAAGCCCTCTGGAGCCATTTCCAATCTAGACCCAAGTGGGGGGAAAAAAGTCCTTCTTGACTCACTTGGATAAGTCTGACACCCTGTTGAAGTGAAGCAGAAGGCTTCGGGAAGTAACGTGAGCAGCCTTAAGGTTGCCATCTGCCAAATCAAATAAGATAAGTACTGGCATAATCTACTTAGAACGGGAGGATGCCGTTCCCATTCTAAATGTACGACTGGAGATTTGCGTAGGATCCAGACCTATACGTGTGAGACTGATTAGGATGTAATAAATTAATAGGAAATAAAGAGATAACTGGATTGGAAAGGAAGAAGAAGCTGATGACCGTGTGATGCTGGTGAATAGTAGTTTGATACCTGGAGTTTAATGGGCACCAGGAATCGAAGAAGCAAAGTAAGGACTGAGATGGCCTACATGTGCTTGGTCCGTATTAAATCAGAAATGATAACGGTGAAGTGGCTGGAGAGTCTAACAAGTGGGTCCCTTTGAGTGAAGGTATCCGTCCCTGATGCCAGGAGCCTTGCCTGGGCAGGGGGAGCCCAAAGAAGGAAAGGCTGTTGGCAGCCAGATTGATGGAGATAGGTTGGCGCTGAAAGGAAAGGGTTAATAATTAGGTATTTGCATGCTGGTTGAGGGGGTGGGATTTGGTAAGTCTGAACAATGGTACCTTCGGCCTCTACGAAGAGGTAAGGTATGAGCTGTGGTACCTTCGGCCTCTACGAAAAAGTAAAGTATGAGCTGCGGTATCTTGGCCTCTACGAAGAGGCAAGGTATGAGCTGTGGTACCTTCAGCCTCTGCGAAATGAGCTGTGATCCTTTGGCCTCTTGATGAGGTAAGGACTGAAGTGTGATCCTTCACACTCTGTGATGAGGTAACGATTGAAGTGTGGTCCTTCGGCCTCTGTGAAGAGGTAAGGACTGAAGTGTGGTCCTTCGGCCTCTGTGAAGAGGTAAGGACTGAAGTGTGGTCCTTCGGCCTCTGTGAAGAGGTAAGGATTGAAGTGTGATCCTTCAGCCTCTGCGATGAGGTAAGGACTGAAGTGTGATCCTTCATAAGAGTACCTGATGTTGTTTTTTGTACGAAATGTTGCGCGGGTATTGAAGTTAACAGTATGATGTGACTGACTTTGGTATGAGGTGAGATGGGCACTGGGATACCTGATTGGAATGAAGATGTGAGAAATGTCTGTTCGCTAAAACGTTATAGGGAAAATAAACTTGCGTGAAGTGCAGGTATGGATCCATGCCTGAATACATGGCTGCGTGCCCACATGAATTAACGGGTACTAAATGCGTGAATACTTACATAAACTGGGGTACATATGCAGTAATTAAAGGGAGGGGAAGAATGAAGTGGGTTTTATGACCTTAACTTGGAATTCTTGATGAACCTCTGAATAACTAAGAGTATGTTGGTCAGCGAGACTGATGGATACCTGAAACTAAAATTGAATAGAAGTGGGGCAGAACAATAGGGAATTACCCCATAGCTGAAGTAAAGCGGATGGTAAAAAGAGTATCCCTAATATGTGTGCAATAGCCCATAGAATCATGACAATGATACAATTTATGTTTGTCCGGTAGAACATTGAGTCAGCGTGGTCATACAATGTATCAATGTATGAATAAGGAATAAAAATGCTATCAAGATAGTGATCTAATGTAACAAAGTATCTCCGATAGAACACAGAAATGATAAAATACAACAAAGTGTGTATGTCAGACAGAACACTGAATCCGAAGATTGCAATAATAAAATGAAATATGTATGTCTGATAGAGCATGGGATCAGGACATTGATATAGCAATGTACATATAGCGACAGAACATGAATCAGGACAGAGATACCATGTAACCATACTCGAGCCAGTGGTAAAATGTAGTGAATAAGTATGTCTGTGTGTAAGCCTTAGTTCCCTGCTGTGGGTAACGTTGGTATGTGTGTACCTTCAGCCCCTGCGGTGGGTAAGGTGTGTGGACCTTCGGCCCTTACGAAGATGTTAGGTACCTGTGAGTGTGAACTACAGCCTATGTTGTAAGTTATGGACTTGAGGTGACCTCCGGCCTCTATGAAGAAGTAAAGTTCCTGATGGATAGGACATGGGATCAGGATAATGATACTACGTAACGAAGTATGCATGGTGATAGGACATCAGGCCGGTGATACAATGTATGTATGTACGATGGAACATGGACTCGGGACACTGAAACAGTCTAACAATGAATGTATGTATGATAGGACATGGCATCCGGACACTAAAACAATGTAACTATGCATGTATGAACGATAGAACATGGGATCAGGACACTGAAGCAATGTAACTATGTATGCATGATATAACAGAATCAGGACATTGAAAAAGTGTAAAATGTATGTAAGTACGATAGAACGTGGCATCAGGACACTAAAACAATGTAACTATGTACATAGGTACGATAGAACATGGAATCAGGACACTGAAACAATGAATTATGTATGCATGGATGTATGTACGATAAAATGTGGAATCAGGACACTGAAACAAAGTAACTATGTATGTATGTATGTACGGTAGAACATGGAATCGGGAAACTGAAACAGTGTAACTATATATGTATGCAAGACAGAACGTGGAATCAGGACACTGAAACAATATAACTATGTATGCATGCAGATAGAACGTGGAATCAGGACACTGAAACAATGTAACTAAGTACGTATGTTAGAATGTGGAATCAGGACACTGCAACAATGTAACTATATATATATATGTTAGATAGCACGTGCAATCAGGACACTGAAACAATGTAACTATGTATGTATGTATGTACAACAAAACGTGGAATCAGGACACTGGAACAATATAACTATGTATGCATGATATAACATAGAATCAGGACATTGAAACAATGTAACAATGTATGTAAGAACGATAGAACGTGGCATCAGAACACTGAAACAATGTTACTATGTAAGTATGTATGATAGCACGTGGAATCAGGACACTGAAACAATGTAACTATGTATATAGGTACGATAGAACATGGAATCAGGACACTGCAAAAATGAATTATGTATGCATGGATGTATGTACGATAAAATGTGGAATCAGGACACTGAAACAAAGTAACTATGTATGTATGTATGATAGAATATGGAATCAGGACACTGAAACAATGTAACTATGTATGCATGTAGATAGAACGTGGAATCAGGACACTGTAACAATGTAAATATGTACTTATGTTAGATAGCATGTGGAATCAGGACACTGAAACAATGTAACTATGTATGTATGTTAAATAGAAATTGGAATCAGGACACTGAAACAATGTAACTAAGTATGTATGTTAGAGGTGAACTGTACTTGTTTACCATTACATAGATTGACACCACTCTAACAACCTGGAGAGAGGTAGCATAGAAATTGCATGTTCTGGGTACTATCCACACAGTAAAACAAGCAAATAACTCACATAGGCACCAGACATTGTTCCTTATTCTGTTAAATAGCTAAAGACATACAGCAGCACATTGCCAAAGATATTGAAAGAAGTATTAGATAGATGTACTGAACTTATTTGTTGCGAGAACTCAAACGTTCCGAGGATAATAATAATAACCATAATGGTAACTGTTTCACTAAGAACGTTAAATTACTGTACCCGTGATACGTTCCTAGGGTTCGGCTATTTTAGAAGACTAGGGCATAGGTTGAAGGCCCTCGTTGTTGCGGGGGATGGTAGCATGTACCAAAGCGCTGCGGCTGGCTGCTCGAGTGATACGTGGAGTGATGGGAGATTCGACCACTTAACACTCACTACCCGTATATATGACAGTTAAGTTAGGGAACTTGCTAAGCTGGCATTTTTCAGTATAATACGGTGACTTACTCATGAAAAATGATTGTGGATAACCTAACGGCTTGACAACGTATCTCCTCTAGGTGGCATACAGTTTTTGAATGCGATATTGAATAGAAGCATTGCGGGAGTCTATCACATCTCAGCGCTTCCTGATGTACTTAGGATTAAAAAGGATTTGTATTAGAGATCACAAGTAGGCAATGTAAGTATATGAAAACATTGTGATCGTATTCGGTGAGAGTCCTGCCTACAAAAGCCTGGGTATGCAGTTATACGAGAAACCGTGTAAGTGGCTTGAGGAGTGATGCCGCTGAAGGTAGCCTCAGTAGTGAAGGGGGAAGCTCTAGCCTCGAGCTAGTAGCGGGAACGAAAAGTGATGAACTGTAGAGACTATGTGCCACTTCGAGGAGGCTTTCTAGTGTTGGGTAAGAGACTAGATTTGAGGTGAATGATACCTCGTGCGGATAACGTGATGTGTAGCGAGTATTGAATGACTATCGTGGCACTGCAGTATGCTGGTAGTCTGGGATCGCTTGCTGTGAGATCCGCAGCAAGCAGTCATAGAACTATAAAATAATAGTCATGATCATGGGTAGAAAACAGCATAGTTACGTTTCTGTAGTCTCCGAATGAGGTCGGAGGAACTTAGATGCTAGAAGAGGCAACGTTTGCCTCTGCGAGCAGTCTAGAAGCTGGCGGATTGTAGAACCGGAAGTGAAGCAACGCAAACTTCCTAGTCGGCTGATGACGCTACTGACTGTTACTACGACGTACTGCTGGCTTGAGACTGGAAATGCTGCAATGGACGAACGTGAGGGACGCACAAATGATGATGCGCCCTGGAGGGAGAGGCTGCAGTCGGTATTTAAGGCTTGCAGCTCGTCCCACAAATGCAGGCCCAGCCTTCCACCTATACAAATTTGTTTTTTTTGTACTTGGGTGATACAAAGCTTTTTCAAATAATTGACATTTACTTACTTTGCATGTCTGGAGTGGAAGTTCTGCCACCTTAGAGCTTATTGCAATTATACCATAGGGGGGAAATGAGTATTTCCTTTGGCTTAAACTGTTTTTTTAATCCCATGAATGTTAGAGAGGTCTCTACGACCCTTCTAGAAGTCAAAGGGTTAAAATCCACCTTGAATTCAACAGGATTTGTCCCCTATGGAAAAGAAAGACTGAAAAGATAGAAAATGGAACAAGGAGGAGCAGTCTATGGTGAAGTATGCTCCAACTTGGAAATAAGTGAATACATGACTGAATTCTCACACATATATATATATATATATATATATACATATATGAAACCTATATGGATCAGGAAGACATAAGAACTTGTGGAGGACACCTTGCTGCCCCCACACAGGTAATCAATCACCTCATTGATTCATCCTCAAACCAAAGCTCCAACAATGAGGATAATTCAATATAAAAAGAAAACACGAATCTGTTACATTTTTCAGTGGAGACCAGGGATGGATCACAACTCCCTGCCTAAATGCATGCAGGGAATATCTGTGCTTGTCCTCCCAGTTAGGGACTCTGATAAATGCATAAATATTTATCTCAAACATATACTGAATGAATTGAATATAAACAATTAACCAATTATACAGTTCTAAGTTTTTATAAGAAATGCGATATTAACCCTTAATGGTATTTAAGGACCATGGAGCTTTTTATCTTCTCAGTGGATTCTGGGATGGCAGAGAGGCATGCAGACGCGCTTTCATACCAGAATTCCCTGACGTACCAGGACTATAAATGTTGGGACCGACGAGACGATCCTGGCACGTCATGGGTTCTTCAGGGGTTAAAAGATGTTAAATATGGATTAAATATATACTAAATAATTTAATTGGTCATACAATAGTATATATTTACAGTAAAAGTATGCATAATTTTATTAGATTGAAAACTATATAAATGAAAGTAATAGATGTGTTTGCTCTAAAACGATGTGAATGTATCTGCAGATACTAAACTGATTGGAATACACAACAATGTGAGCAATCTATTTTCTGTAGATCCGTCACATCTATCTGTATGTATTATCTGTGTTACATTTACCGCTAGGTCTTTTTCCTAGCGTGTATTGTAACTTTATCCGACTTATCAGTATCCCAATGAGTTTACTATCAGGGGTTAAAAGGCCCATTTATATCAAATTAATTTTGCATTTGTCCCCTCTGGTTTAGTTTGTTTGCTCCTGAATTGCTCAGCTTTTCACATATGGCCCATTGTGTGCTAATGTGTCACAGTCATACATTGCCCTCAAAGGGTTAAACATTATTTCATGAAAGGAGGTTTAAGCCTGTGAGTGTACTTGAGTGAGGACATGGTATGATCTCCTTTTAGTCAGACAGAAAGTGTTAGTTGTTCAGTTCATACCAAAGACTGCAAATAAGACATTAAACCCTTATCAAGCATTATATCTATATGTGTGTGTACTGTATGAATTTACCAGATCAGGAAACAAGGGAACTTCCACTGCTGGGATATACATTCTAGGGCTTCATTGTTGACTAAAACAAGAGAAAACCCATTGCCGTGAAATGCTTTGTTCCAAATGTATTATAGATCATAGTTTTGTTTATATCTTAAACTATAAAGTGTTATCTAGTATCCAGACAGTCATGTTGCATTCTATAGGAGAGGGGAACCACTGGCTACAATTTTCCTTAGATTGTGATAGTATCAGCTCCATCACTTTATGTATGATTAAATTGTTATAACATTTGGAGAAAGCAACTTCCAGCAGTGGAAGAACCATTGTTGTGCTGAGCAGGAAAACTCCTACAATATTTGTTTTCATTATAATGGTTTAAAATGTTCTTTTAATTCAAACTTGTTTTGGGTCTAATTCACCAGGTGGATGTTGCTATTACAGTCTATGGCAAACTATGATAGAACTTTGGTCAAAATTAGTTTCATACCCCACTGGTAAACAGTGATTAAATCAGTTGATACCAGATCCTGGCAGACTGCCTGCAAGTATTCTTTCCCCACTGTGACATCACAATGAGTTGATGACATCACAATAACAGAGGCTGCACCCAGCATTGATAAATAGAATTCCCTGATCTTAGTAAACATTTGAGCAGTGAGTTTGATCAGAGCACATCTTATTTCTTTGCTACAGCAATAATCTGACAGTTTAACTAGTGTTTTACAGTTTAACAGTTTACAGTTTAACCGGTCTTCAACTTCACGTTAACTGGTGTCATCAGGTTCAGGTACCCCATCTCTCTCTCTCTCACAAACACACACACACTATCTCTCCCACTGTATATATATATATATATATATATATATATAACAGTTCAAGCATTTCTGGCTCACTGTAAGGGGGAATAGATAGAAAATACTGATTTAGGAGGCACCCTGCCTCTTCAACCAACCACCACTGCTTAGCCAATTTAAAAAAATAAGTTGGCCACTTGCCTTGTCTAAGGAGGAGGCAGGGGGCGCTGTGACAACTGCTGGGAACACAGGGATAGATTCACTTCATTACTTGAAATAGTAGCTTTCTGTTAACCCTTTAACTGCGGTATAAGTGACTATTCACTAGAGTATGGGCAATGAGTGAATCAGCCAGCACAGCCCATTTTCTTCATGCAGACATGCAGCTGAACTTTGGGGCATGTACAAGAGTATACCAAGGACAAACCCGGTGGAAGGAGGTTACTGTTGCTCAGAACCTACCCCCCACACACTCTTTTGCCCCACTGGATTAGGAAAAGACAAAGCTTCACACCCCAGTAATGAGAAATGTTTGTAATAGGAATTTGGGGGGGTTCATTTGTCCCCTAGGGTGCATTTGGTTTACTCCTGCATTACTCCTATTGTCCTTACTACATGAGCCTCTATAGGGGCAGTGAAGCTGATTTACTCAGAAAAGACATTTAAGTCTATAGAAATGCTTATTTGTCCTCTTGGTAGAGTTGAATTGCTCCTCGTTTCCTTTGTGGATAAGGCCCTAAGTGGGCGGAGATTGGGTGGGGTCAGCTGAGTAGGGTGTGGCCAAGGGCGGTGTTTTGGATAACTCTTAAAGTTTTACCCATTGTAACAATATCATGTTCCTACAAATGTCCATATCAGGACAATGTCCCCTATACCATGGAGCCGTAGACTAAAGTAGTGAGTGTATTGTACCCTCTCATCACTGAATACCATATTGTGCTACCACCAGCCCAGATAACATGTAGATCTCTGAATAAAAACCCACTAAAGGTTCAGAGATAAATAATCCAATGATAACTCATTGTCTTTCCTTTCTAGGGGATCCTGTACCAGAGGTTAAACCGGTATGGACAACCAACGTCCAGCCAGGAATGGGGCTCCATTCCCATGTCGCTACAGCGCCCGTCTGATTTCTAACGGGTATTATTTGGAGGACGCCATCGTGTATAATGACGATGGATCAGTATATGTGGACCGTTCAAAACGGTCCGTTTACTACAAAGAGAAAACCGTAAAGTAAGTACATGGGTGTCTGCTCACACTTATTTACACAGTTCTTAACCCTTTATTGTTTCTTAATTTGATGATCACCCTTCTGGTGAAGAAGAGAATACATTAAAGGGATAGTCATTTCAGAAAAAAGTATTAACTATATGGTAGATACAAATAAAATACAGTACTTGCACTTAGTCATATCTCTCAGACCATTATGGTTTGAGAGATATAGGAAAATAAAGTTCTCTGGTCCCTCCCCTTTCTGCTTGACGAGCTGTAAATCTGTCAGAAGCAGATTCTGGTCGCTTGACCAGATGCGGCTCTTAAGCAGCACCGATATAACGATATCTAATGATAAATACTTACTTGGAATGGTCTACAACTTGTGCTTGCAAACAAGGCTCACGTTTTAGACCATTTCAATGATATATCTATTTTTAGGTATCTCTATGCCAGCCCTGCTTAGGAGCCACCGTCTGGTCCAGGAACCAGAATCTGATTCTGACAGCTTTACAGCTCGTCAAGCAGAAAGGGGAGGGAGCAGAAAACGTTATTTTCCTATATCTCTCAAACCATAACGGTTTGAGAGATACGACTAAGTGCAAGTACTGTCTTTTAATTGTATCTACCATATAGTTAATACTTTTTTTCTGAGATTACTATCCCTTTAAATGTAAAATCAATGTAATAGCCACCTCACCCTCTCCCCGCTAGGTGCTCCCACTGCTGGCAAATGTTCCTTTCAAATGTTATTGCAGTTCGGACTTGCTTTTTTATTTTATTTTCTACATTTAACCCCCAAATGTTCCCTCCCATTGAAGCAGATGTACTACGTAAAAGAGGTGTAATTCTGGAGCAAACCAACTGCACCACAGGGAATATCTGAAAACTTTTTTTGTTTTAAATAGGGATGTTTAACCCCTGACATTTTAGAGTCTTCTCCAATGCATTTAAATCTATAAGGATAGGAGGAATTTTTATTTTTCTCCCTATGGTGTAACTGATTTTCTCCAGAACTGCACTCTTTTTGCTCACTAGATCAGTCTCCCTGTGATAGGATGTAAATACTAATCATGTCCCTCCTTATACGTCTCTAAAACCCAGTCTGACCAATTATATATTATATTATAAGTAAAATCTTCCAATTCCTTTATCAGTTTTGTTGCACATCTCTCTACGTTTCCCTGTGCCAGTGTCTGACTCACTGCAGAACGGTTTGTGTTGGGACACCCATCTGGCACTAAAAGCCATAAGTGTCTGCATGTGGGTCATGAATCCTGATGCAGCAGCCCCCTGGCACTTCAGATGGATTGCTTTTTCCTATCTACCTTTCCACATAGTGCCAAGAAATTCAGAGATCCTCCAGTGGGGAATTGCTTCTAGGGTCTTTGTTGGTTCCTGATTCAAACTTGCACTTGGACATGAAATGAGGTCTGGGTTGGGGCTCGTAATGTAAACTTGCTCCAGGTCATGGGTAGGGGCGGCCTCAGATTTTTCCCCAGGGCTTCGATAGGTTCTAGTTATGTCACTGACCAATAGTAATGTTTCAAAATAACTTTATTTAAATCTGTTGTTCAACATTTAAGAGAGTAACTGATTTCAATCCTATGAAAGCCTTTAAAGGAGAAATATACCCATAAATAAAACTGAGGCTGCATAGACTCTGTATAAATCATTATGATATGCAATGTAGGTATAATAATACACATAGTAATGAATAAAAATAAAAAGCTCCACAGCAAGAGGCAAACTGAACTCCTTCTTGTCAATTAAAACTGTGAGTTGGTCCCTTCCAAGTACGCGGCCCTGTAGAGTCTGAGTCTTATGTACAAAAGGAAAGAGGAACCAATCTGGAGCAAACCAACTAAGCGGTGGGGGAGAAATAAACATTGCCCAAATCCACCTTGATTTAGATGAGACTTCACAATGCGCTGGAGATCTCTCTACCACTCAAGGAGTTAAAAGCCCCATCCAAATTGATGGTAATATTTCTTTCCCCCCTACTGTGTAATTGCTCCTCTGTCCTTTTATACATTGGGTTCAGGGTCTGTAGGGCCTCAATATCATAAGGGGACAAGAGAAAGTCCAGTTTGCGTCCTGCTGTGGAGATAGTGTATATATTTTACTCTTTATCATTAGAATTTTGAGAACTATGTATTCTAATAAAATGATCTGTTCAGAGTCCATATGATCTCTGTTATATGTAAGTGTATAATTCCCCTTTACAGTGTTATCCTTACCCCTCCCTCCTTTCCCATTTCACTGATGTCAGCTCCTTCACCATTTCTCCATATGACACTATGTAAGTAAAATGAGAGAAGGGCTCTTTACTGAAGGTACATAAATATGTATATTGATGGCAGTGACGTCAGTGGAGATACTGACAGTGCTGTGTGCCGTCTGTTACATTATCATGAGAATTTAAATATCACAATTCTGTCAGGAGATAGTAAAAAATAGGAAATCACTGTTACCAAAATAAAAGTCTGAAGTATTTACTTATTTTAAGGAAATAATAATTATGTATTGATTATTTTCAGAGTTTTCAAGAAGAGAGCAGCAGTAAAAAGACCCCGCACATCACCAAACAACATGGTAGATGAAATTGGGACACCTGATCGGGAGCGACAGGTGGAGCAGCTGGCTTCGGGGACCCGTCCCAGCTGCAGTGCAGGTAAGTGGATGGTATAAATGGATGGTATAAATCAAGGCTCAAAATTTCAAGTACTGAGCTAATAGACAGGCCTGAAAAGTTACTCGCCACCAGTTTCCATGCCTGGCCCCACCCATATCCCAACTTTTAACCCCACCCATATCCCTGCATTTATGGACCCCTAATATCTCCTAAAGAGGGACACTTGGGAGGCATGGACCCTAATATATTCTAAAGTGGGATACTTGGGAGGCATGGACCCCTAATATCTCCTAAAGAGGGACACTTTGTAGGCATGGACCCTAATTTATCCTAAAGAGGGACACTTGGTAGGCATGGACCCTAATATATCCTACAGAGGGATTCTTGGGAGGCATGGACCCTAATACATCCTACAGAGGGATTCTTGGGAGGCATGGACCCTAATATATCCTACAGAGGGATACTTGGGAGGCATGGACCCTAATATATCCTACAGAGGGATACTTGGGAGGCATGGACCCTAATATATCCTACAGAGGGACACTTGGGAGGCATGGACCCTAATATATCCTACAGAGGGATACTTGGGAGGCATGGACCCTAATATATCCTACAGAGGGATACTTGGGAGGCATGGACCCTAATATATCCTACAGAGGGATACTTCAGAGATATGGCAACATAGGGAAATGAAAACCCCCATTGATCTGAATTGGGCTGATAATTCCCTGAATACTATAGAGGGCCCCAAGACATTGTGAAGCAACGTGTTGATGAGCTCTCTAGCATTAAAGGGGTTAAAAAGTCCCATTTAAAACAGTGGACATTTGGATCAATTTATTTGGACCCTGTGCTGCAATTTCTTTACTCTACACCTGATCATTTTCTTTATACATGCGGCCTTAACCCTTTGAATGCAGAGGGGTATGCAAACCGACAAAACAAAAGTACTGCTACTAGCATCAAGCCTTCCAAGCGTAACACATCCCCTTTATAAAAATCGGATGAAGACGGGATAAAATATATAAGATTTATTGAATAATCAGACACATAGCATAAAGTAGCAGCAAATCCTCTGATGAAGGAGGCCATGTGTCTCTGAAACGCGTTAGGAATGGACTGTCATTTGTGTATGTAAGTCCTGTATTTGCTGCTACTTTATGCTATGTGTCTGATTATTCAATAAATCTTATATATTTTATCCCGTCTTCATCCGATTTTTATAAAGGGGATGTGTTACGCTTGGAAGGCTTGATGCTAGTAGCAGTACTTTTGTTTTGTCGGTTTGGATGGTGGCGCTGTGGGTGACGCCACGCTGCTAGGCCTCAGTGTAACTTTATTTATATATGTGGAGTCCGGAAGTGTACTGTTTGCATATGGACACTGGAGCCTGAACCGGTTGTTTGTGTCGCAGAGGGGTATGCAAAGCAATGCGTTTTGTATCCCTCTGGCACTCAGAGAGTTAAGATCATTGTTACTAAAGACATGGCAGGATCTGACTGAATTGCAAAAACTAGAAAGCTGACAAATACGATCATATAACATTCTTAATACAATTGTAAATACGGCAGCATGCTCAGTATTATTGATTACATAATCAGTTCATAAACCAGGAGGTAATCGGAGGAATCCCACCCCGGCCACTTTGTCACACAATCGCTCACTTCTGCCCTCCGATCTGCAGTACTATACACAGCTGAGCGCTGCCCCGGCTCTCTCCCCTTGTAAAAAAAAAAAGATACATATAAACAGGCTGCTCTGTCCCGCCATCGCTTACTTCTCCCCTCCGCTCCACATTTCCACAGAATTATACACAGCTGAGCGCTGCCCCGGCTCTCTCTCCCCTTGTAGAAAAAAATATATATATGTGTATATAAACAGACAAGGAGAGAAAGAGCCGGGGCAGTGCTCAGCTTATGTGAGGAGACTGCCCCATTGTAGGGAACAAGGGTCATTATTCATCCAGGTAAAGAGGTGCAGTTCTGGAGCAAACCAACTGCAGCACAGGGTGAAATGAAAATGTTGTAGATCCCCACTGATTTAAAGTGGAACTAACACCTCATGATAATCTACCCACTTACCCTACTATGGCCAGAAAAACCAGAGACCACTATGAATTTTGTCTTTGTTCATGAGATAACATCTTGTATCAATCCTGGATGTCATGTCCATGGGGGCGGACATGACAGTTACTAACAGGACCTCAAACTCTGCTCACTGTACATGGTAATACTATCGCTTTAAGGACCACACGATGTGTAACTCATCGCTTTGTATTACACTGTGTGCCACTGTGTCCTTAAAGGGTTAATTAGGTTCATGCCCTCTGCATGCTGCAGTTACAGACAAAAACTGCCAGGTCCCCTCCGTGGACAGGACTCCAGGACTAAGTGATGATGTCTGTCTAGAACAGAGGCACAAGGGCAAAATACATAGGGGCCATTGTTAACCCCTTGAATACTAACTAGAGGTGTTTCTTAATGTGGGTTAAACGCACCATTTAAATCAATGTCGATGTTCATTCCACCCCTTTGGTGCAGTTGAATTGCTCCAGAATTGCACCTCTTTAGTTTGATGAATGAGGCCACAATACACAATAATGCTATTTTGCAGGCAAAGTCCATGTATAAAAACAAGGTTATTTAAGAAAAGGAAAAGAAATGCTCATTAAGAGTATAAAACATTAATCTGTGATTTTACTCTTGTTTCAGAACCCAGAAGAGGACTAAACATCCTGAATGTGATTTTATTCATGTTCACACTCTTCTTTGCCTTTATCAGTCACTCCAGGTAACGCAATAGAATGTGATGATGTCATCATGTATTAGTATGAAATGGACATTGTGATAAGAAATCAGTGGGAACTAGTCATTGGGTGGTCCTGGTCCAAGTGACTGTTTGGGACCAAAAATATTCTCCCTCAAGTATAACTAGAACCTATTGGGTTTGGGGTCCAGTTGGTGCCCCCTGTAATGTTGTGCCCTATCACAACTGCACCCTCTGCACCCCCGAGGCTAATAAGTGAATGTATCAATCTGCCAGTGCAGTTGTTTTCTGAACTTACACACTGGCCTAAAAATCCTGCCTTCACTTGGGGGTGTGCACTAGTGTGTATGATCGATTTAGTACATACCGTACACACACTCTGCCTTCATTAAGACTTTAATGTGATCCCCTAACACCTCCCCTATAGTATGTACAGGAAATGTTGTCATGACAATATACTGTGCTCCATGTTAGAACAGAGATGTTTCAGTATAACTAGCTTAGTATATAGTCAATAACTATGTGCAGCACCAATAGATCAATTCCAGACCTATTTTACTGTGGAATCGTATTAGTACATCCTGGAGTATAAATGATGTACATTAGGCCATGTGTGATGATAGAGAGGGACATTATACACCGTTACGTCTGTACCAGAGAACAAACTGGGGCCACAGGAGGAGCCTCAGAGGACCACATGCCATCCCAGGAGCACCTGTTGCCTGTTAATCATCCAATCTAAAGAGCCAGAATGACATACCTTGCAACCCATACAGTAACTGACCAACAGAGATTGACTTCAACAAGGAGACTGACCCACAAGGCTTGTTTTTAATGGGAAAGCTAATCTACACAGTCTGTGGGACTATATGCACAAAGGAAAGTAGAGTCATTCCAGGGCAAACCAACTGCACCAAAAGGGGAAAATAAAAATCCCCAAATGATCAAGTGATTAAAATAGGGATTTAAACCCCTTGAAGGCCAGTGAGGAATCCAACGCAATAGTTCCACTTTTACTTTGTGCATATGGCCCTGTGTGTTTAATGCATTATGACAGTAAGACACTATAATAATTATGATAATATTATTATATGTTACAGAAATTGGCTGAGTGACAGCTTCAACACACTGCTGACTACGATTATGGGGATCATATGGATCTGTAAGTAATTATTATTCTCTATTTCCATCAACATTTCCAACCGTATTACAATGTATATGTTTAATGGAAGGAACACTACCAGCTAAACATGACCTGGGCTTCTACCCACTTAAATCCTCTCTACTTCATGCAGCGTCTGTTATCTTTCTATGTTTGTTTTCTGAGAACTAAAATCTGGTCTTACATACAGAGCACTCACTCCTGCCTTTTCCAGGGCTCCCATTCATTCTCCATGATTATCTGTAAATAAGCTGAGATAAGATAACATCCTTTCTGAATAAAAGATCAGTGAGCACTTATCACAGTCAATTAACTGATCAGCTCTTCTCTGTATACAAACAACATAAACAACATGAAGTAAATGCTCAGGACAATTTACATATAAAGTAAAAGCAAGTTTTACATTATATTTTAGGGCTGTAGCATATAAGTAATTAGTATATACATATGCTAACTTTATGGACGTGTTTTATAAAGTAATATCAAGGTATTTAATTCGTTTGTGTTAGTGTTCTTTTAAAAGAAAGGAAAACCTTTATTATAAACTCTATATTGCAAGGATTTAACTGTGAGTAGATACTCGGAGATGTTTCATTCCAAAGTGATAACAGATCAAATTTTTTATTTTATTATTGTAGATAAACTTTTAGTGACACCTGGGGGAGATTCACTAAGCAGTGATAAAGAGGTGAATAAAGTGGAGATGACTTCTCCAGTTTATCACTTCTCCATTCCCTCCATTATTCTATAGAGTCTATTCACTAAGATCCCCAAAGCTGAAGAAATCTTAGTGAATATGCTCCATAGGATAATATAGGAATTGGAGAAGTGATAAACTGGAGAAGTCATCTCTACTTTATCACCTCTTTATCACATCTTAGTGAATCTTACCCCCGGTGTCATCACAGTTAATTTATGGCATTCTATGGGAGAGACGAGTCAGTGGCTACAGTTCTCCTTAGAGTGTGATAGTAACAGTTCTACCACTGTGTGACAGATGGAGCTGTAATAATTTTGGAATAAAACAACTCCCATCAGTGGTGGTTCTCTTCATTCCACAGATATATTTCTATAATAATGTTCTCTTCCACATTACAACTTTAATGTTCATTTAATAATTCAGGGTTGATTTAGAGCAGGATGGTATAAATCTGTTCCTTAAAGGAGAATGAACACCTCCTATTAATACTCCTCCACTTACCTTAATATTTCCAGGAAATCATAATGGCCCCTCTGAATTTTTGCAATAATTCATGGTTCAAGCGATAACTTCAATCAGTCCTGGATGTCATGTCCTGTTTCTCATTTCTTTCTATCCCCTTAGTGCTTTGTCCCCAAGCTTTTCCATATAATATGTAGAATAAAAAATGCCTTTTGCACACTAGTTGGCGCTGTTGCTATTGGGTTGATAAAAAAACATATATGTCTGGTCTGTAATACCTCCCACCAGTAGCAGTGCCTTGTCTTATTGAGCATGACAGATCCTATAACATATATTTTTTATTAAAAGTTTACTATTCCTTTAAAAGGAGAGGCCTAGTCACTTTACCTTCCCACCCATCACTCACCCAAGATTCAGGGCTCCAAAAAAATCATCATATTCCTGAAAAGAACAAAATATGTGTTGGAGATAACGCTAGTATCAAAGGGGTTAAAAGTGTATCCTAGCTACTTCCTTCCGTGTACTGATAATACATTATTTTCCTTCTCTCATTAAAAGATTTATACTACAAAGGAGCACGAGGAGACCATCGCTCCGGCAAGAAAGGAGGTTAGAGCAGAAGCAGGAGATGGAAATCAGCAGAGCTCTCTGGTGAAGGTAATTTCAAGGGATTTACTGTACCTGCATTTAAAGGGGATCTATCACCCCTACACGTTGGGCTAAATAGCTTGTTTATGTAGCGACTAGCTGGGGTAAGGTTTTCATTTTTTTAAAAAAAATTGCTATTTAGCCGTATTTAATACAGTAAATATTGCCCTGCGCCCTCCTTCCAGACAGACTGAGGTTACTAGATGTGTACCACTGTCTGTCACTCTGACTCTGCTTCCCTCCCTCTATCCAGCCTCCTCCAATGAATGTGGCTTTCTGCCTGTAAGCTGGAGCGGTCTCTGGCCAATGAGAGTGCTCCAGCTTACAGGCAGAAATCCTCCATCATCAAAGGAGACTGGATAGAGGGAGGGGAGCAGAGGAAGACTGCGGTACAGAGCTGGTAAACTACATCTGTCTGGAAGCAGGTGCAGGGCAGCTTTTATTCCTTCAATTTTGTGCAAATACAGAAAAAAGAAAAGAAAACAAAACAAAACAAATTCAGTTTTACACATATTCACTACATAATCCAACTATTAAGGCTAACTATTATAGGGGCGATAGACCCCCTTTAAATGCTAGAAATCTCTACCATCCAAGGGGTTAATTGTATAAATATTGTGCATCTGCCTCGTTCTTAGTGGTGCAAACTATCCAGTAAAACACTGGCAATCTGGTATAAACCTTTCAGAACAAAGGGGACAACCCTACTAGCCCCAGAATTCCTCCACTTTTGGCTTTACACACCTGCCCCAATGCATTCAGTAGAGAAATGATCATACACTACAGGTCCATGTAAATAAAGGGCATTTCCATGATCTGAACACCACACACAGTTCACGTGCAATGCAGGACACTGTTATGTACTTCTCCTTTATGTGAGGAGACTGCCCCATCGTAGGGACCAGAGGACATTATTCATCAGGTAAAGAGGTGCAGTTCTGGAACCAGCCAACTGCACCACAGGGTGAAATGAAAATGTTGTACAACCCCATTGATTTAAAGGGAAACTACCACGTCATGATAATCTACCCACTTACCCTACTATGGCCAGAAAATCCCAGAGACCACTATGAATTTTGCTCTTGTGTCTTTGTTCATGAGACATCATCTTGTATCAGTCCTGAATGTCATGTCCATGGGGGCGGACATGACAGTACTAACAGGACCTCAAAGTCTGCTCATTGTACATGGTAATACTATACCTTTAAGGACCACAGGGGTGTGCAAGTCATTGTTTTGTATTACACTGTATACTACTCAGTCCTTAAAAGGTTAATTATGTTCTTGTCCTCTTCATGCTTCAAGTTGATAAAAACTGCCAACAACTGCCAGGTCCCCTCCATGGACAGGACTCCAGGACTAAGTGATGATGTCTGACTAGAACAGAGGCTCAAGGGCAAAATACATAGGGGCCATTGTTAACCCCTTGAACACTAGAGGTGCATCTTTATATGGGTTGAACGCACCATTTATATCAATGTCAATGTTCATTTTCCTCCTATGGTGCAGATGAATTGGTCCAGAATTGCACCTCTTTAGTTTAATGAATGAGGCCACAATACACATTATTGCTATTTTGCAGGCTATGTCAATGTGTAAAAACAAGGTTATTTAAGAAAAGAAAAGAAATGCTCATTAAGTTTATAACATATTAATCTGTGATTTTACTCTTGTTTCAGAATCCAGAAGAGGACCATCCTGCTCTGCTTCCTCAACTACCACCAGATTTCCAGTCAGATCCTATAACATCTATTTTTTTATTAAAAGTTTGCTATTCATTTAAAACGAGAGGCCTGGTCACTTTACCTTCCCACCCATCACTCACCCAAGATTCAGGGCTCCCCAAAATCATCATATTCCTGAAAAGAACAAAATATGTGTTGGAAATAACTCTAGTCGACATTTAACTGAATTTAAGCCAGTAAATATTGCTCTGAGCCCTACTTCTGGACAGATTGAGGTTACCAGCTCTGTACCGCAGTCTGTTACTCTGCCTCTGCTCCCCTCCCTCTATCCAGCCTCCTCCAATGACAGAGGCTTTCTGCCTGTAAGCTGGAGAGGTCTATGGCCAATGAGATCCTTTAACTTTGGTTTACTTTACCTTAGAGTGAGAATTAGAGGAAAGTGTAATACTGGTTGAATTGTACTAGAGTAATAGCAGGTTAGACAATCTCACTCAGTGCACATATTGTCACATGTTTGAACACTTACAGCAATTGTTCCAGCATATTTTCTTTTTAGAATCTAAGATATTGGATCTGGAAAGAAATATTGCAATATTGAGAGACACTGGGAACCTAGAAAGGAGATTAGAATTTACAGAGCAGGTAGTATGTGGGGTTAGTGGTGAAGACGGTGGAGTTTAGTAGATGAGCGACAGGTAGGCAGCTGGGTAACAGTAAGGAGAGGAGGTAGTGGGAAGAGGAAGAGGAAGGCCAGTTCTGAGTTGACTCAATCCAACAGATTTGCAAGATTGTGTGAAGATGTGGATAGGCCAGAATTGGCAATACCGGAGAGAGCTGATTCCTCTAGCAGCCAGGGGAACAGTCCTCCTTCCAGTTTAGTTGGGATGGAGAGGAGGCTGAAACCAAGGGAGGTGTTGGTAATAGGGGACTCTATTGGGAGGGTAGATAGGATAATTTTCCTCCAGGAACGTGAATGCCAAACAGTATGTTGTCTCCCGTGTTCTCGGGTTCAGCATATTGAAGGACAGACAAATTATTGGGATGGTCCTGGGAACGATCCAGCTATCTTGGTACATATGGTACTAAAGACAACGTAGAAGAAAGTGGAGGTCCGTAAAGCATGATTTCAGGGATTTAGGGTGCAAGCTAAAGGCAAGGACCTCTAGGTCAGTGTTTTACGAAATACTACCTGTGCTATGTGCCAGTGCAGGTAGGCAGAGGGAGCTCAGGGAGCTTAATGCATGACTCAAGTATTGGTGTAGAAAGATTGGTTTGGGGTTTTTAGAGCACTGGACTGACTTTGCTCTTGGGTACAGTCTATATGGAAGTGATGGACTGCACCTCAATGGTAGGGGAGCCACTGTGCTAGGGGAGAGAATGATAAGGAGGTTGAAGGAGCTTTTAAACTAGGAAAGGTGGGGGAGGGTATAGATAGTAAAAATTGGGTAGATAGAGTAGATTTGAACTGGGTCCAAGTAAATTATCATGGAGGAAGAGAAGGGGTGGGGATAAATGCAGGCAATAGGAAAGAATATGTAGAAAAATAGGCATGTAGGGGGTAAAATATGTAACGACTTCAAAATTAATTGTATGCTGGAAAATGCAATAAGCATGGTAGATAACATGGGAGAACTAGAATTGCTGGCGGTTAATGAGCATTTGGACATAATTGGTATAACGGAAACATGGTGGAATGATACACATGACTGGGCTGTAAATATAGGAGGTTATTTCCTGTTTAGGAGAGACATGATTATAGCTACATCACAGCTAAATCCAATTTTAAGGGGAGATATTAATAGGGAAACTGGACATAATGTGAAAGTCCTTGTGGGTAGACATTGAGACTAAATGTGTCATAAAAGGTTAAAAAAAAAAATATTGATAAGAATGTTGAGGTCCAACTGCTATTAGAAATGAGGAAAGGTGCACAGCTTCAGTATACTATAATTATGGGAGATTTCAACTATCCAAATGCCAAATGTCAGAGCTCAAATTTAGGTTGCAGAAATATACCCAACAGTATATACCAGTGGGGAACACATGCAACAGAAATATACAAATTGCAAAAAGGCAATAAGGTTAGCAAAAATAGATAATGAAACTCGAATTGCACGGGAGAGCAAGACTAATCCAAAAAAGTTTTTCAAATATATAAATGTGAAAAAAAGTTAAGAGTGAGTGCATTGGACCTTTCAAAAATGAGATGAGTGAGTTGATTAGAGAGGATAAGGAAATGGCAAATGTCCCAAACACTTTCTTTGAATCAGTATGTACAAGGGAAAAAGCAATGGTAGAAGAGCCTCATCAATCATCAAGTAACAAATAGCCAAATATCTGATAATTGTATTGTTTTAACACAAGAAAAGGTCATGGGAAGACTGAACAAAATTAAGACTGATAAAGCACTGGGTCCCAATGGTATACATCCAGGGGTTCTTCAGAAATTCAGTGCAGTGTTAGCAAGACCCCTCTTTTCACTCTTTAAAGATTTTCTCACCATAGGCTCAGTGCCACAAAACTGTAGTGCCAATGTAGTGCCTCTGTTTAAGAAGGGAACTAAAACAGAACCTGGGAATTATAGACCTGTGAGTTTGACTTCTGTAGTGGGAAAACTACTAAAAGGGATAATAAGGGATTATATTCAGGATTACACCACCAAAAATAAAATTATTAGCAAGAATCAACATGGTTTTATGAAGAATGATCACTCCAAACTAAAAGTTTCAGCTTCTATGATGAAGTAAGTAGCAAGCTAGATAATGATGAGGTAGTTGATATCTAGATTTTGCAAAGGCATTTGATACAGTGCCACAGAGAAGGCTGGAGTATAAAATAAGGAAATTGGAGCTAGGGGATAAGTCATTCATTTGGAAAGAAAATATCACAATGCTACTTAGGAACTTAAAGGAATCATTTTAGGGGACTCATTGCTAGAGAAAGAGTGGATAACATCATTCTGCCGTTGTACAAATCATTGGTAAGACTTCACTTCAAATAGGAACAGCAGTTTTGGGCACCAGTTCTGAAAAAGGATATTCTAGAACTGGAGAGAGGACAGTGATGTGGAACAAAATCAATTAGGGTAATGGAGGACTTGATGCCTGAGGAATGACTAGACAATCATGGTTTATTTACTCTAGAGAAAAGATGACTAAGATGAGATCATATCACTACATACAAGTATATGAGAGCTATTCATTCCACAGCCTGATCACATTTGATACATTTATTTCAAAAAGGAACATACAGGGTTATACTGTGTATTAGTAGGAAAAACAGGAAGGACAGATAAAGACTGACCAATCTGGCAGCAGGAAATCTGTATAATTCTCATGTCTCTCATTTATGAGGCAAAGGTTGAACTTGATGGACTTGTGTATTTTTTGTACCTAATTTACTATATTACTATGTTAGTATGTAAATGAAAAACAACCTTTTTTCAACACTACTTCAGAACCACACATACACTATTAGAAACCACAACCTTATTCTACTGTTCAGTCTTCTACATATCCAGTGCTAGTCACAGACCCACACATACATTGTATTACACCACAGTCATGTTCTAGTGTTCGGTATTACATATATCCGCTGGTAGACACAAAACCCCACATACACTGCCTAACATCATGGCCTTGTTCTTCTGTTCAGTCTTCCACATATATACTGGTAGAACCACACATACACTGTCTGACACTAAAGGCTTTTTCTGCTGGTCAGTCTTCCATATATCCACTAGTAGTCTCAGACCACACATACACTGTCTGACACCCCATCCTTGTTCTACTCTTTAGTACTCCACATATCAACTGGTAGTCTCAGACCACACATACACTGTCTGACACCCCATCTTTGTTCTACTGTTTAGTCTTCCACATATCCACTAGTAGTCACAGACCACACATACACTGTCTGACACCCCATCCTTGTTCTATTGTTTAGTCTTCCACATATCCACTGGTAGTCACAGACCACACATACACTGTCTGACCTCCCATCCTTGTTCAACTGTTTAGTCTTCCACATATCCACTGTTGTCCCCTCTTGTGGTGCAAAACAATGCTTATATAGTTTGGGAGTTAAGTTGGGAGAACTTAATCTGTTATTCCTGACCATTCTGAATTCGACTGAGAAAAAAAATTAAAATCATCAGAACAGACTAATAGAGGTCACAGTTGGATGGCAGTTTATCAGGATATCGTTAATAAGTAATCATGTTAGCTGGATTAATTAGCAATGCTCAGTGATAAATCAGTGTCAGTAGAGAGAGTGGTCTATATAGATTTCACTGTAGTGCTTGTTCCTGTCTCCTGAGCATGTGTACCTTTATGTTATTTCAAGATAATCTCATGGGCTTTTTTTAAATGTCAACATCTTGGTTTCTGCTTACCCAATCTTGAAAGCATACAGTACTCACTAGGGTGATTTTCCCTGCCAGTTTTGGTGACAATCCATTAGCTTTTCTGGGTTCTAGGTCTGACTAAAAATACATATTTTTTAGCAGTTGTATGAAACTTGCAGGGTTTGAAGATACTGCTAATCAGACCTGGAATCTAAAAGAAATCATCTTGGGATGATATTACCCCCCTTGGTCTTCCCTACCCTTGTACTGCTGGTAGGCAGTATTCCCCAGCAGAAATACCATAACTAATAACTTTCACTCTCCACTAGTGGAGCATCATTCTGCCGTGTGGTTTGGGAGTTTTTGAGGCAACCAATGAAATTACAGGCTTTAGAGTATTCTGTTCAGTTTTCTTTTCAGAACCTGGTGGAGGATGGGGGGGGGGGTTGCCTATATCTCTTGAATTGCTCAGTGGTTCCTTTAATAGCCCTATTTCTCCTTGTACTACACAGGTTTATACCATAGTATCTTATATACATGGTATAGCCATAATTACATGTGTAGTTCCTCTATCCATGTGAGCTGGCTGTTTATAATACATTATGCCCTTTAGTCATGATGTGGCCAACACACAGTACACATACACACAATACACATACACACAATGTACGGATACAGAATACCACACAATACATGGAACAAACAATACATACAATCACATACACAATGCATACTCACACAATATACACAATACATATACAATGTACACAAAATACAAGCAGAATATACACAGAAATAGAACACAATACACACAGACATAGTATACACAATGCACATGTATTACACACAATAAACACACTGTACACAAAAAACAATACACACATATATATATAAGATGTCTGAACTGTCCTATTGATGTAAGTTTCATATGAAGTAATGACTGCAGCTCATGCCACCACTTAAGAAACTTTAATACTCTATTTCCATGATTACCAAGATACTAACAATTAATTGGTAATAACTTATATGTGCATGATAGTTACGCTTTAACCACTGAGTGCAAGTGAAGTTACCAGCCTCTGGAACTCAAAGGGTTAAATAAACTTCACTTTGATTTTTGTTATAAAAACAGTGACTGTCTGCTACAGTGTGTATTATACAGTCTGTCTACCACTGTCTATCTGCTAGCTGTGCACAATATACCACTAGTATTACACGCACACTACCCTGCAGCCAAAACTGTCACTATCTTTCTCACAAACATTGTCAGTATCAGAGCTTTGTGCTATAATCATTGCTCCATGTTTCTTCTCCCTGGCTGCTCCTTAGGTCACATCTTCTGATTGGTTGCCCATTCCATGGTGGGACAAGAATGGACTGCAGCTCTGACCATACACTGAAAAGAGGATTTTAGTGTTACCTATTAAATCCTTTTCTCTTAGTCCATATAACTCACAGGTAACATGGGGATGTGACAGCTCCTCCCAGTGGGCTGGAAGAATTGTAGAAGAAGTGCAGGGGTGCAGCCTTCCCCTCCTCATCAGGCTACCTCACTAACCCCACCCAGACAGATATGAGAAAATAAACCTACCAAGTAAGATAGCAAGAAGGAAGAGAGGAAAACTCCTGTGAGCGATGAACCCAATAGGACTCCCACATCCAGACACAGGAGTCCTAGCTAGCATTGTCCCTTTCACTGGGTGAGAGATCTGTGAGTTATATGGACAAAGAGAAAAAAGATTTAACAGATAAGACTAAAATCCTCTTTTCTCTGTCATCCAATATAAGTCACAGGTACCATGGGGATGTACCAACATTGAGCTCCCAGGGTGTGAAGAAGAAGGAAAGAACCAAGCGCCAGCCCCCCATGATACCAGAGTTCCCATGGACTATCCAGGACAGGGAACAGCCCAAACTAACAAAGTGTCAATGGACACTTAATAACATAACACAGCACACAAGAACAAGAGCCAACAGGGTTTAACAGTTAAAGAACTATACAATACAGGAAATATAAAGTCCTAGACAGGCAAAACTGCTTCGCAGACCTTCTTGTCTAAGTTGTCTTCAGCTGAAGACAGAACATCTACACGCTAGTGATTGGCAAAGGTGGGCACAAAAGACCAAGGGGCCTCCTTGCAGAGCTGTTCAGCAGAGGCCTGATTCTTGTAGGCTGAGGAGGCCTTAACAGACCTGGTGAAGTGTGCTGCAATGCGAAAGGGAACAGGTTTCCCTCTGAGCTCATAAGCCATGCAAATAGTAGACTTAATCCAGGATGCACCAGTCACCTTGGACACAGCCAAACCCGCCCTAGGACCCTCAGGGATGACAAATAATGCATCAGTAGGGTGCACATAGAACTTGAGGCATGTGGAAATCAGAGACTACCAGGAAAGACAGTTTGCAGGGCAAAGCCTGCAGTTCAGCAACCCTGCGGAGAGACCACAGCCAAGAGAAAAGCCATCTTCCACGTCAAAAGACGCATAGGAATGGTGGCCAAGGGCTCAAGGGAGGCCACCGCAAAACTCCCAAAACCAGATTAAGGTCCCACTGGGGAGTGGGAGCCTTTTAGGCAGGAAAATCATGAGCAACACCCTCAAAGAAGAGAGGTGAGGTCTGCTCCTCTGAGGATCTAAGCCTTAGAACTTGCGTACCGGAGCTGAGGTTCACCCCAGAGCCCAGGACACCTTGTTCATGATCTCGTGAACAGAGTCCTCTGTCAGAGATACCATACCATGACAGGTATCAAACCGGAGATGGAGGAAAACCAGGTCCTGAGAATGGACTGGAGCACACTTGTCCATGTTCAGAATCATCTGTGCTGGAGCAGGATCTGAGCACATTCCTGGACCTGACTGTTCAGGAGATCCCTGGAAGGAGCCTTCAGCAGAAGATGGTAAATGTATGGAGTCACCTGTATCCCCTTGGTGTGCAGGAAGGCAATCAGTGTTTCCAAGACCCGTGCAGACACCTGAGGAGCCATGGTGAGCCCAAAGGTCAGAGGGGTGAACTGGAAGTGCCCCAAGGTGCAAGCGAACCTGAGGTACTTCTGGCTGTCCGGAAGAATACTAAATGCAGGTAAGCATCCTGCAGATCCAGAGAGGCCAAAAATTCCCCTGGACACATTGCTGCAATGACAGAGCGCAAAGATTCCATCTTCTAGTAAGTATGGACCACCTCCACTGCTGCCTGGGCTTTGGTGTGGAGCGCAGGGTGCTAGACTGAGTCCCAGCTGGATTTGGCCTTGGAGCGTCACTTTGGCGGGGGGGGGGGGGGGAAGACTCTGCTTCCTTGCCAGATTGGGGCATTTGGGGACCTGAGGCAACAAAGTGCTCTTGTCCCCCAGTAGCCTCACTGATGATATTCTTCAGTTGAGGCCCAAAAACAGATGTACCCTGAAAAGTCAGAGAAATGAGTGACTTCTTAATGATAGACCAAATGAGTGACTTCTTAATGGTAGACCAAATCTTGAGCCACAGAGTGTGTCTAGCAGCCACAGAAAAGGCAGCAGCCTTAGCCTCAAGCCTGACAGTATCCAAAAAGGAATCAGTCACATACTTCTGAGCCTCAGACATGTTGTCTAAAAGGGCCAAAAGGTCCTCCTTAGGGGCACCATTGTGGACAGTGTCAGTAAGAGGATCAGTCCAAACAGCAATGGCTCTGGTAAACCACACTGAAGCCAAGGTAGGCCTCAAAGAAGCATCTATGGCAGTGAAGGCAGATTTCAGGATAGCCTCAAGCTTCCTATCAGTTAAATCCTTAAGTGCTGTGGCATCAGCCAAGGCAAAGCAGTGGATTTAGACAGTCTGGAAATAGGGGGATCAACCTAAGGAGGTGTAGTCCACTGAGCCAAGGCTGCATCAGAAAATACAGATTAGAGTCTCTTGGAGGCAGAAAGACGCTTGTCTGGAGTCTTTCACTCATCCAGGATAACCTGGTCTAGAGTGGAATTAGGTGAAACACAGTACAGGACATCTTGCACCTTTGAAAGACGTCAGTAGACTGAGTCTATACAGGTTAACAGGAATGTGTAGGGGAATCAAAACTGCCTTGATGAGACCCCCAGCAGAGGGTTCAGGGTCAGTCTGAAAAGGGTCTCCATAAATTTGGGAGGAAGCCCCTTATGCACACTCACTATCCTCTGACTCCTCAAATGAATGCTCCTCAGGGGAATCAGAAAAATCAGAAATGTCAGGGGCCTTAGGGGCCACAAACTTGAATGAATTGGGGGGGGGTTTACAAGGGAAAGAGGAAACTGTGCTTTAGAGGAATTTAAGGCCTTGACCCATTGTGGATCTTGTTCATGGCTGGAGGGCCCTGGGGGGAGAAGCAGGGGCCACAGCTCATGAGGGGTATAAGTGACCTGAGGACTCTCTGGGAAGCCCCACTTGGCATGAGGAACAGTAAGCAAGGGGGGGGTCAAAGATGCCCCTGAGTCCTTAGCCTTTGGTCTAGCCCCATGTCCTTTTGGATCCCACATCCTAACAGAAGTGTCTAACATTAATAGGGAACCCAAATGCTGCCCCCAGATTAATAAAATCATCTCAGAAAGCCCAAAAGAGAACTTATCTGGCAGGCGAATAGTTAACCTGTGGAGGCGAGTAAGGGAATCCAAGCCCTGTGTATAATACTCAGCCAAAGAGAGAAAGAAAATGGCGTCTGAACTCAGCGTCAATCCGAGAAAAGCCTGAGAAATAGGCATTATGAGAAATGTAGTTCACTCTTTGAGGTACCCAAAAAGCAGTGTCTGAACCCCCTAGGGTCCCCCAAGACACTGAAGAAGTGAACCGGAATGCAGGACAAGGGGAGCCAAGAAGAATGAGCCCTCTCTCAACTCTGTAAGATGAACGGTTGCAGAGATATGTCCCAAAGCAGTCTGTCCCATAGAAGTCAATGGAGCAAGTGAGGACATGTGGTAAAGCGCGCTCTTAAAGGCACGGAATTCAAAACATTTAAATGTTTGAACAGTTAATAAAAACCACCAAAACACAAACAGAACATGTGATAAACAATAAAGACTCATGAATCCAAAGGAAAAATGAGATATAAGTCCCTCAAACCAATGAAAATGGCAGGGAAAATGGCTCCAAAGACCCAGACAAATAATAACCAAATATGAGTGCAGGAGTTATAAGGAACTCCAGAGGGACCCCTGTGTGGAGGGGAACTGTGGAACAAGTGGACCACGGTACTCAAAGGGTTTCCCACCTTTTTTGCAGGTCTTCTTTCTTCAGATTACCATTGGGAAGGAAGAAGCCTCAGACTCCTTCTAGAGAGAGAGACATGGGTTGGATGATTCTCTCCCAGGACTGCGAGGGGTCCACAACAGCATCTGATAACTGGGCAATCCTCCAGGGGAAGCCAGTAATGGTAATCCGCCTAATGGGGGAAATTGGACACCCCATATCTAACAAAAAAATAATAAAATAACTAAAAACTAAGCAGAACTGTTCTCAGCCCTCCAACCAGGATTTGGAACAAATCTATCTGTGTGGGGCTAATGAGGTAGTCTGATATGGAGGAGGGGGAGGCTCCACCCCTGCGCTTCTAGAATTGTTCCAGCCCACTGGGAGGAGCTGTCTCCTCCTCATGGTACCTGTGAGTTATATTAGATGACAGAGAAAGGGCCCTATTTCTGCTTTCTAGTAATGCTGGCTGGAACAGGACTCAGCATGAACCGTGCCCACACAATAACAGTCCTGCCTAAAATGGGATATCTGGAAAGCATATACAGCTAATAAGCCTGCTAGATTCCAGGCAGCCTTTCAGTTCCTCACACACTCTTTCAGTGCTAAAGACACAGCCAATAAACCAACCCACCCTAAATGGCTTTAGTAATGATAGGGCTGGACCTTACTGTGATCATCTATAGACAGAGTAATTACTCTAACAGCAAAGATCTTTCAACTGAGTTATGTTTGTTTTCTATGCAAAACTAGAGCAGGGACAAAAACTGTTATAATCAAGGGTAAACTGATTGGATAAACCATCCTTTTCTTCCAAAACTTCTGTATATCAGAGCAGGATAAAAGAATGTAAAAATAAAATATATATGACAGAAAAATGTACAAGAGGGTTATCATAGAAAGCATGAGGTAAGGTAGGAGGAGCGAATATACCACTGAGACATGACAGCAACAGAATGAGCAGGGCTTCACCCTTTGAGAGCCAGAGGGGTGTGTAACACATTGCTTTGGCATTCCCCCGGCATTCAAAGGGTTAACAGTTCATACAAGGAGAAGCAGGGTCATGATTAGGGATGCCAACGTTTCCTCAAAAAAATACCAGCCATAGTTGTGGGTCGGTGAGGTGCGGAGCCGCAAAAGGGAGGAGCCACAAAAGGGGCAGAACCACTCAATGTTGCATGAGTCAGATCCGTCCTGTTTGTTATTTAATACATTTTTTCTTATAGGTACATTTTCATGTAATTACTTTTATAGTATAGCTGTTGCTGGACATTCCCCTGCTGTCTCAGCCTGTTCTCTTTAGCAGTAGGAAGAACAGATCGTTTCCCTGCAGCACATCACACGGATGCTATTTCCACACACAAAAAGAAACAAAAAAAAGCATACACCCCGAATCTCCTGCACTAGAACAATGGAATGCAACCCTTGGCTCTCCAGCTTTTAGGGAACATAACTCCTGTCATGTCCAACCAGCCTTTAGCTACTTGGGGATGATGGGAGTTTTAGTCTTCAAAAGCTGGAAAGCCTAAGGATGCCCACCCCTGTACTAAGGAAAAGTGGTGGTTTTGGGGGCAACCAGCTGCAATGTCCTTTGATATGAATGGTGATTTTAACCCCTTGAGCTTCAAAGAGGTCTCTGACGCATAGCAAAGTAATGCGTTCAAACTTCTAACATCAAGGGGTTAAAATTCCAAATTAAATCAATGGGGATATTGAGAAGCATCATTTGCTCTCTATGATACATTTGATAGGATCCAGAACTGCATCACTTTTCATCAGTTTATCAGCCTCCCTGTTCCTTTTTCACTTGCACTGTTCCAGCTTAACCCTTTGGGTGCTAGGGAGGTCTCCACTTCATTGCACTGTGTTGCGTTGAAGACACGTCTGGGCTCATCTACTTTTTCAAGTCTAATTTAGAATTTTTACCATAACGGTCAGTCATTTGATGGAAACATATCTAGTAGTCCTTAGGATTAATCTGCTTGCTTGTCACTGCCCTACTGTAATGTAACATGAAGCAACATAATGAGACATCACAGATCTGCCCTAAACGGGAGGTAACTTTTTTGTCTTTGGCACCTTCTGAGGTAAAGTCAAGATCTATACACAGCTTGGCAACCTGCGGCACTCCAGCTGTTAATCAATGTTATAATGTAACAGCAGCTTGGTTGCCAAACTCTGCTCTATAGTATTATTTAGAGCACCAAATCCATCCCCAGTATACAGTGCTTACAAAGGAAAGAGATACTTTTGAGGACTTTAATTACCAAAGGATAATGAGCCCCTCAGTGCTGTGTGTGCAAAGCATTCCCATGTCGCAAACCTCTCTGACACTAAAGGTGTTTCAAACAACACAGAATAACTGGTTAAATGCATGAAAATGCTAAACAATTGCTTTGTGTGTGTGTGTGGTGGGGGGGGGGGGCGGTACACGTAAAGACAAAGCAGAGTCCACTTTACTTTAAGCATATGGCCCCCAGAACAGAGGTGAACAAAAATGGAGAAAACTGAGGAGACAGACAACATTTTTAGGAGCCAGCTATGCATTGTAGAATCCAGAGAAGGGGTGTATGTACATAGATGTATATAAAAGAGCCCCAACATTTAGGAGCCAGGAGTAAATTTGTAGGAGATTGTGTACAGGATCTTTAGATTTTTTCCATCCCTTCCATAGAGGATAAATCAAAGAGAAGTGGAAATTTACACACATGAAGGAGAGGTGACGTTGGGAAACTGTACAGAGACAAAAGAAGCAGACAAAGTTTCAAAACTCTGTATTCCTCAAAGTAAACTCAAATTAGAGATTGGTGAGGTGTCATTCAATGTGCACATGATATAAACATGTGACGTTTTGTACACTCCATATACAAAATGTTCATGTTGTTTTGTAAGCCAGTGTGGTCAATTACAAAGTAACATAACCAGAAAAATATCTAAACTGCTTCTTACTCCCCTGTCCGAGGCTGCAGACTGTGTTCCACTCATTGGGTCCCTCTGGGATGGTCCTTCCCTCAATGTACTTGCATCGTACTTTGAAGCTCATTAAATCAGCACTTCAGGGGATATGTCTCCCCCAAGAATGGATCAAATGACCACTGGTCAGGACTCCATGAGGTCATGCAGAAGACATGGCATTGGTCAAGTAAGAAGGGTTCCAGTCAGCCCAGGCCATCTACAGGTAGACAGTGGCAGGCCCATGCTACCATCGGCTCCTTTCCGTTTCTCTTGGTTCTTGATGTGCCTAAGAGTGTCCCGGGGAGGCTTGGCCTTGAGGAAGTTAAATGCCCGGGCCTGTGTGGCAGGTAGCCTCTTCCACAACATGCCTCTGAGGCACATTCAGTCACGGGGAGCACATGAGAGACAATATACCATACAGATGCTCTCACCAGTCACCACCCAGATCAGTATATTCAAGGTAAACAGCGACCCAATTGTGTTGGGCTTCATCTACAACAATCCAATAGTCATACAGCTTCCCGGTTGCTACACAACTAAAGGACCAATCAAATTCTGCTCTCTTTACCAGTCATCCAAAGAAAACTTACATCTCTCCCTGCCGGATGCACACAAATACCAGGTTTTTAATAGCAGGTATAGTAGTTATACCGGCACCGGCTCCAGTGCGCTAATTACCGGCTGTGCAGGTAAAATACTGTCCAGCTGGCAACCTTAGTCATAATGGAGAAGACTTATGACTAGCTCCCCCTCAAGATAGCCCATCCTTGATGATAATAGACATACAGCTGGGGAGCCACATTGTTACACCCTGATCCAACGTATCAGCTGCTTGATGTAAAAGCAATGAATAACATTAGAATTAAAATTTTTACCTTAACATAGTAACATAGACTTGATGAGGCTGAAAATAGACGTGTGTCTCTCAAGTCCAGACCATGCCAAAAACACCCCTGTTGATCCAGAGAAAGGCAAAAAAGCCCTCTGGAGCCATTTCCAATCTAGACCCAAGTGGGGGGAAAAAAAAGTCCTCCTTGACTCACTTGGATAAGTCTGACACCCTGTTGAAGTGAAGCAGAAGGCTTTGGGAAGTAACGTGAGCAACCTTAAGGTTGCCATCTGCCAAATCAAATAAGATAAGTACTGGCATAATCTACTTAGAAGGGGAGGATGCCGTTCCCATTCTAAATGTACAACTGGAGATTTGGGTAGGAGCCAGACCTATACGTGTGAGACTGATTAGGATGTAATAAATTAATAGGAAATAAAGAGATGACTGGATTGGAAAGGAAGAAGAAGCTGATGACCGTGTGATGCTGGTGAATAGTAGTTCGATACCTGGAGTTTAATGGGCACCAGGAATCAAAGAAGCAAAGTAAGGAATGAGATGGCCTCCATGTGCTTGGTCCGTATTAAATCAGAAATGATAACGGTGAAGTGGCTGGAGAGCCTAACAAGTGGGTCCCTTTGAGTGAGGGTATCAGTCCCTGATGCCAGGAGCCTTGCCTGGTCTAATGGTTTTATGGAGACTCAGACACGTCAGGTTTAGGTTAAAATGCAATTTTATTAAACAATCACAGTACAGAATAACCCTCACGGGTCCAGTAGGTATGAAGACAGAACTCTACTGACACAGGTAAGGTTACAGTTAGAAGTACCCACACAGGTCCAGTATATACAATACACAATACAATACTGACACAGGTCAGGCACAGTTCGTGTGTATCTAAACTTAGAAAGATAACTGTGGTTACTATTAGGCCGGGAGGACAGACTGGCCTTAATAGTGCAATGACCCTTAGTACACTCTCTGCGCAGAGAGTGACACAATGGTGACTAAGACCACGAAAGCAACGGAGGCCCTGGACAAGCGGTAGACTACTGGAGCTGCCAATGGAGGAGTGCCAAGGAGGCATGGAATAACGCCAATCAGGAACTGTAACAACTGTACCCAACGTGTCAGGCACCGACCCTCAAGGGGTTAACGAACGCTCAGAGCTGCCAGATTTGACTGCCAGTATAGATAACACCTGAGGCGCCCAAGATAACCCAACCTCAACGAGGGCAGTATAGGTCAAGCGTACAGTGGTGCTACCGTATGGTGCTACGAGCACCGGATAAATAACGAGGAACAATACTGGTCGGGTAACAGCACAAGCCTGCAGGAGCAGTAACGGAGGCAACAACGAATTTGTCCGTAGACAGAGAAATCAGAGACAGGCCCTTAACCGGATACCGGATGGAACAATAAGCAGACCTGGGTTGGCACCCAGGACAGGAGCGACAGCCAGGCTGGGTTGGTACACAGAGCAGGAACGTCAGCCAGACGGGGTCGGTACACAGAGCAGGAAAGACAGCAAATCTGGGTTGGTACACAGTGAAGGAACGTCAGCCAATCCAAGTCGGTACACAAGAGGAACGGCAGCCAATCCGGTTCGGTACACAGGGCAGGAACAATACAGGCAGAGTAGTCAGGCAGTCCGGGTCATACATGGGAAACACACGAATACTGGAGACAGCGCTTAATAACGGAAACACCACGAGAGGGCAAAGCTGAAATGACAGGGCTCAGTATTTAAGAGTTATCACTGGGTGGAGCAACACCACGTTAGCCAATAAAACTGGATCAGGAAGAAGCACTGTCAAAATGTCGCCAGTAATAACACGGGCACCGTGATACCTGGGCAGGGGGAGCCCAAAGAAGGCAAGGCTGTTGGCGGCCAGGATGATGGAGATAGGTTGGTGCTGAAAGGAAAGGGTTAATAATTAGGTATAAGCACGATGGTTGAGGGGGGGGAGATTTGGTAAGTCTGAACAATGGTACTTTCAGCCTCTACGAAGAGGTAAGGTATGAGCTGTGGTATCTTGACCTCTACAAAGAGGTAAGGAATGAGCTGTGGTACCGTCAGCCTCGACGAAGAGGCAAGGTATGAGCTGTGGTACCTTCAGCCTCTACAAAGAGGCGAGGTATCAGCTGTGATCCTTCGGCCTCTTGATGAGGTAAGGATTGAAGTGTGATCCTTCGGCCTCTGCAAAGAGGTAAGGACTGAAGTGTGATCCTTCGGACTCTGCAAAAAGGTAAGGATTGAAGTGTGATCCTTCAGCCACTGCGAAGAGGTAAAGATCGAAGTGTGATCCTTCGGCCTCTGTGATGAGGTAAGGATTGAAGTGTGATTCTTCGTAAGAATACCTGATGTTGTTTATTGTACGAAATGTTGCACGGGTATTGAAGTTAACAGTATGATGTGACTGACTTTGGTATAAGGTGAGACGGGCACTGGGATACCTGATTGTAATGAAGATGTGAGAAATGTCTGTTTGCTAAAAATTATGTATGCATGGATGTATGTACGATACAATGTGGAATCAGGAAACAAACAAAGTAACTATGTATGTATGTATGTATGATGGAACATGGAATCAGGACACTGAAACAGTGTAACTATGTATGTATGTACGTACGTACGATAGAAAGTGGAATCAGGACACAAACAATATAACTATGTATGTATGTATGTAAGATAGAACATGGAATCAGGATACTAAAACAATATAGCTATGTATGAAAGTTAGATAGGATGTGGAATCAGGGCACTGAAAGAATGTAACTATGTATGTATGTAAGATAGAACATGGAATCAGGATACTAAAACAATGTACCTATGTACGAAAGTCAGACAAGACGTGGAATCAGGACATTGAAACAATGTAACTATGTATGTATGCAAGACAGAAAGTGGAATCAGGACACTGAAACAATGTAACTAAATATGTATGTTAGAGGTAACTTAATTTGATATATACAATACTAAGGATACATTTATTGGCATGATTTACATGTCGCCTTGTATGTTGAAATATCACAGTGCTTGTCATACATGTCTGCATTTGTGAATTGTACTTGTTTACCATTACATAGATTGACACCACTCTAACAACCTGGAGAGAGGTAGCATAGAAATTGCATGTTCTGGGTACTATCCACACAGTAAACCAAGCAAATAACTCACATAGGCACCAGACATTGTTCCTTATTCTGTTAAATAGCTAAAGACATACAGCAGCACAGTGCCAAAGATATTGAAAGAAGTATTAGATAGATGTACTGAACTTATTTGTTGCGTGAACTCAAACGTTCTGAGGATATTAATAATAACCATAATGGTAACTGTTTAACTAAGGACGTTAAATTACTGTACCCGTGACACGTTCCTAGGGTTCGGCTATTTTAGAAGACTAGGGCATAGGTTGAAGGCCCGCGTTTTTGTGGGGAATGGGAGCATGTACCAAAGCACTGCGGCTGGCTGCTCGAGTGATACAGGGAGTGATGGGAGATTCGAGCACTTAACACTCAACACCTGTATATACGACAATTAAGTTAGGGAACTTGCTAAGCTGGCATTTTTCAGTATAATAAGGTGACTTACTCATGAAAACTGATTGTGGATAGCCTAACGGCTTGACAACGTATCTCCTCTAGGTGGCATAAAGTTTCTGAATGCGTTTTTGAATTGAAGCATTGCGGGCGTCCATCACATCGCAATGTTTCCCGATGTACTTAGGTTTAAAAAGGATTTGTATTAGTGATCACAAGTAGGCAATGTAAGTATATGAAAACATTGTGATCATATTCGATGAGAGTCCTACCTACAAAAGCCTGGGTATGCAGTTATATGAGAGCCCGTGTAAGTGGCTTGAGGAGTGATGCCGCTGAGGGTAGAGCCTCAGTAGTGAAGGGGGAAGCTCTAGACTCAAGCTAGTTGCGGGAAAGAAAAGTGATGAACTGTAGAGACTATGTGACACTTTGAGAAGGCTTGCTAGTGTTGGGTAAGAGACTAGATTTGAGGTGAATGATACCTCGTGCAGAAAACATGATGTGTAGCGAGTATTGAATGACTATCGTGGCACTGCAGTATGCTGGTAGTCTGGGGTTGCTTGCTGTTAGATCCACAGCAAGCAATCATAGAACTATATAATAATCGTCATGATTATGGATAGAAAACAGCATAGATACGTTTCTGTAGTCTCCGAATGAGGCCGGAGGATGCTAGAAGAGGCAATGCTTGCCTCTGTGTGCAGTCTAGAAGTTGGCGGATTGTAGAACTGGAAGTGAAGCAACGTGAACTTCCTAGTCAGCTGATGACGCTACTGACTATTACTACGATGTACTGCTGGCTTGACACTGGAAATGCTACTATGGACAAACGTGAGGGACGCACAAAAGATGATGCGCCCTGGAGGGAGAGGCTGCAGTTGGTATTTAAGGCTTGCAGCCCCTCCCACAAATGCAGGCCCAGCCTTCCACCTATACAAATTAGTTTTTTTTGTACTTGGGCGATACAAAGCTTTTTCAAATAACTGACACTTACTTACTTTGCGTGTCTGGAGTGGAAGTTCTGCCACCTTAGAGCTTATTGAAATTATACCATAGGAGGAAATGAGTATTCCCATTGGCTTAAACTGTATTTTTAATCCCATGAATGTTAGAGAGGTCTCTAAGACCCTTCTAGAAGTCAAGGGGTTAAAATCCAGGATTTGTCCTCTATGGAAAAGAAAGACAGAAAAGATAGAAAATGGAACAAGGAGGAGCAGTCTATGGTGAAGTATGTTCCAACTTGGCAATAAGTGAATGAGTACTCACAGTATATATAAATATCTTCTATATATCCTATATAATAATTCGCCAAGTTGTGTGTAACGCCCGACATGCGCAGTAGATACTGCTGCGCGTGCGGCAGTCACACGCAGTGGAGACTGCTCGCGCCGAGGCTGATACAGAGCTGGGCGCTCCGAAGGAGCGTCCAGCTCTGTATCAGCCGAGGCGCGGGCAGTCTCCACCGTGTGTGACTGCCCCGCGACCGGCTGCCAGAGGCTCTGTATCAGCCGAGGCGCGGGCAGTCTCCACTGTGTGACTGCACCGCGACCGGCTGCCTGAGGCACTGTGGCCCGTGTAACGGGCTGTTCAACTAGTATATATATAAAAGAATAAGCTTCATTGCATAATTTATGGTACCTCACACACAGAACATAATTTATGTCTCCTCAGAAAACAAACACACATTGAACAGAATGCCTCATTACATAATTTATGTCTCATTAGGAGACACAACTCCTATTGGGTGATTCAATGGGGACTTTACTGCTCCCATTGGGTGATTCAATGGGGGCATGTTTATCATACAGGGAGTTGGCCCGCCCCCTCCAGCCCGCCCACCACTATCCAACTGAAAAAAAAATATAACTGCCTTTCGCTCCTGAGGTAGGGATATCAGTAACTTCTCCTGATCCACACACACTCACTCAGGATCATGACCCCACAAACACACTGTGTCACCTCTCACAGATAACTGTAACCCTCTATGCACTCTGTTTCAGTATGAGGGTGTAATGTTCACATAAAACACAAACTCAGGGATAAACTTAATAACAACTCTTTTATTTAGCTCTTCATCTCATCAGTCACCTCACTAACTGTCTCAACTGTCACTCCTCCACTTCCTGCTTCCTGATTCCCGCCCTTTCTCCTTAAAGGAAGAGAGATGCTTTGCTGTATGTTACAGAGGGCAAGCCTCAAACACCACTTTCTATCTGTTACCTCAGCATATTGCTATGCTGCCTCAACTGAAGAGCCACCGTGTGTTATATTGCTATGTTACATCAGCTTAACCCTTTGAGTGCCAGAGGGGTAAACCAGGGGCGTTTCTAGGTTCCCAAACGATCTGGGGCTAGAGCCCACAGCAAAATTCAACAGAATGCCTGCCACCAGTGGTAGTGATGATAACGCTATAGTGTGGAGTGAGTTATCCTTATACAACATATATGTTTATTTTACTAATCTATACATAATGCAATGCAAAGAGTTAAGAAGTAAGCCATTTTATGTTCAACTCTTGCCATTGTTTTTTTTGTTCTAACTAACTGAAGTTATTGTGGTGTAAACCAACTGTACCACAGGGAACAAATCAAGATTCTTGTCACATTAAATAGGGTTTTAACTCCTTGAATGCTAGAGCGGTCTTCAATACATTGCAAAGCAATGCATTGGAGACCTCTCTAGCATTCAAGAGGTTAAAAGCTCTATTCAAGTGCAGTGGATTTTAACAACTTTAACAACTTTTATTTGTCCCCTATTGTGCAGTTGGTTTACTCCAGAATAAAACCAGGGTGCTTTAACCCTTTGAGTGCCAGTGGGGTACGCAACACATTGCTTTGCAATGTGTTGCGTGCCCCCGCTGGCACTCAAAGGGTTAATACATATGAGCCATTGATATAACTGAATAAATTATTAAGAGCAACACCAAAGTATTTTATTTACACAGATAATGTATAAACAAATATAACAATGTTTAAACAAACATTAAAGTGAATTTTATTGCTGTGGAGCAATGTGATACACTTATAAATTATTAAGAGCAACACCAAAGTATTTTATTTACACAGATAATGTATAAACAAATATAACAATGTTTAAACAAACATTAAAGTGAGTTTTATTGCTGTGGAGCAATGTGATACACTTATATACCCACCACACAGTCTGATGTCCTAAAAAGAGGGACACCAGGGTGTGAAAGAGGGACAGAGGGATTTGGGGATCAAAGAGGGACACTTGGGAGGTATGTTGATAGCCAGCATTGTTCCACTGCCCACTGGTAGCCATAGAACCCCTCATACACTGCCTGATAACCTTGCGCTTCTAGCCCCTATTAGCCACACATCCACTGTCTGATACTCCAGTGGTTTGCCACCGGTAACACCAGGCCCACACATGAACTGATATCTCAGTCTTCTTCTACTGGCAACTGGTATCCATAGAACCATACATACACTGTGCGATACCCCATCATTGTTCCACTCGTTACCTGTAGCCAATCATACACTGTCTGATTGCCGGCATTTTT